>CM019148.1:341591275-342191275 GCA_009733165.1 Naja naja | reverse complement strand
TCAATATAGATCGTAGGGATACAAGCAACAAAGTTACAGTCATACAGTCACAAATGGGAGGGGATGGGTGATAAGGAGTGATGAGAAGATTAACAGTAATAGTAGTGCAGACTTTGTAATAGTTGAACAGTATTGAGGCAATTATTTGTTTAGCAGAGTGATGGCTTTCAGGAAAAACTGTTCTTGTGTCTAATTGTTCTGGTGTGCAGTGCTCTACAGCGTCGTTTTGAGGGAAGGAGTTGAAACAGGGATATATCCAGGATGTGGGGTGTCTGTAAATATGTTCATAGCCCTTTTTTGACTCGTGCAGTATACAGATCCTTGATTGAAGGCAGGTTGGTAGTAATTGTTTTTTCTTCTAGGCCTCAATTTCTAGGACCTTCAACTTGGTGGCCCTTCTTTTCTGGAGATGCACTAGTTGATCAAAACATGCTTAAACTGTGATACCCAATCTGTAAGTGGTGCTTAAAAGGTGGCCTGACTAATTCAGAATACAATGGAATAGTGATCTTGTGACTTGGACACTGGGTTTCACATAATGTGACTTAACACCACGTTATGTTTCCCAGCAGCATCCAACTGTGGATTTGTATTTTGCTAGCAATCCATTCAGACACTCAGCAGTCTTTTATGTATAACAAATATATGATCATTTTTCCATTACCCTTTTTCTGTGCTGCTGGTTAGGTGAGCACATTCTCATATGAGAGATCCTGGATGGCAACTACTTTGAGAATGCCAAAAAAAAGGGGTCAAGTGATGTAAGTAATAGTCTCCTGACCTTTCAGAAGTGTTTGAAGAGCTGACTCTTCCACCTCACATGGGGTTTGCAACTTTGAAATTGGTTAGCACTTTGAAGGTCTTCTCCCCACCCTTTTAACTGTAAATAGTCTATCCTTGTTTTAAATGCCTCCTCTACTGAGATACAACATTTCAATATGGTTTTTGTTTTTATTTGTATACTGGTGAGAGTTGCTCTGTGAGGCAGGCAGTCTCTTCAATCTGATAAATAAAATAGTGACACTTGAGACTCCAGAAAGAGCGCAGAGAAGAGCAACAAAGGTTAGGGGGCTGGAAACTAAAACATATGAAGAACAGTTGCAGGAATTGGGTATGCCTAGTCTAGTGAAAAGAAGGACATGATAGCAGTGTTCCAATATTTGAGGGGCTGCCACAAAGAAGAGGATGTCAAGTATTTTCCAAAGCACCAGATGGCAAGACAAGAAGCAATGGATGGAAACTGAACAATAAAAGAAGTAACCTAGATAACTAAGGAGAAATTTCCTGACAGTGAGAACAGTTACGATAATTAGTGGAACTAGCTTGCCTTCAGAAGTTGTGGGTGCTCCATCAATGGAAGTTTTTAAGAGGAGATTGGCTCGCCATTTGTCCAGAATGGTATAGAGCCTCCTGCTTCTGCAGAGGGTTGGACTAGCAGACCTCCAAGGTCCCTTTCAACTCTGTTGTTCTGTTCTTTCCAATAAAAATAAATGTTACTGGACATTGATATTTTGCAGCAGTTTCATCTATCTATCTATCTATCTATCTATCTATCTATCTATCTATCATCTATCTATCTATCTATCTATCATTTACATATCATCTGTCATTTGTCATCTATCATGCAATAGCAGTAGTAGACTTATATACCACTCCATAGTGCTTTACAGCCTCTCAAAGTGGTTTACAGAATCAGCATATTGCTCCCAACAATCTGTGTCTTCACTTTATTGACCTCGAAAGGATAGAAGGCTAAGTCGACCTAGAGCTGGTCAGAACTGAACTCCTGGCAATGAGCAGTGAATTAGCCTGCAATACTTGGTTCTAACCTGCACCCTCAGCAAAATCGGCTCTATACTTGGTATAAAACTATTTCAACTCATTTCAGAAACGGTTAAAAAGAATTATCACTTGAAATCATAGGAGGGGCAAGGGTTGGCTTTAAAATACAGCTTTTCTTTAAATGAAAATAACCACCTCCCTTCCAGCTCATCCACACCCTGCCTAAGTTTTCCAGGCATGATGCAACTGAGGTTGGATTTCTTGCTGTAGTAACTAATTCAGTTCCCATCACAAGAGAATCCTTTTAATGGCTTACCTAGGAATTTCTGTTTTCCCTGGCAATTAAGCCAAACACATATATTCTGCTTTCCATTCACAATAGCAATTTGAATAGTGTTCCATCAAGTGCTGATATGAATACATCTGGTTCAATGCATCAAATCTTCCTACCAACTGAAGGTGGCCTATCACAGAGATAGTGACATAATTACCCTCCAGCTATCTTGTAAGATAGCCCCATTCTCCACCTATGAGAGGTTGAGCAGAATATTCTCATTTGGGGGGAACTTTATGTACTTAAATAAGAATGGTTTTTTGAAAAATGAGACTATTTTTTAAAATAGGACTACAGATGGTCCTCGCTTAACACCATTCAGTGACTTTTCAAACATACAATGGCCCTAAACAAATAGTATTTATGACAGGACCTCATAGTTGTGGCCATTGCAGCATCTTCAGTCAGTTGATCATGATCTGGGCCATTGGCAACCAGCTTGCAATTACATCACAGCATCCCATGGTCACATGATCTAAGCAGTGAGATCATATGACATTGTTTATTACTAGGTAGTTAGTGGTGGAAATTCTGGTTCCTAATGTCACCATATACAGTACCAAGGACTACCTGTACTTTTACTTGTCATTTTCCATCACAAAACTAGAAAATTCTGTTCAAACAACTATGTGGCACTATGAAATACTGAAATGGCAAACATTTTTGTATTGTTCACCAATTTCTTCTGTGTAAACACGCACACACATACAAAAAGAACTTATGTCAGTTTCTTTTGGATCTGGTCCCAAGTTGATTATTTTTTAAAAAAAATATCCATAAATTTCCATGTATTTAAAACTATGAAAATTTGTGTGACTATAAAGATTTGTGTGCATGTGTGCATGTGTGCGTGTGTGTGTAAAGACACAGAGAAAAAATATGCTTAAGAAGGAATGCAAACTTTTCAATTATCCATTTTCAATAGGTCCATCCATGGAAAAATTGTATTGGTAAGTCTAATATGTTATAAAAATCTTATTAATGTTAAGCAAATATGATGAGAAGAATTAGTTAAATTTATCTTAAATTTATATAGGTCATTTTTCTTTAAAAACAATTCAGCAACCTTAGATGTAGTGAAAATAGCGAACTCTGTAGGACTCGAAGTGAACAAAAGCAACTATTTTCATTTCCTACAATACTCCAGACCAGAACTATTATTACAATCTGATTACAGCAATGGGAAGTCACCGATGCCAGTTCTTTAGCTAGTTTTGGCCTTCATGCACACTGAGTTCTTCCCAAGAACCTAAGATATCATGTGTATAGTATGTAATATGTGCAGATCCAAGCAGTCTGTTCTTTTGCAATTGATAGAAATTTTGCAAACATGAAGATTTTCTAAATGATGTTTTCTATAGCACCCAACATATCCACTGGAACCCCCATAGCCAGTTTATGTTTCAATTTTCATTTTCAGATCTTGATATTTTGTGATTTTCTTCTCGTCTACTGTAACATGGTATTATTATTATTATTAATAGTAGTGGTACAGTAGAATGCAGTATTGCAGGCTAACTCCAGCTACTGTCAGGAGTTTGATACTGACTGGCTCAAGGTTTATTTAGCCATCCATCCGTTGGTAAAATGGGGACCCAGATTGTTGGGGGAAATATGCTAACTCTGTAAACTGCTTAAGAGAGTGCTGTAGAGCATTATGAAAGCAATATGTAAGTCTAAGTGCTATTGCTATTGCTACTGTTTATCACACAGCCAGATGGTTAGACTGAATTTGACATTTTCATCCACCTATCAAGTCCTTCCCAAGGACCCTATTATTATTATTATTATTATTATTATTATTATTATTATTATTATTAAACCTGCATGCCACCTGATTCTCAGTGGCTCTGGGGATAGATTCACAATAATAAAAGAAGCTATATAAAATCAGTAAAAGATAAAATATAAAGATAAAAGATGACAAGTGCAACAGACCAGATGGAATGGTGAAGAATTTCACTGATCTACATGTAGCCTGTACGTTTGTAAGCCTATGAAACAGCAGGGGAACTTTGGAAGTGACCCAATTAATACATAATTTTATAAAGACCCTGTAAGTAATACATTTATAGTAAACACTATGTCATACAAAGGAGAACTAAAAAGCAGAAATATAGACACAATATTCAAAACTCATGCCATTTTCCCCAAGAACTGGGGTAAAGTAGCTTTCCCTCTTGTTCATTCTGCAGAAAATTTGCTTTTGTGATCTCATCCTGAAGTGTTCAAATCTTATTAAGTTGGCTGTTTGGTGAGCTGAGGTGAAGGGCTTAATCCTGATTTCTGAAAATTCCAAAAAATGTCCAAGTTTGTTTGAGCGAGGAAATATGGAACTCAAGACGCCCAAATCAATTATTAATTCACAGATTACCACAGAAATACAAAGAACGTATTGTGTATAATAAGTCTTGAGGAAAGGGCATATCTGTCCTTAAACCATAATTGACTTGCACAATTTAGTCATGTCTTCGTGTTTAACTAAGTAGTAAATTCATGGTGTCAGTGAACTGATGGCCCTTCTCATGACAAAAGAACATTTTCCCCTGTAATTCATCCATACAAGCTCTATTTTAATAATGCACAATAAACTGCATTCAGCTTCATCACATCCATCTGATTTCATTAGATTTATTCAGCATGGAGACAAAACAATTCAGCAATGCACACACAATTCCCAGCATCCAAGGGCAGGAAATCAGATATTTGGCAGGTACTGAATGACACTTTTCTCCAAAGGCTATACTGAGGACAATGATGTCTTTATGAGGTCATCCTCCAGTCAACATTAGTTTGAATGGTTCTTGAAAACCAAATGTTATGACTAGATTTCAGGAACTATTTTAGGGCTACCACATTTAAGCCACAGAAATTCACGTACAGAAATGGCAACAGAGGAATATAAAAAATGATGCCATCTAGTGATAGTGCAGACTTTTGTAATTCAGACATGATATCCTGAGCTATCCTGTAAGAAAGGGAAAATTATTTGTGCATATTGCTCATTTATTAACACTACTTATATAAAGCATGATGCCCTTTATATGGGAATGTCCAATATTCTGATCAATAGCAGTATTACAGGATCTTCCACATCATCCACTATTTGAGATTAATTTAATAGGGGATGTTTGGAGTTCTACCTGCAGGCAAAACTCCATCACTAAGCCATCTGTTTTGAGCAAGGTGAAAGACCAAATGTCCTCAGTAATAGGGAAGAAGTAGGCAAAATATTTAAATACTGCATACTCTTTATTGAATACACCAATTAAATTTTCAATTACAAGATCATTCAAAGTTTAGGTCTCATTGTACTCCAACTTAATCTTAACAAGAGTCACCTCTTGTGAGATAGATAGCTATGTAAATACAATAAATGAAATAAATATGACAAAACTTAGAACTCTGTCTCTTTCCATTCAAACCTTGATATTTTCTCCTGCCTATGCATTAGAAGTAGTGTTAGATACCTTGTTTCTATCTTCTTAGAAGATTATTTGCTATTCCCCAAGCTAAATTATTTCCACAGCATTCATAGCACAAACCAAGGGCATCAGGAACAATAGGGGGAAATAGATTGTATAGAATCTTAAATTTTGAGATGTTGTCAGCTATACTTGTGAGGCTGTTAGGAACCATGGTACTGTAATTAAATCTGCTGTGGCCTCAGATATTGATGAATATAGCCAGAAAAATACTATTATTAATCTCTCCCACTAGAACAGGGAAACACAAAGGCTAATAACAATAAATCAAACTTAAATAATAGTGGTTCGATTATGAAACAGGCCTGAACCTGAAAGGAAATCTGTTTTTAATTATGAGTTTGGTTGCTCTTTTTTACTGTTAATATACACCTTATGAGCAAACAAGGGCCAAGGTTTTTATAGTAATAAATAAAAGCATTAGAATAGAAAATGCAGGGAAAAAAACAGGATAAAAAGAAAAAGACAAGAAAAAACAAGACTATAATAAAGAAAAAGAAATTACTTTCCCATTCAAGTATAAACAATTTTAATAACTTATCACTTTCTCTTAAAATACAACAAATTATCTCTTCTTTCCATAAATCAGCTCTTTATCTATAAATAAATCTTAAACTCTTGACATTCAGACCTGGTCAGCAAAAGTTCATTACCAGGAAAAATAATGTATCTATTTTAACCATGATCAAATAAATCAGTTTCCAATTCCTTGTAACTTGATCTGGAATCCCTTCAAATATCCTTGAACTTTTTTTTTCTTTGTTGCTTCTTACAAAATTCTTCAAACTTTATCAAGTCTCTTTTGTAAATTCAGTATTGGAAAATTATCCAGATCATTCCTTTGGTATCTTATTATTAATATAACAACTAGTTTCATTTGTATATCCAGTGTAGCATTCTTTTTCCATATCATTCTTGTAGCCTGTTCTTTTTAAATCCATTTTCAGATCAGTCTGTCTTGTCTGGCAAACTTCCATAACATTCGTAAACTCAAGCTACCTATAGAAACCGTCATTCACAAAATTAACTTTTGAGTCTATTGTTTACATCCAATGTTAAAGCATTTCATTCCATAAAGCATTTCAATCAATAAACCGGAATAGAGCTGGAAGGGATCTTGGAGATCTACTAGTCCAACCCCTGCTCAAGTAGGAGACTCTATACCATTTCAGACAAGTGAAGGTTGAGTCTCTTCTTAAACACCTCCAGTGATGAAGCACCTACAACTTCTGAAGGCAAGCTGTTCCACTGGTTAATTGTCCTCACTGTTAGGAAGTTTCTCGATTCCAGGTAGCTCCTCTGCTTGATTAGTTTTCATCCATTGTTTCTTGTCCTGCCCTTTGGTGCTTTGGGAAATAAATTGACTCCCTCCTCTTTGCGGCAGCCTCTCAAATACTGGAATATTACTATCATGTCACCTCTAGTCCTTCTTTTCTCTAGCTAAACCCAAACCCTGCAACCATTCATGTTTTAGTCTCCAAGCCTTTAATCATCTTTGTTACTCTTATTTGCACTTTTTTCCAAAGTTCCAACATTTTTGTAATGTGGTGACCGAAACTGGATGCAGTATTCCAAGTATGGCCTTACTAAGGCTTTACAAAGTGGTACTAATACTTAATGTGATTTTGATTTTATGCCTGTTTATACAACCAAGGATGGTATTAGCTTTGCTGGTTGCTGCCACGCACTGCTGGCTCATATTTAAGTGATCATCTACTAGACTCCAAGGTCCCTCTCATGGTTACTGTTTTTGAGCCAGGTTTTGCCTAATCGAAGTATAAAAGTGCTTTTCTCCACATCAAATTTGCTGTTAGATAGGGGCCATTGTTCAAGATTTTTTTTTGATCCTGAGCTTGTCTTCTGGGGTATTGGCTATTCCTGCCAGCTTAAGGTCATCTGCAAATTTGATGAGATCCCCTTCTATTCCCTCATCTAAGTCATTCATGAAGATATTGAGCATTGGACCTAAGATGGAACTTTGTAGTACCTCACTGCTTATTTCCCTCCATGTAGATGTAGACCCATTAAGGACTACTCATTGAGTATGGTTTGTCAGCCAGTTACAAATCCATCTGGTGATGATGATGTCTATCCCACATTTTTCTAGCTTATCAAGAAGTAGGTTGTGGTCTACTTTGTCCAATGCCTTACTGAAATTTAAGTATACTATGTCCACAGCATTTCACTGGTCTATTAATCTCTTTGTCAAAGAATTTAAGTCAAATTTGAATGTTCTTTTCTTATGATAGTCTATAAGAATGTTATGTAATCTCTAGTCTCCAACCTTCAAAATTACACTGATTTTTCTTTAAAAAAAAAAAAATCCAAAACAGCAGCATTTTCAAACAGGAAGAATTTTTATACTTAATTTCAAAATCTTATTTCAAATCCACCTGGACCCTTAAGCTGCCTGTAACTTTCCAAAATCAATGCTAGTCGTACATTCACTGTTTATTCAGAAAAACAAAACTGATTATAAGCCCTTCCTTAAATTTATGTTTATAATTTCTTTCAATAAAGATTGAAGCAAACTCACCTGGTGTTTTGAGACATGCCAATCCAAAGGTTCCATATATGTAGTCCTTGATTTATGGCCACATTTAAGCCCAAAATTTCTGTTGCTAAGCAAGACAGTTGTTAAATGAATTTTGCCTCATTTTATGGCCTTTCTTGCCCCATTTGTTAAGTGAATCAATGCAATTATTACATTAGTGACATGG
Source organism: Naja naja (assembly GCA_009733165.1). Taxonomy (NCBI): domain Eukaryota; kingdom Metazoa; phylum Chordata; class Lepidosauria; order Squamata; family Elapidae; genus Naja; species Naja naja. Next base: position 342,182,954 of record CM019148.1, on the reverse strand, counting down.
TTGTTAAGTGAACCTGGTTTCCCCACCGACTTTGTCATGTCACAAAAAGTGATCACATGATCCCAGGACATTATAACTGTCATAAATATGAGTCAGTTGCCAAACATCTGAATTTTGATCACATGACCATGGAGATGCAGCAATGGTTATAAAGTGTGAAAAACGGTCCTAAGTCACTTTTTCAGTGCTGTTGTAACTTCAAATGGTCACTAAATGAACTATTGTAAGTCAAGAAAAAAATCTGTTAACAATTCATAAAACTGATTAGAAAAAAGAATTATGAAACCCTTTGTCCATAAATGCGCCAACTGTGGTTTGAGTGAAGATGACATTCTCTCGTCTCTTCTGCAGTATCCTCATGAGGAGCAACTATCTGGAGCAATTGTGAGTGATCTCAAGTCTTCTTCTTTTCCGGAGAATTACAGAGTTGCTCTACTTATTGACTCGTCATTCTGCCTAGTAGTTAGTTCTGCATTCAGTGGAGCAATCTTCACTATTTCTTCCCCAGAAGTCCAGCAAATGTGGGCCAAGATTGGGAATTTGTGCTTCAGCAACATCCAAGGAAGAGACTTATAATTTAGATTACAACTTCATTAGTTCATAACTAGCAAATATTACCAGTTCCCTTGCAGAAATACTCAAGCTCACATTGATTCCAGGTAACGTTTCTTTTATTTAAATAATGATAATCACTCATTCTTTCATTCATTCATACCTATGAGTTCCACTAGCTTCCATATATTTTCATGGATCTCTATTTTTAAAAAGTGCAATGGACCTCAACATTTTTACAAAGTAGATTATAAGCTTTTACTGCCCTCTTGTGTCGAAGCCATCAACCACAACACAATTCAAAAAAGGAATTGAATTCGGAATGGGAATCTTGAATTCTTGCTTTAGGCACCAAAGTTAATTGCCCCAACGAGTTTCCCTCACCACAAAATTGCCTGAACATAAGTACCAATAAAGGAGAATAGGGTTGAAATGAGGGGTCCTTGGTGCTCTCTGAGCTTACTTGTTTTCTTGCAGATGTTTCATTACCAGATGACATCATCATTGCTAGCAGATGTTCTCCTTTATTGGAACCACATATGGGTGTCAAACACTTCAGAAAAAGCACTGATGATGTTACTTGGTTGGGTAATGAAACATCTGCAAGAAAAGAAGCAAACTCAGAGAGCACCAAGGACCCCTCACTTGTCCGTGGGGTTGCCAGGAATCAAGACTGATGATCAATCTTTATTATGGTCCCAAACCAGCATTAATCAAGACTGATTAAAGATACGCCTATATCAGCCTTCCTTCATCTCCTTTCTCTCAGATTGTGCCTATTTTATTTAATTTATGCATCTTATATTTTAAGAATATTATTAACTGTTTCAAGTATTTTTTATTATTTAGTGTGTGGCATACAATGTCAGGGAAATCTACACGTGCTAGACACACAATGAAGTCCTGACAGCCTAGAACGCTAGTTAAATCTGTTCAGCGCTTACGCTCCTCCTAACCATAGTGCACCATGGAGGGGGTGAACTAGCTTTACACCAGACTGTTTCAAGTACTTACTAAAAAAGCATATAATGCAAATAAATATGTAAGAGAAATTTTCCATAATTTTCAGCCATCATAGTTGAATACATCTATGTGACACCAAGTTAGAGAAATATATGCCTCCAAAAAACTTCTGAACACGAGGTTTTAGTGATTAAATATAATAGACATGTTACAAGCTTTGGAAATGAGGAACGATTTGGAGACAGACAGGTGATACATTTTTAGCCTTCTCAGGATGTTAGAATTTTTAGATCATCTAACAATATTTGCTATAGAGATCTTTATGTACCCAATTTGAACAGATTGAATAAATTATAAATTTAATAAATAAACAGATCTAGAGGAGGGAGGCATTAGTAACTGAGGCTAAATCAGTATTTGCTTTAAGCCCAACAAAAAGTTGTATCTAAACATATGTGTTTGTGGCAGTGATGTCAAAATCTGTAAGATGTTAGTCACAGCATCACAACTGAAGTCCCTGTGCAACATTGCTAGGTATGCAAAAAGGACTGCGTTTGACTGCCATACCTCACCCAATATCTTTGACAGGTTTTGACACACATATCCCTGCAGATACCCATGTTAGGATGGATGATTTTAAATTGATTTATTGCAAATATCTCATTATCGATGTAGTCCTTTTTGTCACAAATCCCACCACTGAATTGCAAATGAATTGTTTCTTTAAAAACGTATATGCATTATCTTTTCTGTGACTGCTCAGCAAAGTAGGAAATAACATGAATGTTTTCTTACGATTTCTTTTTAAGCATAACAAAATATAACAATTAGGATTTTTGAAACATCATTCTAAATCAGAAACCCTTGGACCGGAGTGAAATGTTGTATTTGCCTCACTGTTAAGAAGCCAACGACATATGCTTTTTGATTATTGGAGCTTTGGGCACCATGAATGAAATTTGGGTTGTTGTTTTTTAAACAAACAAGAGTTTAGAGCATTTGTCTGCACATTGTGCCTGGAGCCACAATATTGATTTTACTGGGTTGAATGAACAACAGGATTAGAAGAAGGAATGGAGAAATGATGAAGAGATTTGTTAAAATCTGGCATCTGATAGAAACCTATCTCAATTGGAATTACCCCACTAGGTTTCATATTGTTTAAATTAAAAATATTAAACAATGGGCAGGATTCTGATGGATCCCAAGAAAGATTGTTCCAAGAGCTGCACATTGGGGATTTCAGGTTTAAAGCATTTAATTAAGTTTAAAACGTAAGTAAATATGTGCAATGAAATGTTTACAAAGCTGTGATCGTAAGTCAAAATAGTAACTTGATTCCTGAATATTTAAAAGATTGAAATAAATTAATTTGGTTTTATTTTCTGGGTCTTTTTATTTTAGATTTTATTAATTAAATGTACTGGCCGCCCAACTTATCACAGGGTAACTCTCGGCAGCTTACAGTATTATTTTGAGATTTCATATCTCAAAGCACTACACTTAAATGCTATTTCTTCATCTTCAGGTAGGATTAATCTAGACAATTCAACAACTGGAGAAAAACTTTTTACATTGAAAAAGGAAATAATTTTGTCCTTGTAAAATTCAGAATTTGTGGCTTATAGAGTTCTGCTTGATGCAGAAAGGCTATGCTTCAACTATCAAGTGAGATCGAGCAAGTGCTATACACGGGCATTTTATAGCCTGTCGGCCACCTCTGGCTCACAGGCAGTCCCAATCCTGTGTGTCAGTGGCATCAGATGGTGCTTCAGCAGTATCAGGAGAACAGCAGTGAGAGAAGGTGGGTAGCATCAGGGGGCCAGGGTGGCAAAAATCAGGGTGGTAGTCTTCCACAACAGTCCCAGTTTCTCATGTGGTCCCTTGGGAAAATTAATTGCCCACCCTTGGGCAGGTGGGTGACTTTTAATGAAAAAGCAGTTTTAGTAGTGGACTCCATCATTTCAACTGTCTCCAGTGCAGTTTATGTCCCTAACATCTTTTTTATTCCACTTCAACAAAAGCAAATTCTTTTCAAATAAGTCCTTTAAAAAAAACAAAAGAATTTTAACTATTAAGTGCCCTGAGCACCTGGTCCCTGATATTTGAATGGACAAAGGGCCCTCATTTTAATCTGTTCTTGGCTACAATCTGAAACTCTTACATAAACATGTTGGTAGTGTCCTTGAGTCATTGTCTGATTCGTGGTCTGCTTTTCTTCCTTTCCTCAAACTTGCTCAAACTTATTTCTGGTTCCTCATCTGCTCAATTTCACATGACCAAAGTATGTGAATTACTGCTTGCCCATCATCACCTCAACTTAAATGTTGTCCAAGACTGGCTAGTTCTTCAAGAAGTCCTTATTATTTTCAGTAATTAACTCCAAATTCATTATTTGAAGGTGTCTTTTTTTCTTTTTTTCAGTGTGCAGACTTTACAATGCATGAAAATTGTTTTGGTCTATTTCCTCTACAGAAATATCTTTTCCTTCATGATCTTGTTGAAATTTGTCACTGCCTTCTTCATAATGTCTATATTTATCTTTTTTGAGCCTAAAAGATGTTGCATTTGGCACTTTTTCCAATTTGCTATAAAATTGTTAAATATGTTCCACCATTATTGATGTAATAGAGGCATAGACTTGTACAACAAGTTAGTTAGAGTTGTATAAATTTGTTATAATTTTGTCATCGGGTGAGGGGGCAGTTTAATAGCCTAGCACTTACGTAATAATAGTCATTGTTTGTCATGTCTTGCTAGCATTCATTCAATATTTTGTTCCTTATTTACCTATGTGAAAATATATGGTTGGGATGAACTCATTTTTTGTGGGAAGCTTTTTTACTCTAGTGTCCACCAATATGGCATCTAGAAACTTCTCCCAGAGCCTCTCTCCTAGAGAGATGGGTAGCTAAGAAATATGAAAAACGAACAGACAAACCTAACACCTGTGAAGGAAATGCAATGGAATCAGGCTTGAGTAATCACAGCCATCTTGTTTATTCACTCAGAGAAAGCCATTTAATGGAAGGCATCTCATATTAAATGTTTATACTTCTTCAAATAGAAGCCTGCCTGTAGAATAATATTTCTCCTCTCTTAAAGAAAAAATGATCTGAAAACTGTCCCTAAGGTAATACTGCTGAAAACAACTGGAAATCACTAACTCTAAAACATGGATTTAAAAAAAAATCTACTTTAAAATATTTTAGTTACAGAGAAACAGATTAGAGCCAAAACCTACAACAAAAAGGACTGTCAAAATCAAGAAGGTCTAAGGGATATGATTTTTTATAAATTTATTTCATCTTCAGAATTTCAGGTTGCACTTTTGCTCCAGCACTTTTTAAAATAGAACATTTCGCCTACGGCAACATCTGCCAAGTTTACATTGAGTCCCAGTCAAAGTTCTTAAAAGAGGCTTAGATTAATACCATTAAACCATGTTGTGTTCAGTGTTATATATGACTAGGTTACTTCTGAATCCCCCACCCACCCTGATTTAGCAGTGTCAAGTTTTTACAAAGCTCTTCAATTCACAACATCAGTATGAAAGACCCATATATACAAACTGTGACCTGATAATCCCAATATAGTCAGATAGGATTGTTTTTTTCTCTCTCCCAGTGGTCTTGGGGCTGAAGCTGGGGCTGGGGGTGAAAACAATAAATCCACAAAGTCTACCAAGTATTTATATATCAGGAAGAAAAATATATAAGCTTATAATTAATACCACATTTTTGTCAATGTCAACCAGTTGTAAATTCATGTTTGCAAATATCACAAAAGACTCATGAACAACAACTCAGTTTTATACTGTAAATAATGCTGGATCAATGGTTTAGGATTATCAATCACTGTTGTCATATGCTGTCTGTAACAGTTCAAAAGCATCCTGGAGAAAAATCCTGAAAAATACATACCTTACGGTATATAATAATGCACCTGCATTAGCTAAATATATACTGTACACAAGTCTTATCAGCATTTTATCTACCAAAGATGTGAGATTCCACTTTTAAATACAAAGCAGATAGCCAGTAATGTATACTTATAATACAGCCCTCTTTTTTTCCTTTGTTTTTAAACCTAGAACAATTTGGTCACAATGCACCTTTGATATAAAATCATTTTAAATTTTATTATTAATACTCAGGTCATTAGGATTGCCAGAATTGGGCTATTCTTCCTTCAATAGCATCTTGAGAACTGCTTTTGATAACAAATAAAACTGGGATTGGCATCCAACTTTAGGATGCTGAAATATGTTATCCATAATCCATTCCAGCTCAAAGCAAACAAGATGTTACTCTGATGAGAAATACCATTAGGGTGCAAACTCAGCACTAAATCTTTCCTCCCCAAAGATTACGTCTTTTTTTCTTTTCTTTTTGGCTGGTGTGTGTGTGTGTGTGTGTTCAGAATATATATATATATATATATATATATATATATATAGAGAGAGAGAGAGAGAGAGAGAGAGAGAGAGAGAGAGAGAAAGCAACAACTTCAAATAATTCAAACTCTTTACTCAACTCATCCCTCACCTGTTAACACATATTCGATCCATCATGACAGTTATAGACCCATTTCATTGGTGTATTTTTAAAAATTATTTTCAAATGGCCTAAAGAAAAATATAGCAATACAATAATTTAGCCTCAGTATTACTAATACAAATCTGGTCATATGATCAACAGTGTACATTTAATACTGATCATATATTAAAGTCTGTGTTGTTGCCACTGCACACTTAAGTTAAGGATTGGTGAGATGAGCTTTGATTCACTGTCAATTGATTCACTGACGAATTCAGAGCATACTTTCCAATCCTAATTATAACCACCTCATACTATTTATAAAGTTCACACTGAAGGAGCACCAAAGCGAGTCTGGTACTCAAAAGTTGCTTATACCAGGAAAAAAAACTTCTTAGTATTAAGGACTCCTATTTTTCATTGCCCTATTCTGTATAAACATTCAACTCAAGAAGATGTGCAAAAAGGAGAAAAAAAAGTCAAATTACATCATAGTTATCAGGAGAAAGATGTTACACAAACTCATAGGAAAATGACAATCTTTTTTCTCTTTTACTATAAATACATTTAACAGTTTAGCAGAAACACAAGCTAAATTTAAGATTGTTCACATTTGAAGTTGTATCACTCTCTGCTAATGATAAATAAGGAACAGGTCCTGACAATGGAATTTGGACATAGCAATTTTCATCAACAGATCTTTTGAAGACTGGTTTAAAGGGTTAAAACAATGATTTTTTTTAAAGTTCTGAAAAGTCCATCTGTTGTCCAAACTTTGGATTGAAGTCCTTATTTTTTTTACTTAGAGACAGATATATACAGTGCTGTTGTAATAATGAAACAAATGTGAAATCTACTGTAAAGTTGCACAATACAGAAAACTGTTGCTCCATCTTCTACTACATACATGTGTGACTCCACAGGTTAATTAATGCTGCTTTGTTTCTTTTTGTTAAGTTGGAATTATTCCATCACGTCTAAGACCTCTTTTCAGTTCTAAATCTTCCAGTTTCTTCCATAGTTCTTCACGTTCTTTCTCTTTTTTCTTCTCACTAGCAAAATTTTTAAAAAATGGCAACATTTTAACACCTGAATCACTACAAAAACAGATGTAAATTATGCACCAAGTATCCAATTTTCTATGAAGAATTCTAAAACTGAATATAAAAAAAGATAAACTTCATACAACATCATGGATTTAAATAACAATACAAGCAAATGGTGCCTTGTAATATTCAATTATTTCAAGTCCAAAAGTTGCATCATTGGCAACTTTATTCTCATAATGTATCTGCATTTCTTCACTGTTGAATGAAAATGTGTTCTAGATAACAAACAAAAATTGCTAAAAGTTAGTGAAATAAAGCTATGTATCAAATATATGATGTGGTATTGGGTTTTTTTAAAAATAAGTTTGTTATTATTCCTGCATTTAAAGCCATTTAAAACTATATTGTGTTTAATGTATATCTTCACTGAGACGTTACCAATGCACAAAGTCTAGTGTAAACCTGCACCAGAGGGGTATATTTAATGAGAAGGAATTACTGTTTTCTTACTTATAATGTTTCTGTTTCATTATTTATGAAAACATTTGCTGGTAGCATTAATTTTCATCCTGAATGTAATTGAATGGTGATCATAATTTTTGATACCAGTTTTTCACAAAATAACTATTTTAAATGTGTATATTTTTCTTCTTTACAAGCTCTGTAATATTTCATATTCCATTTTTCAAAATCCAATTGATCTACTATCTAAATTTGCATAATAGAATGAATCATTCATCCCTAGAATGAAAAATAGTACAAATCAAACACATGTAGAAACTATAGTATTGTACGTTCATGAACAATCTGAAATCTTAGAATTTTCTTTTAATAAAAAGCAAAGCAAAAAAAGGTCTACATCCTATAGCTCATCAATATTTTCTGTATTTATAATTACCACATTGCTGTTAATAAGCAATATTGTGGTTAGATTTGTAATAATTGAAATTTTGGCTTTATTTAAAAAAAATAAAGGAACAAAGAAACCACACAAGTCATTCTTAAATTATAAAATAATTTCTTCAATTCTTATGTAAAAAAGACAGAGTTTTAAAATATATCTGATAGAAAATTGGTGAAAATTAATTTTGACAATCTTAGTTTAACTAATATAAGATTCCAGCCAAGATGCGCAAAACGTGATAGTTGTATGCTTGATATCTGAGGTTGTACAATTTCTCTATGAATATGAATCAAGTTTACAAAATGATTCATATTACATTAGTAGCATCTTTTTATATGATTTTTCCTAGAAATTCCTGCACATTAAACATTCTGTCTAATTGAAAGAAAAAGTTAATAAGAAAGCATAATATAGAATCAATTAATCTCTACCACAAGGTATAATGCACACATGTTAAAAGCATCTATTACCCCACCAATTACATTTCATATTTCTATTTTTTTTTTAAAAAAAAAGCAGTGAGTTATGAGAGCCTGGTAATCGAATTAAACAACATCGTGGCCTCCAAAAATATGTGAGAGGCTATACTAACCTAACAAGGCTTGATGACATACAGTACCCTTCGCTTTGCTTGTGGGAACCCCAAGTCTCACAAAAGAAACGACTTTCACCAAGTCGCAAACTGCCCAGAGTTCCCGAAGTTTCCTCATTAGTTTCACCTGCTGCTTTGGATAAGCTGAAATTTCAGACAAAAGATGAACTATAATTGGAGAAGGATTATTAAGGAAAAGACAGAGAAACATTTTATCTAAGGTGCAACTAATGATTGTATGAATGGCACTTCTTCTAGATCCTGCAATGTCAAAGCCTTGGATGTATCAAGATAACAGAAGCAGAAAAGCAGGACTGAAAATGTGTCACTTTGCTCAGAGATTTCAGTAAATGATCAGGTAGAAATCACAAGGGCTAGTGTCAAATACTTTCTCATCCCACCAAAAAGTCTAGCATATTCTGAACACTATCTTCAAGCAAAGTGATGATTAAATTGTTGAGAATTTTTTTTGTTTTTGTTTTGGTAAGAGTATGGTTTTTATTAGACCTAAATTCTTGATACATGTAAGTCTTTAATAACATAGAGCCAAAAGAAGTTCTGTGAGAAATGCAAGTTCACAAGCTACGCAATGGGTACTGTATCTCATAAAGGGAGAAAAAAAATAACCATCTATGTCTTGCAAGGACCAGGCTAATGAGCATGCAGGGAGAAAAATGAGGCATTGCAATCAATTGTGTGTGAAAATTATGCAATTACTGCAAAGAGGGAGGGAGGGAGGGAGGGAGGAGGGAGGGGGGAGGGAGGAAGGAAGGAAGGAAGGAAGGAAGGAAGGAAGGAAGGAAGGAAGGAAGGAAGGAAGGAAGGAAGGAAGGAAGGAAGGAACCAAAAACTGCAGGTTTTATGCAAAGCTGACAAAAAGCTTTAAAAAGTTACCGCTGGCGATCTGACTTGTAAGTTGCTGTGAGCTCATCAAACATGGCACTATTCATTTCCATAAATGCCTTCAGCACATTGTATACTAATGCCACAATAGCCCTGTAATATATGAAAGAAACTCATCAATCTGTTCAAAAAGGTTAGAGAACATTTTGTTGTAGATTTGTTCTGTGTTCATGTTTGCAATATTCAAATTCCTTTCATTTTATTCACAAAAGATAAACTATTCTAATCTATTCTCAAAGACCTTTGAAGACACCCTTGGAGACATCTCATTTGAATGATTCATGTCAGCTTCATATCTACAATGTTTTAGGCTTTTGTGCATCTACAACATTATTAACATTGATGAAACTAATTTTCTGGATGCACTAGCCCAGAGGTCACCAATCTTTTAGACCTCAGGGACCACCAAACTCATAATTTTAAATCCCGAGCACTACTAATATGAATTTTGACTGACAGTGGCTTGCTGACGTTGGTGGGAGAGAGAGATCTGATTTAACCTCTCTCTCTCTCCACCCCCTTCTCACACACACACACACACACAAAAACACACACAGAGGCAGGGGTGGGATTCAAATTTCTTAACAACCTGTTCTGTGGGTGTGGCCTAATTTGTGGGTGTGTCTTGGTAGTCATGTGACTGGCTGGGCATGGCTTATATGTAAATATTATAAATATTTATGTAAATATTGAATTTTTTATAAAAAAGAGAGCAACTTTTACCCCAAAGCAGGCAAAGCAGGCAGGCAGATTGAGCTGCTCACAGAATCACAGATTCACAGATCTACAATTCTGCCATCAGCTATCTGAGTCTGCACTGAATAATAGATGCTTTAGTCCTAAGGGAGGTTTGGCTCTGAGCCGAAGATGTAAAGATTAGCTAGAAAGCAAGAAATCCAATGGTTTCCTGCTTTCTAGCTAATCTAAATCTCCTGGCACAGCAGAACAGCTGATGGTTGGGAAAAAGAAAAGGAAAAATAGCAACTTAGCAGGCAAGTTTGCCAGGTAAGGAGTGAGTGGGTGGGGAGGGTTTCTGTGGGCCATGTGGGCAGCGCAGCCTTGTGTTCCTGCGTAGCCTGAATTAATTGCTTTGGGGGTGCTCTGGAAGTGACATATCTCTGTGGATCACCAAAATTTTCTTGCAGACTACCAGTGGGCCGTGGCCCACCAATTGGCAGCCACTGCACTAGGCATAAAAGACAATTATTTTGTTTTGATATATTGCCTTTCTTTACGTTCCCCAAATCTATTAGGAACCCGTGCTAATTTTCTGCAATTCTAGAAAATGAAATTTAGACCTATATTTTAGGTACAGGTACAAATTAGAAAAACAGAAAGAAGATAAAATAGTTAATAGAAAGGCACAAAAGGAAAAAAAAACCCTTACATTTAAAATTGTATTTCCCACACTATATTCTTTAAAAATATGGAACCTCAGAAAAAGATCTTTATTATAAAATTAAAAATACTGATCTTATTAGGCTCATACCTAAACATAGGTGGGCACTGGGCACTATTTTGAAACTTTAGTTTCACCTTCTCCTTCACAAGTTTTCTTTCACTTAAACATTTCTTATTCAGTTCCTCAAAGTCATTTTTGCTGCAGAGCACACTGAATAAAACAACACCTTATGAAAAGCACTGTGAAGATTTTTGTAAAAATAAACCTAATCAGGTTCCATCCAAAAATATGCAATTTCAAATAGCAAAGGGACACTTTATTCTTTGTCAGATGACTGAAATAATATTATGGTCTACATTTCCCTAGTTGGTGCTGGTATGCAAAATACTAAGTAAGTATAGCAAACTACTGATATAGCACTGAATTCAAACAAATGAACAAATGTACTGAAAAATCAGCAGCAACAGCAACCACAACAACTTACGGATTCCAGTGTTCTTTGGAAATCCTGTATAGACTGGAAAACATGATAGGAAGTATTACATTGGAATTCTCCTCTATCAAACTCATTATGTATTCATTATTCCAATAGTAAAGTGCTCTTTCAGCCACCTTGAAATAAAAGAGAATTATTTTCAAAACTGCTTATGTCTAATTACAAACAAAAGCAAGTTAAAAAAAACTTGCCCCCCAAAAAGGTAACACTCAACTGACAAAAACAGGAATTTACTTATGTAGATTTTCTTAGTTGTCTCCCTCAGAAATCTGACAAAATTTTCTCAACACAGCCAGAGATATTTGATATACATGCATGTGTGAGTGCATATTGGCCCATAATTGTCTGGTCCTTCAGATTGTATTACAATACTATATCCACCATCTTGCCAGTGTTGACCCCACCCCTACAAATACTTCTGTGTTGGCGGGAGGAGAAAAGAAAAAAATAAAGTAAAGCAATCTCCAGTCAAATTTACTAGCTCAGAAGGGGATATGAGGCAAGGGTAGTGTTCTCAGACCCACAACTGAAATATCATAAATTATTTCCTATTCCAGATTATTGACTTCTAAGAAACTATTGAACTACCCCCAAGATTGGTTGGTGTATCAGCAGAAAAATGGAATGTTCCACAGAACATCAAAACATTACATCCTCTAATTTTATATATCTCCAATTAAATGCTCTTGATTAGTTCTCTCTTTTGGTACCTGAAATATTAAATTACATCCAATTAAGTCTATTGACACAGAAAGATGAGGGACAAAGAGTCCACTATACTTAGTAAATCATGCATCTTTCACAATCGTATATACATTTTCCATCTATCACTCTTTCCTATTCTATTAATTTTTCTATGCTTTCCATGCTAACTGAGCAATTAAAAACAAACTTTTTTACACCTATCTCCATTTATTTTTCAGTAATCTGTAAGAATTTTATTAGAATGGATCCAATACTGTTTCTTTCATAACAATCTCCTACTAGAAAGAAAAGGTATGAGTGGTAGATGAATATGTAGAACTTGCTTTTCACAAACTATGAAAGTCTTGCATGAATAAAAACAAGAAACAAAAATCCTGAACCTATTCACCTAAAAGGAACAAATATTGCCAATTTCATTATATTTTTCCAGAGAATAGAATTATTTTCCTTTAAAAAATAATAGCAGTTATACTAATATCAGCAACTATTATTAGTGTAATAATATCACACAAAGCCCATTTATATATCTACCTGACTGAAATTTGTCCAGTCATCTCCTAATATTTAATTTGAAATAATAGAAATTATATAAATGGGATTCTGAAGAATTAGATCTAATGATTATGTCAATTCCAATCAGATGCCATATTAATACGAACCAATTTAAGCCATTTCCCAAACTCCAATCTGAACCTAATCTTGCAGATATAACACATTTATAATAATTAGTCTAATCTAGTTGTAATACTGACCTGAAAATGAGGGCTAGAGACACATTTAGCTAATTGTTTAAATAAGGGTTCCTGAATTTTGACAAACTGTGAAGGTTCAATCACATCCAATATTTCTTCCAGCTCTCCAAGGAACATGACCTAAAATAATTTTTTAAAAAAATGTTAAATATAAATATATTTTCCTTAGAACCTATCTATTAAGTTTCCAAAGAAGCATCAATTTAACTGAATTTTATGAACAAAAGTAATGTTCATTTGCTAATACTAGTTGCAATTATTGGGCTGTATCTTAAGAAATACTGTAAGTACATTTTTAATTGATATCATTTAAAGCTTGTTTCAATGTTGTTTACTGTTTTATATTTCAGATTGACACCTAATATTAAAAATAAGAGTTTAAATATTATTTTAAGAACATCCTTTTACATTTCCAGACAGCATTAAGAAAGTATTGCTTTATTCCTACCACAATATGGAGCCAAATAACATAGTGTATGTCAAAAGTCTACACTGGATTGAGGATGACGGTTACTCATGCCCTTGTTACCTCCAGACTCGACTACTGCAACGCTCTCTATTTAGGACTGCCCTTGCATACCATCCGGAGATTGCAGCTGGTGCAGAATCGGCGGGTGGTGATGGGAGTTTCCCGGTTCTCCCATGTTACCCCCCTCCTGCGCTGCCTTCATTGGCTACCGGTTGCGCTCCGGGTGAGATTCAAGGTTTTAGTGTTAACATTCAAAGTCCTTCATGACATGGGTCCCCAATATTTAAGGGCGGCTCCTGCCGACATCAAATGCCAACCGCCCTGTGCGAGCACATAGGCAAGGACTCCTTGGGGTCCCATCAGCTGGCCAATGCCGGCTGGCGGTCCCCCGACGAGCCTATTCTATAGCTGCCCCAGACCTCTGGAACCAACTTCCCTGGAGCTCCGTCTGGCCCCTGACCTCCGCACCTTCGCCATGACCTGAAGACCTGGTTGTTTAACCAATCCGGGTTGTGATTTTCTGGGAGGATGGTTTTATGGGATAGTTTTAAGGGATTTTATGGGTGTACTGTAATTGTAATGGGGCTTATTTTAGTTTAATTTGCTTTTAAATTATTTATTGTTGTTGTTGTTTTATTTGTAAGCCGAGTCTTGGAGATGGGGGCATATAAATCCCATAAATAAATAAATAAATAAATAAATAAATAAATAAATAAATAAATAAATAAATAAATAAATAAATAAATGAGAAAACATTCATTATGACATTACAATACAAAAAATACTCCTTAGGGATTAGTGGTCAGGAACTTGCATGCAAATAAATAAGGGGCAATGCAGATTTTGTTACTTTGACAAAAGCTCCATTTGCTATGGACAACCATGTCTTTAAGTTCCTCTTAGGAATTATATTCTTCACTGTATTATGAAATACAATTTATTTCTGTCCCAAGATTACCCTTTTTATTAGTAATCTATTTTAAATAAGAAAACAATCTAAGCTCATCAAATATACCTCTTTTTGACTGCAAGTTTTCGGCCAGAATTTCATTAAACCTCTAATGACCTAAATTAAAGCAGAAAAAGTAAACAGACCAATTAGAAATAATAATATACCAGTCTGCAAAATTTTTGTTCAGTATTTTAAAATGTTCGTCTGTGCATGTATTTCTTATATTTACAGGTTCTGTGAGTGAAGGGTCTTTCTCTAGAAACTGCACAATGCAATACGCCAACTGCAGAAACAAAAGAAAACATGAACTTTAAAATCTTTAATTGAAAGGAAAACAAAAATAGTTATAAGTGATTAAACTTGATGCATAGTTTGAATCATAACTAGTAAGCATAGAATGCCCATTAGTATTTCTTGGTTCTTTCATTCTACTTTTTGCAACTATAGTCTGGGGATTCCTTTAAAACAGAACAAGGAGCAATGCATGAAGCTGTAATATAAAAGGACAGATTGGGGATTCCCATCTTCCTGCATTGCCTTGTCTGCCTGTAAGTGGGCTGTTTGGGATATAGGTCCTATTTCACTATAAGCCATTGCTGCTGCAAGCAAGACTGCAGCACGTTAGTTCTAATTCACATTCCACAGTATAGGTTGTTCAGATAATACCAATCATGATGACTGATGTATAATTTAAACCAGGGGTGAGGAAGGATGGCCCTTTTATGAATTGTAGACTTCCAACTGCCAGAATTCCTGAGCCAGCCATCGTTCCCCACCTCTGATTTAAACAGTAATAAAGACATTTCTAGTAGACCTTGACTTACCACCATTCATTTAGTGACGGCTTAAAGTTACAATGGCACTGAAAAAAGTGACTCGTGCCCATGGCAACATGATCAAACTTCAAAATTCGGAGGCTTGACAAGTGGCATACATTTACAAAGGCTGCAGTACCCCAGGGTCATGTGTTCATCTTTTGCAAGCCTTCTGACAAACAAAGTCAATGGTCACTTAACAACCGTGTTGATAACAACTGCAGTGATTTAGTTGGCAAGAAATGTAGTAAAATGGAGCAAAATTCACTTAACTTGCTTAGCAATGAAATGTTGGGCTCAATTGTGGTCATAAGTCAAGGAGTACTTGTGTGCCAGAGCATCTATATAAATGTGAATTTAATAACATTTACAATTCATTACTAAACAATTTGTCTTTAAGATACTTTTCCTTTACATTTTTGGCTGCATTAAGCACCTTCTGAGAACTTGTGAGATGAGTTAGTGGCTTTGTAGAAAATAGATATATAAAAAGCTAGCAAGGCTACATCTGCAGGAACGTTAGACAAAAAAGTTTACCAAACAATGCTTTTAATGATTGAGGAAAAGGTTAGACATGCAGTATGGTAACAATTATTATCAGTTTAAGAAAAGAAGAATATTATATAACATAAAGTACAGGAACCAATCAGAATTCATGCTGGATATTTTGCCCATCATAATCACATCTGACACAAGTAGTTAATTGTATAACATCAGAAACAAGCTTTTTTAGCACTATCCAGTCTCCTCACTGGATAGAAGGGGTTGTTTTTAAAATGAAAAAGCATTCCTCTTATTTTCTATAATTCCATTTCAGATACAACTTTCAACTGACATAGAATTCACCAAAAAGAAATTAAGAAAGGAAAAAAATCATAAGTACCGGTCGATTATTATGACTGTTTGCTTTCCCCCAATCAAGTATGGGGACATATAAAAACCTGAATTTCCTATTTTGAAAGAAAGACGGCAGCTACTAGCAAACAGACAGAGATACAGATAGATAGCTGCTTGTTCCAGAACCTATTTTATTTTTGGTGACAGAACCCATTCCATTTTTGTTGTCATCCAAATGTGCTAATTTGTAGGGGGAAAGGAGGGCTTCTGACTCCCCAAACTGTATAAAGATTCAAAGTCTTTCTTTTGTAGCCTCAGAGCATCTTTCAAACAAGCTGTTGAATATTAGTGGTATGATTACTGTAAATTGGTGACAGTTTTCCATGACTTTAAGGTAGAATAAATGCATCAGAAGCATAAAATAGTTTAACTCTTAAAAAGTTAAGGGAACCTACCTAGCTCTGAATTTCAATCATATTGATGTGGCTTAAATCTATGCAATATCATTCATTGTAGCACAGTTACAAAAACATCATCCATCTTTCTGTTAGATGTAGCAATAGCACTTAGTCTTATATACCACTTTACAGTGCTTTTTACAGCCTTCTCTAAGCAGATTACAGAGTCAGCATATTGTCCCCAACAATGTGGGTCCTTATTTTACCCATCTCAGAAGGATGGAAGGCTGAGTCAACCTTGAGCCTGATCAGATTCGATCTGCCAAATTGTAGGCAGCTGGCTGTCAGAAGAAGTAGCCTGCAATACTGCATTCTAACCACTGCGCCAATGTACTTCTCAGTGCAACATTAAACAATGTTTTAAAAAGTCTTAGTAAAATCTAGTCAGACCAAACTTTTTTTTCCTATCACGTTCTTAGCACTTATCAATGCAGGTGCAATCTCTGTCACAGCTTGATCACTTTAGATGGCTCTGAACCACATCGATTTGTTTTCTATGAAATGGATATTGAGCACACAATACTAGGTAAAAAGATGAGCTGTAGGTTGAAGTAAACCTCATTTTTAGCTTTCTAAAAAAATTAGTTTCTGAGTTTAAATGCTATCAGTTTACTCTGGTAATTTGGCATTTGCAATTTTTTAATACTTGCTTTATAGTTTTAAAGCACAGACTTTCAAAGATTTGGATGTGAAAAAAGATTCAGTTTTAAGATAAAGACACCTTCAAGTCAAGTTTGACTCCTACTGGCTGCACTAACCTATCCATGCTGCCTTCTTGGCAATAATTTTTAAGCAGTTTACCTCTTGCTTTGCCCAGGATGTCTTTTGACTTCCTAGTCTAGCCTTTAATTTTAGTGTTTCCTCATGGCTTCCCATCCAAGAAGTAACCAGACTCAATCAAGACCTAACAATATATGGCAGGTGGTTGCTACTGATATTCTATATTAGGGGACTTAAACTATTTTTATTGTAAAATATATTATTAAAATTTGTTGTTTCAATATTCTTTTTTTCTTCAGTTTTAAAGAAAAAGTTACAAGTATTAAAATTAACATTTAAAAAAAATTGGTGTGATCTTGAAAGTTTAAGAACCACAGCTCTATGTTACATAGGGGGCATTTTTAAATATCAGATTAAGATTGAAGGCTGCATTTATCCTTTAAGTAATGTAATGGGAGGCTCACTCCAAACAGAAGTTGAAAACTGAATACAAAAATGATTGAAGCCAGTCTAAAACCTAAATTTGATTTATTTAAACTTAAATTAAAATAATTTTAATTAATAAATATTAATTTCTTCTCATACATTTTAAAATATATAGACCTCCAGCTTTATTAGAAATAAAACATTAACAGCAATTGTTTGAGGGATTCTACCGATATTGAAGATATCTACAGATTGTGTAATATAATGAGGTCAACAGTTTCAAATACCAAACATGACAATGATCTTTATTTGAAATTTATTTGAAATTGGGAATGAGAGTTCCTAAATAAAGAGTGATAATAAAATGGACATAGTTCCACTAACAACTCACATCTCAGATCACTTTCATCTTCTGATCTACTATATAACTAAATTCCCAGAAAGCAGTGATTTCTTTGATTTGGGCTTAGCAAATTGGGAAAATCCAGTTATTGTGACATGTTTTATAGCTTAAAGTACTATAAGAATCCAGTCAAATGTGGCCTATTCAATAAACCTACTTTATAACAGTGAATGGGTTAGAACAATTTGTAGACCAGCCTGTGCTTCTTTATGCATGGTAGTAAATTTGTTTTAACTTAGTAATATTGTACATTGTATATGGAACAGAATGTGACACAGTTCTTACAAAAATGTAATATATAACATAGTACTTAAATTTCTACCTGTGCATGGAACAGCGATAGACTTCTAACAGTATGTAGAGGGATCAATACTTTCACCAAAAACTGTTTATGCTCTGCTTTAAGAGGTAAAGCAAAGCCATTGATAATACTAGAAATAAGAAAAGGAGAAAATTTTT
This sequence comes from Naja naja, assembly GCA_009733165.1. Taxonomy (NCBI): domain Eukaryota; kingdom Metazoa; phylum Chordata; class Lepidosauria; order Squamata; family Elapidae; genus Naja; species Naja naja. Next base: position 342,164,559 of record CM019148.1, on the reverse strand, counting down.
ATTTATTTATTTGTTATATGATCTGTAATTTGCTTTTCCTCCAAACTTATTGAACTCCATCTTCATTTTATTCCCACCACAAAAACCCTGTGAAGTAGGTTGAGTGCGACTGGTCCAAATCCAGTCACTGTTCATGGTGAAGAGTGGACTTGAACCCAGATCTCCCTGGACCTTATCCTATATTTTACTTATAATGTATTCAATATACAATATACTGAAATCTGAAATGAGAAAAACTGCTTCTGATCTGGCACAAGTGCACTTTCTGCAGCTGTAAGCAACTCCTTAAAGAGACATGTGTTTTCATGAAACTGCATAGAAATAGGTTTGAAAAAACACTCTGAATTCAGAAAATGTGATGGATATGTTATCAAAATACTGCACATTCATAATCACTGATCACTTTTATACAGGATTAAACTCTGGAAACCCCACCACATGTAAAGTAGTGCATATAATTCTATTTTGTTAATGATGATGACTGACCAATTTGTTGTTTTGACTGCTTTAATTCCTGAGACATTCTGTACTGGTCGCTTATGTACTTTGCCCATTTGCTAGAACAGATCAGTCTATAAATACTGATAAATAACTAAATAAGCATAGAGACTTTTCTCTTACTATTATGGTTCATCACACAATCAGCCAGAAGTTTAGATGGGATTTGGCATTTTTGTCCATCTATTGATTCCTTCCCAAGGACCTTGAATTGGCAGTTGTGAATATTTGATCGTGTTAAAGGTATCGTAAGCAGGATGTACACCGTGTGCACAATTATTAGGAAAGTGAGTATTTTCACCTGACCATCATTTTTATGCATATATTCCACCTCCAAACTGTATAAAATTGAATGCTTAGTGGATACAAGCATATCAGGTGATGTGTATTTGTATAATGAGGGAGGGTATGGCTTAAGGAGATCAATGCCCTATATTAATTATCTGCATAATTATTAGGCAGCTTCTTTGCCTCAGGCAAAATGGGCCAAAAAAGAGATTTAACTGACTCTGAAAAGTCAAACGTTGTAAAAAGTCCTTTAGAGGGATGCAGCACTCTTGAAATTGCTAAAATACTGGGGCATGATCACAGAACTATCAAGCATTTTGTTGCAAATAGTCAACAGGATCACAAGAGACATGTTAAGAAAAGAAGACACACCTTAACTGCCAAAGATTTGAGAAGAATCAAACATGAAGCTACCGGGAACCCTTTATCCTCCAGTGCTGTCATATTCCAGAACTGCAACCTACCTGCAGTGCCCAGAAGTACAAGGTGTTCAATGCTCAGAGATATGGCCAAGGTAGGGAAGGCGGAAACCCAACCACCACTGAACAAGACACATAAGTTGAAATGGCAAGACTAAGCCAAGTAATATCTGAAGACAGCTTTTTCAAAGATTTTATGGACTGATGAGATGAAAGTGACTCTTGGAGGACCAGATGGATGGGCCCGTGGTTGGATCAGTAATGAGAAGAGCTCCACTTTGACTCAGACACCAGTAAAGTGGAGGTGGGTTATTGGTATGGGCTGGTATTATTGAAGATGAACTAGTTGGACCTTTTTGGGTTGAAGAGGGATTCAAAATCAACTCCCAAACCTACTGCCAGTTTTTAAAAGACACTTTCTTCAAGCAGTGGTACAGTAAAAACTCTGCATCTTTCAAAAAGACCATGATTTTTATGCAGGACAAGGCTCCATCGCATGCCTCAAAGTACTCCACTGCGTGGCTAGCTAGTAAAGGCTTTAAAGATGAATGAATAATGACATGGCTCCCTTCTTCACCTGACCTAAACCCTATTGCCATGATGGTGAACCTATAGCACGTGTGCCGGGAGTGGCATGCAGAGCCATCTCTGTGGGCACTCGAGCCGTCGCCCCACCTCAGTTCCACTGCACATGCGCGCATATCTCCTGCCAGCCAGCAAATTTTCAGGTATCTACTGCACATGCCTGGGGGGCAAGGCGCATGCGGGAGACGTGTGCGCATGCGCGGGGCAGGGGAGCACATGCGCAGGGGCGGGGGTCACGCAGGGGGTCACGCGTGCATTGCATTACAAGTGCAGGGGGCGTGCATGCTCTCATGCGCGCAAGCGCACACTTTCAGCACGCGACGAAAAAAAGGTTAGCCATCACTGCCCTATTGAGAACTTGTGGGCCCTTCTTAAACAGGAGATTTACGGTGAAGGAAACAGTAACCTTTCTGAACAGGGCTGTGGAAGCTGTGGTTGCTGCTACACAAATTGTTGATCGTCAACAGACCAAGGCTTATGACTGTTATTGAAAAGAAGGGTGGCTATTTTTTTTTTGAACTGTCAGAAATGTTTGCATGTTTTGAGTTGTTTATTATTCTCACTTTAACAGGTGCATATAAACTAGTGAAATGGGCAAATTTTCATTTTTCATATAGTTGCATAATAATTCTGCACACTAATAGCTACCCAATAATTGTGCATATACATTCTCTTAAGAAAGCTAAAACATCATTTTTACTTTCTTAAAAATTCAGGTTTGAGGAGTATTAACATTTTGGTTTGAACGAGAGCAGTGCAGTTGTTCAATAATAAAATTAATCCTCCAAAATACAACTTGCCTAATAATTGTGCAGACAGTGTAAACTGTTCCAAGCAAATTGCAATTGATTGATGCTGATTTCATCAATGCAGATGTTGTTCAAGTGGTGCTTCAGTTGTTTTGGGATTGCACTTAAGGTGCCTAATACTATTAGTACCACCTTTGCTTTCTTTTGCCATGGCCATTCTATTTCTATTTGCAGATCGTTGTATTCTGTGACTTTCTTCCGTTCTTTCTCTTCTATTGCTGTCTCCTGGGACTACCATGTCCAATATTCAGACTTTTTTGTCTTTCTTATTGACAATTGTTAAGTCTGGATACTGGATGTGGTAGTTCCAATAGTTAAGTAGCAGATTATTATTATCCATTATTCATATTTATATTCCACTTTTTCTTTGGGAATTCAAAAAGAGTATATTGGAAATTATTTTTTAAAAAACTAATTTTATTAGCTTTTAGAAAGGCCCTGAAAACATACTTTGATGATGTTACCTAGTCTGGTAATGAAACATCTTCAAGAAAACAACCAAGCTTAGAGAGCACTAAGGACTCCATACATTTTTGTAAAGGCTTTGACTGATTTTAATTATTTTACTTCCTTCGTTTCTTTTAATTTCCATTTTAACTATTTTTAATGTATCAGTGTTGTTTTATATTTCTTGTAAAATACCAAGGGACTTTGGTACTAGGCAGGATATCAAGTTAAATAAATTTAATTGAAATCAAATTAGGTTAAATCCTGAAAACAAGCTTTGGACACTTGTTTTCTTGTCGAATGAATGAATGAATGAATGAATGAATGAATGAATGTATGAATGAATGAATGTATGTATGTCAGGATATAATGGAAATGTAATTGTGTGATCTGGCATTTAAATTTAGTTTTTATATTACTTTTAATGAAGTAAGCATTTGCTAATGTATTAATAAATAAACATAGCTTTAATCTATAAACTCTGATGAAAGAGCAGTATATTTACATATTATATTTACATCCTTAGTTATAAGAATGGGACTTCATTACCTTCCTAATATTTCCAGCAGTTCAGCCACACCATTGAAGTGTTCAGTTTCATAAACAAACCTGCAAAGCAAATTGCATACATTAAATGTTCATATTTATTCAGTGACACTATCATGTAAAACCCACAAGTTTCTTGTGCCCCTATTCTCTTAAAACTTACCGTAAAAAAATATTATTAATCTGTTTTCTGATAAATGCTCTAAGACCAAGGAACTTGCCATAAATTCTGTGTAAGACTGTTTTTAAATAGTCCCGTTCCCGAGGATCTTCACTGTCAAATAGCTCCAAAAGCTAATAAAATAAAGAAAAACACAACAGATTATAGATGCTACGTGACTTTCCACTTTTAATATCTCTGAAATGCTTTATTCTATCCAAAAACCTGCACTTTTCTTTCTGTTTACTATGTTCCAAAATTACATCACATCATTATTTTTTATCTTGCTGCCTAATTCTTGCCATTTGTTTCTTTATTAGCAAGTGATAGCAGAAGAAAGTCAATTCAGTTTTCCTGCAGGTCTTAGGGTATAGTTATATGAGGCAAGAAATGTTTCAATTAGTGGATTCTGGCAAACTCTTGTATAAAATTCTTAGTCATGGCATTTGCTATTTCTTGAACTTAGCTGTAATTCTCCAATATTAAACATTCATACAAAATATACCCAGCACTGAATGAGCACAAGTAACTATCTTGATTAACGAAGGCTGGTATATTTATTAATACAATAAGATTAAATAAAATAGAGCTATGTACCTGTAATACAAATTTTTGATCTATATACTTTTTGGCAATGCTGGGCTGAAATTCTTGGCTTTCCAAAAATCGTATGAAAAATTCATATACAAGCTGCAAAAAATAACAACACAGGTTAGTCCAGACTAAATGAATTCTGTAATTCTATTGCACATACTAATGTTATTGTTTTGTAATTTTTGCTAAGAGAACGTAATTTAACATATATATTTTGATCATTTCAGCTGCCCATTTGCTGCCCCACCCATATATAGAAGCCCTAAATGTTCCCCATGTACACAGTTTCTGTTGATGACACTACTGTTCAATCCAATTTTTTAAAAAAATATAAATCTAAACAAAGAGTGTCCTATTTCCATGTGTTCACATGAGTCTTTGTGACTCAAATGTAGTGCTCATTCATTCCTATTTAACTATCATCAGAAGAACTCATGCTAAGAACAGACACACTCCACCTGTATACTTGTCCACTGAATTGTCAAATTACCCAGGAGTAATCAACAGCACATTCTTTTTGCCCTGTAGACTTTTGAAATCACATAAAATAAAGCAATTACAACATTGAAGAGAATTAATTCAATTGTTTGGAGTCATATAATAGTAATCAGAAAATGTTCAAGAGTATTATACACCACAGCAAGAGAGATGTCTCTTTCTACCTGAAGATCACTTATATCTATATTTTCTTTCTTTAAAGTCTGAAGAATAAAATAAGACCATGCTATTTGAGTGGCCTGCCCTCCCTACTTAATTAGACCATTTCATTAGATCTGTCAGAGAAGGCATGCTCTGGGTGCCATCAGCTAAGGGCCAACATCTGGCAGGTCCCAGAAAATGTGCATTCTCTGCCCAGATGCCCACCTCAGAGACCATGATTCTTCCCCCAAAATTAGATATTCTTTTGATATTCTGGAAAGCCTTTAAGACCTGGTTAGGTTATCAGGCCTAATGTTCCCAGGGACCCGGAGACATGTTTAGATGTCTCCAATGCCGGCTATTTTTATTCTCTCTTTACTTAAGGTTTGTAAAACCTCTGTTATCGTAATATTTACTGTAAATGTGGTTTTTTTTGTGTGTATCTGTGGTTTTACTCATTTGTTGTGCACCATCCAGTGTTGCCTTTGGTTTGCTTCAAACGTCCCACCGACGCTCCCCCAACCTCTGCAATAGCCTATCCCCCCCCATTATAGTTTTGAGAGCTATGAAAGCACAGCTTTTCAGCAGGCAGTTGGGGTTGCTTGAAGACTGTGCTAAATAAAATCACCTGTAAATGTGGCCATGATGCTTCAAGAGTGGGTTCATCTTCTTCTGGATCAAACTCATTGCTATCACTTGGAGGAAGCGTTCGGAATATATTGCAAGAAACCTTGAAATGGCAAAGAAGAACATTCACATTTCTACTACAAAAATCAGCCAATTACAAGAGATGAGATGCAGTGACTAAAATAGAATACTTTTTCGATAATTTACAGATTATAAGAATTCATTCTACAAAAGATTCTGGAAAATTATTCTTAGATAGCAACAATTTATAGGACACTATATGATTAACAAGTGCATTAATGATTCTTGGCAGATTTTTTACTCTTTAATAAAAGCAGGTAACAGCTTCTGACAGCACTAAAGAGGCTACATTTTTGCTACAAAGTAGTCCTCAACTTACAACCACAATTGAGCCCAAAATTTATGTTGCTAAGTGAGATATTTGTTAAGTGAGTTTTGCACTATTTTACGACTTTTCTTACCACATTTGTTAAGTGAATCACTGCCGTTGTTAAATTAGTAACACAGCTGTTAAGTGGAATCTGGTTTCCCCATTGAGTTTTCTTGTGAGAAGGTCACATGACCCCAGGACGCTGCAACCGTTATAAATGTGAGTCAGTTGTCAAGCATCCAAATACAAATCACAAGACCACGAGGATGCTGCAACAGTTGTAAATGTGAAAAATGGTCATAAGTCACTTTTTTCAGGGCTGTTGAAACTTCAAATGGTCACTAAATGAACTGTTGTAAGTCGAGGAGTACCTGTATTTTAAACTGATTAGCACCTTTAAGTTCCAGCCTGAAGGAGCTACACTATTGAACAGAATAGGAGAACCTTATCCTTGAATATTGTCTTCCTAAAACCATGGAATGGATTCTGTAGGAATTTGTACCACATATTCATAATCCAATAAAGGAGAATATTTGTAGCTCAGGGTTGAAATAAGGGGCACCAAGGACCCCTAATTTATAATCCAGGTCAAGTGAGAGTACAGATTATTCTCCGCTTATGTCCACAATTGAGACCAGAATTTCCATTGTTAAGCAAGGCAGATGTTAAGTGAATCACACTTGATTTTACTATCTTTTTACCACAGATGTTCAGTGAATCAAAGCAGTTGTTACGTGAATTATGAGATTGTTAAGCAAATCTGGCTTACCCCGTTGACTCTGCTTATTAGAAGCTGGTTGGGAAGATTGTAAATAGCAATCATGTGACCTGGGAAGTGCCAACTATCATAAATGCATCCTGGTTGCCAGGATGCCCAGTGCCTATTTTGATCATGTGACCATGAGGATGCCGCAAACATTGTAAGCATGAGGACTGGTTACTTTTTTCGGTCATTGTGACTTTGAATGGTTATAAGTTGAGGACTACTGTACTGCATCCAAAACCCATTTCACTGATATTCAAGTTTCAGTAGGACAAGGTTTATCAGCCAGCATGACTGGCTGGGGAATTCTGGGAGTTGACATCCACACATCTTATTTGGGAAACATTGGACTAAGAAGCTTAAATGACACAAAAATCGTACCAGGATTTGAAATGAAGCTCCCATCTCTCTGTCTCGCTCATTCTCATATACATCTATAACTAATGCTATGAGTTTGAAAACAACATATTTTCATTTACATTTTAATATATAAAAACTGAGGACTGGAATTCCTCATTGCTTGCTTTGGCTCTCTTGTTTTTAGCTTTTAATTGCATCATAAAAATGATATTACACAGGTTTCAAATTTTACTGCCATTTTATTCAATTTTACACACACACACACACACACTAATAACAGCATAAAAGTAAATTATCCTCAATATGAACTTGACTCTCAACTGCAATCTTGCAGTTTTGTTGTTAAGGATTCAGTCTGTCATTGCCTTTTTCTAAGATATTTTTTCCAATTTACCAGTCTTGCCAATGACATTGGTATTCCTTGCTTAGCTTATCAAATTAGCCAATACTGAAGTAAATGCTATCACTTGTTGAAGTACAGCATTAATATAGAGTATTTAAAAGTTTATTATTAATTTGAAGTAATGAATGGTAATTTACATACTTTTATATATGTAAATAAAAGAAATATAGCTGCGGGATTTGATAGGCATTTCAGATTTTTATCAAATACAATAAACAGCAACCACTTCCAATTAAAACACAGATACTGAGAAACAGTGACTAAGAATAAATTGTTCTGCATCTCCTCACCACAAGAGGGTGCATTCTAATATACTGCTAGTAAAAACAAGATTATTTTTTCTCAGATCTTTAGAAGGTATCTCACACAGCATGTTGTTTTCAGAAGAAAGAAGCCTTATAATCAGTAAAAACACCATAATATATTTAATCTTTCTTTAGACATCTCTGTTAACAGAATCTATGTTCTGTTTTCTATAAATTAAGACCCATCTCACAGGATCAATGTCAGCTATTCATACTAGGCACACATTGGGAGAAATGAAGAAGGATTTCCTACAAAGACTGTTTCCAACAGTTTTATGTTCCAATGGACATAGTATTTGTCATTTATCCCTACAAATATAACTTAATAAGAGCCGCAGTGGTGCAGTGGTTAGAATGCAGTACTGCAGGCTACTTTTACTGCCTGCAATTTGGCGATCGAATCCCACCAGGCTCAAGGTTGACTCAGCCTTCCATCCTTCCGAGGTCAGGTAAAATGAGGACCCAGATTGTTAGGGGCAATAGGCTGACTCTGTAAACCGCTTAGAGAGGGCTGTAAAAAACACTGTGAAGTAGTATATAAGTCTAAGTGGTATTGCTATTAATGCTGGCCCTTATCATAGTAATCAAGACAACTCTAATTTGTAAAAACATATTAAAAATTAAGAAAACTATTGAAGCTGAGAAAAATGACACTGATAATCACTTGAAACAATAATGGTTAAATATTCTGCAAACCAGAACAAATTATCCTTTGTGTTATAGAAAGGGTTACACTTTCTACAGAAGTCAAATACAATAAACAGAAATCACTTACAATTCTAATCTGAATTGTATGTCCTTAAATGTCCCTCCCCACCTCCAAAGAAAGAATAAACAATGAGGCATGCTTCTAAGGAATGGAAATAACCTCTATTTTAAACTATCAGAAAAGCAATTTTAGATATATGATGCAAGAAAAAAGGGGGGAAATGGGCATTGGTATATTTACCTGAGACGCCCTTTCTATACATGCTCTGCAAGAGAGTCCAGGATAGGATAGGGTTAGACTCCTCCTCCTACGTCATCAAGCTGAGTCTGCCAAAGCTATAAAAGCCAGCCCCTGCTGCTGGCCCCCAGCTTTTCAGCGAAGAAACTTGACAGACGTGGCGTGTCTCTAAAAATAAAACATTGAGAGGACCCCTCCCCAGCCATGACCAGACAAATACAGGGTGGGGCTGGACTCTCTCGCAGCATGTATAGTAAGGACATCTCGGGTAAATATACCAATGCCCATTCTCCTTCATGCTGCTACGAGAGTCCAGGATAGGGACATACCAAAGCTTGAATGTCCAAGGAAGGTTCTACGTCTGGTCCGCTCAGTCCAATACTGGAAGAACCTTCTGAAGCATTCTCCTGCCAAATGCTGCTTCTGCAGAGGCTAAGGATAGTTGATAGTGCTGGATAAATGGAGAGGGCAATGCCCAGGTAGCTGCCCTGCAGATCTCCTCATTGGACACCTGAGTAGCCCAGGCTGCCGATGTGGCTGCATTCCTAGTAGGGTGAGCTATAAGCTTCTTGGGTACCAGGAGAGATAAAATCTCATATGCAGTGGAAATACAAGCCCTGATCCATCTGCCCATCATGGATGGAGAAGCCTTGCTCCCTAAAGAAGCTGGTTGGAAGGACACAAACATCGCTTCCATCTTACGAAAGGCTGCAGTTCGTGTGGAGTGAGCTCTCCACACATCCAGCGTATGCCACTTGTGTTCCAACTCATGTTGAGGCTTAGGGCAGATGTCCAGTAGGACTAGTTCTTGTGCCCTGTGGAACCAAGAATTAATCTTTGGAATAAAGGTAGGGTCTAAACGTAGCACTACTCTGTTCTTGTGAAAAATGCACAAGTCCTGTCACACTGAGAAAACTGCCAACTCCAACACCTTTCTGGCCGACGTGATAGCCACCAGGAAGGACACTTTGAGGGTTAAGAAACAGAAACCTATCGACCTTAAAGGTTTGAACGGGGGTCCCGTCAGGGCCTGGAATACTTTTGGGAGATCTATGAACTACCGGGGATGCAGGTTTGAGGCTCCCCTCAAAAACCTACATATTGATGGGTGGTGGGATAGAGAGTTATCATTATCCCACGACAATACTGAGGTCAAGGCCGCAACCTGTCTGCGGAGAGTGTTTGGTGAGAGCCCTTTATCTAGACCTTCCTGTAGGAACACAAGCACATCTGAGATTGTGGCTGATGAAGGGTTAGAGTAGCCCTAGAGCACCAACAGCAAAAGGCTCTCCAGGTGGCATCACAGATGCGATTGGTTGATGGTTTATGTGATGCCTGGATGGTTTTTATCACCTTATCAGGTAAGTTAGTCTCTTTCAGAGATTTCCACTCAAGTGCCATATGGCCAAATGGAACCACTGAGGTTCCGGGTGGAGTAAGGCCCCTTGGCTGAGGGAAATCCTGCTGGGTGCGATTCTCCACGGTCGAGTGATCGACAAGTTACCAGTTAGGCTAACCAGGGCCGTCTGAAACAATGAGGTATCAGAAGAACCAGCTCCACCTTCTCCTCCAACATCTTCCGAAGAACGGACGGAATGATCAGAAGAGGGGGAAGGCGTAGAGGAGACCTGGAGGCCATCTGCTCCAAAGTGCATTGGTCCCCTCCACTTCCTGGGTAGGAAACCTGGTGAAGAATCTGTCTACCTGCACATTCTGGGGAGTGGCGAATAGGTCTACTACTGGGGAACCGAACCTGTTGGACAGGGATGAAGGCACCACTCCAAGTGGTCGACCTTGGCATGACTCAGCCAGTCGGCCTGGATGTTGTCGACCGAGATGTGGTCTGCCTTGAGAGACAGAAGGTGTCTCTCTGCCCACCACCTCAGACGTTTGGCTTCCTGCATCAAGGATTTTGACTGGGTCCCATCTGTTGACATGGGCCTTGGCGGCCATGTTGTCTATCATGATCAACACGAGACCCTATCACCTTGTCCTGAAATGTCTCCAAGCCAGGAAGATAGCCCTGAGTTCGAGCCAATTAATGGAGTGACACCTGTCTGTCTGGGACCAGCAACCCTGAGCTATCTCGCTTTGCAGATGCGCCCCCAGCCATAAAGACTCGCATCTGTCATGATCATGAGCCTGTCTGGCTCCTTGAAAAAATGGCCTTTCCTGATGGCCTGGGAGTGCCACCATTGGGAAGAACACAGGACTGGTGGAGGAACTCGGACTCTGGTGGATAAGTGGCTAGTTCCCACCCGTTGAAAAGGCAGCAGGAACCATTGCAGATTTCAGGCATGGAGTCAGGCCCATGGCACGATGCCTATACAGGAAATCATCTTTCCTAGGAGCTGGGACAGTAGAGACAGAGGAACTGTGTGCTGCTGTCCAGTCCAATTTGTCAAGTCGTTCAGACTCTGTTGATGTTCTGGGGAAAGGAAAACCTTGCAGAGGGTCGTGTCGATGATCGCCCCTAGGTGTACGAGATGGGTGGTCGATAGAAGATCACTTTTGTTGAAGTATATGGAAAAACTGTGTTCCTGCAGGATCCGCATCGTGGTCTGAAGGTCACTGTTGGCGGAGCGGGTTAAAGATGACTGAATCAGGATATTGTCCAGGTAGCATTTGACCCTCATAGGTAGGGCATGCCAATGCTGCCAGAACCTTGGTAAAGATCCTGGGGTTCAATGAGAGGCCAAACGGAAGGGCCCAGTACTGGTAGTACTTGTTGTAGCAAAAGCGAAGGAACTGGTGATGAAGGGGCCAGATCGGGATATAGAGGTATGCCAGCGGCCTATAGTTGAAGAGGAGACTTTAGTGCCCATTGAAGATGGCTGAAACGAGATGAACAGGGCCTCAGTTTTACAATACGTTAATGTACGTTTGATGTACCTGCGAAGAGCCCTTCGAACATCCAATTTGTGCCATCTGTGCTCTCTGTCGTGTGAAGGAGCAGGGCAAAAGTCGGGAAGAACAACTTCCTGAGCCCTGTGGAAATGAGAGTTGACCTTTGGGATGAAGGAGGGGTCAAGGTGCAGGACAACCCTGTTGTCGTGGAATGTACAGAGGTCTTCCCTGATGGAAAGAGCTGCCAAATCTGATATGTGCCAGGCCAATGTGATGGCCACTAAGAAGGCGACTTTGAGCATTAAGAACTGCAGGCTTACAGACTGAAGAGGTTCAAACGGGTCCTGAGTAAGGGCTTGTAATACTGTTGACAGGTTCCAAGAAGGATAGCTGTGAACTGTCGGAGGGTTAAGATTGATAGCTCCTTGGAGGAAGGAGCGGACGACCGGATGATGAGCTAAGGAATTCCTCTTCCCATAGTGCAACACAGTGGATAGGGCTGCTACCTGACTGCGTAGCGTACTAGGAAAGAACCCTTTGTCGAGTCCTGTTTGTAGAAAGTCCTGGATCTGTGGCACTGAGGCCACAGTCAGGTCTGTGCCCTTCTTGGTGCAACTGATGGAATGCTTTCCCGGTAGCATTGTATATTCTGTTTGTAGAAGGCCTCCTGGAGGCTTGTATTGTTTTAATGACATTTCTGGAAAAGTTATCCCTCCTCAGGATCCTCCTCTCAAGTGCCAGGTGGTCAATTAGAGCCACTGAGGGCTCTGGGTGTTCCAAGACCCCCTGGCTGAAATATATCCTGCCCTGAGGGATCCTCCAAGGGCGGGATACTGACAGGCTCACTAGATCTGCATACCACGACTGTCTGGGCCAGTGGGGAGCAATGAGGATGATTTCTGCCTGTTCTAGAAGTACCTTCCTTATCACCCCTGGTATGAGGGGAAGAGGAGGGAAGGCATAAAGGAGACTCTTGGGCCAGCGGCTGCGAAGGGCATTTACCCCTTCTGCACCCGGCGATGGGAATCTAGAGTAGAATCGGGGAAGTTGGGTGTTTGTTGGAGTGGCAAAGAGGTCGAGTACTGGCCTCCCGAATCTCTGAGCTATGTCCTGGAACAGATCAGACACCAGCCTGGTCCTGCTTAGGTAATCTGCCTGGACATTTGCTATCCCCGATATGTGCTTTGTCTTGATTGACAATAGGTAAGCCTCTGCCCAGGTTCCCAGTTGCTGCGTTTCGGACATGAGGGATCTGGAATGGGTCCCTTCCTGGTGACTGATGTGTGCTTTGGCCACCACGTTGTCCATTAGGATCAGTACGTGTTGGCCGGTCACTGTGCTTTGGAAGTGTTTGAGAGCTAAGTGAATGGCTCTCAGTTCTAACCAGTTTATGTTTTGTTGAAGGTCCACTGTGCACCATTGACCCTGTGCGAGCTGGGATTGTAGAAGGGCGCCCCATCCCAACAGACTTGCATCTGAAGTGACTGTGATGCGATTGGGTTCTTTGAAGCCTTGGTGATTGCTGGGGAAACCCACCACCTGAGGGATCTGAGGACATCCGACTGGAGTCAGAACCTGATGTTGGAGGTGCTGGTGCCTGCCCTCTGAAACGGTATGAGGAACCACTGGAGAGGCCTGCCGTGCAATCAGGCCCATGGTACTATGGCTATGCACAAGATTAATTTTCCCAGAAGCTGGGAAAGCACCAAGGGAACTACTTGCTCCACTGTGACCTGTGCCATCAAGAACTTGATGCTGTCCTGATGCTCCTGGGATAAATATACTTCGCATAGATTTGTGTCTATCACCGCGCCCAGAAGAAGGAGGCAGGTGGAAGGTATTAGCTGGCTTTTCTGGAAATTGATTGAAAATCCGTGGTCCTGTAGAACCTAGATTGTCTAAGTCAGGTCTGATTTGGCTTGTTGGTTGGAGCTGGACTGGATTAGGATGTCGTCCAGATAGCACTGGATGTGGACCAAAATTTTTCTGTGGTGCACAGCCACTGCTGCCAGCACTTTTGTGAAGGTCCTGGGGGCCGATGACAGTCCGAATGGCAGGGCTTGTATTGATAATGGCCCCCCGCATAATAGAACCTGAGAAATCTCCGATGGGAGGGGTAGATGGGGCCTCTGTGAGATCGATGGACATTAGGAGATCGCCCCCATCCCTTACATTCTCCAAGATGGACTGCAGAGATTGCATTTTAAATCTCTTGTATTCTAAATGAGCATTGAGCTTTTTGAGATCCAGGATCACTCTCCACCACCCCAAGGACTTGGGAACTACAAATAGAATGGAGTGCCCCCTCTGGTTCTCTGGTACCGGCTCGATGGCCTGGATGTCCAGCAAATGCTGGACTGCCGTGTCCATGAGCTTTCTCCTTATGTGGTTCTTAGAGGTTGGGCAACAAGTAAAGGTCCTCAGAGGAGTGGACAGAAAATCCAGGGTGAGACCGAATCGCACTGTTTTCAGGACCCAGGAATCGGATGTGATGGTCTCCCATCAGTCTGCAAATAGGGCCAGATGGCCGCTGATGGGAAGAAGGGTCCGGCAGTCATTTGGATCGACAGCGGGAACGACCTCCTGTGCCACAAAAGGGCCATTTAGATTGAAACTGTTGTTTGTTTCTATCTCAAAATCCCAATCTATCTGTGGGTCGATCTGATCTGACCTTTAGAATTGCAAGAATTCCTGGCCTGAGTCTGAGGAACGAAATGGCTGTCTACGGGTGTAGGAAGAAGCCCTCCTATCAGCCCCCCTGGTAAGAGAGGAGAACACCTTTCTCTTGCCTTTATTCTTGACTATGAAGGGATTGAAGGCCCCACCAAATAGGGAAGAACCCGTGTAGGTGGCAGAGGCCACTTTCCATTTGGTTCTAGCATTTGCTTCCCACTGTCGTAGCCACAGCAGACGACAAGAAGTGATGTTAGAGACCAGGGCCCTGGAGGAGAATCGGGCTGCATGCAGGGAGGAGTCGGCCGAAAATTCAGCGGCTGCCACCAGTTTCTTGATGTCCTGATGCATTCTGATTTCCTCAGGGGGAATCCTAGCCTGTAATTGGCGAAGCCAGAGAAGGGATGTCCTAGTGAAAAATGAGGTGGCTGCAACTGCTTTAACCACCCAGGTGTTGGCCTGGTGTGTTCTGTGAAAATTTTGTTCCACCTTTTTGTCCTGTCTTAAGGGCTTCTGCTATGTCACCTGATATTGCAGAGGAAGAAACCAAGGACGCCAAAGGTTCATCCAGAGGGGGAAGTTGAAGTGACTCAGAGAGGAGAGGAGCCATATTGAAAAAATTTTTTATCATTGCCCCCTGGAGTGGGGAAGGATCGAGGCTGTGCCCATTGTCTCTGAACTATGTCCAAAAATAACTTGGAACAAGGAATCTCCTGTTGGAGAATTGTAGGTTCAGAAAAAACCCTGCTGTTGGGGCCCCAAGTATCAGGTGAAGCAATTGGTATAGTGGGCGGAGGATCAATTTGGACAGTGGTCCTAGACTTGTGGAGGAGGGATTTTAACAGTCCTGGACTAAACAGACCTGACAATGGGGGTGGATCAGGTGACAGGTCCTCATCTGATGAGAACCCCTGCTCCCCCTGAATTTCCTCCTCACTCCCAGATGCCCTGCTTTTGATGGAGTGGGCTGGAGAAGCCTCCTTCTGGTGCCCGGAAAAACCCATGGAGGCCTGGTATTGCACTGGCTGCAATGGCTAAGGATCAGATCTTGGGGAAGAAGACTGGCTCCTCCCCCTCAGTGAGGAGGCTACCCCATAAGAAATGGCCTGAGCAATAAGGGCCTTAAGATCCTCTGATAATTCAGGGGCCATCCTATCTGCTGAGCGCATCCCCAGTTGGAGTTGGAGTAAATCCCCAGTTGCAGTTGGAGTAAAAGTAGCCTCAGATGTTCCAGTCCTGTCTCTGTTCTGCAAATCTGCAAGTCGAGGAAGCATGCAATCAAAAGGAAATCTCTGAGTTTGGATTTCCTCAGCAGAAGGGATAAATTCCTGCTCCCTATCTCCCCCTGGTGACCAAGCCCCTAGAACTGTAGGCAACTCCTGTGCTAAAGGCTGCTGGGGGAGGGGGCTAACAGGCCCTGGGGGGAGGGAGTATACCTCTCCTCGTCTGCTTGTTTCTGAGCTCTGGAGAACTGCTTTTCCAATGCTCTTTGCCTCCTTTCTTCTGCTCTTGTGGGCTTTCTGGAATAAAGAGCCTTTGCCTTTATCTTGTTAGCAGCCACCTTACTTGCAGATCTGCCCTTCCTGGGACTCTGCTTGGATCGTTTTGCACTCGTGGGCTCCCTGCTGCCTTGGTCAGCCATGCTGCTAATGCCCAGATTGCAGGGAGGAGAGCTCTCAATCCTCCAATCCTGCTGCTCCAAGGGGAAATCCAGGCCTGGAAGCATTCCCTAGGCTGTGGCAATGGCAGCCCTACCAGTCTCCTGGATAGCCTGCACAACTCGCCATGTGGCCAAAATGGTCGCTGCCTGCCCCCAAAATCAGCTAGAGACCTTGAAAACAAAAGCGGCTGCTCTGGAGCTACCTGGTTAAGCCTGGGAGCCCACGATGCACTGGGGGCAATAGCAGCTTCAGCCCCCCCCCAAGGGTGGGGGATCGTTTTGGGGCTCCCCCTTGACTGCCTGGGCTGTTAGGCCTTCAATTGGTAAGTCAGGGGGGCTGTGAAAAATGGAGCAGGCAGAAGTTCCTATTGCTGCCTGTTTACGATGATTTGGATACTTTGAGGGAGTTTTTGCAAACCTTTGGGAGAATCCACACTTTAAACTGCTGCTTTTTGCTGAAATTGTTGGAGCCAACCTTTGCCACGTCTCTATAGGGCCAAGACTGAGTCATGACTGGGGCTAGGGGCTTCCTGCCCCGACAGGAAGGGATGTGGCAAAGATTGATGACGCAGTCTCTGGGCAGAAAGGCAGATTCAACCCATATGTGTGGATTATCCCAAAGGCATGCTGGAGAAATGAATAGCTTTTGCACGAGCTAAAACTGGTATAAAGCAATGGCTTTATTAAAGCACTTCCATTTAGTAGCCCCTTAAATATCCAGAAATAATTTCAGTCCCCAAATTGTTAACTACTGTACAGCAATCAAGATTATTCTTGGTTACCTGGAGATCAGTCTAATGGAATCGCACTACAAGATGCAATCGAAATCACACTTTAAAAACGCTGATTTATAATTATAGCCATCACAGAAAATGTCTTAACCTCACAGATGAACATTATTTTTTTCCTAAAATAATCAAAATATTACATAGTGTTTAAATAAAGCATTTTTTCTGAAATATAGCAAATTAACATAAAAGCCTTGGATATAAATAAGCTAAGAATAAAAGATGCCTTTATAGTCCCCCACTTCTTCTACTTGGCACATTATTTATCTGAAATTAAGAACAACTGCAATTTAAATGACTAAAGTGAAAATGGCCTTTCCTGCTTTGCATTTGAAAAGACTAATGTAGAATACTAACAGATGTAATATTCTTAATAAACCTGCTTACCAAATAATGCTATCCATAAAGCATTTATGATTTTCTAAAAAAATAACTTACCATTCTAACTACTTCAGGGTAAGTCTGCTCAGTCAAACACCCTCTGCTTATTGTAATGTAATCCACAAGTTCATTAAGAGTTGAACGTTTGTATTCTTTCATTTTAAGATCTGATAGTGTGTCCATGAAGTCAAAAATTACACAGCACTGCTGAAGTTTCTTTAGAAACAATTCAGGTTGATCTGAAGATGGAACGTCTGCAGAATTACAAAAAGAATTTTAAAATTATTGCATAAAACAAATTGTGATTTAGAAGACAGTAGCAATAACTAATAACATATTTTTGGCAAAATAAGGACAACTGGTGATTTTGATTCTTAACTTTTTGGGCACAGAATTACTTATTTAGTCATCAATTTGTAATAATTGTACTATTTCAGCAACATAGCTAAGTCACTGATTTGAGGTTAAATTAATGGTGGCTTAAATAGCCTAAGTCCTGGAAAAGAAAATAACATTCTAAATGCCCAGCTAACAGAAGTGGAACATGCTGAACGATCCATATACCTTAAAGAGAAAAAAAACTGAAGAACAAATATGACTAAAAAATATAATAGCACAAGAGAGGGAAAGTATTATATAAACTTTCACATCCCTCAAAACCTTTTGGTGGGCTTGATGATGAGCAAATCAATCTGCTACTTGTAATAATTTTAAGACAGAATATAAAAGATATTACTATGCATGTACAATTGTGGCATGCAATAACTTCATCTTCTATAACATTTAGTAGTTTTTACATGTTACTTCTGGAAAAAAGAAAAAAGAGAAACATGTTATATTAACTTTTTATTTTATTACTTTAATAGAACAAAAAAAACGCAAAATGGAACATATGAGAAAAATAACTAAATAAAAAGTGCACACACACAAACAGACACAGAGTTATGTATACAACTCAGTTTTTAAAACAATAAATTGAACCTTGGCCATACAAAATCATA
Source organism: Naja naja (assembly GCA_009733165.1). Taxonomy (NCBI): domain Eukaryota; kingdom Metazoa; phylum Chordata; class Lepidosauria; order Squamata; family Elapidae; genus Naja; species Naja naja. The sequence continues at coordinate 342,146,429 of CM019148.1, read as the reverse complement.
TTATTCATATTGTCTTTGTGTTGGTGGATAGCCAGTTCAGGCTGAAAATTCACACATTTTGCCAAGCCAACTTTTGCTTTCTGGTACACTGGTGTATTTCCAAACTTTTTAAAACCAGAGAGCAATAGGCTTAGTGAACAGCATCAATTCTCCATTCCAAACTTCTTGTGAATTATTAAATATTTACTTTAATAAAATTCTTTAATTGCTAACAAAACTGATTTGTCAGCTTAGTTTTAAGAAAACTATACATCATAGGAATGTCTGAAGATGCAATACATCTGGTACAAAATGAGAATATAGAAAATGTTCATATGAATATGTTGATGAAGATTCTCAGTGATCCATATGGAGTTTTCTGGATACACTGGCACTTAATGGGTTTAGGCAGGCTATATTCTTCTTGTGACTCTCAAAGGTTTTTGAAGTATCATTAACAATGAAACAAATTCTCATAAAATCGCAAACTCCTTTCCCAATTTTATTCAATGTATCTAACTGTCTTCAGTCCTGGAAATAACAAAAAAAAATTGGCTATAATTTGTTGGACAGCAACCATCCCAGTCGGGAGGAGGGCTCCAGCAGGGAATTAGTTTGGGCTCATTACATCAACACAAGGGGCCAAGCTCTGACCTTCCATTCCACCCACTACCACCATCCCAATGCCTCTAAGCCTTGTATTGTCTTTCCCTGAAAAAGCTGGCAGTCTGGAGAGATTCCTGTGAATTGGACATGGAACAATAAAGCTAGTTTGAATTCAACAGTACAGGTGTGGGACTAGTTGTTCATTCCTGAAAAATTAGGGGAAAAAAGGTTCTAAGATTTCAAAAGAGTAAAACAATAATTCACAATTGGAAAATAGCATTTATATTCCAATGAAAAACAAAGGTCAATAAATTCAGGTAGTCCTTGACTTACAAGCACAATTGGGACTGGAATTTTGGTTGCCAAGTGATACAGTCATTAATAGTCATCATGTCAATGGACCTGATTTTGTGACCATATTTACCACAGTCATTAAGCAAATCACTAGTTAAGTGAATCATGTGGTCATTAAGCGAAGAGGCCAACTGACTTTGGTTTCCAGAAGAAACCAAAAAGAAAGATCGCAAATTATAATCATATGGGCTAAAGATGCTGTAATAATAATAAATTAGTTAAAACCAGATTGTTTAATCTGGTTTTAACTAATTTATTGTTGTGTGTTTTTATTTTGTAAGCCGCCCCGAGTCCTTTTGGAGAGGGGGCGGCATATAAGTCGAATTAATAAATAAATAAATAAATAATCATAATAAATACATTGCCACTTGCCAAGCACTCAAATTGTAATCATGTGATCATGGAGTTGGTGCAACAGTCGTAATTTCAAGAACAAGTTGCAAGTCACATTTTCCTGGAGTGTTGTACTTTCGAGCCATCATTAAACGGATGGCCATAAGTTGACATATATGCTCAACATATAATTGAAAATCAGGAAAATTAAAAACTCAGGCAATTTTAATAAAAAAAAACCCTGAGTGCCAAGAACTCCATATAAAAGTAACAGTCATTTATGTAAAATGTAAGTGGAATTACCAAAAATATCCCTCTTGCTGATAAGACACCTACGAGTCCTTTGGACTGCAAGGCAATCAAACCAGTCAGTTCTAGAGGAGATCAATTCTGACTGCTCTTTAGAAGGCCAGATTCTGAAGATGAAACTTAATACTTTGGCCACCTAATTAGAAGGAAAGACTCACTGGGAGAAGAGCCTAATGCTGGGATTGATTGAGGGCAATAGAAGAAGGGGACGACAGAGAATGATGTGCCTGGATGGTATCACTGAAGCAGTTGGCGTGAGCTTAAATGGTCTCTGGGAGATAGTAGAGGACAGGAAGGCCTGGAGGAACGTTGTCCATGGGGTCGCGATGGGTCAGACACAATTTCACAACTAACAGCAACAATCCCTCTTTAAATATATACCAATCAAGAGAATACATTCATTTTAACAGCTTTTTTTTCTGATAGCCTCCTGGCTATCCTTTTTTAAAATATCTTTTTTTATTAAGCATTACACTTATACAAGAGAGGATGCGGTGGCTCAGTGGCTAAGACGGTGAGCTTGTCAATCAGAAAGGTCGGCAGTTTGGCAGTTCGAATCCCTAGCACCGTGTAACGGACTGAGCTCCCGTTACTTGCCCCAGCTTCTGCCAACCTAGGAGTTCAAAAGCATGTAAAAATGTAAGTAGAAAAATAGGGACCACTTTGGTGGGAAAGTAACTGCGTTCCGTGCACCTTCAGCGTTTAGTCATGCCAGCCACATGATCACGGAAACTTCTTCGGACAGGGCTGGCTCTTCGGCTTCATAACAAGAGATGAGCACCGCCCTCTAGAGCCCGAAACTACTAGCACGTATGTGCGAGGGGAACCTTTACCTTTACCTTACACTTATATAGATAAAAACTAATATAAATTACAAAAATTAAAATAAAAAAGTGATAGTGTGCAGAAAAAAAAGAAAGAAAAAAGTATACTCTGCCATAACATGTATACACAATTTTAACAATATCACCTTCTCTTAAAATACATCAATCTTTTCATTCTATATTTCATCACTTATCTATAAACACATCTTTAAAACCCTGTCAACCCTGGTCAGCAAAAGTCCATTAAGGGTTACCAGAAATAACAACATCTACTTTAACCTTGATCAAATAAGCTAACTTCATATTCCTTCCCTTTACTTTTCAAACCCTCAGTCTTTAATTCCTTCAAATAATACCCTAGAACTTGATTCTTTTTGTGTGTCCCTTCTCACCAGTTTTTAAAACTTCAGCAGGTCTCCTTTGTAAATCCAATCAAGTCACTCTTCCAATTTGTTCTAATTTAATTTCTATTTAATTATCAAGACATCAGCTGGTTTCATTTGTATATCCAGTATATCATCATTTTCCAGATCATTCTTGTAGCCTGTCATTTTAAAATCCTCATTAAAATCTATTTTAGCCTTGTCCAGTAGAACTGGTTCCTCATCCATAACATTATTTAGGCATGCAGTCATTTTGGCAGAGATTGTAAAAATCAACTTCTGAGTACATTGTTCACAAATATTCTTCAACACATCCAACATTGAATATTTTATCCAATCTGTGTCAACTAGTGAAATTTAAAACTTCCCCTTTAATTGCCTTCTGGCTTCCTCTAGTAGATTTTAAAATGACAGCTTTTGTTGTCATACACACAAAAATTGGTTGTAAATGCATGCATTGGTCAGAAAATGATCTATTTAAAAAATACCATATTTGTAAACAGTCACTAAACGAGTGACTGTAATTGTTTATTCTGACCCTCATTTTTGGGTTGGTGATAGAGTTCCTCAGACTTACGGTTCCGGAAGATTTTAATCTGTCTTTTCTAAGAATGGAGTCTGAGGCAGCTCTGGGGTTAATGGCTCCCATGTGAGCCATAAGCCTATCCCAACTCATTCACAGCCTGACTTGGAACAATGATTACACTCCAGATTGGGTCTTCTCTTGGACCAGTGGCAATGTCGGAATGGGCTGAAGTTTCATCAGTATGATGATAACTCAGTTCTGTATCTCTATTCCAGGATAACCAGTGATACTGACAAGATCTTTTCCCAGTTTTGGAAAACTGTGAAAGCTGGATGGAGAAGAACAGGCTTCAACTCAATCTTACTAGTGGCTATAGGCTTGGGGGGGGGGCTCTGAACCATGACCTCAGAAGTGGTATGTATTTGGGGAATCCTAGTTTCCCAGCTCCTGCTGGAAGAGGTGAGAGCTATGATCATTCCATTTTGGATAGTACCTGTTCCTGAATTAGAAGGACCTGCCCATAGTCACTCACACCTTGGTCACCTCCTGTTTGGACTATTGCAACATATTCTACATGGGACTGCTCCAGAAAGCCATCCAGAAACTGCATTTGGTCCAGAATTCAGCAACCTGGATAATTAGAGGCACTTCACACTACACCCATGTAGCACTGTCCTGGGTCCCAACAGCCTTCAGAGTGCAGTTCAATTTATTATCACTTGCAAAGTCTTACAACACACAACTTGATTATGTTATTGTGGGACCACCTGTCTCTGGTTATTTCTGCCTTTCACCAGATCAGCATGCTCCAAGTGCCTTCCCTAAGTAAAAGTCATCTAATGGGAGTTAGAAAGTATGATTTAATGTTGCAGCATTTGCTTTTTGCAATGATTTCCATTAATTCTCTCTCTCTCTCTCACACACACACACACAATTTGTGTGGCCCAGATCACAACAGACTTTAGTAATACTTTTTTTTAAATGGCTTTGGGACTGAATCATAGATGAGCCCGTTTTCTGCAATTTCAAGTGGCTTTATTTTATTGTGCTGTACTATAAATTCATTTTTGTTGACATTGTATGATTTTTATCAGATGGGATATATTATATACACACACATACACACACACATTTCCCTGAAAATACAACCTACCCTAAAAGTAAGTCCTAGCTTGATTTTTACATGTGTACCCAATGTGATAATCGATCCAGAGCTCTGTTATCAGCCTTCAGGAAAGTCTTGCCGGCTTTGCTGGCCACAGAACAAGTAGTTCCTGAAGGTCTCTGATAGCGAAAAGGAGGTTGGGGTAATACACACAAGTGAGGTGAGTCAGTGGATGACTTTAACCGAAAATAAGACCTGGTGGCTTTTTTGGTGGCAAAAAAATATAAGACAGGATCTTATTTTCGGGAAACACTGGTATATGTATGGTGCAGGTATATATGTATGTATGTGTATTTGTATGTTATGTTTGTGTTGAGTAGATATACATTTTCTCTTGAGAGCAGGCAACAGAATTTCTTTTTTAATGTGGGCCAGTGTGCTCCCAGTAAAAAAAATGGCAATTCATCTTATCTTATCTTAATTTTATATAGATAGCCACCCATCTCAGCAAGGCAACCCTGGGCAGGAAGCACAATTTAAAGTATCAATGTAACAATAAAACAAAGAGGTTATAAACATTATTGTAATCACATTAAAAGCAAAAAAAAAAACCGCAGACTCAACTAACTTTCCAAACCCTATACCTGGGAGAACTACAAGGTCTTAAGGGTTTTCTAATATACCATCAGACTTGGACAATCCTAATTTTAGGTGGGATGGTGTTCCAAAGAAACACATCCTGGCTCCCACTAGATGACATTCTTTAATGGATGGTGCCTCTTTCCAGATCTGATGGGGCAAGTAAAGATAAAAAAGAATTGCATCGTAACATTATATGATAGGTTGAGAATCCACTGCAGTACCCAGCAAGCTAAACAACTGGAGAGCAGGTACCTATGCAAACAATTCAGGCAGAATGGGAACCCACAAGCATTTGTTACAAGATGTGTGTGGAACACAGTGAGGAGAGAAAGAAAGAAACAAGGTACAAGACAAACCACACAACATATCCTGCCATACATCAAAAACACTTTGGAAGCAATAGAACACAATTTCCAAGGTCTGCAAGTGGGTATTGAGCACCACCCAGAGGCTACCATACAAGGACAAATTATGCATTGTAAAGATCACTTGGAGGTGGAAGATACTTCCAATGTAATCTACCGGATCCCCTGTGACTATGTAGGAAAAAGCTAACTACCAGAATGCAAAAGCACAAACAAGCCTTCAGACAAGGAGACACAAACTCATTGGTAGCCTCACATTGCAACAAACAAGGGACACACATTCAGTTTTGTAGCACCAAGATTGTTGGATGAGCAGATACAAAAACAGCCAGGGAAATGATTGAAGACTGCTAAACTGGCCCCCATCAGTTAATAGGAGTGCTGATTTACCACAAGCTTACCCAGTAGTTGGAGGTAGGGGCTTGACAGCACAAGGAAACAACAGCCAACAACTTAATCACTGGCCATCAACACCCCAATCAACAATTAAAAAGCCACACACAACCAGGCACTATATAATAATGCACACACAGAATAGTCTGTCCATGGAGATTTTCAATCATCCAGGTCATGGTTGTCCCAAAGGTGCTTTTTTCAAGAGGCAACTGGATTTTCTGGATCAGAATGTTCAGTTGCCTCCTGAAAAAGAACCTTTGGGACATACAGAATAGTCCAAAGCACACTCTGCTACAGAGAAGTTCCCTGAGGATGGGCTCCAGAATGAGTCTGAAAGCTCGGAAGAGAAAACCTCTGGTCCCGATGACTGACCTAGATTAGATTCTGCAAGTAAAGACAATTGGAAAGAATGGTCGGTCTTAATACTGACCATATCAACACTGACTGAAACCAATCCCAGAGGAGGAAGGAAGATGCTTTATTTCCTTATTCTGCAGTTTTTCTCTAATCTTTCAATGAAGCAACAATATTTCTTTGCTTTACTTAAAATAGTTATACTCCTGCCCAACTCATTAAAGTGTGACTCCAGGGTTTGTATATCTTAACCCTCTTTCAATTGGCTTCAGGCTCAGAGGTGGAACCCAAACAACATTTATTGCATATGTGGATAACCTCTAACAACAGTGGGATAGTACCGTGTTTCCCCGAAAATAAGACACTGTCTTATATTTTTTTTGGCTCCCAAAAACACACTAGGTCTTATTTTTGGGGTAGGTCTTATATATTTATGGTGCCAAATAGTGGGTGTGAGTGTGTGTGTGGGGGGTGTTTCGCGGGTGCACTGTTGCTCCCTGAAAAGTCTTCCTGGAACTGGAGATTTACACTAGGTCTTATTTTCGGGGTAGGTCTTATATTAGGGCAGGTTTAGAAAATAGTGCTAGGTCTTACTTTCGGGATAGGTCTTATTTTCGGGGAAACACGGTAGCAGTATGTCCATTCTTGTTGTTCTTTTGACCTCTCACTGGTATCCAAAATGGTCTATCGTGGTATCCTGGATGATTGCAGGAGTTGGGAGTTGAGGAACAAAGCTGCATTAGTTTCCTTCCTCCTCTGGGATTGGTTTCAGTCAGTGTTGATATGGTCAGTATTAAGACCGACCATTCTTTCCAATTGTCTTTACTTGCAGAATCTAATCTAGGTCAGTCATCAGGACCAGAGGTTTTCTCTTGCTGTCATAGTTCAATTATTTATACTTTTTAGCAAGCTCTGAAGCTTGAGGGCCTTGGTGGTGCAGGCTGCTAAATGCCTAGCTCTTAAGTTCCAGCTGCCTGCAATTATTGCAGGCTCGAATCCCACCAGACTCAAGGTTGACTCAGCCTTCCATCCTCTCGGGGTAGGTAAATTGAGGACCCAAGATTGTTGGGGGCAATAAGCTGACTTTGTAAAAATGCCGCTTAGTAATAAGCAGGCATATACAATGGAATGAAGGCTATTGCTGAGCGCATTGGGTTGTATCCCAAAAATTGTAAGCCGCCCTGAGTCTTCAGAGAAGGGCAGCATATAAATGTAATTTAAAAAAAAATCAGGAAGGACGACTAATTTCTTTCAGTTTTTTAAAATATTTCTTCATAAGAACCACTAGAAGCTGCTCATCCCCTACTTACTGAAAATGTAATACTTCATATCTTTTGACTTTGAATTAGTACCACTTTCTCCTTCCTCCTTTCCAACTGCTATGTCTTTCATTTCAGTTGCTTCACTTCTTCTCGTGCATTCAAACATTCTCTGAAGCTCTTTAGTTTTTTTTATGCATAGAATCAGCTACTCTTTCTAGTGTTATCAACTTTACTCAGATTTTCTACTTGTAGATATATATCATAATAATCAGCTCAAAATTAGTAACTACTGGCTCAATTTCAGATGGCAGCTCTTAAATTAATATTGCTTGATACACACCTCCAATCTGATGTTCAATCATGTTATCAGCCAAAACAATTGCCTCTTCTGTTGAAGCCAAGCTCCTCTTATACACAGGAATAATTGGATCAGCAGCTGATAGGGATTGTTCTATCTTCATCTAAAATAATTCCACCCCAGTGTGTGAAATGGAAGCAGGAAGAGTCTGTTTCATGTATTTACAAGGCATTCAATCTCACCCAATTCAAAACTTAATAGAAAAATAATTTAATTAATATGTCTGCTTACCAATTATTTTTAACAAGCAGTCCAGATACAATTTTCAAGCAGCTGACAGGGGAGAGAAGAACAAACTGCAGTTCAACATGACTCCAGTTTGGCCAGGAGTCAAATTTGTTTTGTTCTTCATCTTGTTTTTATTTAATAACTGAGATCCACAGAGCATCAGTAAGCTATACACAGACATCCTTAACCATCAGCAGCCAGAAATATATCATGAAATAAGAGAAGCTGAAATAAAGTAGAAAATTAAAACACAAATGAACCAAGAGAACTAGTTGTGCCTCTAGATTATTACAATTACAGCCTTTTAAATAATCAAGGCTAGAGTCTTGGGCACTTAGAACTATTTAATAATTTTAATCTACAATTAGTAACTTTTTCTGAGAGTTTTTTGAGGCATCTTTGTTGAATACTTTAAAATTCACATGTGGAAGGACTGAACTTTTCTGAATTCTTAATATCAAAAGTATTAAGATTGAAGTTGCCAATGCTGTTGTTATAAAAATCATTTTTATTTGGCATATTTTAGCCATTTTTGCCTATATTCCCAGATAAAAATGTTTCTAAAGTAGCTTTGGCTTTTTCATAATTGTTTCTTGTAAGTTGAACTGTTAAGACTTATAGTAATTAGAATTGGCATATGCACCCTCACACAATTCTTGGCATTCTAACTATTTTATTCTGTTCGAATCAGCTTCCATATCCTCTTGCCATTTAATTAGATCTGGAGAATAATAAACTTCTAATTTGTCTTCACATAGGACAAATGTAGTAATTTTACTTTCACTCCAGATTTTTCCCATTTTCTTCCTTTCTTCCATATATTCAAAATCATATTTCCCTAAGGAGATGCTCTCCAGTCCTATTCTCATTCATTCTTTGAAAGCCCAATTACTTTATTTTCTTATTCATGCTTATCTATACATGTCACACAGCCAAATATTTTTTCCTCTGGATCATATTGATTCAGAGTACTATATATTTTTTCACAGATCCATTTTGTTCTTATTACAACTCACTGGAGGGTAATAAACATCTATACCTGCTATTCTATGCAATCTAAGTTCTTCAATTTAGATATCACTACATAAACCAATATACTGTTGCCTATATTCCACTAACTTAAAAGTATATACAATGTACTTACATATATAGTATTTAAGATTACTTACATATATTAAAGCATCTTAAAAGTAGAAGGCAAGATGTATCAACTGCACCAAAAAATTATCTAAGGCAAAGAACACAGAATGTCTCCCATCTTCAGATCACGTATCAACTGCTCTTGAGCAGCCTAATTGTATGCATTGAAGCCTCAATTACCTAGCCCAAATTCATGTGTGTCATTGAGATAATTAATTGCTGAGACTTCCCAGAAGCCACTCCCAAATCACAGAAACTGAAATCCCCCAATAGGACAATCCCATGTGAGGCCTGTAACTCAGGAAGCAATTAGTCAGGCAGCAGGGTGGTAAATGAGCAAGTTCCCCAACCTGTCACTACAGTTTAATTTTCACACTCTATCACTTCAAGAGCTGGTGTTTACCATCAGCAGATGCTATCTGTGATAGTGACTCCTGAACTGAGGAATGAGTCTGCAGGGTAGAACCTTGGATCAGCATTAAATCACTGGTTTTCCTTGCCCTTTAATGGTGTTCCCCTATGTCATTCACTACATTATCTCCAACCCATGACCACCAAAATTTGCTTCTTTTTTTACCCCCTCATCTTTATGCCACCCCGAAACCTCCTGATATGTGGCTGTTGCCAAAGCTCTTAAGGAACTACACTCATCTTGAGCCATCTCTATCACAACACATACCCACAGTCACATCCAGATATACTTTAGCAAACAAACGGCATAAAGAAGACTAAGACTGTGGTAGCGCAGTTAGAACACAGTACTGCAAACTACTTCTGCTGACAATTTGGCAGTTCAATTCTCACCAGCTCAAGGTTACTCAGCTTTCTATCCTTCCAAGGTTGGTAAAATGAGAACCCAGATTGTTGGGGACTCTGTAAACCGCTTAGAGAGGGCTGTAAAGCGCTGTGAAGCAGTATATAAGTCTAAGTGCTATTGCTACTCTGATTTGCCCAACCAACTGCAACAGCTGCCCCTCAATAAGAGCTCCATCAACAGAGATGTCACTTTCCCAACCTCTTACTGTGGGGGGTGAGCACTCTCAATCTAACCCATTGTTTCTTATCAAGAAGAATGTGAGTGCAAGTACAGCTGTAATTATAGAGAAACGGATATATCAATCCCTCCTCCTTATCACAACCCCCACCAATAGCCACTATAACCACTGGAAATGCCATGGTCTTTGAAAGCTATGTCAGCATACCATCAGTAAATCCCCAACTATGCAATATGTGATGTACTTCCTTATACCTAGCCTGATTCATCATCACTGGTGTAACGCATCTACTCCAATTACATCAGCAAGGAAAGCAATGCCATCCTCCGCCCCTCCTCCCCACTTCACCCTTACTGTCCATTTAGAGATAGCCTTTGCTTCTGTCTTCCATTCTCTGCCAGATAATTCCTTTCCAGTTCCAAATTCAAAAGGTCCACATGGCCACCACGTTTCATCAACAGATCATCATATCCATTCAACATTCTAAATCTTATCTAAATTCACATATAACTTCTTGTTTGGCCTGGAAAAACGTAAGGTTGTCTTTGAAGATGACTTGAAAACCTCAAATAGTTAGAATGTTGTCCTAAGGATTACACCTGATAACAGTTTAATACTGTGAGTTATATTTACTGCCTATTCTAAGGACTGGTGCTTGAAGTTGCTTTGGACTTAAACATTTGGAAAAGAAACTGCACCCTAATAAAGTAATTTTTTCTTGGTTTTATTTTAAAGTAGTTTACTCTGAGATAATTAGAAGAGGACCTTCTCTGTGTTGGCATCCAGCTTTAAGAAAATATATTATCAATAAGTTCATGGCATTTGCTTTATTGTCTGTAACACCCAAATTCTTGGTTATTTTTATGCAAAATACTGTCAAATCTGTTTCCTTAGAAACAAAGAAATTTAGCTGTTTATTTATAATCACTATATAATAGCAATAGCAATAGCACTTAGACTTATATACCACTTTACAGTGCTTTACAGCCCTCTCTAAGCAGTTTACAGAGTCAGCATATTGCCCCCAACAATTCGTGTCCTCAATAAATAAATTATTGTATTTCTGTCCCTAAACTCTCACCTTACCATTTCACCTTTTCCCTTCGCTTGCCCTGCTAAACAATTGTGTGTCTATAAAATATTCTTCTCTCAGTTCTAAAAACCTGATGTATCTAATGAAATTAATTATAATTTTTAATAATAATATTGGTTAATCTTTAAGGTAACTAAGACTTCTTGCTTTTATACAAAAATATAGAAAGGTTTCTTATAGAAATCTTGGATTCATCTCTTAAGAATTTCAAGCAGTTTTACTAATCCTAATAGGAATGGAAAGCATGTGTTCTATCCCAATGGTAGTGTTGAAATAGCCTACCCACTCAAATTTGCTTCCTGTTAATGCTACCATCATTTTAATGCCTATTTTAAAATTATATACCGCTTGTGTATGTGCGTATGTTTTATGGTATTATTGTATTATACACATTTAATAGTTTATATACTGCTCAAAAAAATAAAGGGAACACTTAAACAACACAATGTAAGCTGCTGAAAACAATAAAGGGAACACTTAAACAACACAATGGACAGTAATTGAATGTGCTGACAACAAAATCACACAAACCTTAACAATGGAACTCAAATGCATCAACCCATGGAGGTCTGGATTTGGAGGTACCCTCAAAACTAAAGTGGAAGAAAGCACTACAGGCTGATCCAACTGTGATATAATGTCCTTAACACAAGTCAAAATGAGACTCAGTAGTGTGTGTGTGGCCTCCACATGCCTGTATGACCTCCCTACAATGCCTGGGCATGCTCCTGATGAGGTGGCGGATGGTCTCCTGAGGGATCTCCTCCCACACCTGGACTAAAGCAACCCCCAACTCCTGGACAGTCTGTGGTGCAACGTGGCGTTGGTGGATGGAGCGAGACATGATGTCCCAGATGTGCTCAATTGGATTCAGGTCTGGGGAACGGGCGGGCCGGTCCATGCCTTCATCTTGCAGGAACTGCTGACACACTCCAGCCACATGAGGTCTAGCATTGTCATGCATTAGGAGGAACCCAGGGCCAACCGCACCAGCATATGGTCTCACAAGGGGTCTGAGGATCTCATCTCGGTACCTAATGGCAGTCAGGCTAAGTCTGGCGAGCACATGGAGGGCTGTGCGGCCCTCCAAAGAAATGCCACCCCACATCATTACTGACCCACTGCCAAACCAGTCATGCTGGAGGATGTTGCAGGCAGCAGAACGTTCTCCACGGCGTCTCCAGACCCTGTCATATCTATCACATGTGCTCAGTGTGAACCTGCTTTCATCTGTGAACAGCACAGGGCGCCAGTGGCAAATTTACCAATCTTAGTGTTCTCTGGCAAATGCCAAACATCCTGCACGGTGTTGGGCTGTAAGCTCAACCCCCAAGTGTGGACGTTGGGCCCTCATACCACCCTCATGGAGTCTGTTTCTGACTGTTTGAGCAGACACATACACATTTGTGGCCCGCTGGAGGTCATTGTGCAGGGCTCTGGCAGTGCTCCTCCTGTTCCTCCTTGCACAAAGGTGGAGGTAGCGGTCCTGCTGCTGGGTTGTTGCCTTCCTACGGCCTCCTCCACATCTCCTGATGTACTGTCCTGTCTCCTGGTAGCGCCTCCATGCTCTGGACACTATGCTGACAGACACAGCAAACCTTCTTGCCACAGCTCGCATTGATGTGCCATCTTGGATGAGCTGCACTACCTGAGCCACTTGTGTGGGTTGTAGACTCCGTCTCATGCTACCACTAGAGTGAATGCACCACCAGCATTCAAAAGTGACCAAACCATCAGCCAGAAAGCATAGGAACTGATAAGTGGTCTGTAGTCACCACCTGCAGAACCACACCTTTATTGGGGATGTCTTGCTAATTGTCTATAATTTCCACCTGTTGTCTCTTGCATTTGCACAACAGCATGTGGAATTGATTGTTAATCAGTGTTGCTACCTAAGTGGACAGTTTGATTTCACAGAAGTGTGATTGACTTGGAGTTACATTGTTTTGTTTAAGTGTTCCCTTTATTTTTTTGAGCAGTGTATATTTAATATATTATTCATTATCCTGACATCCTAGGAAGAAAGTAGATAGCCGGTTTGGTCAAATGGTTAATGCACCAGGTAAGAAGCCAGGAGACTATGAGTTCTAGTCCCACCTTAGGTATGGGTCACTCTCTCTCAGCACACAACAGCAGGCTCAGGTGACAAAATCCTAAGAAGAAGGCATGATTTTAAAAAAAACACTTTGTTTTTGAATATTAATAACAACAACAGTGTTTGGGCCCAAAAGCAAAAACATATTGGACAAAATTTGGATAGAAAAAATGACAAAGGAACATTTATATTTAAAACCAGAAATATTTCTTTTGGGTATCACACTAAAAAAGTATAATGAAGGGACTATGTATTTAATATTACATGTGTTAACAGCGGCCAGAATTGTATTTGCACAACATTGGAAAGGTGTGGAGATCCCCACAGATGAGAAGATAGTAAAAAAAAAATACTAGAATGTGCAGAAATGGGTAGATTAACATTTGAAATTACAGAGAATGAAGATATGGAATATTCTGAAACATGGGATTTGTTTTATCTATGGTTAAATAACAGAAACAGAAGTTAGAATGTTTAAAATTATAAGTGAAGGATTAATTTTACCATAAGGGTTTATTATGGTAAGTTTAGTATCAACATGATTTAGTATCAACAATTAAGTATTAATATGCGGAGAAAATACTATTATATGATCACTACTAATGAACATTATGATGATGTTGATGATGATGACTATTGCTCAAACTAACTGTAACCAGACAACACACTGTTTATATAGACATTGAAATAGTTCCTGTTTCTTTATATAGTAAAAATAAAAAAAATATTGAAAAAACAACAGCTTTGTCAAATACCAAAGAAACTCTAACTCTCCTTATCCATTTTGCAAAAAGATAACTATGTTTTTCTGTTGATATTCACCCTGTATAATTTTTAAAATACCTCACTGAAACCAGTTGTAAAACCGGTGTTTTTTATTTATTTATTTAGTCACTATGTAAGATCAGTGTGCCTATATAAATGTGATAAATAATTTATTTTGTTTAATTTGTATAGTTACCTATCTCACTAGTGTGGCTCTGGGCAATCACAATTAAAGCAATAGAAATGGTAAAAATATAAATGCAACAGCATGCGACTATCCTAAAATCACAACAAATTAATAAAATATAATCATAATCAAGTGGTGAACATAAATCATACACCCTTTAATATAGCTAAGGCTCACCACTATTGCCAGACCCCCAGGTATAAGACGAGGGAAACACACTAACCCCTCTGGAGATAAAAGTAGAGTGGATAATCTGTAGGCCATGTATAGTCCCCAAATAATCTGCTGTCCTAGTTTCCTCAATGTTATGCTGAAATTTACCAACTATGAAACGGGTTGCCACAATCTTCTGCTAATTTGCAGCAGCAAATGAACTTTTTTTTTGTTCCATTCCATATTGAAAGCCAGCTGGGTGACTTTGAACACCTCTCTCTCAGCCCAAGCCACCTCACAGGGTTGTTGTTGGGAAGAAAATAGGAGGAGGAAGGTGTGTTGGATATGTTCATCACCTTGAGTTATTTTTAAAAATAATAAAAGCGACAAGAAGAAAGAAAGAAAGAAAGAAAGAAAGAAAGAAAGAAAGAAAGAAAGAAAGAAAGAAAGAAAGAAAAGATTTGGAAAAGAAATGTATTTATTCTACATAAACTAGAAAGAGGCACAGAAAAGTATTTTAAAGCATGGGAATACATGTTATTTTGCTGCATCAGCTTATGCTACTAATAAATTGTTAAAGATATCATTATTTAATATTCTGGACTTTTTTTTCAGAAGAAATAAATATTGTTGTTTTTATAAGACATGATAATCTCTTAGTTGAGCAAGCCTTTTTAAAAGGCAGTTTCTATCAAAGGTGCAAAAAAAGCATTAGAAATAGTGTGTCTTTTTGTTTCATCAGTTAGATTGATGACTTCCTTCTCTCCTGGATATACAAACACACACCCTTGAATTAGCTATGTCTGGAATGTAGATTTTCCATCAAGCTACAACTTACTTCCTTCATAGCTAAACAGAATGCCAACAGATCCTCAAGCAGTTCAAATAGAGGTTCTTGAAGAAATAGTACTGGAATAACTAGTTTTAGGTGAACTCAGTTGCAAAATAGAGACCTTTTGTACCTAGACTTTTCAGAAACAATCAGACATGAGAGCTTAACAAAACATTAGATCCTTTCGAGGGTATGTGTGTTCATATGTGTTTCTACAAACATCTTTTTCAGCCCTTGACCTTAGATGATACTGAACTTGATTCTAAAATTTACATTATTCAAAAATTATAACTTTTTTCCTCAAAGATATTAGTGTAGTGAGTCCTAAAGAATCCAGTAAAAGTCATGTATAATTTTGGGATTGTGGCTGCTGAACAAACGATCTTTTATATTTATCCCAATTATTCATTTGCTGAATAAATCAAACATTTCATAAATAACAAAAGCTGTCTTATACAGGTAGTCCTCGTCTTACAACAGTTTATTTAGTGACCTTTTGAAATTACAACGGCACTGGAAAAAGTGACTTATGACTGTTTTTCACACTTAAGACCTTTGCAGCATCCCCATGGTCATGTGATTTACAACCAACTCACATTTTTGACGGTTGCAGCATCCTGGGCTCATGCAATCCCCTTCTGTGACCTTCTGATAAGCAAAGTCAATGGGATTCACTTAACAACCATGTTCCTAATTTAACAACTGCAGTAATTCACTTAACAAATGTGGCAAGAAAAGTCATAAAATGGGACAAATTCACTTAATAAATTTCTCACTTAGCAAAATAAATGTGGAGCTTCATTGTAGCCTACCAGTACAAACTAAATCCAATAATCCATCTAATTCTGTTCAAGATGCACTTTCTGGTAGTGACTCCTTATTTGTTATTTATTAAATTTATTGGCTGCGTATCTTAATACAGGCTAACTCTGGGCAGCTTACAATAATAAAAAATTATACAAAGCCTCTATATCAGTGATGGCTAACCTTTTCGTCCTTGCATGCCAGAAGTGTACCCATAATGCAATGTGTGGGTGACCCGCCCCCTGCACATGTGCACGTGAGCCCGCTGCACGCCTCTGTGCATGAGTGGCAGATATCCAACAATCAGCTGGCTGGCGGAAAGCATGCACAAATGCGCAGAGGATCTGATCTGGGGCAACGGCTCGCATGCTGGCAGAAATGGCTCTGCATGCCACTTCTGGCACATGTGCCATAGGTTCGCCATCATGGCTCTATATATAAAAAATACTATACTTTTCAATTTGTATAAATACAAATTCTCAACACTACTTAAAAGATGGAAAGTGGAGGGAGTAAGATGAGCGTGGAGGGGGAGGGGGGATCTATTATTAATTTATCAACCACCTCCAATGTAAAGCTCCCCCACTGGAGCTCCAAGCAACTGGCAAAGCCAGGTCTTTTAAGCTCTTGTGGAAGGTCAGAAAAGTTGGAGCCGATCTCATTTGGGAGGACAAGATGATCCAAAGGGCAGAAGCCACAGCAGAGAAGGCTCTTCTCCTGGAATCCTGGAATCCGGCAGTCAGAGTACCCAGGACAATGGGGCCCATAGCATGCCTTCTCCATCAGCACAGGTGTGTAGGTCAATCGCATTGGGATGAGATGGGCCCTCAAGCAAACTGGCAGCCAGTGCAGCTTGCAAAGCAGTGGTGTTACATGGCCACTCTTGGAGCCCCAAAAACTACCCACACCATCACTCTCTGCACCAGCTGTAGCTTCTGAATGTTCTTTAAGGGTGATCCCATGAATAGTGTGTTAGAATAGTCCAAATGCAAGATGACTAAGACACAAATGACTGAGCACAGGGACTCTTGATCAGGAAAGGCCACAACTGGCATTCAACCCAACACTGTGCCATGGCTCTCCTAGTTGCAACTGCCACCTGCTCTTCAAGCAGGAGTTGCGAGTCCAAGAGAACCCCCAGGTTGTAGTGCCACCCCATCCAGAACTAAAGATGTAAAAGTCCTGAATTTTGGGATCCCAGGCACCCAAAGTCATTTGGTCTTGCCAAGTTTATCAAAGCCTATTGTCCACATCCAGGCCCTCATAGCTTCCAGGCAGTGCGAGAGGGCATCAACAGCATCACTTGGGTCACCAGGACTACACACAGAAGTCTTTTATACTTATTAGGAGATGATTATGAATTAACTTGGACAAAGAAGAAGCAAAACAAATGTTTTTTTCAGTTACAACTCTGGAAAATTGAATTAAGTATCATGAGGTCAGTATCAACTCTTTACAGTAGTCACAAAAAGGATGGTCTGTCTTCAACTTGGCCTTTCAGGTTACCTTGGTGGTCTGTCTACTTTGCTGCTGGTTGTAAAATATTTAGAAAATACTGGTTTAAATATTTCATTTAACAGACATGTTTTATCTTTTTAAGATTATTTGAAAGAAAATACTGTGTATTGCAAAAGTATGAAGATGCTTTTTACTATAGAAAAAATTGTAGAAATTGGTTTTTCACATATTTCCATTTTCTGGGCAGCTCAAAAACCTGCTTCCATGTTGTTTCAAAAGGGTCTCTTACCTCTATTGAATTTTTTCAGAGAAAAGAAGAGTAAGGAAAATTAAAATCATTTCTCCCCTTCTCCAGTAGGATCTTTCCCATTAGCAAAGAGTATGTGGACAGCTCATAACTCTAATGCAGATTATTAAATTCTTATGAATGTAAGTATGCCTTAATTCATTTAAAACAATGCAAATTATTACTACTGTGTTCTTAAGAGTTGCCCACATACTCATGTTCTCTTCCCCACATCTGAAATATGAGGTGCACTTGTAATAACTGATCTGAAAACAGTCCTGAAAAAGTGGGGAGAATAAAAGCAGAAAAAAGCATTGACACAGGTAGAACAGGGTAAAGATTAGTTTTTTCTTCCTAGTGTTTTTCCACAAGTGCAAGGTCTGCCTTTTGTCCCTCTGGATAAGGAGTGTCAAACTCAAGGCCTGGGGGCCTCATCTAGCCCATGGGGTGGTTAGATCTGGCCCATGGGACCACCTTGGAAACAGCGAAGGACCACCCCTCGGTGCCTCTGCCAGACAAAATGGAGCTTCCCCCCCCATCTCCATTTTCGCTGGCGGAGAGCAGCAGGAGGCTGTCGTGGCTGAAAACAGAGCCTGGGAACCCATTTTCTCTGGCAGAATGCTTGGGCCACCACAGATGCCCCCAACATGAGTGACATCAAGCTGGCCATGCCACCCTGGCCACGCCACACCCTGGCCTGGTCCCCAAGGTCAAACACAACCCTGATGCAGCCCTCAATGAAATCAAGTTCATTGCTCTGGATCAACCAACTGTTGATCCATTACTTGCAACAGGAATTGACCAACCAGACTGTCACCTGAGACGAACTTTGGTGGCTAAGAAAGAGTAACTGTCCCAAAATAATCCTGGCTTATTCATAAGAGCTGGCTGTGTGACTTTAGGTCACTCATTGTCTCTCAGCCCATGATGTCAGACTCAGCAAGCCGGCCAGTCAATTCTTGCTGCAACCAATGGACCAACATTCCGTTGATCCTTCCCCAAAGAAATTGGCCCCTGCATTTGCTTAAAAATGCTAGAGAGAGAAAAATATCACTACACCCAATCCTTGTATGAACATTTAATTTGCTTCTGCTTTTATTCTCCCTTTTAAAATGAATGCTATTTTTATATTATTTTAATGTATTGTTCATATTATTGTATTTTAACTGTTCAAATTTAAACAGCTTTGAGCTTTCTAGTTATTTGACACACACACCCAAAAAAAGATAAATTTCCCTTTGTCTCCTGTTCACTAAATGGACATGACTATGTTGTTGTGGTAGAACCACCAGCTGAAGGTGAAAGGGCCTCTCTAGAGGGACTAAAGAGACATTCCAATTAGAATCTGTTCAGGAGAGGAAACATCTGAGGTCAAACCCTCAGATCTGTATCTGTTATTTCCTAAGGGAAGGCAGACAGTTTAGCCAGATTCTTATAATATAGAGATCAACAATAAAATATTTACTTGTGCCTTTCTACCAATGGTCCTAGTTGTTTGCACCTGATCATTGTTTTCTTCACAACATAAGGGAAGTTCAATGCCTTCTTGCAATTTTTTCAACTTTCCAGTCTCATGCATCAGGATTTCCCACTGGCCTGACACACCTTAGCTTTTTTGAGATAACAAAGCTGGTTAGATGCTGTCATTTGCAATAATAAAGTTTAAGAAAAATTTTTTAATGAAAATTGTATATGATTTATCAAATCAATACAACTATTGTAGCACCAGACATTTTTACTGTCTCTTACACCTGTAAAAGAGCTGTTCTGGAAAAATTAAGGACTGAGCAAAACAAGCTCTGCACATCATAAAATACAGTCAGAAAAGAGCACAGGTAAACCTCAACTTACAACAGTCACTTAATGAGCATTCAAAGGTAAACCAGGCTCAAAGTAAGTTACTTAAAACCTGTCCTAAAAGTTGCAACTGCTACACCCCACCCTGATCATATAGCTACATTTTGGGTTGTTTAACAACTGGACCAAACCAATTGCAGTATCCCAGTTAATTGCATTTTGCAACATTTTTTGCCATTTTCTGGCAAGAAGTGTCAAATAACACCAGGGGTGGGACTCAGATTTTTTAACAACCAATTCTGTGGGCGTGGCTAAATGGGCTTGGCTAGGTGGGTATGGCCATGTGACTGAATGGGTGTGGCTTCTTCTCTTTTTTTGCAGTCCCCCCCCCTTTTTTGCCTTCTGGGACTCAGGGAAGCCTCCTGGGGGTGTGTTTTTGCTCCCAGGAAGCTTCCCTGGGACCCAGGAAGGAAAAACACAGAGTGTGGGGGGTTGCACAACTCGCCCCCCCCCCGCACACCCCTTTTTGCCTCCCGGGCCTCAGGGAAGCCTTCTGGGCGAAGCAGAAAGACAGTGAGGGGGATCCCGGCACAGCTGATCATCGGAACAGCTGATCATTGGGAGGGGAGAAAAAAAGAAATACCTGGAGTGACTGGGTGGGGGAGAACGCAGTCAACGATGTTGGGAATGTGCGCGATGTTGCGCATGCACAATAAGGACTGACTGGGTGGGGAGGAGCGGGCAGATAGGGGTGGGGCCAGCTAGGGGCATGATTTGCCAGTTCTCCGAACTGCACAGAATCATAACAACCAGTTCTACGGAACCTGTCCGAACCAGTAGAATCCCACCCCCGAACAACACCCATTTGATAAAGTTGGTTTAGGGCTTACAACCACATGATTTACTTAATAACCATTGTGCCTCACTCAATAACTAGCAAGGATGGTTGTAAAATTGGATCTTATCATATGGTGACTCAATTTACAACCACAATGATTAATGACCAAATTTCCAGGCTCAATTGTGGTTGTAAATTGAGGACTATCTGTATCAACAACTCTCACTTACATAAATGATGTTTCTTTTGTTCACTAACATGACTCTTCGAATCCAAATCAAAGAAGTAGATTCATACAGCTCCCCCCAGAAATACTGTATTCATAATAATCTCCCATTTTGGATATTGTTCCTACAGGTTTTCTATTGCTTTACACTAACTGAATATTTCCCTTTTCCAGCCAGTACTGTATAAAAGATGCATATATTCTTTTGCAGATATATTCCCATTCTTAAGAAGTGACAAATTACTTGTCACACTTCATTTAACCAACCATTAATCTGACATGGGTTATGTTTCTTTAATCGTATGCATCATGATTTCCTTCTCATCCACAATATAGCATTTATAATGTTTGCTTATACATACAGCAGCAAGACTCTTGCAGTTACAATTTAGAATAGCAAAACTTTGAATTAAGAGAGTAGTAGAGATTACAGGTATTTCTTGAGCCTTGGTGGCTCAGGCTGTTAAATGTCTGCATTTAAGTTCCAGCTGCCTACAATTACTGTAGGCTCGAATCCCACCAGGCTCAAGGTTGACTCAGCCTTCCATCCTCTGAGGACCCAAGATTGTTGGGGGCAATAAGCTGACTTTGTAAAAATGCCGCTTAGTAATAAGCAGGCATATACAATGGAATGAAGGCTATTGCTGAGCACACTGGGTTGTATCCCAAAAATTGTAAGCCGCCCTGAGTCTTCGGAGAAGGGCGGCATATAAATGTAATTAAAATAAAATAAATAAATAAATAAATATACAGCCAGTTGTTTGCAACTGTTCCAAGTTATGACAGACTCCACCAAAGGTACTTATGACCTGGTTCCAAAGTTCTGATATCTGCCCCACCTGACTGCATTTTAGGCACTTGGCAACCAGCCCACATTTACAGTCATTTGCTTAATAAGTGTTCACTTAATGACCATGGCATTTCCTTAATAACTATGGTGATTCATTTAATGACCACAAAAAAGCTGCAAAATTGGGTTGACCAAGTTATGACTGTCATGACTTACAATCATAATTGGTTAAAGATCTATCACTATTGAAAGCTGAGGTTGTATCTTCAACATATCAATGGAAAATGTATTAAATAAGATGATGAATGCAATTCAATGGTGATAGTATGATAGAAATATAAGTCAAAAGGAAGTTATACTAATTTGATGAGTAGCCATCAAATGATGTGTTATCCACATAGAAGATGCTCACAGATTTTTTACTTCTATTTTAAGTTGCAATGTTACAATTCCATTTACCATTTTCAAATACCACTATAAAATGTCTTCAAATTCTGTTTAATTATAGAAACCAAGACAATAATTCCCTATCTGCACACATAATCAAAGTTTAAATCTTAGGTTCAAATAAAAGACTCTAATTTTTAAGAACAACAGCCAGACCCACCTGTTTTCCTAAACCATTTATTTAGCAGCATTGTATCAAGCAGGAATTAGGGTTAGGGTTATTTCTCGTGGGGGGGGGAGGGAGAGGGAGACATGCTAGCAAAGTGAAGACATTTTCTGAATTTTTTACACACTGAACCGAAAAGTTTCACCATCACTGCAGTAAGTGAATAATGAAAAATAATTAAAGGCTTTTTTGGTCTAATTCTCAATTGGAACCTAAATCACAGAAAGTTCAATAGGACAGGGTTGGATGATTGATGTGAGCAAAATATGGTAGAGGCAGAAGGACCTGAACACCCAGAATTTTCTAAGCAAACACCCAATGCTACACCCTTCTACATCCCACAAACTATACCAAGATTCTCCTAAGACTCCACCAAACCTCTACCTCTTTCAGAAGCAAAAAGTTAAAAAATTAGCAAACTCTAAAAGTCATACAATAAAATACTGAAATAACCTGTTCCCCAAACATGAAGATTAGATTCAATCTCAAATAATCTCAAAAATATTACTTTATAATTTCCTCTGCAACTCCGCTCTTAAGCCATTTTTTTCCTATGAGGGGAAAAATTACCATAACTAAAGACACATATTCTAGATTCCTAAATCTCCAAATCATTAGCAAATTTCAGTCTCTCTCAGAGGAATCTTGCTTTAATTCAGGTTTCTAGTGAATCTATTCTAATTGGCCTGTCAGTCTAGGATCTTACCAAATCCAATCTACAAATAATCAAGTTTATAAAATATTACAGCAGCAATTCTGTATAATTATATTTAAATATCCTTCCTACTTATGCCATTATCTCATCCATGTTAAGGCCTCTCTGTTTCATCTATTGGTGCTAGCCACCCACAAAAACATTTCAGAGAAAACTATCTTGGAAGATCTGATTTTTCAAACAGTGGTGTTCTAAGGAGGAAGAATCAAAATTGAAAAGATATCAGACAGAGGATTGTAATGCAAATTGTTCCTCTTTTGAAACTGCAGTGAAATGTTAAAATGTATACAAAACAGGCAGTGCTTGCTGCACCCATCATTTTTCTGATTTTGACTTACACATGCCCCAAGGATGCCACTGTTTTCAAATATTCCAACTAGTTACTAAATTTGTTTCCTTGGACATCATGATTATAGATCTTCATGTCACCAATAACAGCATACCCTTTAATACTGAAAATACCTTAGCAAAATCTACAGCCTGTGTGTATATGATATTCACAGCCTTCATTACATAGATACAAACCACCATGTGGTTAGAAGTAATTATTTCCTGTAATTAGAAACTGGGATTCCCTATGGTTTTCTGGAAACATACTTTGTTGTGAAAAGCAACTTTGCTACTAGCTGTGTGAAAAAGACTCTGATCAAATGCCTCAACAGAATTATGACAACCAAAGATTGATGAACCCCAGTTCTGATTCCAAAATATAATCATATTTCACTGCAATTGGCCATATATATATTACAAATATAAGCAACATTGGTAAGCAATTAATTAGCAAGTTGTAAATAATAAGTATGGTTATCCTTTATTAAAATTGCGTAAGATTTATACACCCATACACACATTCAATGAATGTACCCTTACACATACGTTTTTTAAAAATTTTGCATTACTTCCCCTCCCTTTTGTTGTTGCTGTTTTTTCTCTCCTTCTCTTCAGTTTTATACAATGCAGCAAATATCCTTCTTTAATGTAGATCTCAACAGGAAATAGAGGCAGCAGTTTTAGTTTTGTACTCGCATAAATACTAACCAAAGCCCAGTTCACCAAGGGATTCTGAAGTCTCTGAAATGAGGCAGACTTGCTTACTGATCCCTACATTTTTCAACATTTCATTTAAATTATGGAGTCCCTGCCATCAGAAGACATTTACTTGTTATTATATACAACGTTCTATAAAAATTAATCAACTTTTATAATATACACATTAAAGTGCATTTGCACTGAAAATAACAATTGTTAAATTGTTAAAACTTAGGATATTTAAAGTACGGATATTATGCAATATTTCATTATCTTAAAACTACAGAAGATACTGTATGTTTGCCAAACACACAAAATGTTTGACTGTTTTGAAATACTCATTTCATAAAATAGGGTTTTTAGGCAGCAAAACATCACCCACAAGTGTTATCTGTCCCTCTCTAGTGGCTACAGCTAATCACTGCAACTTGCACAAGATATTTGGAGCATCCAAAATGGCAAAGCTTATGAGAAACAAGCAAGAAAACTACTGAAAGGTAGTGGTGGATAGTAAACAAAATAAAATGGAAGAGAGCCATCACTTGAAAGTAACATAGTCAAGTAATATCTTCCTACTGTTTGTCCGGCCATAACAATTATTCAGCACACCAAAACAAAGAAACAGGAAACAAAATACGAAGTACATCAGTTAGCAGATACACCAGTCAATTGTCTTGTACAATCTAGCTCTAAGGGAAAACCAGATTCTGTTTCTGCTTGTTTTTCATGTAATTATGAAAGAAATATATGACCTCAAAAGAAAGGGCCTTCTCAGATGTGGCTTTATGAGATGTCTACAATTTATGAGATGGCAACTTAAAGAAAGCCTGATGCCCACACTGGCAATTAGTAACGCTGAAATAAGCCCCGTCTTTTTCTTTAGCTATTTTCTTCAAATAATTTTTATGGGCTTTATTTTAGGTGACCATATTATACTGAGATATATGCTTTTATATAATTGTACTATATTTTTGGTACTTATTAGCATATTGCGTTTTTAATATTTTAAGAAACTTACATTTGC
This sequence comes from Naja naja, assembly GCA_009733165.1. NCBI lineage: Eukaryota > Metazoa > Chordata > Lepidosauria > Squamata > Elapidae > Naja > Naja naja. The sequence continues at coordinate 342,121,565 of CM019148.1, read as the reverse complement.
CTTTGTCAGCAGGAAAATTAGAAATGAAACACAGTAAACTAAGTTATTTATAGCATTATACACAGTGATCTAAAAGCTAATTTGGGTGTCTCTAAAAATGAATGGACTTTTGGCTAGCTAATAAAACATAGTGATATATGTTTTATAAAATGTTTTATAAAAACATAGTGATATCCTCTTCCAAAGAGGGATAGGAAATGTGGTTCAAAAGTAGAACAGTTTTTTTTTATTCCTGAGCATTACACCTGGTAGTGTTCCAAAAAGACTGAACCATTAAGAAATAGAATTTATTTGACTGGGGTTAGGAATTAATCCTCAGTGCCTCAAAGAGCCAGGGGAGAACTAGAAGTGGTACAGTTGGTAGAAAACATATAGGTAAGCATGTGAGGAACCTTCACTGTGAGTTTGGTAATACAGACATCACTGTTAATTATTGTTAATTGACAGTGTAAAATAATGGTTTAATCTTGAAAACAGCAAAGCATGGAAGTTTTATTTTGAAATGGCTGGTTATCATCCCCTTTTAAAGTTTGAATTTGCAACCATATTTTAAAAAGTGGATGACAAAGATTTTAACAGGACATTTGGCCATAAAGAATTTCTTAAGCTCAGAGGCAATAGACTATTAAAGAATCACACTGTTGATTATTTATAGTGAAATAGGAAAAGAAGCTCCTTATCAAAAGTGATTGGCAAATTAAAAAAAAAGAATCCAGGTGAATCTAGAAAAGCTATCTTGTCAATCTAAGTGCTTGTCCTTTTTAAATAGTTGATCATTTAACAGCACAGCATCTTCAGACTTCAAGAAACAGCAGAGCAACTTCAGACTTTCCTATCAACTTATTAAAATTGGGTTTTATAATATATTACATTATATACTTAAGATTTTCAACTGGTCTTTGACAAAACTCCTTACCAAAAGCACCTAATCTATTAACATTCATAGGAGAAGATAGGTTTTCATACCAGTTAAAATACAGAAGCATTGATCCACAATAAACACTCTACATGGTAATGGTTGAGATATTAAATAATTTAGATTATTAAAAAATCACTAAATTACTATATGGCAAATGAAATATGTTAAGTAGGTTGTGCTTAACTGAGACAGAAATTCTACCTTCTTAAAACCAACTTGTACTACAGTTGGTACACTATTAACTTCTGGGAGATGGGCTTAAAGAGACTAGATATTACAGTAAATTACACCACAAGAGCCAGTGAGATACCAAAGTTGCTAGAGTGGATACAGTTTATTTTTCAGCAAGTTTGGCCATTTTAATGATAAAATGGAAGGTGAGGGATTTAATGACCAAACCGAGTCCAAATTTTCCCCATACTTTGAAGAGAGCCTTCTGTGTTTGACATTAAGAATCTTGTACAACACTGAAGGTGTTCTTTTGATTTAAAATGTTGTAGAGGCATACAATTCATCAACAGATCAAGTAAGATCATATGAACCTAAACATAAATGATTATGGGTATATTTGAAATCAGCCTGGAATTTGTAACTAATTCTTCTGCAAGATAAGTTCAGAGATATAGATTTCCCATAAATAATTAAGAATTTGATTCTATCCAGGTAGACCTCACTTATCAACCACTAAGTCATTGAGTGCAATGTTGCCGACTTATGGCATTGGTTCTTACTGTGTTTATGAAGTGAATCACTGTGGGTCATTAAACACAACTTCACATGACCATGACTTGCAACTTCCTGCTGGCTTCCCCACTGACTTTGTCAGAAGCCAGTTGTGAGGATCACAAATGATGATCACATGACTGCAGAATACCGCAACTGTTCTAAACATGTGTCAGTTGCCAAACCCCTGAATTACAGTCATGTGACTGCAGAGAGGCTGCAATGGATGTAATTTTGAAATCAGACGTAAATCTCATTTTTCAATGCCATTATAATTTTCAATGGTCACAAGTGGCCAGTAAGCAAGCACCAACTGTAAAGACATTTATCTTCCCATTCCTTGTTCGTATTAAATCACATGTTTAAAATTTGGGTGATCAAGAAATGGGAACCAGAGGGAAAACTCAAGTTCATAATTATTTTCATTTCTTCCTAAAGTTTTAAATATGAATTTATGATAATAGTTATGAATGTCTTAATATTAGAGAAAAATGGGGATCAAATTTATATCCATTTAAATGGTTTTTTTTAAATTTCTTCTTGCGGTAACTGTCGTCCTGAATAAGGCCAACTATTATTGTATCAGCCACATATTTCACAATATGGTTGCTGACAAATCTTGCGCAACAGTCATGGGCACAACAGGGTGAACAACAGCAGACTTAGGATACAGCCCTGAGGAGAACCTGTGCTCAGGAAAATGGTATTAGAAATATTAGTCCCAACTTGCACATACTGGGACATATCAATAAGAAAATCAAGAATCCAGTTGCACAAAGGAGTATTAAAGCCTAAAAGGCCCAGTTTGTCTACTAGATGCAAAGGAATGTTTGAATTAAATGCTAAACTGAGATAGAAGTGTTATAGGCCTGAAGTAACAGAATTGAAGACCTGGCAGCCAAAAAGAATGAAGACAGAGCTATTTTCTAATATTATTTTGTTTTTCCAACTTTAAATCACATTTTGCTAAGTGTCTTATTCTTTCTCCAAGATAACCTCCAAGATAACCTCTGTAGGTGAGCTTCTGGAAAATCAGTGAGGTCCCAGAAGAACAGCCACCATAGGTCTGTGACAAATATGTCAAGTCACATAAGTTTCTTTGAGAGAAAATTGCAACTTTTAACAGATTCAAGAATGCCATGCCACTGACATAGTATATCTAACCTCAGCAAAACATTCAACAAAATATTTTATAATGTCTTAATAATATTAATTAAAAATTAATAAAATGATAAAATATAAGCTAGGTGATAAATCTTAGATGGCTTCATAACTGACTGAACATTCACATCCAAAAAATATTGACATATGGCATATGGCATATTGACAATAGAGTAGTACTGAATGAAGTGTCCTAGAGCAGGGGTCTCCAACCTTGGCAACTTTAAGACTTGTGGACACTAGTCTTAAAGTTACCAAGGTTGGAGACCCCTGTCCTAGAGCGTACACTTTTATTAATGACTTGGATTGAGGATATGATTATCAAATGTAAAGATGTCACAAAAATTGGAAAAGTAGCTCAATCTTCAGAAGAGAAAGCCAAGATTTAAAAAGATATACATAAGTTCATATAGAAACAACTACAATGAATTTAAGGTGAGAAATGTAAAGTTCTGCATCTGGGGAGAAAAACAGAAGTCATAATTAGAGGTAGCCCTTGACTAATGACCAGTTCTTTAACTGAAAAGCACTTCTAGCTGTTGTAAAATCTTGTGATCACATGCCATACTTTGCAATGTTTTTTTCCAGTTTCCAGGAAAAAACATCCATTCAGGAGAATAGATTAGGACTTACAACTTACAAGTGTATGATTCACTTAATGACCACTGTAAATATGGTTGTAAAAAGGGGTTGATCATGTGGGTGTCTCGATATACAACTGACACAGCTTACGAACAAACTTCTGGTCCTATTGTGGTCATAAATTGAAGGCTACCTTACAGGATAAGAGGAATTTACCTAGGCTATATTGGTAACAATCATGAAAAGAATCAGAAATTGAACTTGACCAATGCTAAAAAGACAAATTTTGTTTTGAATACATTAATAAGGATTTTAATCACTCATTTCTACTTCTGTTAGGCCTCATTTGGGATACTGTGTCCAGTTCTCTACAGATCTTCTCACAGTATTGTTATCAGAGAGAAATACTCGACATTAACACCAAAACAATCTATAATGAAATGTGGCTCCTTTCGAAAATCTTTCTTTCCAACTCTCATACAGAATAAACCTTTTCTACAGTGTGCATAATACATTCCTATCATTTCAACCTGTAACTGTTTTCAACTAAAAATGCAAACATCGTAATATCTCCTTATACATACAAGTTTATTCTGTATCATATATTTGCTTGAGACTCAGAATAAAAATAGCATAAACCAGGCTTATATCAGTATTATAATACTGATATTAATATCTTCACTTACCCTATTCCTAATATAGACTTTGCCTTTTTCACAGCAGCCAGGCATTGGATAAACATATTCAAGCCATTCTGCAGAAACCCAATATCCTTCCCTTGGACAATCAGTCTTAAATCAAATACCATCAACATCTGTTAAGTTAGGACATTTTGCCCGAATAAATTCATTTAGACAATTTGTAAAACCTAAATCTCTTTATCACTTCTTTCAACAATACCAACTAAAGATGTGAAGAGTCACAAAAGATTCTGAAAAAAAATGAGGAAAATGGAAATAATATACATTCACATACTTCCACTCCCCAAGTCCAGATTTGTTCATTAATTTTCATAACTTTTCATGAATATGTTCTGCTAGAAAGTGTTAAAATCAGCATAACTAGATCTTCTGAGCTTACCTAAAAGATTTCATCACTAAATAAAATTCTGGTACTTATTCTTTCTGCCCATTTTCTATCATGGGTCTTTCATTTGAGCAATTAATATTACTCTGATATCATAAAAGAAATATTTCATGATAATGAGAAATGAATGCAATATAATTTCAAGAATATCAAACATACTTTCTATGAGAGAGAATCATGAAGTAAAGTTATTTTTACAATACAGAGTTAATATAGATATTCAACAGTCTTTATAAATTCAATAGTCTTCATTTGATAGATGAATTCTCCAACTGACATAATTACACCTGTGCCAACACAATTATTAGCTCTTTAAATATATAATGTTCTACCTAAATCAATGAAGTCCTGGCAGGTAGTCAATAATTCAAGTTAACATTCTAGAATTAAAGGGTAAAATGCTCTATCAAACCTACATACCTGTAGTTACTCATTGAGTAAATCATAGTCCTAGGGTAAAAATTGTCATCAAGTACTTCAGATACGCACTTGGTTTATTAGTAAATGATTCTTTTTACAAATTTGTGCCAAAGACATGAAATTTTTTGATCCCCTAAATCTATCCTAAATCTGGAAATCTCAATTAATAAACGTTTTCCCAGACATTAAGAAATTAAACCAAATTAATGTAGTAATACATAGACTGAATTATAAATGAGTATACAATTTAATTTTTAATCATGAATACAGAGTCCTCCATCATATGAAGAATAATATAGAACTACATTATCTCAGCAACTAGTTAGGTAGGTGGTATGTTTTGATAATGAAGAAATGATCAACAGTATTACTAAATATTTATTCACCCTTGTGCAATGTCATGGTGGTAATGAGAAATCAGAAACATTCTCTTATCCCAATAATTTAATAATTTGAGAAATTATAAAAAGTATGTAATTCAGAACTTATATTATCTATGTGTGATTTATAATTATATATGAATAATTGCATATTAAATATGTAACTCATAGAATTCCTAAGCAGTATTTCTTAAATAGTTTTATATTTTAACTTGTTAGAAAGGAATCTTGCAGGATTCGAGATGAAAACAAGCCTTTTTAAATAAATAAATATTCTATGAAGTCAAGAATACCTTTTATGAAAAATGTGAAATGTTTTTCTAACAATTATAAAACAAATCAATGTTCTTTACTACCCAGTTGCACAAGGACTGGACACATGCAAATATTCTTCCCCTTTTAAATCATGATAAGAATTTTCCTGATCACCACTACCTTCCACACTAAAAATTATTCTGTTTATGGGATAATTAGTTTGTTTTAGTTCAAATTTAAATTAATAGTTTATTAATAATTTTTAATTAATAAAAATAATCCACTTTCTCAGAAAAAACCTTTGGCATTGCAATATTTGGAAAGCGTACTAAGTTATAAAATAAGCGTCTTGTATACAGAAGGTTCCATATTAAATTCCTAGAATCTGTAACAATCCATAAATTATTTATAATAATTAGGTCATAATAGTTTAGAATATTGCTTAGCCATTATAAATCTGTGAAGCAAGACTTTTCTGATTATTACCACCCTCTCTTCTATTACATAATTTTTCTAACTTCAATCACTATTTGATCAGTCAAATTGTATTTTTTTTTTGACCTAACATAGGGAAAGTCAGCTCCATTACTTTCTAAGCATTTTAGTTTTGGTAGATTTATGTAAAATTCAAGTGTCACATGGAATTTTATGCTGAGACCTTAAAAATAGTTAATATTCAAATACAACATTGTTTCATTTTAAACAAGACATAAAAACCAATCAAAACTGATAGAAAGCAGATATTTTAAAGCAAGAATGTTGGCTACAGTATTTTAGTAGAGCAATGCAAAGTGTTATCACAAAAGGTATTGTGCAAGCGAAGCACCCTCCTCAAAAAATTAAAATAACGAGTTGGTCCTAACATAGGTATTTTCTGAACATATGCATGCACATAGAGAAAACTGAAGAAAGCCTACAAAGGAACTACAATAGGATTTTCAGAGGATCTGACTACTTTGTCTTAGGACATACTATATAGCACTAGGAAAAGAGAATATATCGTTTACCCTACTTCTCCAATATCTGAAGTTTTTTTAAAAGTAGACAAGTTGACTGAGCTTGAGTTTGAGTAAAGACCCAATCTCTCTATCAGCAAGATATGCTCATAAATCCAACAAAAACCAATTCTGCAATACAAAGTCACGATTATCAGGGTACTTTTACTACTGTGAGATACATATAAACTTTTTTTTCTGTTTGACTCTAGCAAAATGATGATGCATCATCTTTGTTCAATTACAGTCTATACATTGTTCTTTGTAAATGAATTAAATAACCAGATAGAAGAAAAAATGTGAGCAGGTTCAAATAATCGAAACAGAATGTTCTAATACCTATTTGCCATATTTACAAAATATAACATGTAGTGAGAACTATACTTTTCCATAAGCTGAAATGTTTTGACAGTAAAATTATGCCCAGAATAGAAAACATTCTCCATAGTTTTATATTTTTCGCACATTTTCCTCTCTCAATAAGCTACAAAATTACTAAAGATTAAAAGTTTCAAAAATAGTCAGATGTTATGATAAAGCAGTAATTTACAAATCCTCACTTCCTGCTAAAATAGCAGCTATTTTACATTCCTGCATCATAGATATATGCCTGTCAGGCTTAAAGAACAGCACATCTGTATAAAGACATACAAATATTCAAATGTACTAATACAATAGTAAATATGGCTGCAAATAGATGTTGTATAACCATTGTTTCTCAATATTTAAAAGGGCCACAAAGCCTTACCTTTTAGCAGAGGCAGTGGAGTTAACTCAATAGGCTTGCCCTGAGACCGAAACTGGGAGGAGCTTTGCGACCTCTTCTGCCTAGCTTTTCTGACGGACTTCCGAGAAAATCCGTCTACTTTATCCACTGATGGAGGAGTGGTTGGTGCTGAGGACATATCCCTACTGAAAAGAACAGACATTATTTCCAAGTAAATATGAAGGAAAAAAAGTCCTCATCTGTCCATGTTTTACTCTCATTCAGATCATAGTACCATGTAATAGTTAACTACTGTGTATAGTTTAGTTTATCCTTCCTATCTTCCAGTTGTGTGGAATTTTATCAAGAATTCTCCAGCCAATTTGACCAATGCTGACAGTTCAAGAAGGTGACCTCAATCTATTTGAGGAAGAATGTCTTTAATACATTGGGCATATGTGGTAACTTTTTTTTAAGCCCCATTATCCTAATCCAGTTCTGTTTACCCTATCTTGAAAGCAACTAGTCAGATCTATCAATCAACAGTAGGGACTACTTGAACTTTTCCATGTTGTCTGGCTTTACAAGTATTACAGTTTCCTGTGCCATGAATTCATTTTATTGCCATTGTATTCTCCTTCTTCTGAGATACTCTTCAAAATCTTCCTGCATGTATTACATTCATCTGCCACTAACAGGCAGAAAAAACAAGTCTGTAATATCTTAACAGCAATAGCACTCCATTAATTAATTAATTAATTAATTAATACATAACATACATACATAATACATACATACATACATACATAGGAATTACATTTTTTCTACAATTATTGGCAAGAGTATAATGTATCTTCAGATCATCACAATTGAAAAATTCCACATTCAAGGACACCCATCCAATAACAGTTTATGCAAAAGTTAGACAGTTAATATATCTGCTATTATTTATTTAATTTAAATAAATAATTTATTTAATTAATTTATATTGCCGCCTATTCGCCCATGGCGACTTGAGGCAGCTTACACAATGTAAAACCATATTTAAAACAAAAAATAAAAATAAAAAACAATAAAAACTAACAAAAGGAATCAAGTAAATTAATAAAGTACAATAGAACAAAATCTGGGGGAAAAAATCACCCCGCAACTCCCACCCCCCCCAACCCGACGACAGCAGATCACACTAGCCATTTAATGGGCTCTATCCCGCTCTGGGTTCCCCAGGCCTGCTGGCAAAACCAGGTTTTCAGTGCCTTCCAAAAGAGTGCTAGAGTGGGGGCCATTTTAATCTCTGGGGGAATATTCCAGAAAGAGGGAGCCACCATGCAGAAAGCCCTTCTTCTGGGTCCCACCAGGTGTATCTCCCTCAGGAATGGGACCCACAACATTCCCTGCCTCCCTGCTCTAATGGGTCAGGTGGATGTGATGGGCAAGAGACGTTCTCTCAGATAACCTGGTCCCAAGCCATGAAGGGCTTTAAAGGTGACAACCAGCACCTTGAATTGTGCCCGGAAGCAAATCAGCAACCAATGCAGTTCCTGCAGGAGAGGTGACACATGTGCATACCGGGGTCTGCACAAAACCATGCGGGCCGCTGCATTTTGCACCAACTGCAGCTTCCGGATGCTCTTCAAAAGTAGCAATTATGCTACTTTTATCTTTTGCTTCACAGAAAATGGGCAGAAACTTAAAATTAAAGCTTTTTCATCATTACACCGTCTTCCCATGAGATAGTGATTTTCAATCAGAGGTATGCTGTTGGAACACAGAAGCTGTCTAAATTAGCTGTAGATCAAGTGCCTAAACCCACCTCAGCCATTACTTGTGCTCCCTGCCCATCACGGACTGTCCCTCACAGCTAATTCAGATCTAGAAGCTGCTGGTGGACCAGTTTTCTACTTTTGCTTTTCACATCTTATCTCTATGAGCATTATCAGTCAAGTAGCTGCTTCCTTCCTAAACCTGGTATGTGGCATCTGGTCACCTTTCTCAGTGAGTCAAAGATACCACTCTGCATTGGTTAAGCAAAATGTAGGGAACAGCCTAGGAAAGAGGAAAATATAAATGCAGCAGTAGCATCCTGATAAGCACAAGATTATTTTTTTTCAAAGTCATAACTCTGAAAAAAAAAGCTATCATCCTTTTCTCACCTTTTATGTTTTAGGGGCTTTCTCCTCTACTATTTTCAGTCCATTCAAGCCAAAGCATCTATTTATATAGCAAATACATGGAGGCTGAGGAGATTCTTAGAGTATCTTGGCATTCAGACAAGTTTAGCTCAACCTTGCTCATGTTGTAAGAGAAAGAGTTTGTGTGCTACCACCTTATAAAGATGACAATAATGCTAAAGATGGGAAAGTAAATATAGTAAAATAAGGTCTAAATAAAAATAAAAATGTTTTATCATCTTTAAAAATATATAAATGTCCTCCTAGGAAAAAAAGTGGTTTCTTGTTTTTTTGATGGAGATGTAGGTCTGAAACAATATCTTAAATATGTATTAAATAATACAAAGCTTTTAAAGCAAAGCTTATGCCCATAACAGATTTTCAAGTAATACTGAAAAGTAATACAGATTTTCAATCATAATAACTGAAATTACGTATTATAAAAAACTCACTAAAGATCACTACAATATTCATTTATTTCTTTAGTAAATTTAATCAGGTCAATAAGAGCACACAATGAGACATCTACACAATCTTTTTAAGACAAAGGGTATAATTGCCATGATGACATACTTCTGAACACTATCTTATCAAACTGGAAAATTGATATCTGGGTATCATAAACTTTTAGCATGACAACATAGGTACCAAAATTTAAGTGGGACAAACCACAATTGTGTGCATAAGAGCTATTTTTCTACTACAAAAATCACACCGATTGATGTTCAGTGGAAAAAGTAGATTTATCAAAATCAATTGCTACTTTATGAAGTCATTATTCTCATGGCCACCATTGCATTGTTACATCAAGTTGCATAGCCTAGTATAAAAGTATAGTAATACTTGATTAGTATAATAGTTATCAATTTTAATATAACATAAACAATTTATATGTAAGGCTTTCTACAGGAGTAACATTGCTATCAGTATTTTAGTTGCATGAAACCAGCGCCTTATGCATACTGAGAAATGTTCTTCAAATAACTAAAGTATTACTTTAATTCCACTGGGAATCGGAAATCCCCAGATACTGTAACATGGAGAGTACAATTCCAGCCACTAAATCCAAAGGTTCTACAAACTTTTGCCCCTCAACTGTACTTAGACTAGAATCTTAGGTTCTGAATATATAAAGGATGGTTTATATTTGCACTGCCCATGGTTCTTAGCATACATTATCTCCATCCCTCCAGAAATATTTCCACAGTCTGGAAACAGAACCACTCACCATATTAACTGACAAGTCCTCAAGCAGATCAGTTCAGCTGCAGGATCATTGTGTCAACAAGAAGCAACACATCTCAGCTATAAATTTATTAACAGTTCTTCTCTCCTTCTTTATAAATTATTAAATCTCATTCGAACTTAGCCATCCTTAGCAATAAGGATAAACAAGATCATGGGGGGGTTCCCCCCCATATCTCCTAAAATAGGACTTCATTCTTTAAAAATGGGAATTTATCCCCACCACCAGCACAACCGAGACAGTGCAGAGATAAGAAAGATTATTTTTTAAAGGATGTGACCGAAAGATGATGATTACTATTACTAAGATGATGATTACGATTACAACTGATTTATCACAGACGTCAGAGATTGGGAGAAGGGAAAATTAGGAAACGAGGTTGAAAAAATAATACCAAGGACATTAAAAGGGAAGGGAGCCTTCGATAACAGAGGAGACACCAATCCCGATGTGCGATCGGCTGCCCGCTATTGCCTATGCTAGATGACCCCTAAGAAGGAAGAGATCAAGTCCTAAAGATCTCGCCTGCCTGGTTTGTACAGAAAACCCTAAGCCGCTCTCCTTCCACCGGCTCCCTTTTCTCCGCCCCCTCTCTAATAATGTTCCCCCATTTCTCCCCGTCAGCTTCCCAGGCCTGGTAAGCAAGTTACCTTGATCCCTCCTGGTAGAGAATCCGGAGACAAGAAAAGGAGAGAAAAGGACGAGGTCGATCCCTGGTTGAAGCGAAGGCGGCAAGGTTCGTCGGCGCGTGTCTCTCCCTCCCTCTCTCTTTCTGCGGTGCGCTCCCTGCCGCAGAAGCAGCAGCCGCAGCCTGGTAGGCCTCGTCGGCCTCCCCAGCGCAAAACGACGTTAGCGGCGGAGTCAGGATCGGAGGCGGCGGCGGCAGCAGCAGCAGCAGCTTCCACTCGGTCCCATGCAATGCTCCGGGCCGGGGCCTCTCCCGCCTTTCTCCTCCTCCTGACGAGCCGACCGCCGCTTGCCAGGCCTCCTCCTCCTCCTTCTTCTCCGCGGCTGCTTCTCTCACATTCCCGGCGAGTCGGCCTGGGGAAAGGAGGGGCGCCAAGCGAGCGCGGCCCGAGCTGCCTGCGGGGTGCGAGGAGGAGGAGGAGGGGAGGAATAAGGAGGCTCGGCGAAAGCTAACGAGAGGCGGCGTTCTGTTTTGCGGCTGCGGCCTTCCGCTTCTGTTCCTGGGACTGCGGGCGTTTCTGCAGCTCTCGCTGGTTTCTATTGTCAGTCAGTCAGTCAGTCAGTCACTGATCTCCGGCCATGGCCCGCTCACTCGCGCCCTCTCCTGCTCTCGCTCGCTCTCTCTCAGTGGAGCGCGCTCCTTCGCTCGCTCGCGCTCACGCCGTCACCCAAACCAGCCGTTCATTCACAGCCGAACATGCTACCCTACCCTCACCGCTCCGCCTCGCGCACACGCCCACGGGCCAGAGAAGGAGGAGGCGGAGCCGTTAGGCTGCGCGCGACGCGGCTGTCAGTGAAGTAGGACGCGCGGCCTCATTGGGCAAGAAAATCGCTCAACCAGGCCTTCCTCCCGTCGCTCCCGCAGTTGGGTTGGGTAGGCCCGCAGGGGTGGTCGTGCTGACGCGGGGAGGAGGAGGAATCACGCTGAGAAGAGGAAGAGTTCCCTGTGATAAAGTGTACAAGGCGATTAAAGAGCGCTCGCTTTTCGTCTACAAAATTTGAACGACTCTCCCGCTGACGGACGTGCTGGGAAAGGTCCGGTTTTTCCCTGGAATTGCCGTGGGAATTTCTTTACCCGGATGCGGACAATACCGTGAGGCAAGAGAAGAGCTTCGACAACAAGAGTCCCGCGCGCCGCCCGCCTCAGTGAATGGTCAGTTTCCCCCGGTCTTCAAATTAAACGGCTGTCTTGTCATAAAGAAATATTTTTTACAAATGAAATTACTTATTTTTCTGGGCCTGCGGCAAAAAAGCTGTGCTAAGTTTGGATTCTCCCCCCCTCCCCAAAAAAATGTTATCGGGAAATTGACTGAAGCGTACTGGGCACTTCTTGCGGGTTGCGCGTTTCCTGAAACAAAAGGTTTGTTTTGTAGGGTGCCACAATCAATTCTCTCTGCGGTAAGGACCGGCTTCATTTCTGTATGGTTCTTTTCAAACAGGAAATGTGTTGCTGCCTGTCGTCTATTATCTTTTGAAAGTGGAAGATTTAATGCAGGTAATGTTGCCTTGAAATTCAGAGACCCTGAATTTAGCATGGAATTGATAAGAACTTGATCCCTGAATTTGAGAGAGACTTTTCTCTTTGCAAAGGGGCTTCTTCACCCAACCAAGAATTCGAATTGCCAAGTAATCCAGGCAAAGCAAAAAGCACTTATTAAAGGGGATTAAACGTGTTTTTTTACTAGAAACAAATGGTACCCATATTTACTGTATGTGATACCTCAGAAAGCAAGTGATCAAACAGTAAAACTGATTATTGTGTGAGAAATGAACAATAGAAAACACTGATTCTAGGTAACATTCCACTAGTGGTAAATTGGTGAGTTACATTACCTTCTTATTGTATCTTCCTTAAAACCTGCAAGTGAATTCAAGGGCTTTAACAATATGCTGTCTATAAATAGTTCTCGATTTAGGAATTTTTTCTTAATGATGGTTCGAATTAACAATGGCTTCAGAAAGGGTGCTTTAGGGCCAGTAAAGCATTTCAGATTGTGGCAAAACATCCACTTTAGTCACATGATCTCAGTACTTGGCAATCTGTTCCACTTATGAAATCAAAGTAAGGACAGAGCTGAAATCTTTTGGCAGGGAGTTTTTTCAGCCAACTCCAGAGAGGCATGAAATTCCTGAGCAGAGAGATAGTGCAATAAGATAAGTGTGGGGTGCATGGGTGGGGGAAAAGTTGTGCATGGCCTGTGCCAGGCCTCCTAAGGTCTTCTCCACCTCCCTTAGGCATTCAATATGCCTTACTGGTATCCCATATGCTTAATAATGTGCAAGAACACTTAACGACCATAATCAGGAGCACCTGCATTGCAGTCATAGAACAAAGCAGTCATGTGACATCTTGTTTAATGACCACTTTGCTCAACAACCAAAATTCCAATCCCAATTGTGGTCATAAGTTGAGGGTTATCTATATTGTTTAGTTGCTGAAATTTCACATACCAAAAGATGGCCCTGGCGAAAAACAGAAAAATTAGAAAAAGGGCCTAGACTGCAAGGCTAAAATGCTAATGTAACCCTTATTAAAAAGTTAATAATGAAACCTAAAATTCCAGGTAATGGTAGTATATTGCATTTATTCCCCTGGCTAGCAATTTTTAATTGATGGAACATTTTCAGATTGAAGGTTTGAAGTATATGAAGCAGCATTGGGTTTTGACCAGTACCTAGCTATTGTGTGTATTAACAAAATGTATGTTAACCTTAATAATCCAAAGGATGATGAAACCAATTGAAAAGGTGTCTGAAGTGATTTTTGTGAGAGCAACTTTTCCATTTGAGAAAATTAAGAATCAGTTGTAATCAGGCTGGTTCAATACAGTATTTGTTATGTTACCCAATAAAATTTAATTCACTGAGTAAAGATATAGAGCCTCACTTTCCTTCAACACATTCTAGCATTAATCATTACAATGCATCATTTTGGCCTCTCGTTAACATGGATTTCTTCTCTTGTTCTTTTTTTGCCAGCTACATTTTTCTCTACCAGTGCATTTCACTCACCAATCAGGCTCTGACCTTACTGGTCTTTCAGAAGAGGCCTGAAGGTATACTCTCGCCATTAGGCCTATAGTTCTTGTAGTGGTAGTATGGAAGCCACAAAATGGCTGGACTATTAGTGAGACTGATTGCATTATCCTACAGATTATGTTTTCTTGGAATTGTAATATTTTTGATTGTTTTAATAGATTTTTGTTGTTATGTTTTGGTTATATTTTTCTCTGTAAGCCAAGTAAAGTCACATAAAAGATGGGCTACTATATAAATCAAATAAATAAACTATATTTGCTTATTTGAGCTGTTTTGTGCTTTTTTTCTTTCCAACTATCAATCAGTGATTGATAGTTACCTCTGCAAATTTATGTTCACTGTCATAATATATCACACCAATTACTCATCATTATAAAGGACAAAATCCTTTGGACGTGAATTTATCATGCAAAAAAGGAACAAGAACTCAGATGTTTCGTAAGACAAATTGGTAATTTACGTTTCAATTTATTAATATTAGAACAGGGTTGGAAAAAGAAAAAAATGTTTGTTTTTTAGCACTATATTTCATGGTAACTTATTTTTTAAAAAATATTTAACATAAAATGTTTATAATATATAAAAAGTTTAGGGCTATCATTTGATACTATTAAAGCTGTACCTTGTTGAAAGTGGCAAAGAAAATGAAAAACAGACTTCAATCCCTGTTTGAAAAATAGAGGGGAAAGACAGTGACTATGCCTACAGTGTGAAGATATTGTTCAAACAATTATTGCAGGGGCAATATTGAAGTTGATCTCAAGTCTGATGTAGTTACCTTGTTGATTTCAACATTGTCAATGACAGAAGCCAAAGATATGAAGGAATACAATAACTGAGACTGCTGTGCATTAATTTTTTCTATTATCTTTCTATATTTTGTATCCACTCACTAAAAATTAAGTTCTGAAGTCTGATATGTATTAAAACTTTTCTTAGAGACCATATTTATAAATAAATATCTATCAAAAAGAGAAAGCTTTGCTATATATACAATCTTTGTTAAGTCAACTTTAGTATGTATGTGTGGTCTGGCAGTAAATCCTCTGACTTTGGATCATAGAATATTCAGGTTGAAAATGGCCAATCTATACACATAAGCAAACCTTATTCATATTGAGATAGTAATCCTGTATTTGTGTTCAGTTCTGATTACATGTACTGTTTATGTGGTGTAAATTAGTTATATTATTTATTATTTATTTTATTAGACTTGTATGCCGCCCTCTCTCCCTAAGGACTCAGGGCGGTGTTTTACATAAATGATTTTGTTCTTGTTTTTATTAACCAGGGGTAAATGAAATTGCTATTTATACACAGGTAGCTCTCAATTTAATGACCACAATTGAGCCCAAAATGTCTGTTGGTAAGAAAGATAATTAAGTGAGTTTGCCCCCATTTTATGAACTTTCTTGTCACAGTTGTTAAAGTGAATCCCTGCAGTTTTTAAGTTAGTAACATGGCTTTTAAGTGGATCTGGCTACCCCATTGACTTTACTTGTCAAGAGGTTGCAAAAAGTTACCACATGCCTCCGAGATACTGCAACCATCATAAATACTTGCCAGTTGCCAAGCGTCCAAAATTTGATCACATGACAGTGGCGTGCTGCAACAGTCATAAATGTGAAAAACAGTTGTAAGTCACTTTTTTTCAGGGCCATTGTAACTTCAAATGGTTGGTAAATTAATAGTTGCAAGTCAAGGACTACATTACAGTACAGCAATTTTACCCAGTATGGTACAGAATTGTTCTTCCATTTGAAAGAATTGGGTCCAAAATTGGGAAACAGTTAAATCATTTGGGAGAAGCAATCATGCTTCTTTGTTCACATAGTTATCCTGTATAAAAAATGGAGTAAGCAGTCCAATATTACCAGACTTCATATACAAAAAATTAACTTTACTGTTTCTTTATTATAATTATCTTTTGTTTTATGCAGTTTTCTCACCTGCCTTGATCATCTGCAGTACTGAAATTAAATTGGTTTGTGAAGTGATGGAACAGTGGAACACGAGTGGCAGTGAACTTTTCTTTGTCATTCATAAAAACTAACCACATGAGGAACACCAAATACAATAATTACCTGCTTATGCATTATATCTTGCTCTGATTTATATAATTCTGAGGTTATCTCAGAATTATCTCTGAAAGCAACGTAGTTTAAATAGAAGGTCTGGCAAGGTAGTATAATCCATCATATAGTATGTAGACATCTGCCTTTGATTTAAATGATGTGCCTGGTAAGCAAAAATTATTTGTGTGGTTAGGCCACTATATTTATAAGGCTTTTTAAGTGTTGTAAGATCAGATGTTTCAGAGCACTTTTAATTATAATCATGTTCAAAACAAATTGAGGGGAAAAAAGTATTAGAAATATGTCCATAAATTAGCAGTGCACCTCAATTTTTTTCTCCAAAGAATCCAAAGATGGTCATGTTTTCTCATTAATTTTAAATTTCCCTAAATATAATGATTCTCAAATCTAGAATTGTAGAGCATTGTACAATATTCAAAGTAGAAGTACAACTGTAAGAAGTTAAGCTACCTGAAATGTGACTTGATTATTTTAAATTGCTAAATATCTAGGACTTGCAAATAAAAACCCCAGGAATGTGGGATTTCATTTCATAATGTTCATTCATATTTTGATACTTGTCAATTTTTTTTCCAAAATAGAAATTTAACATTTAAGTTATTACCCAGTAGATGAGACATGCATCTTTTGGTAGGAAACTGGTTAGCTACACTGTATTTCAGTTGACTATGCTGAATAAAATTGCAAATAAAATTTGCTGAAAATCAGATAGATTCTAGAAAACCAGAAATAGCAGTTATTTTTCAACTGTCATAGCCAAAGATTCTGAGATAATTTGCATAAATCCTGCCTGTTGGCATCTTTGGAATGAGTAATTCTACTTTTAAAAACATTTACCTATTCTTGATTTGAGAACAGCTCTTAAATCAACTTGCAAGGATCAGAAAACATTATCCCAATTCTTATTCTTGTAGCCCCATTCAAATTTTCTAAGGGTACCATTCTTGGCTGATGGAAAAAGTAATATTTATTAATGATTTTATAGAGGTACCTTCATACATATTTACATTCATTTTCCAAAGTAGTAATTTAAAAAAACTGTTGGTTCAGTCATTTTTTCTGGGTTGAGAAAACTTCAAGGATTCATCTATATTGACAAAGTCTGAACAAAGTAACTAAATGTTTTGGAGCTTGGGAATTCATTAAAATATTAACTGCATTGTGCAGAAAGTTACATTTAATGTCTTACAATATACAAAGCATAGCTTTAAGAAATATAATGCAGTTTCCTGCTCTATATGATTACATTAGCTCTGAATGAAAAAGGAATCTTACAACTACTGTTTTGAATTCTTTGATGAAATATAAAATATAAATCAATTACTTGAACAATAAAAAATAGAATTTGAAATAACCAATTCCTTCCTGAATAATCACTGCTGCAAAGTTTCAAATCTTGAGTCTGATTTTGGATGCTATTTCTTAAGAAATCATTTTTATGAACTTAATTTCCAGATGCATTTCAGCATGAAATGTCTGTTGTATTTTTAGCTGCTATTCTGAAACAGTCTTTGTTAAGAACAGTTTTGAGGAAATAAGCCACAGCTCATTTGTTTTCACTGTTTTGTTTCACCCACTGGTTAACTGGATTCTGTGCCAGTGGCAAACCAGGAGGTGAAGATATACTTTTCACCCAATATTATTCCCTTGAGCCAGTGGTGGGATTCAAATTTTTTTATTACCGGTTCTGTAGGCGTGGCTTGGTGGACGTGGCAGGGGAAGGATACTGTAAAATCTCCAGTCAGAGACGGTATTTGCCGGTTCTCTGAACTACTCAGAATTTCTGCTACCGGTTCTCCAGAACTGGTCAGAATCTGCTGAATACCACCTCTGCCTTGTGCCTAATATTTGGAATCATGCTACTCCAGCAGGTATGTAATAGAGTAGCAAGATTGATAACCCATGATGAAATATGCAACCACTTTTAAAGCCATACCAATTTGAAACTATTACCACATCATCTTTTAAATGCCACAAGATAATTATGTGTTGCGTGGAAGTATTTTCTTTTGCCTATTCTAAATCTCTTAAAAATTAGCTTTATTAGATGACATCTTGTGAGAAACAAACTATGGCTGCTTTTTACATGCCAAGTGTGATTTTATGCATGTCTATCATGTCCTTCCTCAGCTCACATTTTGCATATTTTCCAGCTCTATTATGTCCTTTCCCAAAGGAGTATTTTAACATGTTTATACCAAAATTTTGTATAAAAGCATTGGGTATTTTATTTTAAAGCCTTTTCTTAATGATCCCTAATCTGGAATTCACCTTTTTTTCATTGCCCCTGCACACCTAATCAATGTCATTAACTACTAAAACTCCAAGATCCAGCTTAGATAACACTAGCACACATGTGAAATTAAGGGTTTTGCCTCAGCATGCATCACTTCATTGTTACTTAAAATAAATCCACTTTTGCCATTTGATTGACCATTTTTTAAAAATGCTTCTGACTTTTTTCTCATTGATTTTGGTATTTACCACTTGTAATAATTCAGCACTATCTGCAGTGTTCTGCTCATTACTTACTCAAGTCAAAATTCTTTGTGGATAAGTCTAAAAAGTAGAATTCCTAACAGAAGGGTTTTTAATTACCATTCATTACCATTTCAACCATTTTTCTATATTTTCTACATCTTTTTTTTAGCGGTGTCACACTGGCACTATGTAAGATATAAGGAACAAATTGCACATATCCACTAATAAGGTACTTATTGCTAGAAAATTTCTCATTGAGATCATGGTTAAAATTGCTCGTGACAATGACCTTTTGGTGAATTCATTCCTTGGTTTTCCCAGGTTTGATCTAGTGTGAGAAGGATTAGCTGCCAAACGGTACAAACAGGCCCAATTGTGGTTTGAAGTATTGATCCACAATCTTTGAGAAGGCCCATTCTGTGTACTCTTCCTTATACTACTTGGCAGACCCTGAATAGGTTGAGAGTTGGAGTGCCTAAGTGTAAAACCAATATGCTGCAAAGTGGAAGTTCTTGTTATCTGCTAAGAGCCTCCACTTCAGCATATTGGTTTTACAATTAGACACTCCAACCCTTAACCTGCTCAGGGTCCTCATGCTATGTGAATGTGAAGAGATGTAGAGCCCAGCCCTTCTCCTGGTATGTCAGAAATACGTACTGATAATGACTTAATTTGGCCAGCAACAAAGCCAAGAAGATGGCTTCATTCTGGCAGTTTAAAGTTTGGTCTAGACACAGAAGAAAAGAAGAATGAGAAACAAATCAATTACTTTTGCTAGAAGGTCAGCAATTATATATTTGAATGTTATAGTAACATTCAAATGGATGTCATCAGATCTGATTCTACAATATAGGTTTAAGTACACTGCACTGAATATAATAACAGTATTTCAGGTAAGTTGCTCGTGATATGAAGAAAGTAATGCTATGCTGAATATAGAAAGAGTATGCAATGATATTAAACGAGGTACTTTCCTGTAATATTTCTACAGGGGGAAACTGTTTTGCACAACAGTGTTGACAGGTATAGTGTGAGCAACTGAGCAGTGTTATACTGTGACTACTCACCAGCTTTTCCCAAATGGTAGGTATAGGAAATGCTGAAGCATAAGGTAGCAAAAAACATTGAATAGGTTTGCTTAGAGGAGGATTAGCTGCCACTCACTGGATAAAAGCAGGCTACAAATTGGTGAGAATAACCAAAATAAATTGCAATTAGAATTCTTTCACATCAAAAACAAAAACTGAAATCCAATTTAAATTGCATTTCATTTCCAATTGTATGTAACTCTAATAAGCAACATATGAAAAGTATTACAGTTCATATAAACATCAACTAAATTGTAGTTGGAAGTATATATTATATTCTCATGTCCTAAGAAACAATGTGTAACCCTACTTGCACATATTATGCAGCAGCATATTATGTTTATATTATACCTTTTAATGTAACCATTCTCCTGCTTTCTTTTTTCTTGCTGATTTTGTTTCTTTGTAAAATATTTTTCCATAATTCTTACTTCCATGTTTAAAAAGTGAAGCTATGTATTCAGCTGTTATGTCATTATCACGAAATATCCATTTCTTAAGGAGAAAAATGTAACTATAGAAAAAAATTGGAATAGAAAATATATATTTATCATGAAAAAAACAAAGTAAGCAACCTAAAACAACCCAGAATTTTAAATCCCATAAAAACAGAATTTTAAATCCTGTGGCTGTCCTGTACCTTCCAAGGTCTTTTAAAACCTGAAGTGTAGGCTTTCCATCAGTCTATTGAACAGGGATAATCCCACTGAAACTAATTTAAGAAAATTCTGTTTGGAATATTCTGAGTGAAAAGTCCTGTGAAGTCATTCAGAATTTTAAAATGGAGATACACAAAAATACCATATTTTAGCAAGAAACATTTCTAAAGATACTAAACACAACTAAATCCATCTAAATTCTTTTTTTAAAACATAATTGTGCTTATTACTATTCTCAAATTTATACCAGAATACACATTTGTTTTCTTGTGACCTTTTTAATAGTTTCTTATATAAGAACCTAGGCAGAGTACTCTGCAACCATGTATTTGTGTTAGAAAATAGGAGGAGGAAGGAATGTTGTGTGTTTTTATTATCTTGAGCTACTTACTGTGTTTCCCCGAAAATAAGACATTGTCTTATATTTTTTTTGGCTCCCAAAAACACACTAGGTCTTATTTTCGGGGTAGGTCTTATATATTTATGGTGCCAAATAGTGGGTGTGAGTGTGTAGGGGGGGGTGTTTCGCGGGTGCACGGTTGCTCCATGAAAAGTCTTCCTGGAACTGGAGATTTACACTAGGTCTTATTTTCGGGGTAGGTCTTATATTAGGCAGGTTTAGAAAATAGTGCTAGGTCTTACTTTCGGGGTAGGTCTTATTTTCGGGGAAACACGGTACAAAGTAATGAAGGTGGGATAAACATCCAATAAATAAATACTAAATACATGAAAATATTATGTTTGTCTGAAAACTGTTGTAGCATTTATTCAATAAATAAATAATAGATACATGAAAATATTATGTTCATCTGAAAACTATTGTAGCACCTTTAAAAAGTGGCACCTTTATTTTGGGGGGGGGGGAACTTGTGAAGTTTTTGTGAATTTTGGATTCATGAAATATTGACATACAGATAATTAATATCAAGATTGTAAATAGAACAGTGACCAAAACAGAGCTATCATAGACCATAGCAGGAGAAGACAAGCACAAAACCAACTAAAATCACAGAACAGGGCAGCCCTCAAAAACAGGACCAAACTAACATCATCCTACTAGCTGAGAAATGGCAAATCATGATTATGTACAGATCGCAATATATACAAAAAGTCAAAGAAGTACTCAAAGACAAACTTACATCCTAGCAAACACCAATTCAATATAGAAACTAGACAACCAGATCAAGAGAACTCTCAGTGACCTTACTAAGAAAGGTCAAATCACTAAAGAAAAGCAATCACTGATGAAAAGAATGCACCATTCTCCCATGCTTTTATGGATGTCTCAAAGCACACAATCCAGATATACCTCTCTGTCTAATTGTATCACTACCAGGGACCCCAACCTACAACATTGTAGTAAATAATTGATAAAGAAGCTTGGATACTTTTTTTTTTAAATTACATTTATATGCCGCCCTTCTCCGAAGACTCAGGGTGGCTTACAATTTCTGGGATACAACCCAATGTGCTCAGCAATAGCCTTCATTCCATTGTATATGCCTGCTTATTACTAAACGGCATTTTTACAAGGTCAGCTAATTGCCCCCAACAATCTTGGGTCCTCAATTTACCTACCCCGAGAGGATGGAAGGCTGAGTCAACCTTGAGCCTGGTGGGATTCGAGCCTACAATAATTGTAGGCAGCTGGATCTTAAGAGCAGGCATTTAACAGCCTGAGCTACCAAGGCTCACAAAGGGAAGCAAATACTCCATCAACTCCCTACTATGGTGCCTACAAAGAATCAAAGATCTGACAAGATGAAATCATGCTCTCATTTGATATCACAGCACTCTTTATATCCATAAACCCAGAATGAGCAAAAGAATCTATGACATCATTACTGTACAGCACA
The DNA here is from genome assembly GCA_009733165.1 of Naja naja. NCBI lineage: Eukaryota > Metazoa > Chordata > Lepidosauria > Squamata > Elapidae > Naja > Naja naja. The sequence goes on along the minus strand of CM019148.1, from coordinate 342,099,015 downwards.
CCTAAGCAAATACACCAAGATTGAAATAGCCAGAATCATAGACGACCTCAACCTTTGACCACATACTTTAGTTTGCTGGACAAATATATCAACAAATCGAAGAAACACCTATGGGATCACCACTTTCTGGACTCATAGCAGAGATCGTAATGTAACACCTAGAATCTACAGCACTATCACGCATACAACCCAAGTTATGACACTTTTGTCATAATAGAAAAGGAACAGCTAGAACTATTAACTATTAATCTCTTTTTGCTTTGTTGAATTTGCTGTTTATTACATAAATTTAGTTTGAACTGATTTAATACGTTTAGCTGCTTTTTATGCTTTTTTTCTATCCACTGGAGTGGGGCAATCAATAAATTTAAATAAATAAGTAAATAATAATGTTGCAGTATTAAAGCAATGTCAAAAATTAATGGTTTGAAGGGCTCAACTTTTCCCCTGCTGCTCGCTTTTATGACCAGCTCTCCATTTCCTAATTATATTTTTCCTCAAATGATTTGAAAATCCATGGATCAGTTCTAAAGCTCTTTGTTCTTGGGCAAAACACTGTTTTTTAATAAACATCAACTGCAAGCTGGGACCAAAGCCAAGATTTTCAAAGCTTTTCAGAATTTAGGAATAAACGCTTTTAATATTAAGAGGCAATCCCACCTCCCACCCTGCACATCCGGCTGCCTCTCTTTCCATCTTTTAACTATAAGTTTTATCTTTTATTTTTTGACTGTAGCTCCATTTTTATTATTTGAGAAATAATAGTTTTAAGGCTTTTAATATTGTAAGCTGCTCAGAGTCACTTCAAAATGAGATGGGTGGAAAATAAATTGAATAAATTAATAAATAAAATAAAAATAATAAATATTAATCTGGGGAAAATAATTTTGAAGACAGAAATGTGAATGATTATTGCTTAATTACGAAGTGATTTTTTTGTTTATAAATATAATCTTATAGTATAGGCAGTCCTCAACTTAAAATCACAATTGGGAACTGAACTACCATTATCAAGTAAAGCGGTCATTAAGTGTCTTATGGTTGAATTTTTCACCTTTTTTGCCACTGTCATTAAGCAAATTACATGGTTGTTAAGTAAATTATTCAATTATTAAGAAATCCTGTTTCACCCATTGACTTTGCTTGTCAGAAGCCAGTTGGAAAAGTCACAAATAGCAAAATCACATGACCCCAAGTCATTGCAACCATCAGAAATAAATGCCTGTTGCCAAGCACCCATGGTGACCTTGCAACATTCATAAACACAAAGACTAGTCCTACATCACCTTTTTCAGCAAAATCATAACTTTTGAACAGTCATTAAATGAATGGTCATAAGCCTAAGATTATCTGTATATTTTTCCTTCTCCCCTACCTCCCCACTCCTCTATTTTTAAAAAACAAAATGAAAAGCGTTATAATGGCTCTGTTACATATTGTGGGGCAACACTAATGCAAAGGAATTTTAGTTCACATAACAACTCTAAACATATCCCTACTTGTCCTGTATTTTAGTCAAATTTGATCCAAATATTCCCTTAATCTTCTACCATTGTTTTAGGGGTGCAAAGAGGTAGATTTTACTCCCCCCCTCCAAAGATGTCATGTTGCTTGCAAACAAACTCTATTCTATGCAATCTATCAGCAACCCAAATTTAGCAACTTTGATTTCATATTTTTAGTTTTGCATTAATAAACAAGTTCAAACTCTCTTCCAGTGTGTGTGTGTCTGTCTGTTTATATATATATACACATACATACATACATATGTATATGTTCTATATATAGTATGATATGATAGTAGCAGTATCACAATTAAACAATCCTCCTATTTAATCTCCCAGTAGCCTACTGGGAAGAAAAATTCTTGCTTGGGTTTATTCTTCCTGTACCTAAAGAATGATCATACTGCCTTACAGAGTATTATCTGATATGCTGAATGCTATGTCCACCCTAACATACTGTACAGATCCTTGACTTACGACCACAAATGCGCCCAAAATTTTTGTTGCTAAACTTGACAGTTGTTAAGTGAATTTTGCCCCATTTTATTACCTTGCCACTGTTGTTAAGTGAATCAATACCGCTGTTAACATGGTAGTTAAGTGAATCTGGCTTCCCCATTGTCTTTGCTTGTCAGAAGGTCGCAAAAGGTGACCACACGACCCAAACCCCTGCAACCCTCGTAAATATGAATCAGAAATGAATCATAAATATGAGTTGCCAAGTGTCTGAATTTTGATCATGTGACTATTGGGATGCTGCAATGGTAGTAAGTGTGAAAACAGTCATGTCACTCTTTTCAGTGCTTTGTAACTTTGAATAGTCATTCAATGAACTGTTGTAAGGTGAGGACAACCTGTAGTTGTTCTCTGGCCCTCACTGATAGAAAGCTGCTTTAGAAGCTCTTTACATCCTTAGATGGCTGTTTAAATTGTAATATTTAAATAATGTGATTAAAATAGAATATTTATTAATGTTTTTGAGCTAGCTATTTATTCCTACCAGTTTAGTTTTTGAATGAGGATATTTTACCAGCAAAATCACTTCTTTATTTTTATCCCCTTTTTCATATACAACTCAAAGCAGTGAATAAACCAACATTTCTTCTGTTTTAATTTTTGTACTGTTTTTTTAATGTAAGCCGCCTTGAGTCCTTCGGGAGATAGGGCGACATAGAAGTCTAATAACAATAATAATAATGATTTCTTCTACTTCCTATTCCCACAGCAAGTTTATGAGCTGTGTTTTTGGTGCATTTACTACATCTATGTACTACTAAAACTCTGGTTCCAGTAACCTTTAAATGGGTAAAAGAATGCATCACAGAGCATCAATTTTTGACCAAGTGAACCAGGGGTGTGATTCAAAAATCCCAGCAACAGGTTCACTGCCCAGTTGCTGGGTGGGTGTGGCCATGGTGGGCGTGTCCTACTGGAACTTCCGGGAGGGCCATTTTTCACCTTCCCAAAGGTCCAGAGGCTTCCCTCGGGCCTCTGGGAGGGTGAAAACAGCCTCCCCTGGACTCTGGAGGGCCAAAACAGGCCTATTTCCAGACTTCCAGAAGGCCGTTTTTCCCCTTCACAGAACCTCCATGCAGATCCTGCACTTACCTGCAGCAAAAATGGACCATGTGGAGATTCCTGGGAAGGGACGAGAGGGGTGAGTGGGGCCAGCCGGTCAGTTCAAATACCAGTTTGGCAAACCAGGTGCAAATTTAATATTCGGTTCACCCGAACCAGTCTGAACCTTGGTTATTCGAACAGGCTTGCCTGGACTGAGGGGGAGTTGTTTTAATATTTTAAATGTTTGTTAGTGGGTTTTAATGATTATTTGGTCGAATTTGGTTTAATTCCTTTTTAACTTTTGGTAATTTGTATGGTTGTTTTTATGTGAGCCGCCCTGAGTCCCTCGGGAGAGAGGGCGGCATATAAGACCAATCAATCAATCAATCAATAATAAACAAACTGGTAGAATCCCACCCCTGAAGTGAACTCAAATGGGCAGACTTACAGAATGTGTCAAAAATACGGAACCCATGACTCCCCTGGAATTGAAATTTGGCAAATTTTATAAAACATTTTATGACATAAAAATTATCACAAAACCATTTATAACTTAATATAAAAAGTCATAAAACATTTCCTATGGTCAAATCCTAATGCTTGACAGTGCTACATAGTTTAACATGGGCTCTTTTCAAGGCAGATACAATTAATAGTGATAGCACAAACACGTTTCTTACATAAGTGATAGTTCAGAGAAGGCACTATTCATATAGTGAATATAGTGAATCAAACTGGGAGCCAGTTTGGATTAGTGGTTAAGGAACCAGGCTAAAAAGTAGTAGACCATGAGTTCAAGTCCCACCTTAACCGGCTAAGAGACCCTGGGCCACTCATTGTCAGTCCAACTCACCTCACGGTGTTGTTGGGAAAATAGAAGGCGTGTTGCATATGCTCACTGCTTTGAGTTATTTGTAAAAACAATGAAGGCAGGATGCAAATAAATATGCCTTTTGTTTTAATAATACACTTTATATAATGTGAATCAATTCACCATATTTTAGTAACCAGGAACACTGTTCCAGGGTTATTTCAGGTTATGCATAAAACATGTTTTCCACGTGATTAATTCAGTTGACATGAGAATGACGTTGACTAGGTGAAACTGTAGGGGTGGGGAAAATTGGAATTCTTTCGCTCTAGCTTTTCATTTTTCATATTGAATGAAAGAGACAGAAAAACGGCCCTGCTTAATGTTACCTGTATCCAAGCAGTTAACTTCAAACCAATAAAAATGTGGAATGACCTTTCGTAAAAGTGAAACTGAGAAAATTCTCTTCTTGTTCAGTAGTTATTTCATATTAAGGGTGACAAAGCTTTTCCAAAATCAGCCTGTCTTTATTTTCTATCTCTCAGGGACCATGTTGGATTTTTTTTCTCAAGAAACGCAGCTGCTGCTCTTTCACAGATGCTGTTATTATGTGAACTTTTAAACAAAAATGACAACCTCTTAGCCTCAGCTAGCTGTATCGTTACAATCTAGAACAGGAAAATTTGGGTGTATATATTACTGCCAGCCTCATTAAGTTTGCATCTTTGGGCTTTTAGAGTTGGAATACAATACAGTATGTAGACCAGAAATGGCCCTTGTTGTCTTTTTTACTAGATACTAGAATTAAGAATATATTTTTCTGGTGCTTCCAGTTCTTAACTTCTAGAACAGCCAGTTACAAGAATTACAACATACATAGGTAGGAATGAGTAACTGAGTTACAATAATAGATCATGGGCATGCTTGATCAATCAGTGATCATAATCCAATCTCTTCCCAGCAAGATATAGATTCTGCATTACATTTACAAATCTGGCTCCTATGGAGGCTTTTATATACATGCAAATAGGATAGCCACTGCCCCTACAAATGAACATACTCAGTGTGATACTTTAGTAACTGTGGAGCAGCCACTAGATCTAGTATCTATGTCAGGGGTAGATGCTATTGGTGATAATTCAGGATTGCAATTGGGTCCCCAACTACGTCACGCAATACCTCTGGTCTTACTGGATATCAGAATGGTTTCAGTATGAGTATGCTCAACTAGTTTGAACTTTTTTCAAATTAGAGAAACTCTCACTATGATTATAAGGTTTTACCTTAGAACAGAGCTGTCAAAAACCCAACCCGTGGGCCGGATGCGTTACACGCTGGCCACGCCCACACCCAGTTTAGTGAAGGGGGAAAGTCCCACTATGTCATGTGACTCTGTGACGCTGTGAGTTTAACATCCCTGCCTTAGAATATCACTGATGTTTTGCATTTTGTGCCCTACACTAAACTATGCAAATAGAAAATTTCTGAGCTCTTGATTCAATGTGATTTTTTTCAGTATTTGCTCGTAAAACACTTGAAAGTCTGGACAGATGTCTCTGCCAATCAGTTTGTGTGTAACTGATACAGAGTTGATATCTTTATGTCTGAGTCCATGGTGGGGGGAGTGATGTCAGAAATGGTTTATTTGTGGCCAATTATCATTTCCTAAGTATACTGAAACATCTATTTTGTGCCATAGTAAGGTAGGCCATGCCCATGAGTAAAGTATTATTCTTTAGGCCTTTGGGGGGATTTGTTTCAGTTTATATGATGACCCAACTCACAAATTGCAACTCTCAGCAGCTAACAAATTTAAAAACCAAACAAAGTAAAATTTAAAACAATTGAGTCTAGCCCACCTTAAATAATTAATTAATACCCACTTTCCAAGAAATGGTCTATGTACTCTCCTGGCCTAACAGCTGGGGAAAGACCAAGCCTTTAAGACCTTACTGAAAGCCAGAAAGAAGCTATTCTAGAGGGCAGACATCCCAGAAAAGGAGAAGTGCCTCCTGACTGCCACTAGATGATACCATTATATAAAGGGAACCTAGAGCATCTTGTAAGATATCATGGTTCTGTCAGATATCATGGAATGAGCACATTCAAAGGGTTAGAGAGTCCTATAAGTACTTAGTCCTGTGTCATGAAGGGCTACATAGATGTCAAACCAGCATCTTGAATTGCATCTGAATCCTACTAGGAACTAACACAGCTCACAGAGCATGATTGTATATGGGCATACCAGGGTGTGCTATAACTACTAATGCCAACATTATGAATGTCAAGGGCTGTCATTCATAATGTCAGCCTCTGACATAGACCAGACCTGACAAGCATATACAGAGGAACAAAATTACCATTTTTTTTACAGAAGATAAAAAGCTACCAGAGGGAATGATGGAATGTGATACAAAGGACCAAGCCTGTTAAAAAAAATTATTCTCTTGAGCTTCAGAATTTTCTAAACTTCTTTGTTGATCATGTTTCTGGACTCCTGGATGAAGAACAACTGCCACAATTCTCAAAAACCAAGGAAGTAGAGTCTCCAGGCTCTGTAAAAGGAAAGAATCCTATCTGCATCCTGAAGAGAAAGCAACAGATGGTAATGAAGGGAGATCCTCTACAGGGAGGAATCAAATTATCAATCTATTAGTCAATAGACTTGACAGTCTACCAGTAGATGCATTTCTACTGTTACATTTAGAGAATGTAACTAATACTACCAATTTTTTAAGCCAAATCTCTTTCAATCAAGAGGAGCTTTGATGATAGCCCTGGTAGAACAGTGGTTAGAATACAGTATTGCAGGCTAACAGACCACAGCCTGGAGTTCAATCCTGACGGAGCTCAAGGTTAACTCAGCCTTCCAACCTTCTGAGGTTGGTAAAATGAGGACCCAGATTGTTGAGGGAAATATGCTGACATTGTAAGCCACCCAGAGTGCCGTAAAGCACTATGGCATAGTATGTAAGACTAGGTGCTGTTGCTATCAATGCATATGGAAACAAATATATAAGCAACTTTACTTTAAACACTGCAAGACACTATGAAGCACTGGGCAAGAAAGTGAAGCAACTTTAGAAACTTGCAAAACTGGTGTGGTTTTTTTTCAAGCCCTATGGAGAAAGGAAAAGGCCAAGGGACAATGCAATAACAAGGGCTAAATAGAAAAATTGGTGATTGCAAAGATCTTCTATTTTCTGTACCTGTTTTTGGATTCTTACCTCATCTGATAGCTCTCTGAGCCAAAGGTGTAATACACTTGCAAAAAAAAAGGCAAACCCCAATACATTCTTGCACAGTATCAGAAACAAACGAAATTATTAATTCTTGCTTGATTAATTCAATGCTTGAGCATTGTATACAGTTCTAGGTACTACATTTTAGGAAGGATATTGACAAACTAGAATATAGTCATAAGAGAGTAACCAAGGTAATGAGGAAGAAGCTTGAAAGAAAAACTTATGAGAAGCAGTTAGAGGCACTTGATAAGTTTAGCATGGTGCTAATCAGAAGACGGGAAATTGCTCAGAGTTGTTCTAGAAGACAGGACAAGAATCCATGGTTTTAAACAAAAAGTAATAGATTTTGGTTATCCATTAGGAAAAAGTCTTAAGAACCATTCAACATTCTTATGTTTTAATTAACATGTAGACACAGCCTTTGCCTTGAGAGGTAATGGACTTTTCTTTCTGGATGCTAAGTTCTTGAACATGAATGGTTATCTGTTAGGGATGTTGTATTTTATTATTATTATTATTATTATTATTATTATTATTATTATTATTTATTAGATTTATATCCCGCCTCTCTTCCCCCATCAGGGGAACTCGAGGCAGCGTACAACAAAATTTAAAAACATAGCCTATACAATGTAAAAACCAAAAATCACATTCATATCATCCAAACATAGAAGAGGGAAAAACAGAGGTCTCAATTCCATGCCTTCCGACAAAGCCAGGTCTTAACGGCTTTGCGGAAGGTAGGTAGATTGGGGGTGGTTCTAATCTCCACGGGGAGCATATTCCAGAGGGACAGTGCCACCACAGAGAAGGCCCTAGCCTGCGGGCCCACCAGCTGACATTGTCTGGCTGACGGTATCCGGAGCAAGCCCTCCCTGTGGGATCTAACCGGGCGCTGGGAGGCATAAGGTAGCAGTAGGTGATCTCGAAGGTATCCCGCTCCTAAGCCATGAAGGGCTTTAAAAGTTGTTACTAGCACCTTAAATTGCACCCGGAAGACCACTGGTAACCAATGCAGCTCGCAGAGGATAGGTGTTATATGGGAGCGCTTAGGCGTACCCATAATCACTCACGCGGCTGCATTTTGCACCAGTTGAAGTCTCCGAATGCTCTTCAAGGGCAGCCCCATGTAGAGCGCATTGCAGCAATCCAATGGAGAGGTGGTCAGGGCATGAGCAACCATGTGTAGAGCCCCTCGGTCCAGGAAAGGTCGCAACTGGTGCAACAGGCAAACCTGTGCAAAGGCCCCTCTGGTCACAGCCATAAGGTGGTGGTCAAATTGTAGTTGTGGATCCAGAAGGACCCCCAAGTTGCAAATTCGTTCTGAGGGGAGTAATTTCTCTCCCCCCCAGTACCAAAGTTGGATAATCAACTGAAACCCGAGGCGGCAAGACCCACAGCTACTCGGTCTTGTCAGGGTTGAGCCTGAGCCGATTGGTCCCCATCCAGACCCTCACGGCCTGATTCCTCCACAGATTCCTACACTGGATAGGAAGCTGGACTAGATAATTTCCAGATAAAGTCCTTTTAAACACTTAGATTCTATTATTTCTATATCTTGTTGTAGTCTACGGAACTTACAAAGCCTGATCTGTTTACAAGAGCAGAGATGACATTTTCAATCTATTCTCCAACTTCCTTTCCCTCTTCTTTTCCCTTCCTCTTTATTCCAGCAAACCATACAATGCCTCCCAGGCATTCCTAATAGAGAAATGCCAAAACATGAAATGGATACAGAGCTGGGTGAATACCCAATGAACATATATCAGTAGTTTCACATCAAGCTGGAAGGAATTGAAATTATTTCCTCAGATATAGAGCCAGGCTTGTCTCTTGAAAACACAGCCCTCTAATGCTTGGACTGCTTAATTCCCACATTAAATGCAGACTCGTAGCCTCGAGAAAGTACAGTCTTTTTTTTATTATCATTCAGAACTCAGAAAACTAAGGGATAGTGAAAACATCTACCCGCTAGGAGGTCTTTCAGGACCTAGATAATCTGCATTAGGATTTATTTTATCATACGTATTTTCTGTTGGGAAATAGTTTTAATACAAATAATAGCACTCACAGGTTACTTGTTTTTATTAATGATGACATTTCTGAAATAGTAATGGAGTCTGGTTAGTTAGCTTTATTTATTCAATTTGTATGGCCACCAGTCTCAGTATTCTGGATTCTGATTTTGGACAGTGAACATTCACAAAGTAAATTAACAATAAATTAATACATAATTTAAAATACATAGCTGAAGAAAATGTTACAATCCATGGTTGTTAGCACAACCAGGAGATGGGACTGTTCAAAGGCTTGGAGCCCCAGGCCTTTAGGGCCTTATAAAAGCTAACTGGTCAGGGTCATCCTAATCTCCAGGGGAGGGGGAATGTGCTAAGGGATTAGTGCCATGGTAGAAAAAGCACTTCTTTTTACATTATTTCATTATTACGTTATTAAATTCAAAGGCGAATATTCCTTTGAAATGCTTTCTTGATATTGTAAACTATATAAGTTTTAAAAGTACAGAACATCCTCACTTACCAACCACAATTGGGACTGGCAACTCCCATTGCTAAACAATGCAGTCATAAAGTAATCAGGTAACCACACTGGCTTTCAATATCAATTTTGGCTGAAGTCATTAAGCAAGTTACCCGTGATTGTTAAGTGTAATACCATATGACTGTGCCTGCAACTTCCTGCCAGCTTCCCCATTGATTTTACTGTACTTATTGGAAGCTGGCTGTGAAGTTGCAAATGTGATCACGGCCCTGGGATACTGTGTCATAAATGCACTCTGGTTGCCAAGTATCCCAATTGTGATCACATGACTGCAGATATGGTACAACAGACTGCAAATTCAACACACCGGTTATAATCTCTTTCTTAGTGCTGTTGTGGCTTCAAATGGTCATGGAACAAGTGATCAATAAATGAAGACTACCTCTGATGAAATATGTGAAATGTAAATATTACAAATCAAATTATTATGTCTATCTTAGTCAGATTTTCTAGTGTATTGATTTTTAATTTGAATTGAATAATCCTTATGGCAGGTACAATTAACTAAATGTGCCAAGTTCCTTTTCTTGGAATGGCATTTTTACTTTTCACTCCAATATAAGAAATTGAACAAAAATAGCACTAGCACTTACTTATATACCGCTTCACAGTGCTTTACAGACCTCTCTAAGCAGTTTACAGAGTCAGCATATTGCCCCCAACAGTCTGGGTCCTCATTTTACCCACCTTGGAAGGAGGCTGAGTCAACCTGGAGCCTGGTGTGATTCGAACTGTCAAATTGCAGTCAGCTGGCAGTCAGCAGAAGTAGCCTGTAGTATTGCCTTCAACTCTTGATGGCGAACGAGTATCAGCATACTGAGACAGAATCTTTAAGCTTCATGACTAGCAAATCCATTTTTATGCAAATGGATGAAAAATTAAATGAACAACTTGAATAATTCCAAAATATTTTTCATTTTCTATTTGATTGGGCATTGTTTCTAAAGGTTTAATTGGATTTATTGTGAATGATTAATTGCTAAACAAGCACAGGCAAAAGAGACATCTGCATACAGCCCCATAATATTATAGGCACCTACTTTCCAGCTAGATTCTATTAGTGGTTTTGCAATAGTAAGATAGCTTCCCAACTACATAAAAATCTTCAGAATCAGTCTCCTATAGCTCACTTTTTATATTAGAAATTTCTATATAATAAGGCTTTTTGTGGCTACAACTATCTCGCTTCATGCACAATAGACAACTGCCACTTAAAGTAGGAGCACTGAAAATTATGGGTGAACTCAGAGTCATAGTAGCAATAACTATTAAAGGTAGAAAAAAAAGTTTTCTGAAATAAAGTGCAATGAATCAGAACAGGACTTCCTCTGTAAAAAGGAAATGTTTTTGAACTGTCAGCAACATTTAGGAAATTTGTTTCACTGCAATTCTCCTATCACCTTTGATCTAACTTTATGGCTTTTGTATTACCAAGCATTCTTATGTTTTAATCTAACATATAGACCCAGCATTGTCTCAAAATAAATCCATTTTCACCACAGAAATGATATATCTACACATGATTATAAAATTAATTTGTGATTACAAAATGTGCATGCTATCCAGTATTTATTTTTTACCTCTTTTCAAGTTGAGAGGATGCTTTCCACATTCGATTGCAAAAGAAAGTGAAAAGGCAGCTACAAATTTAATTATTTAGACATTAAATCAAACAGATTTTTCTTGTTGAAAAAGTAGACACTGATATCTCCTTGTTTTTGACAAGCATTTGCAAAGTACATCAGGCAGTAATATATGTAATCTTCCATATGTACAGTTCTATGAAGATGTCACCATAAGGAAATAAATCCTTATCAACTGACTCCCTTCACAATTATGTTGAAACACATCCCTTGAAACAGGTAGCAAGTAGTTTCAAATCCTTTAAAACTCTTTTACAATCAGGATAACTAGCCATAACCTTAAATTCTTTTATTATTTCTGTCCTCAAGTTAGGCAGTTTCGAAGGAAGCCAAAGTTAAATTCAAACCTAAACTAGAAACATGCCAATACATGGTCACCAGGGGTCAGTAGTCAATGTTTGACCTTATCTAGTTCAAGATGTTTGACTACTAGACCAGTGGTCGCCAACCGGTGACCCACAGTCCACTGGTGGTCTGCAAAAAAAATTTGGTGGTCCGCAGAGAAATGTCACCCCCAGAGCACCCCCCAAAGCAATTAATCCAGGCTGCATGGGAACACAAGTCTGCACCGCCCACATGGCCCACGGGAACCCTGCCCGCCCACTCACTCCTTACCTGGCAAACTTGCTAAGTTGCTATTTTTCCTTTTCTTTTTCCCGACCATCAGCTGTTCTGCTGTGCCGGGAGATTTAGATTAGCTAGAAAGCAGGAAACCATTGGATTTCTTGCTTTCTAGCTAATCTTTAGATCTTCGGTTCTGCTTTTAAACAGAGCCAAACCTCCCTGAGTCTATTATTCAGTGCAGACTTAGGTAGCTGATGGCAGAAAGATAGATCTCTGAATGAATCTGTGATTCTGGGAGCAACTCAATCTGCCTGCCTGCTTTGGGGTAAAAGTTGTTTTTTTAAATAAAAAAATCAATATTTACATAAGTATTTATAATATTTACATACAATCCATGCCCAGCCAGTCACAGGACCACCAAGCCACACCCACAAATTAGGCCATGCCTACAGAATGGGTTGTTAAGAAATTTGAATCCCACCCCTGCCTCTGTGATTGTGTGTTTGTGGTTAGATCAGTTGTGGACAGAGGTTAGATCAGATCTCTTTCTCTATCTCCCACCAACGTCAGCGAGCCACCGTCAGTCAAAATTCATATTAGTGGTCCCCAGGATTTAAAATTATGAGTTTGGTGGTCCCTGAGGTCCAAAAGGTTGGCGACCCCTGTACTAGACTACTTGATTTTTGGCTGCTCAGGAGCAAGTTATTCAAACTAATGCAATCAAGACCAGGACTGAAAAATCATCAAATGATTCAAAGTACAGATTGTGCAAAGAAGCAGAAGAAACATAAATCATATACTCACCTTGTGCAAGAAAATTGTGCACAAACTGATTACAAATAATGGCATAACACAGTTGCCAAAATGATTCACTGGGACATCTGTAACAATTATTACATACCAATAATGAAAAATTGATAGGAACGTATACATGCTTAAATAGTAAAAAATGAGCAGGTTAAAATCCCACAATGATTTCCAAATACAGGCGGATAAATTATTCGCTCTTAACACACAAAATATAACTGGTTAAAAAAAAGGAATTATGGATAATCGTGACAATAGCAAGGGATATGAAAATAGAAGACAAAAAATTGGAGAGTATCAAGATCTGAAAATTGAAATGGAATTATGGCAAGGGTGTCAAACTCAAGGCCCTGGAGCTGGAGCCGGTCCACGAGGTGCTTAGATCTGGCCCACGGACCCACCCTGGAAACAACAAAGGACCAGCTTGCAGTGCCTCTGCCAGCAAAAATAGGGCTCCTCCCAGGCTCTGTTTTTGCTGGCAGAGGGTTGCAGGAGGCCGTCCCAGCTGAAAACGGAGCTTGGGAGCCCATTTTTGCTGGCAGAGCACTCAGGCTGCCACAGGTGACATGAGTGACATCATGCTGGCCACGCTCATCCTAGCCCGCCGAGGTCAAACACAACCCTGATACAGCCCTCAATGAAATTGAGTTTGACACCCCTGGATTATGGCATAAACTGCCCATAGTAACCCCCATGGTTATCAGCCCACTGGCTGTCATTCCAAAAAGTCTTGGATAGCACTTAGAAAATCTGCACATTGACAAAATTTTCACCTGGCAGTTACAAAAATGGATCCACACATATGCTACAGCAATACGGCATGGGTCCTCAATATTTGAGGGAGCGTCTCCTAGTACCGGCCGCCCTATGCGAGCTCATAGGCAAGGACTCCTCGGGGTCCCGTCGGCGGGTCAGTGCCAGCTGGTGACTACCCGACGAGCCTTTTCTGTTGCGGCCCCGGACCTCTGGAATCAACTGCCTTTGGAGCTCCGCCTGGCCCCTGATCTCCGCACCTTCCGCCGTGAATTAAAGACCTGGTTATTCGACCAACCTGGGCTGTGACCCCTCCCTAGGGGAGGGAGGGTTTTAATGTTCACTGTTTTTATGTCTTATATTTGGGCTTGTTCTTCGTTTAATGATTTTTTAAATATTTATTGTTTGTGTTCTTAGCTGTGAGCTGCCTCGAGTCTCCGGAGATGGGGCGGCATACAAGTTCAAGTATAAATAAATAAATAAATAAATAAATAAATAAATAAAATACATTTTGACATGCAGGGATCTTGGGAAGAACTTGATGTGTATGAAGGCCAACACCGGATAAAGAACTGGCAGCTGTGATTTCACATCTTTTTGTGTATAATAATAATTTGTGAATCTTGTGTGTTCCTCCCAAGTGTCAATGATTCTGAGTTTATAATAAACAAAATAATTAAAATAAAATGTAAAGTCAACATTCTCGTAGATTAGGGCTTTTCCTTCTCCCTCTACCAAAAACTGTTCTGTTCTCCTTCCTGTCAAAATAAAACATTTTCTAGATTGTTCCTGACATCTCAGTTTAAAGTGAGGAGTTCCAAATAAGTGAATCCTAGTATTGTGATGGTAGTGCCCTGTGTAAATTAAGTCATGGACAAATCTTCAAAAGATGATGTATAAAATAGAATAGCTTCCTCAAAATATTAGTTCAGTTTAAAGTAAGGGTCAATCACTTCATCAGATAGCAAGCGTATTCTCACAATATTAAAAACTCAACTTTGGAAATAGATGAAAAATGAACAAAATTTCATAAGAGTTGATATAACAACACTGAATAGTCTTGCAAAACGTGGCTCTCTTTGAGATTTTAAAAAAAATATATAGAATAGTGGGTGCCACCTAGTGGTGACAAAGGCCCTGGTGCTGTGGGCACCAATTTGCCAACTTCCACCATATAGATGACAGAACAATGTAGAAAAACACTCTTCTACTAAATATGCAACAGCGTTAATTTCACCTCCTAATTGTTCTTTTCCCAGAGAGTTTCAATTCTTTACCATCTTGAATCAAAATGTATTTCAAATCAGAATAAAGGTAACATTTTATAGAACCCGGGAATTGACACTGCAATATAAATTAATTACAATTTATGTCTCATTTTAGGTGTCCTCAAATACCATGGTTGTTCTTTAAGTACTTTGATCTCTTTTGATGGTAATATGGGTAGTCTGCTTTATCAGGCTATTTAAGCAGATTTTCCTTCTCCTCCTCAGTATAGACATCTGTTTTTTAAGAAAACAGAGATAAAATTTAAGCCCATTTTTCTCCAAATATGTCCTGCAGACCAAGTACCCTGCTGCAATTTCTTCAAAATCACAGATCAAGGCTGCTTCAAGTCCCACCTCCCTGCATGTATCAATACTGTAATGCTTTGCAAAAATACAGTTCACTGAAACATACAAGTAAAACTACAAGTAGCAACATTTATTTATGTACATATCAAACTTCTTAATAATATAATAAAATAAAACATAATAAAACATTAAAAACCATATAATTTAAGATTAAAAGATGAAAAAACTTAAAACATTACAAAATTACAAAAGATGGAGAGTTCCAAGGTGGAGAGATTAAGAATAGTTAATATAGACGGGGATTCTCATAGGGATGACCAGTCCCATGGCTGTGTGAGCCTGTATCCCCCCATGCAAGACTACATAGCCAGATTTTGACCCTTTGTGAAAGACCAAGAGATTGAGGGCTTTCCTCACCTCTGAGGGCAAGGTGTTCCACAAAGCAGGGGCAGCAGCAAAACAGGCCTCTTCCTTGATCCTGTCAGTCAAACTATTTTTTGAAGAAAAATTCTTTGATTGATGGGGTCTGTAGCATGCCTTCCCTCCCTGAATGACTGGGACAGGCTGATGTGGTGAGATGAAGTGGGTTTCATAGGTAGCCAGGCCCTATGCCATATATGAATAATAAATTGTAAAGTAAAACATTCTTGTGTATATTTCTTATACTGGAAGATCAATCCTACTCAATTGGACCCTACTGATTTCAATTGAGTAGGTAAACATATTCAGGGTAAAAGCATAAACACTGTCCAAGTTGAGAAAACTCAGCCTTTTAAAACTACTACAACTTTTTGAAAAGTTAACTCATACAAGAAGAAACAGTGTTGTTGCACCATAGAAACAAATTTACAGCATACATTTCTGTGTACAATGAAATAGGTTCTAGTCTACACAACAATTATCACATTCAATTGCCTTTAAATTTCAACCACTCTTTTGAGTCCTTCTACAATACACACACACAGTGATCTCTTTAAAAATGGGACTCTTCATTTCTTTACTTTTTTTTTGTTTTCAAGGAATGTTGATGAACTTTTGTTTGCTGATAGACAGAGGAAGCCACTTTCATAGAAGTCTTCTTACTCAAATCTTTTTCTACAGCTCCTGGTTTCCATAGCAACAACTCTGCATCCTCTCCTCCTGTAAATAGAGAATCATCAACCATATTCCAGCAGAAGGAACGAACGGTAGCAGAATGTCCTCCTTGAAGTATTCCTACAGAATTCAGCTCATGAGCACAACACTCTATGAGACAAATGCTTCCTGTTGACATCCCTCCAAAAACAAACAATTTGTCCACTTTTTCATGATAAACACCCCCAATTAAGTAATCCAGTTTGATATTTTCTACTTCTCTGACATCTGGAATATGCAATAATGTAGTTGACTTTTCAGAATCCAGCTGAGTAAGATCCCAGTAACAAAATCCTTCATCGTGTGTCATGCAGTAAACCTGCCAATAATCTTTTCCAGCCCATCCAATAAAACCTACGGAAGAATCAGAGTTACAAGTGGAAACCAGAGCACTTTCTTCATTGTCTTTGTTAATATCAAACACATTTACCAATCCATCAGTTGAGCCTGAAGCAAGCAAATGTGGTTTGTTGGGATGAAAACATACTTTAGTAACATCATCGTTATGAGACTCTGAGTAGACACCTAGTGGCTGTTTGCTGGAAGGGACACTATTTGTGCAGCCTCTCGCATCCCAGAATGTTATGAATGCATCTTCCACTTTTTCTGTGCCAGCACATACTACGAGGTCATTGCAGCTTATATCGCAGCTAATGAAAACATTCGAAGGATAGCCACAAAACAACTGTACAGGCTTCACAAGAGATAAACGAATATCCCAACACTTCAATGATCCATCACTGCCAGCTGAAAATAATATATTTTCATTTGTATGTGCAAATCTGACACCACTTAGCAATGCAGGATGGCTATTATATTCTTGTAGCAAGGACAATGTCTCTCTGTTGTAAACTCTGATTGATTTATTAGAGCAGCAAACAGCCACTAAATGGCTCCCTTCTCCTCTTGAAATATCTATGTCCAATAAGTAAGATAGGTCTTCTGTTACTGAACAACGGTTTGCTATTTGAAGCCTAGAAAACTGTTCCTTGATCTTCTCCATGGCAACTGGCAGTACAGCTGCATCCAGGAAAGTAAAGATCTGCAATAAATAAATACACCAAAATAAATCAACTTTATATTGTTAATCATTTCTATAATATTCTTCAGTACAGAGAAAAGACTGGCACCTCTAACCTCATTTATCCTTCCTTTAATACTTTATACATGAATAGGCAATTTCTCTATACCTGAGACCCATTCATTACTGAGTGCATAAGGATTCAGAGAACTATCAGCGTTCCATAAAAGTTTGGCATTATAAAGCAAAGCATGGCATGGTCTTCCACATCCCCAGCACCCGTCAGATATGCTACCCATCTCATTTGGATAGCACAGGGTTATAAACAACTATCATAACAAACAGATAGATTATAAACTCTGAAACTGGCCTGACTGGGACCAGGTATTGATTTCAAGGTGTTCAAGGTGTTAGTAACAACTTATAAAGTCCTAAATGGCTTGGGTCCAGGGTACTTGCAGGAACGCCTCCTGCCAGCATCACATTCCGATCACCCAGTACACTCCCATAGGCGGGGCCTCCTTGGGGTACCGTCGGTTAGGCACTGTCGACTTGCAGTGCCCAGGGGTAGGGCCTTCTCTGTGGGAGCACCTGCCCTATGGAACCAACTCCCTGTGGACCTCCGTTTGGCCCCTGATCTCCGCTCCTTCCGCCGGGACCTGAAGACCTGGTTGTTTCAACAGGCCAGTCTGGACTGACTTCGGGGGTGTGGGTTGATTCTTAGTCTTTGTTTTAATTTTTAAATTTTATAATCACTGATTAGGCTTGTATTTGTTTAATGACTTTTTACTGTAATCTGTATTGGGTTTTTTATTGTTCACCGCCCTGAGTCCTTAGGGAGAGAAGGCAGCATACAAGTCTAATAAAATAAATAAATAATAATAATATATGCATATACATGCGTGTGGTAGTGATTACATTGCTCAACAAGGAAAGAGTGGGGAAATTCTGATTGTTTAGCCAAGTACTCTCTCAGCCCTAGACTGAAAAGTTGAATAATAAATTCTATCTCCTAGCCCAGCCCAGTGTGGTAGATTCTGATCCAAATCTATACATCCTACAGTGGATCAACGTGTGGCTGATATTAATTACCCCACAAAAACTGCAATAAAAATTGGAATAGTCAAGTTTGCAACACTTCCCATCTATCCAATGATTGAAATCTTTATCATAGACTGAATTAAATTGGGTAGAACTTGGATGAAACCAAATCATATATCTTCAAAATCAGATATGGCCCATGGGCCTTAAATTGCCATGCCACAGGTTATTTAAAATATTTGTAGCTCAACTTTTGCAAAGCAACTTAACCGAAATAATGAACAAGTATATTTAAAATCGTAAAACTGAACTGAATACAATCAATATTAGTTGTGGTATGACATATCATTGTCCACTGACAGGGAGATGGAAAAAAAAAAGTTTTGACCAGGCCCTGAGAACTGAACAAAAAATATGAGAAATCTTCCATCAATAGTGCACAATCACAGGAAAAACTGATGATCTTACTAATTATCAATGTATATGTCACTTTTCCCCCTTGACACATATAGTATTCCATTCACTGTGCAAAACCTCCAGGAATGCTGTACAACTTCTTCCTCCATTACTTAACACTTCTGCTCTTTCACATTTTCAGCTGTAAGACAGACATGTACTTTAATCAGGCATGAAGTTTCTCAATGTCTGTGTGACATTGAGCCTGATTATTTTGTCGGGGGGGGGGGGATTTTTAATCTTGAGACCACTGCATCATCCCAAGTCCATCAAGGCAAATCATCCTGCCACAGAAGGATGCCATCCACCGCCTTCTCAACACCACCAGCAGGCAGGAAAACCATCTGCTATTCTTCACAGTGGTGCTATGAAGGGCAATGATTTTGACAGGTGACTAAGTCTTTACAGTTAGCTATCCATCAGGATTCACTCCCCATTTGTTTTCTATCTCTCCCAGCTAGAAATCAGCTGCCAAGGCTAACAGAATTGGTGGGCAAAGGGCACAACAAAAGGGTTCTTTACCCCCTTGGTCTCTGAGCCAATTTCCAGCTTAGTGACCTGGGTCGGCTTGAATAGGTGGCAGCCCAAACAATGACTGACAAGCTAGGAGGACACAAACACAAATCTCTCTCTTCAGCTTCACAAGATAATTGCATCTTACCTACAAATTGTTGCTCAGGTTGCTTCTGAACATAGGTTAGTGCTCTTCTAGAAGAGTTGTAAAGCAGCCAAAATAGCAGCTGAGGATGTGGTCTGTGAAGCAGCTTCACCATACAACCTTAGCACCACCATACGTACAACTGGCCACTGCTGTGATATTATGGGAGTAGGGAGAATTTGGCTTAAAAGAACTGAACTGCTAATAAAAGCAGATTGGCCTTAAGGAACAGAGC
The DNA here is from genome assembly GCA_009733165.1 of Naja naja. Taxonomy (NCBI): domain Eukaryota; kingdom Metazoa; phylum Chordata; class Lepidosauria; order Squamata; family Elapidae; genus Naja; species Naja naja. Next base: position 342,079,449 of record CM019148.1, on the reverse strand, counting down.
TCAGGGGTTATGCCCATAGAGTCCTAGTGTTGCCTATAGATGACAGATTGTTCTTGCTACCTACGGAGAGTTGGTCAATTAAAGTTAGTATCCCCACCAAAACTATCACAGCTCATTACCTGCTTCTGGGAGAAAATACTACTTGAACATTGTTACAGCAAATGATTGTAAGCCAATGTTTACTAAACTGTTATATAAGGAACCCTTGGGGAGGCGGGGTATCCAAAGCCCTTTTCAGGGATCCATGAAATCAAAATTCTTTGCCAAATTTATAAACATTTGAAACAAAAGTACTCTTCTCATTGCTATTTTTTATTTGTTAAAAAATATACAGGTTTTTAATGAAAAAACATTTTTGTTAATAACTAATAGGTTTAATGTTTTTACAGGAGACAATAAATAAATATACCACAAATGCATCAATTTTAATTTTAATACAGTAAATATGGGTAAATATAATCCACACAAACAAAAGCTCCATAATTTTAAAAAGATCTACCGGGTAATTTGGCAAAACCATATGATTGTCTGGCACAGTTGTCCAGAACAATTATTCTGGTCAAGAATAAGCTTAGGCTGTATGGAAATAGCTAAACAGACTATGCATCAGGATAGGAAGATCAAAGGGCAATCTAAGAAAATGGAGCTTCCGTACAGAGGGCACTTTACGTGAATATGGAGAACAACAATCCATCTCACATATACTACGGTGCATCTGATGGCTTTTGACTTGCACAGAGGAAGACCTCATGCTGGTAAGAGAAAATGCTGTCAGTGTGGTAAAAAAATAGTTATTTTACCTGCTCAGTGTTAGAACGTTGTATTTCTGTAATTTGAAGGTGCTTTAGTTACGGAAAGATCAGTTCAGATAAAATAAAGGTAACCTTAGAAGGGCAGATGAAAGAGGTTGTTGGAGCATGCGCACATCATGCTTCAGAGAAATTGGGAAACATCCACACACAGCTGGGGTGCAAGCCATCGATTTATTGATTTTTAACACAAAGCTAAGATTTGTTCTTCACTGTTGTCAAACAAAGAGCTTGAGAAATAGTCTCATGTCAGAATCCAGCGGGTCTTGAATTATTCAAATACAGATCTACACCTACCAAAAATCTGATTGTAATAAGATGTTTTTTTTAATCTGCATACATGTATCTTTGCACACATGAAGATGACACACAAAGTGGCCTAATCCTTCTCAAAATATATGCAACCTTGTTAAAAATATGATCCAAGTCAACTCAGTATTTCAACATTGTTACTGAGACACTTTGTTGACAATTCAACTTGGATTTTTTTCTCTTTTTTTGGCTTTGGAAAGAGAAAGGAAAATGATGCAAATGTTTGAAGCTGCTCTATTAACATTAGCAATTCAAGAGGTAGCATCTACAGCAACTATGTATTTGAATTAGATGGTCCTGCTCACTCCTCATTTGTTTGAATTTTCTTTTTGAAGCATATATGCTCAGCCTAACTAGAACACAATTTCCAGAAATAAACACAAAAACAGAAGGAAAAGCTATCTCCAATTTACAATAACCCCAATCACTGACTTCTTAAGTAAAGTTTGGTCTATTAGTTAAGGCACTAAGCTAGAAATCACGAGACCGTGAGTTCTAATCCCCCATCAGGCATGAAAGCTGGCTGGGTAACTTTAAGACAATCACTCTCTCAGCCTAACACATCTCAAAGGACTGTGGTTGTGGGAAATAAGAGGAAGGAATATTAGGTATCTTCACTACCTGAATTACTTCTAAATAATAAAAGTGGGATCTAAAAATATCTAATATAGTCCCATCATAAGGATGTCCACAAAGTTAGTTTTCTACATCCAAGGGATTCTGTACAGCACAATTACAAGGATTTGGGACTTTTTTTTTAGAAGCAATTCTACTGAACATTCTACTGAGAATCCCTCCAGCCACACTGGCCACAAAGGCTAATCTGACTTCAGCCTAACCATCCTAAATCTGCATCAGGCAAAAGTATCACAAAACTCTGTCCGGCTCCTAAATCCTGTTCAATAATCTTGAGAGCTCCAAAAGGGCTGCTGCTTCTGTTAGCCTTCAAAAGGAACAGATGCACACACACACACACACACACACCCCAAACCCATGCACTCCCAGTTTAGCATTTGCTGTGCAAGGCATTTTTGGTAAACTTTAATAGACAGTTAAGAACCCTCATTAGGTAATTTAATTGCCCTCATGGACTACATTTTGCTTTGAACTATGAAACAGTTTATAGGAAAATAACCTAAATCAAGCATTTTGAAACCCTTTCATTTCAAAACCAGAATGATTTGCTGTTTAGACGGGTCAAACCAGTATCACTGAAGCACAATTCCCAATGTATTTTTCCCCTTCATAAGTTGTATGGAGAACAAGTCATCATTTCTTCCTTAGAATTCCAGCATACATGACCTGGTTCCTTAGCTCCCACCCCTTTGGCTTGCCAGAGAGACAATTCCAAAACTGGGGTTGATCAGCAGAAGGAAAAACACTGCAGAAGTTTTACACAGGAAACATGAATGAGGTGGAAAGAGGGAAATGGTCCCAGTAAAGCCTTCTCTGTAACTCCAAACCCTACAGCAATTGCAGGTTTGTTCTTAGTTGCCAAATGATTTCTATCCGTTGTAGGTCAGGAGCCAGCAGTACAGACTGAGTGGCTGTACATACCAGCATCTCGGTCCAGTCAGGAGTGTCCATCGTTGACCATAGGGGGAGTGGTGTTGCCCCCTGTGGATAGGCTGAACCTGGGGGTCCTCCTGGATGCACGGCTCCAATTGGAGGATCAGGTGGGGGCCGTCGCCAGGGGGGCCTTTGCCCAGGTCCGGCTGGTCCGCCAGCTTCGCCCGTTTCTGGACCGAGATGCCCTGCGTGCGGTCACTCATGCCCTTGTCACCTCGCGACTCGACTACTGCAATGCTCTCTATTTAGGACTGCCCTTGCATACCATCCGGAGGTTGCAGCTGGTGCAGAATCGGCCACCCGGTGGTGATGGAGTTACCGATTCTCCCATATTACCCCCCTCCTCGGTCTGCATTGGTTGCAGTTGCACTCGGGTGAGATTCAAGGTTCTGACTTTAACATTCAAAGTCCTACGACATGGGTCCACAATATTTAAGGGAGCGGCTCCTGCCGATATCGAGCGCCACCTGCCCCGTGCGGGCACATAGGCAAGGACTCCTCGGGGTCCCGTCGGTAAGTCAGTGTCGGCTGGCGGTCCCCCGGCGGCAAGCCTATTCTGTAGCGGTCCCTGACTTATGGAATGAACTGCCTCTGGACCTCCGTCTGGCCCCTGACCTCCGCACCTTCGCGCGACTTAAAGACCTGGTTGTTCGACCAAATCGGGCTGTGATTACCTCACCTGGGCCATGGGATAATTTTAAGTATTTTAATTTGGTTTTATTGGGCTTAAATTGTTTAATTCTTTTTTAAATAATTACTGTATTGTATGTTTTAATTGTGAGCCCGAGTCTTGAGATGGGGCGCATATAAGTCAATAAAATAAAATAAATAAAATAAATAAATTTTAAGCTGCGGTGGCACAGTGGTTAAAGTGCAGTACTGCAGGCTACTTCTGCTGGCTGCCGGCTGCCTGCAATTTGGCAGTTCAAATGTCACCAGGCTCAAGGTTGACTCAGCTAGATAAAATCAGAACCCAGATTGTTGGGGGCCATATGCTGACTCTATAAACCGCCTAGAGAGGGCTGTAAAGCACTATGAAGCAGTATATAACTCTTAAGTGCTAGTGCTATTTTCCTCCTTAGGAAAGGAGGAAGACCAATATGCCATCCAAGTAAATGGGGCATACATTTCTGGGTTGTTGTTATTGTTTTTGTTTCTCAACAGAATATCCTGTCAAAGTGTGAAATAGATACAGGTAGTCCTTGACTTACAACAGTTCATTTAGTGACCATTCAAAGTTACAACAGCATTGAAAAAAGTGACTTATGGCCGTTTTTCAGTTACAACCTTGGCAGCATCCCCATGAACATGTGATCAAAACTCAGGCATGTGGCAAGTGGTTCATACTTACGACCATTGCTGTGTCCCAAGATTACATGACCACCTTTTGCAACCTTCTGACAAACAAAGCCAACGGGAAAGCCAGAATCACTTAATAACCAGGTTACTAACTTATCAACCGCAGTGATTCATTTAACAATGATTGACAAGAAAGGTGGCAAAATAAGGCAAAACTCAACAAATGTCTCACTTAACAACAGAAATTTTGGGCTCAATTGCGGTCATGTTGAGAACTATCTGTATTATCTAGGATACTCAGGAGAAACCAAATATTGGGCAGGGTGGCACAAACCACTTAACAAAGCTTTCCTGATTATTGCCTCAAGTATTCTGTACAATAATTCCAGGCCTGCCTACATATTGGCTGCTGTGGCTGGGATGGATGGAATTGTATTCCAAAACACCTGAAAGGCTCAAAGTGAAAAAGCAGAGGATGCAAGCTACATGACAGCCGAATAATGAAAGACTGGGGTTTGACTCTCAATAGTTTTAAGCAAGGAGCTCTCTTTGCCTCAGCCCCCGTAACTGCAATATGATTAATCGTATGTTTCAAGATGTTCTATGAAGCACCTTGTAATTTTTCGTAAAAAGATCAATTAGTGCATAAAGTATTATTCACTTGAATGTAATGGGGGGGGGTGTTTAACAGAGAAATGTACTCTTTAAATATCAGCACTACCTGAGGAATACATTTTATTATAATATATGTTTACTAGATCAACAAAGTGCTTGTCTAAAATTAAAGGAACAATATTCGCTTTTATGTTCAAATTAAACTTGCTTCCTGCCTCAAAACAAATTAGACTCCAGTGCTCACAATTTAAACCAAAATACCTAACAATATGTTTATTCCTACAGACATTTTTCTACAATGTAGTGGTGGCTGAAATTCATTGCTCCATTTTGAAATCGCCCAACTGCCCAAAGGAAAAGAATAGAGGGCAAATCCTGGAGAGCCAGTGACATCAGCAGTGAGCTTCCCCAAAATAGTGGATGCTTTTAGGTTCCCAAGCAAATTGTTCAAGCTTTGGGCAAGATGATCTCACATTAAATTCATTTGTTGGAAATGTTACTGTAACTTACAAGACTTCAAAATACAATCTGAACAGAGAAATCTACTTTCAGTTTTAATTAAAGGAGGAAAACTGAGCTTTCACCAGCCAGAAGCTTGAAGAACCTTGTCCTTAAGAAGCTTGGGTTACCTGAAAACAAATTTGGGACTTTCCCAGACTGCTACTGTGTTTTTAGAGCAATGTTTACTTTGAGGGTATCGCCTTTTATAGGAAAAACCAACATCCCAAACAATGGAGGAATAGCCAGTAATGCTGCATTTTTATCAGCCGTAACATTTCACTGAATCTTGTTTGGGACATGTGGTAAAATGTCAACTGGTTAAATCAAAATTCTCTGCCTCTTTAGGAATGAAATCTTAAGGTTAAACAAGCAAACTAGTTAAAAATAAATCTCTGGGGTAGCCAGCAACTCTTGCTCTTCTTAAAAGGAAGTTGCTGCTATACTATGATGGGAGAATCTGAAAATAGACCTAACATTTGTGGGAAACATAGGAAATTGTGGTTCTCCATGCATAGTAGGACATTATGAGTTAGGGACACTTCCTACTAGCAGAAATTAGCAATGTAGATTTGAAGCCACTATAAACTTGGGATATTTTCTTATTTCATAAAATCATGATCTTAAGACTGTCAGTCTCAAGGAAAAAATGCAACCTTTTTGGTTTAGCACAAAATGTCAATGTAACATAAGAGTAATTGTATTGACATGCCTTTTCCTCCAGTGACATACAACATACATAATAAAGCAAACTACAAGATTCATGTAGGTTTTTTTTTTCTTTGCTGGATTATGTTCTTTGGAAACATTCCTGTGTTCCAGATTAATTCAGCTCTTCATCTAACCTCATGCCACATAATTTGTGCAAAGAGCCAGAGGCAAAGAAAGGCTTATTTACTTTCCATTCCAAGTTGCAGCTCCAAGGACTTTGCAAGCTCTCTGTCTTTTTCCATTCTTAGTTCATTCATTCATAGAGGCCAACTAGATGCCTCTGGACTGTTCATCCCAGGCGGAGTGGCTGGTTACCTGCAACTAGAATTTGGAGCTATACTGCCTCCCACAGGTAACAGTGTGTCTTGAAAATTGATAGTCCTGACAGGTCTGTCTTCCATGAAATTCTCCTAACCCCTTTTAAAGCCAATCTCATGGCTATCTCCATATTTTGTGGCTCTAGATAACCAAACACAACTTTCACAACAGAAAGTTTCCTATACTCATTGTGGTTTAGAAACTACTACAAAAACATCTAAAGAAACATGGATTGGGAGGATTCATATGTAGTATAGAACCATGGTTGAAAAATGAAAGAATGAAAAATTTGCAATAGAAAGAAATTTCCAATGCACAGAAGATGGCATCTGGCTTTTAGCCAGTTCTCAAAAGTTACCATCTCCAAGAGGTCTGAAAAAACTGCCCAAGTGATCTTTAATGACAGTGGAATATCAAACATTGTAATGTTCGATGTTTGACACACTAGATATAAGCACCATTTCTTAAGCTAAAAAGAGACCCATGAGTCATTTAATCCTACAAGGTTTTCAAAAATAGACCAGTGATTCATAAATTACATTCTTCCTCCTCCACTTAAAGAGAATACATTGGCAATGATGAGATTTTACAATGGTTTCCACATCCCTGAGAGCAATGCCAGTGGTCCATGTAACCACACAAGAGCAACCCCCACAAAAAAGCAGATAGTTTTGTATTTATACCAAGGTTTATTAGTGTCTGCCAAGAACGGGCACAAGTTCACCCAATACATTTGACTGTTACTGATTCTTTCCGTTTCTAACATCTTCCCTTTTCACTTCATCTCAGTCCCCTATTCAACTCAGGTAATCATGCAATATGACTATATGATAATTCCGTTCTTCCATATTTCTTTCTTCCTAGACCTCAGCTTCCTTCCTGTTCTGGAAGGGGAAAAAATCAGCAGCTGAGTAAGAAAATGTAAGAACAGCTCTACAAGAGCAAACCAAGTTCTACCATTTCATTTTTTATACTGCATCATCAACTGTCTTTGCCATATTCCTCATCAGCAAGAGCAACAGATATAACCCTCTCCCACGGTTATCCCCTTGCAACTGGCATAAAAGCAAGCTGCCCCAGGACATAGATAACTGAAGTCTCAAGTTGATCGTTCATGATTGGATCTGACTTCATGAGTTACCTCCAACCACTTTTAAAAGCTATACAATTTGAGGTGATCATGACATCTTCTGGTAAGGAATTCCACAGACTATGTGCTGTATAAAGGTGCTTTCTTTTTCTAGTCTAAATCTTCTGCCAATTAGCTTCATTGGATGACTGCTAAATTTTAATTGAGGTCAATTAAAAATCATTTCAGATCAATGGACATATCTGGATTTTGAGAACACTATGTATGTGATTAATATTTACTAAGACAACTTCTGTCCCTATAGGAACATATAATGTTTTGTGTGTCCTCTTTCAGCTATGAATTAAATTAGAATTGTAAAACACTTTCATAATCAACATAAAATTGTTCATTTCTGAATTAACTTTTGTTACATTGAGCAGCAGTCAGTCAATGAGGTTAAGTGTATTATAAAACTGACCAGATTAATCAGTCAATGTAAATTTTTAAAAAATTAATTCCAGAACATATAGAAACCACATGATGGAGTCCTGCCTTCACAGATGCACTCTGTTTTTACAGTAAAAAGCCAGAACATGCTATGTCTCACCTGAAAAGCATGCATGTGTCAACTCATAAAATATTTATCTGGTCTTTTAGAGTTGCCAGCAATAAGGGAGGGAGGGAGCAGTGCAGCAGCTTACAAAACCAAAACTGCATTACATAAATGTTTTCATAGATAGTTTCAAGGCGACCAAAGTTTCTGCCTAGCAAAATTCTAACTGGAGATTATGATTGATGACTCTTGGCTATGGATATGTCCCATTGGAGAATATGAATTATGATACACCCGGGGGTGGGGGGAAAACCAGGGTCAAGGGTGATAATGAATGATGTGTCTCAGAGTTGGCTACACCAGGTAGCACCGGCATGTTTACTCCTAATAAATCTTCTTAAAGCTTTGAAAATCCAGCTAGAGACTCATGATTTTAATGGGGGCAACTACCGGAGCCCTGACAGCATTTTTCTTGAAAAAACTTTTGTGCTTGTGCAGATGAATGCTTATTTAATTAAAATAAATATGACTAGCCAACTAAAATTATTCATGAGTCCTAACGAGTGCCGTTCCTTGTTCTTCAGCCTGGCTTTCTTCTGTCTTGCCTGGATGATCAGAGCACTGCTTAATGTACTCGTTACCCAAAATACTTTTACTTGTAGAAGCTTCCCAGAGTGACACTTGATTTGGTGCACATTATGGGAAGAATTAGTGAGATGTAGGTTTTTAATATCATAATGAAAGATGGAGGCATGGGTAGTCCAGATTAGTGATACATTGTCCTACCAGAACTGAGGCTTTTGATGAATTTTTTTAGCTTCAGCATCATAACTGGCTGTTAGGATTAAAAATATGAACCTAGGATTAAAAATATGAACCTTTCTACACTAGGGTCTTACACATTTACAAGAGATCTCTCATGGTTTATGGTACTTATCTATTTGTTTTATGCACTGCAGCTCCCTCAGTAGTTTACAATCATAAAATCAACACAATAAAATGCACAACATATAACATAGAAAGGGGAGAGGGAGAAATAGCCCATGGTTCTAGACAAACATCTAGACAACTTACAAGGTTCCAGTTATTTGCTGTGCAAAAGAGCTGTGTTCAGCAGTTCTCTGTTGCCAGCAAAGGCACAACTGGAACCTCAAGAAGGAAATTGATCCATAAGGTGGCGTTCATTGCATACACGATTCCTTTTGAGTTCCTATAACTCACCTCACTAAGGGGACTATGCTAAGCTTCTCCCCCTGGAGAATGGACACAGAGGATGATGAATTACAGCCAGAGGCGGTCCTGAACGTATTCTGGCACCAAGCCATGTATGACATTAATATATAACTGTCTTAAAAGCAGCACTTTATGAGTTGCACTCTAAAGCCTACAGATGGCCAGTGCAATGCCTGCATAAACAGCGAATGGATAATGGATCTCAGTATCTTGTAATACTATCAGATATACTATTTCCGCATTCCTGCATGAGAGTTTGTATAATTTTGGCAGGCTTATACACAAGAAGGCTTAAATTTTATGCTATTTGACCATTGTCACACTTATTGATATATTATAAGCCAAGATTCACGAACAGATAGGTAACAAACTGGGAATAAATTCAAACATGTCAATCAAAGGAGGTGGACAGTTTTAGGAAACTGGTCACAGAAGCTGGTCACAGAAGATAAAATTCTTCCCACAGAGTTCCTCTGATAATTTCAATTATCTCAGAGGCTGCAACCTTCTACCTTTCATACAACTGGACTGCATCAACTTTATGAAATATGCATGTCATAATAGTAACAACACTGATTTCCAAGTAGATCTTTCCTCCCCAAGAAGTCTTTCTTTTAAGCAATATATCTCTCAGCTTTCTGACCGTGTCTCCCAGGTTGTTAGGGTGGCTTAGAGCCACTTGGTTTGTATCTGGGGCCAAAGGACTTTCATTTAAAGGGTTACTGCTTCTAACTTTACTGTTAGATTCACACTGGTTCTGGATTCTTTCTCAGAAACAGCCCCACTCCATCCAAGGATAACTCCTCAGATCAACTAAGCTGAAACATTTTGCACAATCCAAATGGATACTTCTGATCTAAGTTTCAGTTAGATATGCCCTCCTCAGAGAGGCCATTCTGTTCCTTTCCTTTCCTTTTTGTTTCATGCTTTCATGTGTGAGTCATTGTTTTAATTTTTTTGCTTTTCCAATTCTAGAATTTTCTTATTCTAGAAATCTCTGGCATTTTCTGACCATACCGATTCCTCCCTCTTGTTTTTCAGTGGTTTGTTTGAACACACCTGTATTTGCTATAAATGGATTGATGCATATTTATCTGTAGTCTTCTTACGCTAAACCTTTATTGTACGGAGTATATTTCATTATACTCAGAACAGTTGCTTGAAATAAACAGTATTTTTTAAACTGGGATTTGTAATCTGAAGTTGCTGGCAGCACCCTTGCTGTTCCTTAAAGGCATAAAAGGTCAATTGCAATTGCCAGTTGTGTTGTTTCTTCAGATCCTATTGTCTTGGAAACCTGGCTTATATAATAAGAGTGCTTTAGAGTGGGTATCACAAGATAGCTAGAAGGTCCAACCCAAGAAATATTTCAATGTGAAAAGTGAGTCATACTCAGACTTTAAAATGTCACATGCTATTGTTTGAAGGTCTGAGAAGTACCATCCAAACGTGGGCTACTTTGCTTTAAATGGCCTTTTCTTTGAAACAGTTCAGCAGTTCACATATTCTGTGCCTACATTATCAAGAACACCTTCAAAACCTTTCTATCATTATGCAGGTACTATTGTATGTGCTAGCAGCATGATCTATTTTTTAAAAAAGATACCATAAATCCAAAATCTAATTAGACCAAGCATTGGCAATTTTTTCAGGCATCATTTTGTGAGTGCCCCTTCCAACATTTTTGAATTGATGGCTTTATTGATATCTGGACTGTTTGATAGACACACATACACCTCATTCACTTCTTGTCAAATTAAAATAAAAAGAGAGAGAGAATCCTGACAAATTACATCTTTTCTCCCTGTGGGACAGGGAAGTTCTGACCTCAAAAAAAAATGGTTTAACAGTTTAATGCCTAGCCCTATTGTCCCATGTACTGCATGTTGTGATAGGCCAAAAATCAGACCAAGATAAATCACTTCTGAATTTTTTTCCATCTTTAATATATGCAATCATATTTTTATTATTTTCCCCTAAAAGATTTCAGTTTGTTTTTCAAACTGTATGTTATGTTAAAGATGGAAAAAATGTGATATATCTCAGTCTGATTTTTTCACATCTCAGAAATTTGACAAAAAATTTAGAAGAGTATGTAGACTTTTTATATCCACTTTATACAGCAGTTCCTTTCAAAATCCACCCATCTGCATTATTGTATCATTAACATTATAATAAATATTATTGTATCATAAACATTTTGCTGGGGGGATGACTGTGGCTGAATCTAAAGTTACCATTATAGGAAGATCAAAATCAGAAAATTCTCAAGTAAAAGTTTTGTTTTTCAACCATTTCACCAGAGTGATTCTCCACACACAACCTCCCTCCCACAAAAATCAAAACATAAGAACATAGTTAAAGAGTGAAATCGTAATAAAATGTGTACATTTTCCCCTTACGTTTTAGAGTGTGTTTGTTGTGATTGTTTCAATAAATTCAATTAATAAAAGAGACTTGGTGCAGGCTGTTAATAGCCTAGCACTTAGTTCCAGCTGCCTGTAATTATTGCAGGCTCGAATCCCACCAGGCTCAAGGTTGACTCAGCCTTCCATCCTCTTGGGGTAGGTAAATTGAGGACCCAAGATTGTTGGGGGCAATTAGCTGACCTTGTAAAAATGCCGCTTAGTAATAAGCAGCATATACAATGGAATGAAGGCTATTGCTGAGCGCATTGGGTTGTATCCCAAAAATTGTAAGCCACCCTGAGTCTTCGGAGAAGGGCTGCACATAAATGTAATTTAAAAAAATTATCTTGAGCACTATCTAAATGATGATAGAATCACAAAGTTGGAAGAGACCTTGGAGGTCTCCCAATCCAACTCACCAGATTTCCCCCATTGTTTAATTCTTTCTTCCCTTTCTTCCTTCCAGATGCAGAATTTTACATTATTATTATTATTATTATTATTATTATTATTATTTGGATTTCTAACCCGCCCCATCTCCCGAAGGACTCGGGGCAGCATACAATCATAAAACAATACAGATATACAATTTAAAAAATATTAAATAAGAAACCCAATTAAAAGCTAAAAATAATAAAAAACCATCGTCTAAAAAACTCCCCTCCCCACCCTCAGCCCAGGTCAGCATGTTGGAACACCAGGTTTTGAGGCCCCAGCGGAAGGATTCCTCTAAATTCCTCTCAAGTGATATCTATTCCTACTTTTGTGTCATCTGCAAATCTGATAATCATCCTTTCAACCCCTTCATTTAGGTCATTAATATAACTGTACCACACCAAGCTCTGGATTATGCCCTGTGACACTCTATTTCATACTACTTTCTAACATGATATGGAACATTTATGACTATTCTTGCCAATATAGTCATTCAGCCAGTTATGAATCTATCTAATAGCTCTGTCACCTGGCCCATAATACTAATCTACCATTTTCTAATTGGCAATTATATTAATGTAAATATTTTACAGCTACATTCAGTCCCTAATTACTTGGGACTAAATTTTAGTGAAGTTATGGAATACATAAGCATAAAGATTTGTGCTATACATATATTTTCCCCTTACAATAAAAAATAGGCAGATGTGATTGCAGAAGTTTTTGGTGCTTGCCTTTTAAAAGCACACATTTATTTTGCCTTCTTAGTATTATTAATTTTATTATTTATTTATTTATTTATTTTATTTTATTATTTATTTATTATTAATTTTACACAGAATTTACAGAAATGTCACCTGAAGGAACACTTTTAACACAGATGCCAATGTACCACGGCGAATAAGAGATTCAACTACAAACACCTGATCACATTGCCTTGGAGAAGCCATTTAAACATTCATAAAGTTCAACAATTTAATCCCTGCCCCAACAATTTAATCCCTGCCCTAAAAGTGGTTCCTCCTGTTTAACCTAAACTCAGCAAGAACTGTAGAGTGGAAGGTTGTGGGTCCCAACTTCATTCTTCCTGGAATTTTCTAGATCAGGAGTGTCAAATTGGTGGTCTGCAGGCCAGATGTGTCACACACAGGCCACGCCCACCCCAGCTCTGCAAAGGGAAAAAACATCGCGATATGTCACGTGATGACGTGACACCATGAGTTTGATGCCCGTGCTCTCAAACTTTCCATCCTGATCCTGCCTTCTGCTTTAGGATAGTCACTTGGTAGTTCTTGGTACCACCTATCCTCCAAAAGATGTCTCACCTGGCATTCACATCCTAGTGCAAGTATAAGGATGATTTAGATGCTCATTCTTTTACTGTTTTGTTGTTGCTGCTGTTTTGCAATTAAAAGGTCACACTGCAAAAAACATAACAATTACTATAAAACTACCTCCCAGTGTCTTGTGTAGAGGCTACAGAATGTAATATTTCCTTCCCTTGAAAAACCTTCTTGGGAGTTTACCTAAATTTTCTCCTTGGAAATGAAGTTTATTATAATATTATAAAATGTAAAAAATGTGTTTTAATGTTAAGTATTAAAATGCAATTTGATATAGAAGGAAATTATTAATCACAAGACCCATGGTGACGCAATGATTAGAATGCAGTATTGCAGGCTACTTCTGCTGACTGCTGATTGCCAGCAGTTGAGTAGTTCGATCCCACTGGCTCAAAATTGATTCAGCCTTCCATCCTTCTAAGATCAATAAAATAAGGACCCAAATTGTTGGGGGCAATATGCTGACTCTGTAAACTGCTTAGAGAGGCCTGTAAAGCACTGTGAAGCGGTATATAAGTCTAAGTGCTATTGTTATTGCTATTACAGAGATGCCCAGACCATGGTTACACTCTAATTTGGAAGTTAATTAAGAAAAATCTAAAAAAATACTGCAATATATAACTCATGGTATATAATGGTGCCTCCTCCTAGTCTCCCAACACAACAACTCTGTGAGTTTGGTTAAGATGAGAGAGAATATTGGTCCAAAGTGACTGGCCAGTGAGCTGTCAGGGCTGAAGATGACTTGAATCTGAATCTCCCTGATTCCAGCCAATATCTTAATCATTATATCAGACTGGTTTTCTCATACTTTCACGAGATATATGAAGACTGAAATTAAATACCCAATTCTTAACTGCTGTAGAGATAAAGAAGATGAAGACTCAGCATAATACTAAAAATAGAAATCATAGTAGGCAACTGTGTGTTTAACACACATACACAAGCACTATTACAGGAACAAAAAACGTCTTGAAGCAAACAGTGCTCTGCTTTAATGTTTTAAATTTCAGCTTGGAGAATTCTCAACACTAATCAGAGGTTGCTGGGGACAAAGGAAAACAGTAGAAAGAGTCATGTAGTGGAGGGTGAGGATAAGATAATCTGATTGAGCCCATATAGAAAAGGACCAATCTGTCACTTGTGGAGATAAGGACTGTAAAACTGAGTCTGCAGTCCGGCATGCAGATGACATTGACAACAAACTGGCCTCCCTTAGAGGATGTGCAAGTATTGTTCCAACATTATATGCAGGATGCATGCAGTTATATAAGAATTCTAGAAAACTTTGCTCGTCTAAATCATATTCTAGAATGATAGTCAATACTATCCCAGCTGCTTCCTGAGTTTAAGAAAAGGGAGTGGGGGAAGTGAAAGAGAGACAATAGGAAAAAGCATTAAGTTCTGGTTGTTTTTATTCCATTGGCCTATTGTGACTTGATTTTAAAAGAATAGTTTTCAGTACATTACTGCATTTTCTTACTAAGTACCTCAAAGGCTTCAGCCAGAAACAGGGTAATGATTTCATTAATCAAAATCTCTAAATGCTTCATTGCTGTGATTTACTGGTATAGCATTATTAGGTCCTACACAAAGCCCTCCTTGACTGAAGCAGGATTAGACCGTGTTAATACTTGAATGCCAGATCAAGAAAACTCAAAGCTATAGATTAGACTGTGAGGTCAAAAAACTTCACCAAAGAAGCCAACAGCAAACAACTGCCAGTCTTACAATGAAAACTACCTCTGTAGCCACTAACCCCAAGACAGACTCTTTCAAATATTGTCTTCAATGGGAAGGATGTCATTCCTTAGTTGGCCCACTTGATGGCACTAAGCACTACAGCCAAAAGTTCAGCAACTGGAAAATCTATCACTCTGGGTCAAACTACCCAATTTGGAGCAAGTACGTTTCCTTTTGTTCAAAACTAGAGATAGGTAATGGTTGATGTTCCAGATGTTATGTGCATGACAGTGCTCAACATCTTCAGCACCATTGGCTAAGTTGGCTAAGCAAAAAAATGGGAGCTGAACACATAGGTTACACATAACCCATACCTGCCATAAAAGAAAGACGAACCAAGTTCTCTTTGCTATTTTGAAATAAAGGAAGTAAAATTATGTCAGAAAAAATGTTCAGCCATTATCAGCTCAGGGTTTTTTTTTGCTTCCATGCATTTCACTTTATTGATAGCACATTAATAAAATATTTTTTTAAAAAATACTCATTTAAATTGCTAGAACTTTCATCCTGTTTTAAGTTTTAAAAAACCAACAATAAATTAAGCAAAATTTTCAACTTTACAATCCACCTACTAGTTTTTCTTTCTAATCCAATATAAAAATAGAAATAATAAATTTTCTGAATAGTCATTGTCATAGCAACCATCATTAAGACTTTACCCAATTACATCTTTTTTATTTTTTATGTCCAAAATTATCTATATTTATAACTGTCACATATAGATTACAAAGGTATGTACCATAGGTACTGCTAACCACAGCAGTTTTCTGCAAAGAATGTAAGAATGTAAGTATTTTTGATCTGAAAGGGAAAAGATGGCAGGGACATGCACATAACATTTAAAAGCAACTCCTTAAAGCAAACAGGTTTCTTTTGGATCACTCTTTAGCTATGGAAATGAATTGCATAATTGTGGGAGGAAATGCAACTGCTTTCAGACAGTGCCAAATTACCTTGCTTCAAAATGATGAGAAAAAACAGATATAAAAAGAAGGATGGCTGCAAAAAGGGCTCTGAAGGTTATATTGTATAATGTATATGGAGGGAAAGTGACAGTTGTGAACAATGTGGTCCAAGAGCAAGAAAGAGATATGATTTTAAAAAGTACTAGCAATGTTAGTAATTTTGTTAACCAAATTTTGTTTTGTAATTTTATTTTTTACCTAAAAGGAAAAAATATAGGGTGATCATAATGGAAATGGGGGGAGGGGGGTGGAAGTGAATGAAAAGCTAAGCAAGAATCCCATACAGATCTAACATCTTAGCCTACTTACACAAACCGGGAATGGGAGTGAGAGGAAGAAAATTTGGTTGTTGGACATCAGTTCATATTTATTTGTACCCTGGCAGACATCAGTCCCAAATCCGACCTGATACCTGACATAACGTTGTGACTGAAAGGCTGCTTTCAAAGAACGGAAAAGTTGTCACTGCAGCAGAGTTCTGCACCCAAAACATTTAGCAGTCCCGACCTGAATTTTTAGCTGATGAATTGAGAGAAAGAAGGAAAAGCAGAAAAATGTGCAGCAGAAAGCAAGTATGTTTCAGTCCCGGCATTCAATTTACAGTATCTCTCCCCCCTCCACTCCCCCGGAGCTGTTTTTCTTTTGCTCTAAGGCAGGGGTCCCCAAACTTGGCAACTTTTAAGACGTGTGGACTTCAACTCCCAGAATTCCCCAGCCAGTCTTAAAGTTGCCAAGTTTGGGGACCTCTGCTCTAAGGTTTCTAAGGGTTGTTTTACTACACTGTCATTTTAAAAGAAAACTTGCTTCCAAACTGGAAGAAAATATTTTGGCTCAAATAAATTAATAGACACACAAGCTATCACAAGAGACCAAGCGCCGCTCACACGTGCAAAATAAACAAACAGAAACACGGATTACCTCTCAGAGGGAATAAAACGAAAGTTCCGTTCCGTCCGAGCGTGCGTGCGTACGGACGGACGGACGGACGGACCCAACGTTTCTTCCTGCTTCAGCGTTCTCTCCCAAAGCTATTCGATTCGCTTGCTCTTCCAACAGGAAAGGCGCAGACGTCAAAAAGCAGCGCTATATTGCGTGGATAGGTCAAGAAAAGAAAGGGGCGGGGCGGCTCAAGCACGACCCAAAGTCGTAAACCGGTGACTATGTAGAGATAAAGCAGGAGAAGAGAAGAACAATCGTAACTTCCGGTCTTCATTCGGATGCCTCCCCTGGAGGAATGTCTATTAATATATTTGAAGAGCCGTTCTTCCCCTCCAAACCCCCTAATCCGTTTGAGACTCAATTGTACAGCACCGCAGATTTGCTTGAAAATCAAACGTGTTTCTGCACTTGGAAAAAACCTTTGGTGGTCTTCTTGGTGAAAGGTGGCTTTCTCCCCTTATTATGTCTATGGAGATTCTCAGTCATCCAGGTCAGGGATCTCCAACCTCGACAACTTTAAGACTTGTGGACTTCAACTCCCAGAATTCCTTGGCCAGCTTTGTTGGCTGAGGAATTCTGGGAGCTGAAGTCCACAAGTCTTAAAGTTGCCAAGGTTGAAGACCCTTGATCCAGGTCATGGTTGTCCCAAAGGTGCTTTTTCAAGAGACAACTGGGCTTCCTGGTTTTTCTTTGAAGATGTTTCGCTTCTCATCCAAGAAGCTTCTTCATCTCTGCTTGCAGAGCTGCTTGCAGAGCTGAAGAAGCTTATTGGATGAGAAGCGAAACATCTTCAAAGAAATAGCAGGAAGTCCGGTTGCCTCTTGAAAAAGCACCTTTGGCCCCCCCATATTAGTTTCAAATAAATAGGGGAGTCTGGGGGCCATGCTATGCATGGTCTCATTTAGGGGGCAGTAGATGGAGAGATAGGGCAAAAATAAAGTGTTCTATGGAATTCTTGCAATTCTCTTCCATAATGAATAGATAATTAGCCTTGTGGGAATCAAAAATATAGCTTATTGATCTATTGTATTCAATATTCAATGCTGGCATCGAACGCCAAACGCCCTGTAGGAGCGCAAAGACGGGCTCCTTGGGGTGCCGTCTGCGACCCAGTGTCATCTGGTGGTGTCCTGGGGGAGGGCCTATTCTGTGGCAGCTCCCACTTTGTGGAACCAGCTTCCCCTGGGGCTCCGTTTGGCCCCTGATCTGCGCACCTTCCGCCATGACCTAAAGACTTGGCTGTTTGGACAGTCCGGGCTGTGCTGACGTCCTGGGGGTGGGGGATTTTGTTTTAAATTGGGGGTTTTATTTAAAATTTGACTTGGTTTGTTTAATATGGTTTTATGTAATTAATTTATTGTACGGTTTTAGCTGTGAGCCATCCCAAGTCCTTTTTGGAGAGGGGGTGGCATACAAGTCAAATAAATAAATAAATCCTATGCCAGGCCCCAGAAGAAAGAGATATTAAGGCAGAACATCAAGAAGGATATAAAAGATTGTTCTTTTAATAGTGAAATGTGTGTATTGAGAAATGAAAAATGTCAGATCATAGGTTCATCCGTTGGTTACTCATTCATATTTGTCAAGCAGGAAGCTTTGTACAGATAACCTTGCAACAAAACCACGAGTGTACTGCCAGAAACTAGAAGCTGTGGAAATTCATCTTTGATATAGATTAGTGAGAGGGGAAGGTATTTCGTTACTGTAGCCTAGCAACAAGGGGCTGGGTTTCAAGTAACCAATGGATGAATGACAAGTTATATTTCTGTGGTTTAGTACTTCTGAAATGTATAAATGTGTTGTCAAATCTATAGGAAGGCATTCAGATGTGCTCTGGCTAAAATGCTCTGAACCTTTGCACATATAAAATTAGTTTTGGATTCCAAGGTCTGAGTCTTGTAATTTCCTGCAACAATATGAACCAAAGTTTTCAGCTAGGATGGTTTCAAAATGTACCAGAACTATTTGTAGTCCTGCTGAGCAGTTGCTGACTGTGAAACATGTTTTTGCAAAGTATGTGCTTGTATGAATACGTTTAAAACAGGAAGAATGAATCCGTTGGAAATGAAGAATTGAAAATAATGTACACAGGTGTTTATGGAAAGTGACAGTGAAATTGTGAAGCATGTATGTGGTTAGAAGAAAAGTATAAAGGATAGGGTTGGAGATCAGCTTGGGCCCCTTGGTTTTATGGCAGTCCTCCTATATGTCATTGGACCACATTGCAATGGCTTATTAATGTAACTTTATTACTGCTATTATATCTTTTATATCTATTCATTCCTTATGTTTCAAATTATTAGAAACAATAAACCTCTGATCTTAAAGTAAGAATTATTGCTTGTGTTGTTGCCTTTGTTTCCTATTGGAATTTTCTTATGACAGCCTCAAGCAGTGATCTTATTCCTTGTATTTTTGTTTTAAAAAACTTTGATTTTCTTGTTTTGATTTTAATTGGATTTTTGTAATCTCTTTTCTGTTTTCTGTTTAAATTTCTGTTTAATTTAGCTGACTTGGGGAGTTGCTCAATGTATGAACACTCATTCTGTCCTAGCAGAAATGCACTTCTGGTCAAACTATAATTTAACAGGTAACAGATAATCAGAGTTGGAAGGGACCTTGTAGGTCATCTAGTCAACGCCTCCTGCCAGCATCACATTCCGATCGCCCCGTGCACTCCCACAGGCAGGGCCTCCTGGGAATACAGTCGGTCAGGCATTGTCGGCTGGCGGTCCCCAGGGCTAGAGCCTTCTCTGTGGGAGCGCCCGCCCTCTGGAATCAGCTCCCGGTGGATCTTCGTTTGGCCCCTGATCTCCGCTCCTTTCGTCAGGACCTGAAGACTTGGTTGTTTCAGCAGGCCGGCCTGGATTGACCCGGGGGTGGGTCGTTTTAATTGCATTGTTTTATCGTTGTAGTTTTAATTGTTTTAATTTATTTTTTAGTAATTTATAGACTTGTAGTTGTTTAATATTTTTTTATTGTAAATGTATTCTCTTTTTATATGTTCGCCGCCCTGAGTCCTTAGGGAGAAGGGTGGAATACAAGTCTAATTAATAATAATAATAATAATATCATCATCATCATCATCATCCAACCCCCCGCCCAAGTGGGAGACCCTACACCATTTCTGACAAATGTCAGTCCAATCTCTTCTTGAAAGTCTCAAGTGATGGCGCTCCCACAACTTCCGAGGGCAAGCTGTTCCATTGATTGATTGTTCTCACTGTCAGAAAGTTTCTCCTTATTTCCAGGTTAAATCTCTCCTTGTTCAGTTTCCATCCATTATTCCTTGTCTGGCCTACAGGCGCTTTAGCAAATAGCTTGGATAATATTTTTAGAAAAATAATTTCTAAACGATACCAACGATACTTGCTGCTATATTGCTGTTGGCCAATATTGGTGCCTCTTTGTTGAGATTATATACTTGACATTCACTCTGTGTTGTTCACTAACCGCACTCCCACTATGATGAGGCAGCAGAGCAGGTCATGTGAAGGTATGTGTGCTTACTCCTAATTAAGTCCCACAGTTCAGTAAGGCTTAGTCTGCAATTAGCAAGCATAAAATGAAATCTCAGAAATAGGTTTCATTATAGATGCAGATGACTAATTTGTTCATTTTAGGTTATTAAATAATTAGGTACATCTCATGCATGTAAATGTATTTTATAATGAGTATCACTGCAACTTAAATTCACATACCGCAGACTGCAAAATCAGTAAATAACATACATTTTTTTGCTTTGCCACTTATGTCTTAGTATCAATAAGAATATTGTTGCTTTCTCAAGAACCAAGATCTACTAGAGCAACAAATCCTCCTTATAAAGTCTAAAATGGATGAGAGAAAATTGATTACAATTAATATAAATGGACTCAATTTAGCTACTAAAAGAAGAAAAGTATTCCATAAATTAGAGAAATTAAAATTTGATATAATCTGCTTACAAGAAGTACATATTAAAAAACAATATGAACATTTACTGAAACAACACAAATTAGGGAAATTATTTACAGCGTTGACACAATGTAAAAAGAGAGGAGTGGTTTTATATATTAGAGATACAATCCCTGTGGAACAAATCTATACAGATGATGATGGAAGGACTTTGATGGTGGAGATAATGGACAATAATGTAAAAACACTTTTAATAGCAATCTATGCTCCAAACGACAATCAAGAAGAATTTTACAGGCAATTACATATGAAAATAATTGAACTGGACTACGTTAATATTTGTATAATGGGAGATTTTAATGGAATAATTAATAATAAATTGGACTACAAAACAAAGAAAATTAGAAAGACATTACTAAAATCCTTCTTTCAAATGATAGAGGAAATAAACTTAAAAGATGCATGGAAAGAGAGAAATGCAGAAAATAAACAATATACTTCTTATTCAAATAGACGTGCATCATGGTCTAGAAAAGATATGATATGGATGTCAACAGAATTGTTTTCCAACACAACAAATTGAAATAGAAACAAGTACTTGGGCAAATCATAACCCAATAACAGTTACATGGAGAGGACAAAAGAGGAGATCTAGATGGACTTTAAATAATACGATATTAAAGGAAAAAGATTTTAAACAGAAAATTGAGAGAGAATTGGTTTTCTTTTTTAAAGAAAATAAAAAAGAGAATACATCATTACAGAATCTCTGGGACACGAAGGCCTACACAAGAGGTCTGATAATAGAATATGCAAGAAAAAGAAACAGAAAACAGAAAAAAAACTTTTAAAACACTGGAAAATGACTACAAGAGACTGGAAAAAGAGTTACAGAAATTTCCACCAAAAAAAGACATTAAAATTGAAATGGACATAACTACACATAAAATGGGATTAATGGAAAAAGAATTAGCACAAAAAATTAAAAATGCTAAACAGAATTATTTTGAAGACGCAAACAAACCAGGCAGATGGTTAGCTTATAAATTGAGAAAGAGAATCAAGAAGGTTTAAGGGCCTTGGTGGCTCAGGCTGTTAAATGCCTGCGCTTAAGTTCCAGCTGCCTACAATTACTGTAGGCTCGAATCCCACCAGGCTCAAGGTTGACTCAGCCTTCCATCCTTTCGGGGTAGGTAAATTGAGGACCCAAGATTGTTGGGGGCAATACGCTGACTTTGTAAAAATGCCGCTTAGTAATAAGCAGGCATATACAATGGAATGAAGGCTATTGCTGAGCACACTGGGTTGTATCCCCAAAAATTGTAAGCCGCCCTGAGTCTTCGGAGAAGGGCGGCATATAAATGTAATTTTTTTAAAAAAGGGATAAGTCAACTAATAGATGAACAAGGACATGTCTGCTATGGAAATGCGGAGAAGAAAAAAATTATACAAGATTATTATGGAAAATTGTATCATCAGGAGAATGTGCAAGAAGAAAGAATTAAAGAATATCTACAGGAAGCAAATTTACCCCAGATACCTAAAGACATTGAAATAATGTTAGAAGGGAATATAATGATGATGGAACTAACAGAAGCTTTTAAAAAACAGAACATTGGAAAAGCACCAGGTCTGGATGGATTACCAGTGGAATTTTATAAGACATTTCAGGAAACGCTGAATCTTCAATTACTAGAAGTTATGAATGGAGTTATGTCAAAGAAGAGAATACCCAAAACATGGTCAGAAGCATATATTACACTTGTGCCAAAGGAAGACACAGACCCACAGCAAGTTAAAAATTATAGACCTATATCCCTACTAAACTCAGACTATAAAATCTTTGCTTCAATTTTGGCAGAAAGACTGAAAAGATATTTAAATAACTTTATTCATTCTGATCAAAATGGATTTCTGCCAAAGAGACAAATTAAATATAATGTATTATTATTATTATTTTTATTTTATTGGACTTATATGCCGCCCCATCTCCGAAGACTCGGGGCAGCTCACAGTTAAAACATACAATACAATAATTATTTTAAAAAGAATTAAACAATTTTAAAGCCCAATAAAACCAAATTAAAATACTTAAAATTATCCCATGGCCCTGGTGAGGTAATCACAGCCCGATTTGGTCGAACAACCAGGTCTTTAAATCGCGGCGGAAGGTGCGGAGGTCAGGGGCCAGATGGAGGTCCAGTAGCAGTTCGTTCCATAAGTCGGGGACCGCTACAGAATAGGCTCGTCGCCTAATGTGAGAATAATTCTGGATACATTGGAATACTATGAGGCACATCCTGAAAAACAAATGGCTTTGATGTTTTTAGATGCACAGAAAGCCTTTGGCAATGTGAGTTGGTGATTTATGTTATTACAATTGAAATAAATGGGCTTTGGTAAAAAAAATTGTTCAAGCCATAGAAACAATATATTATAAGCAAACTGCAAAGGTTATGATAAATGGAGAGTTAACAGATGCCATAGATATAAGAAAAGGGACCAGACAAGGTTCTCCACTGTCGCCTCTGCTGTTTGTATTAACATTGGAAGTGTTGAACAGGAATATTAGAGAAAGAAAAAAAATAAAAGAAATGAAAATTAAAATGGAAGAGTACAACAAATTGCAAGCCTTTGCAGATGACCTGGTATTTATATTAGAGGATCCATTGGAAACAGCACCTAAATTAATAGAAAAGATAGAAGAGTACAGAAAAGTAGCAGGTTTGAAAATAAATAAACATAAAACAAAGATATTAACAAAGAACATATCAGCAAGACGAAAGAAGGAGTGTTTGGATGCAAAAAGATATTGGACTAAAATCCACACATGGTTGGAAAAAATGATAAAACAACACATAGACTTTAAACCAGAGATATTTTTATTGGGAATCATACTGGAAATATACAATAAAGAATTGAAATATTTGATTGTAAATGTTTTAACAGCAGCTAGAATTGTATTTGCTAAGAATTGGAAAAATGAAAAAAATACCTATGCAGGAGGAAGTTATTAAGAAAATTACTGACTGTGCTGAAATGAGTAAATTGACATTTGAAATTAGAGAACAAGAAGATAAACAATTTTATATGATATGGAATTTATTTTATCAATGTTTAGATAAAAAGACATGATAATGAAATAGACTAGGAAATTTCATAATAGATTTATTAATAGATTGATATAGAATACAATACAAAAATATATAGCCATTGGACGAATGCATAATATAAATTTATAATAAAATCTAGAATATCTCATATAAAATGATGGAATAATAGTTTAGTCAAATGAATGATTAATAACTGATAAATATATAAGCATATGTTAGATTGACAATGTGAGAACTTATATAACCTGTGAGTAAGGACTATGAAAGGATAGCACAAAAGATTTGTAACCAACTGACACAATGTATGTATCTAACTGGAAGGTGGTTTTATGTTTTTATGTTTTGTCTGTATATGTCTAAAAAAATTATTTAAAAAAAGAATATTGTTGCTTTCTTTTAATTCTTTGCAGGACATTTGTCCCCATCTTTTGCTCAGCCTCCGAAGGCAATGACCTCTCTTCAAACATCCAGTAAGAGAGACATGGCTACTCTCTGGGGATCTGCCCATGCAAATTAAAATTTTGCCTTGTAAAAAAGGAGGAATAAATTCCATTCTCTTCCACTTAAGAAAAAGAAACCAGTGTTACAGGTTTGCTTCGTGTTAGTTTTCTCAAATAGCAAGTTACTGCAGGCTAATTAGAATAGGCTTTAGCTCAACATCTTCCTATCTGTTGAGATGATGCAAGTTGGCAAAAAAAGTGAAGCAAAGGCTCAGCATGTAGGTGGTAGAGAGGCTTGCAAAATGAGAGCAATTCCCAACATGCCTTTAAAAAAAATCCTGTCTCTGGCAATGCTTGCCAGCTGCAAGCTGAGTATAAAAGGACTATGAAACTAATTTTGAGCATCTGATCCTGCCATGCCATGCAATCTAATATTTCATTTTTATGTGGTTTCCAGGGACCTTTTATATCCTGCCACAATAGCACTTCATTTTTTTATTTTTTTGTTTTTGAAGAGAACAATGAAAAGGGCACAGATTTTTGAAAAGAGCCTGCAGAGAATCAGTGCGAGTGATCTCGAGTAGTGTGTAAGGTAAAGATTTCCCCATCCGGTCATGTCTGACTCTAGGGCAGTGCTCATCTCTGTTTCTTGGCCAAGGAAGCCAGCGTTGTTTGAAGATAATTTTGTGGCCATGTGGCCAGCGTATGCCAAGGTGTGCAGGATGCTGTTACCTTCCCACCAAAGTGGTACCTATTTATATCTCCTAGGATTTGTATCTTTTGGAACTGCTAAGTGGGCCAGAGCTGGGGCAAGTAATGGGAACTCACCTCATCATGCAGAGCTTGGACCTCAAACCTCAGCTGCCAACTTTCCAGCTAACAAACTCAGTGTCTTTAATCTCTGAGCCACTGCCTTCCTTGACGAGTTTATCCCACTGTTCTAAAGGATTTGCCAGAAATCCTTCTGACACCATGAGTTATGTCCAGTGGTGTGATTCAACCGGTGTAACAAACAGTTCAGTGAGGGCACGCACACACCAAATGCACACTCTGCAGGCACACACAGTGTTTAAAAAAATCCCTTTTTCAGTTCTAATACTTATCTTCTACTGCAGCCCCTGTGAATAAAACAGCTGAGGTGCAGCAAATTGCTTTGTGGCGCAAATCAGCTGTGCTCTAAAACAACGAAATAAAGCCCAGGAAAGAGCAGGGGTGGATGAGTGGGGCCAAATGCTCACTAGAACTACCAGTTCACCCAAACCAGTCCGAACCAGTAGAATCCCACCCCTGGTTATGTCCTTATGTAGCTAATCACTCTCTAAGCTGGTGCTCCTCTATCATTTATTACCCCATAATGGAGAGTGAAGTATATATCACTGGACAGATCACTTTTGTTCACTCCAAATAAGCAAAGGTCCTCTGTCTAGTAAATGAAATGTATGAACAAATTGTGTACCCTTGAATTTAGCTGTCATCACTATTTTCATGGGCAGAAAATCCTAAGAGCAATTGTGTCATGAGAAGCAGATTTGTAAATTCATCAACAAGGTATAAATACTAGGGCAGCCATCATAGTAGCCTTAAACATCTGGTGGATTGTTATGCATCTGTTCTGTGCCTTGAAGAGTTGGGTCTCCAGTTATAGATTCTGCACTAAACATGATGCTAGACTAAATATTTTGTGATTGTACTCTGTAGTTAGAAGATCAAGCAAATGGGACCTGGTTTATTCCAGACAAATTGCAACACTGATCTGGAATTGGGATTGTGATGGGGAGCAAAGCACTAACCTCCACTGTCCCCTTCCATTGGCTGGGGGAATTTAAATAGACACTAGGTGGCTTTGTGCTGAGATTACTGTAGTAGTGGATTCTTGCATAGAGCAAAAGGTAGGACGACTTGTTTTTCTAACTGAAGGCCAATCTATCAGGCACATGAAAGAAGAACCTCTCTTGTGTCATTCCCAACTACAAAAAACTATGAGTGAATTGTGTTCCATATTTTTGATAATTGTAAATGAATACAAATTAGGGTTAATTTCAATGAAATTAAATATATATATATAATGTCATATATTTGTTTTCGTAGATTTTCACGGGTAAAGGTATGTAGGTCTTGGTGTATTCGGGTCTTGTCCCGTGTAAGATTGAGAATA
The DNA here is from genome assembly GCA_009733165.1 of Naja naja. Lineage (NCBI taxonomy): Eukaryota > Metazoa > Chordata > Lepidosauria > Squamata > Elapidae > Naja > Naja naja. The sequence continues at coordinate 342,053,022 of CM019148.1, read as the reverse complement.
CCTTGGCAACGTTTCGACGAAATTTCATCGAAACGTTGCCAAGGTATTCTCAATCTTACACGGGACAAGACCCGAATACACCAAGACCTAAATGTTATATATATATAAGCTTATTTTGACCCCAAGAGTTAATATGGTTACGCAAGGAGCTGGGGGTCAAGGGGAGCCAGTAAATATTTGGGTGGGAGTAGGTCTCTTATGACTACGTAAGGATTCCAAACTGATGATGCATTTGACCCCACCTTCAGGCTGTTCCCTGACATCTCTTACAGTTTCCCAAGGTTGGATGTCAGCTGCCAGCAAGAGTGACCTTGAGTTATCATTATCTGCTGTGTAACTGGCCTCATTTATCAGCATGCTTTGTGTTGTGTGTCTGTGACCTTCCACCCTCCCCCTTGTCTTTCTTATCTCCCTTGTCCTAGGAAAGCTATATCTACCTGTATTCATGTTCACCCAGGAAAGATATGTCTACTTGTATTCATTCCACCTCACCAATATTTAACTAATTATCAGTGCCCTTGTTGATACTGAGGAGGTGAAAACCTTGTATTTTTCATATTTTAAATGCTACCTGCTTTTATGAAGTCACCATTATCGTTATCTATTAGTATTGTTCAGGGTGCTGTTAGGTATAGTAGCATTTATTAAATTATTTTCATATAATAAAAGTGTGGGGGTCAACCAGCAATTTGAAACTTTAAAATTTGATTCATGGATAAAAGCAAAAATCAAAACCTATTCATACTGACTATCAAAAATGATTCGGCCTAACTCATGAATTTTATTAGATTGGGCTTAACCTGAATTTTTTTCACACTTATCAAATGTTTGAGGGATCTTTCATATAACAGATTGAAGAGCTTTGTCACTTGCCTGAATCAAAAGCTTCTTTGAGCTTTTGAAATGGAAGTATTGCAGCACTCCTAAATCTGGACAGATTAATCCTTGTCAGTAAGATTAATTAGAGAAAATAAACTGGTAATACAGATGTTGGCATACTTCTCTTTTTATCTTTATAGACTTTCCCATAAACAGATGCCAAGTAAAATTGACATAATTGTTCCCCATGATGACAAAGGAAATTGCAAAATTCTTATTATTCTCTTATATCTGGTGACTGAAATTGCTCCAAGTAGAGCAACAGTCAAATATTCATACCATATGCTTACAGATATCATAACACTACACAGTATTCTGGTGTGTGTTCTTAGTTGTTTGTGACTTTTTTTACATATATTTCTTTTTCTTCTACTTTTTTCCAATTTTGATAATGGTTTCAAAGAAATTATGACTTACTGGTGACTAACAGGAAATATTTTATATAAACGTTAATTTTAAAACCTGATCTCCCAGGTATAAAGTAAGTTATTTTCTCCAAGACCTTACCTTGAGCACACTATGTTATGTCTATTAATATTTAGAGGAAAGGGAAGATTAAATAGTGGAGATAATATTTATACAGGATCTTGGAAATAAAGCAGAAATGATAAGATAAAGAGTAATTGTGTTAAGGTTTGAAAATGGTAAATTGGAAATATATCATCCCAAATGGATGAAGCATTTAGTGTAAAGGGGGAGGGGCTTGATTTTGTTTGGATTTTTTCGCAGATAATCCAAATCCACATATTATAAATTTGTAAAGGTGGACAGTACAGTGTTTTAGAAGATGCAATACAAGAACTTGTGCCAAAAATCCAGGTTAAAAAATCATACAAAATGTGTGTGTGGTGGAGGGGGATGGGGGCCAGTGGGGGAGATCCCAAGAATTACAGAATTAACCAGAAATCACTGCCTTACAGATTGTCATGGCTGCTTCCAAATTCAATGTCAAACTTGGCACATTTTTATGAGTGTCATTAAGCAGTTGAATCTTGACAGATTCGTAACATTTAGAACTGCCCGCCCCCTTTTGGGCACAGAAACAACATTTCAGTGCACCAGGGGATTCACCTCCAGATTCAGTTTTGCTTTGAATCCCCTACATGCACCAAGGACACCAATTTGCTTCAAAAAGGGGAGTGGAGGTTATTATTTTTTTATTGTTTCTATTGTAGAAAGTTAGCACCCACCCGTCTCCTAGAAGAAAGAAATATTCTAGGAAATATTAAAAAGGCAGAATAATTGCCCTAAAAGAACAAGAAAAACCTTAAGGGTCACAGAAACTTAGCCTCAGCAGATATTTTGGTGCCAGCTTATCTACAACACAAAAGACCTTCAGATCCAGGGTGATAGGATTAGGCCTCACTCAGATCCAAAATAGGACAAAGCCATTAAGCCATAATAGGAATTCCCCAAAGCCCCTTCATTACATCACCCAGCAAAATTCAACCAAGCCTGGGACTCAAGACAATCTACAAAGTTACCCCTGCATGGCCCCATGGGATAGGAGTCTGACAACCAATCAGGATACATTTCTTGCTACAGGAACAGGAAGCAAGTCTCTCTCCCTCTCTCACCCATGTGCTCAATTTTGCCCAGGACCCCTGTGCTGTCCACCATTAAACTATTCTTCCAAGCAGTCTCCATGTTTCCAGTGTCTTTCTTCCCACTTGGAACGGACCCTAGATGGACATTTCTTCCAACACTATATTGGGTTTTTATTTTTGTAAAATAAAATATTTTTATTTTTTCTTAGAGTCACTGAGAATGGATGGGCGGCCATGCAAATTTTGTTAAATTAAATAAATAAATAAAAATAAAATCCTCAGGGAAGAACAGGGAATTTTCTATCAGATGCAAATAGCAAACACGAGTGATTTTATGAATGGGAGCACTTTCAGGTTCAGCTAGTCCAATATTAGGAAAGATCACTGTTTGCAGATTAGAAATTTGGAGAGTATGCCCTGGTTGGTATGCTAGTCACAAAACGATGATTTACAAAGGGACTTCTACCTATCATCCCCTCTAAATCTTTCCTTGTTGGATTTTTTCTCCTTGCACCCAGCCTACTTTTGGGGTTAGCATAATTTATTTATTTATTATTTATTATTTGAACTTGTATGCCGCCCCATCTCTGAAGACTCGGGGCGGCTCACAGCTAAAAAACAGAGACAATAAATGCTTAAAAAACGATTAAACTAAATTACAAGCCCAAATCCTAAAAACAAATTTGCAATAATTAACATTAAAAACTATCCCTCCCCAGGAGGGGTCACAGCCCGGGTTGGTCAAATAACCAGGTCTTTAACTCACGGCGGAAGGTGCAGAGGTCAGGGGCCAGGCGGAGCCCCAAGGGCAGTTGATTCCAAAGGTCAGGGGCCGCGACAGAATAGGCTCGCTGCCGGGGGACCGCCAGCCGGCATTGGCCCACCGACAGGACCCCGAGGAGTCCTTGCCTATGTGCTCGCACAGGGCAGCCAGCATTTGATATCGGAAGAAGAAGCTCCCTTAAATATTGAGGACCCATGTCGTGCAGGACTTTATATGTTAAAACTAAAACCTTGAATCTCACCCGGGAGTGCAACCGGGCAACCAATGCAAGCAGCGCAGGAGGGGGGCAACATGGGAGAATCGGGAAACTCCCATCACCATCCGCGCTGCCGCATTCTGCACCAGCTGCAGTCTCCGGATGGTATGCAAGGGCAGTCCTAAATAGAGATCGTTGCAGTAGTTGAGTCTAGAGGTAACAAGGGCGTGAGTGACTGTGCGCAGGGCATCTCGGTCCAGAAAAGGGCAAAGCTGATGAACAAGGCGGAGCTGGGCAAAGGCCCCCCTGGCAACGGCCCCCACCTGCTCCTCCAACCGGAGCCGGACATCCAGGAGGACCCCCAGATTCCGCGCCCTATCCACAGGGGTCAACACCTCTCCCCCTATGGCCAAAGATGGACAATCCTGACTGGGCCGAGATGCCGATATGCACAGCCACTCAGTCTTGGCCGGGTTGAGTCGAAGCATGTTCCCGCTCATCCAGATCCGTACCGCATCCAAACACCGGGTCATCAGGGAGAGGGCATCGCTGATCTGGTTTGGGGTGGAGATGTACAGCTGGGTATCATCCGCGTACTGATGGAATCTCACCCCAAACCACGGATGATCTCACCCAGCGGCTTCATGTAGATGTTAAATAAAAGAGGGGAGAGGACCAACCCCTGAGGGACCCCACAAGAGAGCGCCCTCGAGGTCGACCTCACCCCGCCAACACTGATTGCGACTGCCCCGAGAGGTAGGAGGAGAACCACTGAAGAACAGTGCCCCCCACTCCCAACCCCCTGAGCGCCGCAAAGGATACCATGGTCGATGGTATCGAAAGCCGCTGAGAGATCTAATAGGACCAGGACAGAGGAAAAACCCCTGTCCCGGGCCCTCCAGAGATCATCCATCAGCACGACCAATGCCGTCTCCGTGCTGTAACCGGGTCGGAAGCCCAATTGATACGGATCCAGGTAATCCGCTTCATCCAGGAAAAGTGGAACCTGCTGAGCCACCACACTCTCAACAACCTTCGCCAGAAAGCGAAGGTTGGAGACTGGACGAAAGTTGTCTAACATGGTCGGGTCCAGAGCAGGCTTCTTCAGGAGGGGTCTCACCACCGCCTCCTTCAAGGCGGAGGGAAAACACCCTCCCTTAAGCGCTGACAACTGCCCGAGCCAACCGAGGTGGCCTCCCTGGCGGCATAAGTCAGCCAGGAAGGACACGGGTCCAACAAACATGTGGTGGAACTCAGATGCCGCATAATCCTGTCCACTTCATCCTCGGAAACAGGATCGAACTCATCCCAGATCGCACTGGCCAGACTACTTGTATCTCGTTCCTCAGACCACTGCAAATCAGAGGACAACCGGCCCCGAATCCGAGCGATCTTATCTGACAGATATTGACCAAAGTCCTCAGCCCTTCCCCGCAACGGGTCCGGGGCCCCCCCTATACGAAGGAGAGAGCGGGTAACTTGAAACAGGGCGGCTGGGCAGTTATCTGCGGACGCTATGAGAGTGGAGAGATAAGACCTTCTCGCCTTTCTCATAGCTACCAGGTAAGTCCTAATATAGGCTCTTAGCTGGGCTCGATCGGACTGAGAGCGGGTGGACCTCCACCTGCTCTCTAAACCCCTTCGACGACGTTTCATCTCCCGGAGGTCCTCGTATACCAAGGCGCCATCCAGGATCCACGGCGTGTGAGGGGACGCATGGGGACAACCCTGTCGAGGGCATCCGACGCAGCCCATTGCCAGGCAACCGCCAGCTCCTCGGCAGAGCTGTGGGCAAGGGAAGAGGGAAAAAACCCCAGCTCCACCTGGAACCTCTCAGGGTCCATCAGGCGTCTGGGGCAGAACCATCTAAGTGGCTCCTCATCCCAGCAGTGGGGGGCAGCCTGTTGGAAGACCAGCCATAGGAGATAGTGATCAGACCATGGAACGAGCAACGCCGTAAAAATGGGTTGCCCTCTGTCACTACGCCACTGTTCAGAGACAAAAACTAGGTCAAGAGTATTTCCCCCCTCATGAGTCGGGCCTTGAATCAACTGGGTCAGGCCCATGGCTTCCATAGAGGCCATGAATTCCTGGGCCAAACCCAACACTCCCCCCAGGGAAGGCAAATTGAAGTCCCCCAGGACCATAAGGTCCAAGAACTCCACTGCCACCCCCGAGAGAAGATCGAGAAGCCCAGGCAGGGCCGCTGTCACACAGCTGGGGGAAAGGTATGTGAGCAGCAGGCCCACCCGCCCATTAGGCCCCCACCTCAAGAGGAGGGTCTCACTCCTGCCTATCTCTGAAACAGAGACCTCCCTTGGAAACAGGGTCTCCCGAATAACCACAGCCACCCCACCACCCCTTCCCTGGGCCCGTGGTCAGTGAAAAACCCAAAAACCTGGAGGGCATAAATCAACCAGAGGGACACCTCCCTCCAGGCCCAACCAGGTTTCGGTGATACAAGCCAGGTCCGCAGCCTCCTCAATGATCTCATGGAGGAGGGAGGACTTATTAGCCACGGACCTGGCATTAAAAAACACCAACCTAAGCCCAGGGCTCCCAGTTCTGATGCCCCCTAGGGAGGAGACCATAGGGTCGGAGCGTGCCACTGCACAAAGATGGCGGGTGCGCGCTCCCAACACATGATATGGCCCTATGCCTCGACGTCCCCTCCCAATCCCGACCACCCTGGGAATCGCGGTCCCCACCTCAAGCCCCAGAGCCCCGCCGGCCCCCAACCCCCGCCCCCCCACCATGCCCCAAGCTGCAAAAAGACCCCTCCATCCCCAGCCCCCTCCCTATCCCTTCAAAACACCGAATTAAAATTTTTTAAAGTCATCCCTTAGTTCCTGATTTAAAATTTAACCCCTTGGTCGTGCCATGCCACCTCTCGGGATCCCAGGATCCATCATCAAGGTAAGCTGTCGACAACCTCATGGGCCAACTCAAGGACAAGGGTGCAGTCCTGAGGGCCCATAACTCCGGCAGCAAGTAAACGCCCATAAACAATGAATTGCAGTTTATAGACGGTGAGGGCAGAATAAGGCGTCATATAACAGGGTGGTAGATGTTACACAGATGTACAATGTCCGAGTGGAGAAAAAGAAAAAGGTCCAGGTGACAGTGTCCAAGAAGTTCAACATCACAAACGGACCTCTCACATCCGTTTGGAAGGCCAAGTTGGAAATAAATGACCAACCGCTCTCTCACCGCGGTGGTCGAAACAGTCTTGGAACTGATGGGTCAGGTGTTAAGCCCCTCTACCCTCTCACAGTAGAGGGGTAGTCCTCCCATTGTCCTCATACCACAATGGGGCCCTGCCTGAGACCAGAGTCCTGAAAGGGGAAAGGTCCAGATGAAACTAAGGACCATGATTGTTGGTTAAAGATGACAACTGCACCCAAAAAAGTGCAGCAGGAAAAACCAAGCAGCAGAGCCGGCAATAGAAGACAGGAGCAGTAGACGGGCCAAGAATAACACAGAGCAATAGGCAGGAAGTCCAGGTAGAAAATCCATAGATGTTAACCTCACCATCACGGCCAAGGTCCAGAGCCACAAAAGACTGGCCAACCACGGGGGTCGTCCCTCCGATGGAAATGTCAGTTCTGACCCCCACCAGGCTGGCAGTAGCTCACCCGACCCGGCCAATGTCCGACGGAACCAGCATTCCCGGCTGGAGTCAATCCAGCCAGCAGATGTTTCTGTGCCCGAGAGCCCCGGCAACTCAGTCTCAAGGCATTCCAGCCGTCCACCGCCACCAACTCTTCCACATCCATCTGGGCTCCCCCCTAGGCTAACAAGGCCATCGAGATAAGGAGACCGGCGAAACCGTCCAGGACACTGGGTCACCAGAAAGCGCCCCCTAAATAGTCCGGGGGCTCGTCGGTTGGCCCAGAAGCCAACAGCAGCAGCGTCTAAATTCGCTCCCACCGGCACCACAGTCACAGCTGCTGCAGCCTCCGTGGCCCCCGTAATCACCAAGGCCACCAAGGCCGTCAAGACCACCATCGCGGCCGATACCTCTCCTGGAACGGCCGCTGCCTCCATCGTCCCTACAGCCTCCGCCGTCGCCACCTCTCCAGCTGACAAAATCGTGGCCGGAGCCTCCGCCGAAGCAGCCGACATCGCCGCCACCGCCGCTCCAGCCGCCACCAGCGAAAAGGCTGCAAGAACTGTCCCAGCAGCCGCTCCAACCGTCACGGCCTTTGCAGCCACTGAAGAGGCCGCCAGGCTGTCAAAGCCTCCGACCAAACAGCCGCCATTTCCCGACCGCCCGGAACAGCCGCTGAGATCGGGAGCCTGGATATCGGCTCACCGGCTGCCCAGCCACACCGAAACCAGCCCAGTTCCACACCTGGGCTCTCCTAGATGACCCAGGAGAGTACAGTAGCGTTCAGGAAAGTCTCCACCAGCACCCAATGCCAAAACTAACCGCACACCCCAGGAGCCTTCTCAGCCACCAGCCACCATCTTGGGCATGCGCAGACCGGGCATAATAGATGTAGAGGGAACTTCCTGGAACTTTCATATTGTCTGAATCCATTTTCCATGACTGGATTTGTCTAAATCTCTGCAGAAGAAAATTCAACACATGATATACTGCCAGAAATAGTTGTCTTGATAGTAGGAAGTTACCTTTCTTTTGCATTAAAAATGATGCACAATGTGTGTCAACTCATAAAACATTTCTATGCCTGTTTTAGCTTGCCATAAATAAGGGGTGGGGGGAGGAAAAATTTGAAGGAGCAGTGCAGCAGTTTAAAACCAAAAGTGCATTCCATTCTTATCTTGCAAAGATTGTAACTAAGCTACTGGAATTTCTGCCTTGAAAATCCCTAATTGGAGAACGTGATTGATGACTCTCAACTATGAACATGTTTCATTGGAGAATATGAATTATGATACACCCAGAAGGGTGGGGGGAAAGTAGGGTCATAGGTGATAGTGAACTACGTGTCTCAGAATCGGCTTCATACAGGTCATGCCGACATATGCGCTCCTAATAAATCCTTTTTTGAAGCTTGGCTCGAGGCTCATGATTTAATTAGGGCAACTGTCAGAATCCTGACAATGGGAAGATTTGGATTCAAATTCACTTGTAATTAGATTAACATATTGCAAGAAATCAATTTGTATGAACATGATTTAAACTTTGAATATAAAATGAAATACAATAAATATAATTATTTGTAAATTAATGCAAAATTGGCTAGGCCCATACCACATATGAAGCCCAAGCTGAGTTTCTGAGAGGGAATTGGGCAGCCATATAAATTTTCTGAAATAAGTCAATCCAACAGTGTTATATTTGGGTATAGCATACAATGTGAACTTCCTTTCAAATAACATGATAAAAAAGATGTTGAGACTCTACAAAAAGTACAGAGAAGAGCAACCAGGATGATTAGGGGACTGGAGACTAAAACATATGAAGAACGGTTACAGAAACTGGGCATGGTTAATCTAGTGAAGAGAAGGACCGGGGGAGACATGATAGTACTGATACACCTCATGGTGTAGGTTCCTAAAGAAACTAAAACCTCATTTATTTATTTATTTATTGGTCTTATATGCTGCCCTATTTGCTGAGGGACTCAGGGCGGCTCACATAAAAAACACCCAATACAAAAGTTTAAAAAAATTAAGATAATTAAACTAATTAGATCAGATAAAATTTAAAACCCAATCCACAAGACATTTAAAAGTGATTGCTATTATCCTCGCTCATGAAGGTATTACTTGAGACCATGAAAATAACTTAATCCTTAATCCAGCAGGACCTGTCTTTTTAAGTGGCTTTCTTTCTGCCCACTATCTTTGTTAGCACTTGCTTTTAAGATCTAGAATAAAAAGGAAAAATTCACACTACAGTTAGTGTTGTTTTAGATAAACACAAATTTGCAGATATGCTTTGCAGTGCAGTAATGAGAGCTGGGCATTAAATGTTTTAAGAAAAATATCTAAGCCTTCATCTCCTGCCAATCACCCTACAAAACTGCTTCGAATACCCTTCTCATATCTAGGTGTCTCAAAGCTTAGAAACAAAAGCAATCTGAGAGGATACAGCTTAGAGCCCATTCAGACTGCAGTGAGTGCATTTAATAATTTCCTCTCCGGTCAAATTAGTATTTTTTAACGTTGACAAGTTTAAGATATGTGGGCTTCATACTGGTTGGTGGATTCTGGGAGTTGAAGTCCACACAGCTTGTCAACATTGAAAAATGCTAATTTGATGGGAGAGGAAATTATTAAATGCACTGCATCAAATGAACCATTCTCCACAAATATACTACTTGTTTTTACTTAACCTTTTTTTTGAGGGGCAGTTCATGTTGTTACTCTATGGCAGAGGTCTCCAAACTTGGCAACTTTAAAGACTTGTGGACTTCAACTCCCAGAATTCTCCAGCCAGCATAGTCTTAAAGTTGCCAAGTTTGGAGACCTCTGCTATATGGTCTTTTAGCTACACTCCTGAGGTTTGCATAAACACACCCATGTGGTTTTCTTAGCAATAAGAAATGGATTTCACACTGATGTTTTCCAATTTACAGTAGTTTACAGCCTTACTAGTATGTGATTTCTCTCAGTCAAGTATTAAATAGACGTTTGTTCTTGGCTTCCAGGAACAAACAAGGCCACCTGCTACTGCTAACTATAATCTCTCATCCTCATGTGAATAACAGAATAACAAAGCTGAAAGAGACTTTGGAGATCTTCTAGTCCATCCCCTGCTCACACAGGAGACATTATACCATTTCACACAGGATGGTTCTCCAATCTGTTCAGTGTTGGAGCAACTTCTGGAGACCAAAAGTGGATAGTTTTTCCTGGAAATGGCGTCCCAGTAAAATATTACATCTGAACCTTATAGTGGAATGAAATAACTGACTTCTGTTCAGGGAAACTTAGTTGTAGCATTGTTTGGCATTTTGTACTTCCATATCATCTCCTACAGATGGAAGAGCTTCCAACAATTGCTTGGTTTTTCACTCGGTTAAGCAAAAAGGTTTCAAATTGCCATAAAAAGAAAATCCTCTTGTCAAATGCATTAGAGATCAATTTCTAGAGGGAACTATCTCAAGTTGATTCACTGCAAGGATATTTTTACTTTCCCTTTATGCATCATGATTTGCTCTGAATGACAATGGCTGGATTTCTGAGGCAGCAGTTTGGCAAAACAGAACTGTCCTAAAGCAACAATAGGCCAGACTTTCCTTCAAAATGGAGGTATTATATCAGAGAAAATCTAAATTCCCCGAGTGACAAGAGGGATACACTAGCTGACTTCTGAAATAATTCTGTAAGAATCTGTCAGTGTTGTCTTGCTCAAATAGTGATACACGGTCTTTGTTTTTTTCAATTAACTTGTCTGACACTTGATCTTCTTGGGAAAAAGTTGAATAGTTTAGAAACCACAGCTGACCTTGCAAAGAAAGTGGGACATTCCCATTTCTGAGCTATTATTATGGAGATTAACCAATATGGGACTAAGCCCAGAGACAGCATCAGGGAATGCCAATACTACTCTCAGAAATTAGTCCATATGATGCTGGCACTGTATTGTAAAATGAATAATCTAGCAAGTTTTCAGGAATGAAGAGATTCTTTTCAATTCAGATCTTCTGCACTCAGAGGTTATTTCATGAAATATTCTTAAACAGGTAAAACCAAAAAAAAAGTAATAGCTTTGGTCTCACACTGATAGGGGAGGGGAGATAAAAATAAGAATACAAGGCAAGTATAGAAAACAGTGCTATATTGTGTTTTTTGACCATGTTAATAATTGATCTAATCTGTCTTAAACGTGCTTGTCTCTTTCCTACTCTGCAGGTCTGAAATTTCCAAAAATTCGCTACATTGACTGGCAATCCATCTCCATGTTTTTTGGGCAATTTCCCCCCCCCCCTCCAGTTCTACACGAAAATGCCAGGGTTGAATGTGGAACCTTTGACTTGAAAGTCATAGACTATCACGCTGAGCCATGGATAAGTCCTTGTATTTGTACACATGAATTGCCTAGTACTTTTTTCAACATCATTAATGAAATGGGCAACACTACTTTTCATTTCCCAGACTTTTAAAAATCTGTAACAAGTTACACAAATATTTTTGCAGTTGTCCTTGGCTATATTTTATTTTATATTTTGTATTGTACTTTTTATAGTTTCATTAGCTACAGTGGAAAACTCTTGTTAACTGATTTTTTTAAAACCAATTCAGGATATGCTTGAATGCATTCATGAAAAGGGTTCTTCTGATCACCCAATTTACAGCTTGGTTTCCTTCTGCATTGCATCCTCAAAGTAGCTTATATAATCTTACTGCTGATGAAGCCCATTGTTACCACCACTTTATATATATAATTGTTAATAAATATGCCTTGCTTTTCATTTCTGTATAATTTAGGTTAATGGAGCTGAATGGCCTTGATTATTTGATGGCAGTTTTCAGGTTCCAAGTTAAGCAAAACAACACAAAATAAATGTAAAATGTCAATGTGGGATTTAATTTCACCTAAAGATAGCGTAAAAAAATAATATACAGAATAATAGTAGAATATACTACAGTGCATGTTTTAAAACTTTAGAGACAATGATTTGTTCATTAAAATATATACCCAATGAAACAAACTCTTTCAGCAATTTTAATGCTAATTATAATAGTGCTAAATAACCTGAATAATAAATCCCACCCAAAATTGCAAGTTACTTGCAACAGTCATTCAGGTCTAGTTATATTTATTAATATTTTTTTGTTTTTAAAAAGCATAGCAATAAATGAGAATGTAACAACAAAGTATTTAATTTTTGTGCTTTCATTAAGATTAATCACATTTTTAGGAATGTAAAAAAAAGTGTTTACCTAATTTCTTAAAACTTTTTTCTTCTGGTACACATTGAACAAAAAAAACTATATTAGCTTGGGGAGTTAGTATGTACCTAATCAAAGTAATTCCTAGTGTCTGGATAGAATTGCAGAAGAAAATGTACCGGTACTGAGTGAGAACACTGCTTTTTTAATCTCGATAAGAAAAAATAATTCACTGATTAGAATTCTGAAGCCTGCTTATGTTCATGTAAAAAGCTTTTTTTTTAAAGTTTGGAAGTCTTAATTAGTAAGTCCTGATCAATATAAAATGGCATTTAGATCTCACATCAATTTGAAAAGTAGCCATAGACATCTCATCAAAACCTGTAAAATGGTGGACAGGACAATCTTGTGGGTTTTGACACCGATCCACCCTGCTTTCCTTTGTCCCCTTGCCTCAGAGGCCCCTGATCCTTACCATGGTGGTAGGAATAATTATGATCAAAGGGTGTGTGTGTGGTGAATCCATCTTCCCAGGGTCATGAAACTAATTTATATTCTCCGTGTCCAAGCCAAATATTCTGGATTACATTTGTAACAACACATTCTCCGTATGCCATATGCCATATGCCAAATTCTTAAATTCCATACAGGAGGATAACTGCTATTTTTGTGATTAATAAACATAAATACTGTAGAAAAGCAGAGCATAAAAAAGGCTAGAGTGACACAAAGGATCCAGTGTTCTGGTCTCATCAACAAAAGAATGAGGCCAGAGAATATTCCACCCCCCTCCAAATGAATTTAGCAACATTTCAAAAAATAAGGCAAAATATCAATGCCTTATTTGAAACTATAGCAGGAAAACAAAGCCAAGAAACTACAACTAGATGTGTATACTTCTAAACACTAGAGAAAAAAGAATATTTGTTCTTTTTAATCTGAGAACCAAAGTGTATATGGTACCTAGCATCCAGCAAGAGTAATTTAATTCATAATGTCTCATGCTCCTGGGCTCTTTTTTATTATAATTTGTAGACTCTTGGATAATAGCAACACATGTACTCCTTCCACAACCCAACACAGAGATGGTAATTCCTGAACATTCAACCTGTTTAAGAATTCTGCAATTGCATTATTTGAGATTTGCATCATGTGAATGTTCTGATGTACCGTTATCATCAAAATACAAGTTCCTGATTCATTTCCACCCTTTTAGATGAGGCCCAATAATTGCTGACTAGTAACACTTTTAGGAAAAAGGAAACACTGCCTACAATAGACCATGTACCATATACAGGTAGTCCTCAACTTACAACAGCTCATTTAGTGACCATTTGAAGTTACAATAGTTACAAAAGTAACTTAGGACTGCTTTTCACACTTATGACCGTTGCAGCATTCCTGACGGTCACGTGATCAACATTCAGACACGTGGCAACTGACTCATACTTATGACAATTGCAGTGTCCCGCAGTCATATCATTACTTTTTGCAATCTTCTTTCAAGCAAAGTGAATGGGGAAGCCAGATTCATTTAATAGCGGTGTTACTAAAAACTGCAGTGGCAAGAAAGGTCATCAAATGAGGCAAAATTCATTTAACGAATGTCTTGGACTTAATTGTGGTTGTAGGTCAAGGACTACCTGTACAATTTTGCAAATTGTAAGGCTCAAATGAAATTAAAACGGTTCAATTTTCTGAGTCTTATCACTGCAAAACTTTATGTTGCAAAGAGGCCCCAAGGAAACACAAAATAGACTTCTGTGATACTCAATACCACCCTTTTTATAGGCTTAAATCGCCTTAATTTACACAATTGGATGATACCGTGAACATGTAACCTGTAAGTACATATTCTTACAAGTAAGAATATAATAGCAGCAATTTTTTGCCTTTACCATACATGATCATTTGCCTGTCTACATTCTCCATGTGTACAATGTACACACTAGGCACTTTTTAGACAGCTGGGAATAGAGATGAGGTCTGTGCAGCCCTACATATTCAAAAAGCAAAATAGGATTTGGAATTCTGGTTTAGAACAGTTCAAAACACTGTGTGTCATTGGGCTCAAGCAAAGTGCCTTTCACAGATGCCGCGTGATCCCAGGAAAAAGTGCATTTGATTTAATGGATTTCCATCATGTGCTCCATGCATGTCCCACATGTATTTAATGATCATTTGCCCTCTGAATCTGGATTGCTGTATAGCCCTAGTAGAAGCATCCATAAATGAAGTTTACAAGTGCATAAGAAGTATGTAAACAACACATATACTGGAGCACATCAATCCCCTTAATGCATTCTCTGTACATTATATAACCGTGAACAGTGTTTTAATTTTGCTGGTATAATACAAAATCAGACATATGAGAGAATACACTCTTTTTCTGCTTTTCCTCCTTCTGTTTACCTTTCTTCTATATACCCTGCTGATCTCCAAAGATCTCTAGGACAAGAAAGACCATGTCAGATGCCATTATGTCACAAGAAAAATAAAGGTTTTCCCTCACTAGTTTTTGTTTAGACAGCATGTCACTGATCGGAAATAATAGGCTACATGGCCTTAGATGTAATTAATACCATAATACATTTGATTATTTTGTGGAGGAGTATCCAAACAAAAAATGACAAAAGAACCTCCTTCACAATTTGATAACTGATCTAACAGCATGGGAAATACAATGCAACAGTACAAGTGTATATGCTTCTTATTAAAGCCACCATTGTTACGAATATGACTTCATTTGAAACCAAGAAAAATTATGTTAAAAAATAATTTAACATTGCATTAATTTCAGATATAATTAAAGCCTAATTAAAAAAACAGAATCGGGAAAATGTACTCTTTCCAATAACGTACTTAAAAATGTCCATTAAAGTATTATTTATTTATTTATTTATTTATTTATTTATTCGACTTATATGCCCCTCTCGAGGGACTCGGCTCACAACTAAAATAGAATACAACAATAAGTTACTTAAAAATATATTAAATTAAAGCCGAATTAATATTAGTATTATTATTAAAACCCCAAAATTACGTAAACAACCCCAAGGGTCAACACTGCCCAGATTGTAAAAACAGCCAGGTTTTTAGCTCACGCGGAAGGTGCGGAGATCGGAGCCAGCCGGAGCTCCAGCGGAAGAAGATTCCATAGAGTGGGGGCTGCCACAGAATAGGCCCTCCCGGGTCCCCGCCAAAGCGACATTGAGTCGCGGAGGGCAGCCCGAGGAGACCCGCCGCGACCGCACCGGGCGGCTGGTATTTGAGGCTGGGAGAAGTCGTTCTCGTAAATATCCTGGACCCATGCCATGTAGGACTTTGAATGTTAAAACCAAAACCTTGAACCTCACCCGGAGGGCAACCGGAAGCCAATGCAAGCCACGCAGGAGGGGTGTAACATGGGAGTATCGGGAGGCTCCCATCACAACCGCAGCGCATTCTGCACCAGCTGAAGCCCCGAGTGGTGCACAAGGGCAGTCCTAGATAGAGAGCGTTACAGTAGTCCAACCGGGAGACAACGCCTGAGTGATCGTCGCAGGGCATCCCGGTCCAGGTATGGGCAACTGGCGAACCAGCCGGACCTGGGCAAAGGCCCCCTGGGCACGGCTCCCACCTGCTCCTCCAACTTGAGCCGTGAATCCAGGAGAACCCCCAGGTTCCGTGCCCTGTCCACAGGGGTAACACCTCCTCCCCATGACCAAAGATGGAATCTCCAAACTGGACCGGGATGTCGGTATGCACAGCCGCTCTGTCTTGGCTGGATTGAGGCGAAGCATGTTCCTGTCCATCCAGATTCGCACCGCTTCCAAACAACGGGACATCACGGAGAGAGCATCACTGATGTGGCCCGGGGTGGAGATGTATAACTGCGTATCATCAGCGTACTGATGATAACTCACCCCGAAGCCACGGATGATCTCACCCAGCGGCTTCATATAAATGTTGAACAGGAGAGGCGAGAGGACCGACCCCTGAGGTACCCCACAAGTGAGAGACCTCGGGGTCGACCTCCGTCCCCCTGCCCCCTGTATTAGAATGTGTATTAAAGTGGGTGAGCCCCAATAAAGGTTTAGTTTACATAATAAAAATTATTTTTATTAATCATGTTGCAGCCTACATTTTAAAATATCTACCTAATTTAGACTATGTTTATACTACTTTATAGTAGTTGTGTGTATGTGTATCCCACAGTATGTGGTGCATTCCAACAGAAAGGCACAATTATCAAGCAATACAGTACATGAAATAAGTGGTTTGTGTTCACAAATTAAAAATATGGAATAGAGAAAAGGCTCTAAAGCTATCAGGTGCTGTAAGCCAAGTTTCATTAAATTTTAGGTTTATTAGCATAGCTTGCTTCCTGTGTGTAAAAAATAGGTGTGTATATGGGAAGGGAAAAAAAAGATTTTTTTGGTTACAATATAGCCATTTGTGGCTGAGGGATATGACATGGCTTTAATTGACCATAGACAGAGCTTCTGGATCAGCTGTAAACATAACTGCTTTAACAGATTTAAATAGAAAATAGTGCATTCATAGTTTGAAGCATATTTATGCATACACATAAACCCATTTGCTGTTTATAATGTTGTTCCAATGGTAAGACTAGACATGGCATTTCTCAAGGATCTGAATCTATAAGGTTTTTAACCAGGATCAAAGATTTGAGCTCACTGCCTGCCACATATAATTTTTGCAGAGGCAATATCATAGCACTTCTCAAAAGATATACCATCTTAGATCAACTGTCCATCACTGTTTCCATATGAAGAAAACACTAACATGAGGACAGTCCACTTAGCCAAAATAAGGAAGGAACCAAGAAAGTCACTGAGAATCCTATCGTTCCATAAGTAACATAGCGGTAAGGCAGTTCAATTTCCATGTGCTGTCGGGCTTCTCGAACATCTGCATTAGAAATACCAAAGATTTTACAGGCCAGTGGGATGGTGACTTTCTTCATTATCATTCGGACCAGCAACAGAAAAACTAATCCAATCAATAATCGCAGGGCAGCCTTTCCAAAGAGATTTAAGGTGAGTGAAGGAACTAACGGAAGCATTTCTTGTGAAGGATCTGGCATTAGATTCAGCCAATAGGTAGCATAGGAGCCACAGGCAACTCCAGCACCACTGCCCAAGATCTGAGCTGTATCTCCTCGGGATGTGCTCCAGGTGTCTAGAGTGAAGGAAAACACCCCCAAGGCAAGATGAAGACTGATGGTGACTAGTGGTGCATACCTGAATGTTAAGTTGAAATTATCTACTAGATCCACAGTTGGAAGGAAGACAACCAAGATGAGAAGAGCATAAAGAAAACCAGCAATAACATCCTGTTGCAAGAGATAGAAAAAAATAATTAGTAATATGAATTATGACAGTTTTACTGAATATAAATTAGATATTTTCAAAATACATGTCTTGATATTTAGCAGTTTTCTATGCAATTCCCCTTTTTTCATCTAGTGTGTGCTGCAAGCTGGTAGCTGAATTTAGGAGACACCGATGAAATTCACTACTTGACCCTTGGGCTGCATTGCGAGCGGGTTGCTGAATTGAGGAGACTCTGTTGAAATTCACTGGTTGGCCACCAGAGTGTGTTGCAAGCTCTGGAAGGCACTGGTGCAGTACACTGGTTGGCTGCTAGAGTGCGTTGCAAGGTCTGGAAGACGCTAGTGCAGTACACAGGTTGGCTGCTAGAGTGCGTTGCGAGGTCTGGAAGACGCTGGTGCAGTACACTGGTTGGCTGCTAGAGTGCGTTGCGAGGTCTGGAAGACGCTGGTGCAGTACACTGGTTGGTCGCCAGAGTGCGTTGCAAGGTCTGGAAGACGTTGGTGCAGTACACTGGTTGGCTGCCAGAGTGTGTTGCAAGGTCTGGAAGAAGCTAGTGCAGTACACAGGTTGGCCGCTAGAGTGCGTTGCAAGCTCTGTAAGACGCTGGTGCAGTACACTGGTTGGCCGCTAGAGAGCATAGTTATCTTCGTAGTGAGAAAAGATGATTATCTTTATCCCATAACGATACAGCAAAGGGAAAGACTCCAGCACGATGCTGGGGTCCAAGCAAGAATGACTGAAACTCCTCCCAACCCAACTAGAGGTCACTTCAGTGATCAATCAGGATTACAGATGTGACCACATGACATGAACTACATCTCCCATGATGCCTTAACTACATTTCCCATGAAGCATTCCCTTAAGGGGGCAGCTCACAATTCCCAACTACCTATATACTGTCTGACCAGCACAATCATCATCATCTTTTATAGCAGAGCTTAAGCTGACATTTTTCAGAAAATATGCATTACAATATGAACATTATTTAATGTTAAGTTTTTAGAATGTATGACTTTTTCTTACCAGAATTGTATGCATTCCCATATATACTCGACTGAAACAAACCAGAGAAGACCAGCAAATTGTGAGAATCAGCCCATACATGAAAGGATACTAGGGAAAGAAAAATAAGAGATATTGCTTTGAATCAGATAACTATGTAATTTTCCAAGTTATTTGCAACTAATTTTTTACAATACATGGATACCATCATTCAAATACATTACAATACAAGCATAAAATACAATTATCATATAAAATTTTCACCTGTTTGTCCTCGATTTCAAATTTCACATTCAATTATCCTTTTGGCAATTACATCTTCATCATTTGTACATAATTAAGCTTCAAATTCTGTCTTCTGTGCTCAATTTCAAACCTCCAGCTATAAACCTTGAATTTTTCTGCTAACTTTGCATACAAAAACTACCGAAAACTAAATCCTTCTGTAACCAATTGTTCCCTTGGTTTCATTTTATAATCTCAATCTCTGCTACTTTAATGTAGGTAGACAACAATCCAGCTGTTGCAAGTGAAAAACAATAAAGACTGCTTTTTTGGAATTGGTAAACTTTCTGCTCACTGAAAGAAACAGAACCAACTCTTGCATTTTATTCTTCTTTCACCAGAGAAATGTTTCTCAGTTAAAGGTAAATTTCTAACTGAAATCCAAATGTATTTGATCACTTTGTCTGATTTATTTTGACTTATGATCATTAATTATGTGCCATCAAGTCATTTTTGACTCCTACTGGGCACATAGCTAATTTTCTCCATGTTGATTTATCTTGAACCTGTCTTTTCTCATCTCCCAATGGTGTACTCATCACCACTGCTACTGAGTCTGTCCATCTTGCTGCTGGTCACCCTTTTTCACCTTCCTTCATTGTCTTAAAAGTCCTCTTTTATTATCATAGAAGTCATCAAATTAAAAAATTCAACCTTGCAATAAAGTGGTAACAACTATTTGGCTGGGATGTAATAAGATTCTGGCTTTGAGCAGGGGGTTGGATTGCAAGATCTCTTCCAGCCCTATAATGCAGAAAATAGGGAACAAGAGCCATTCAGCTTGGCATAACTCTGATATAGAGAATGATTACAAACATACATGGTATCAATTACTAAGTCCATCCTGCTTGTCTGCAGCTGAAATCATTTTAGGATTTGTTGGAACACTCCAGCATCTCTTTAGTGTTATGTCGCCTCACAATCTGCTTTAATATTAACAGACTATCCTGCTTTCAAAATCTTGGATTTGTACCACATCTCTCCATAGGGAATAAGTAACTATGGCTTATGAGAAACCCAAGTACTAGAGCTAGTTAATACAGAACATGACATGACCTCTGAAGGACTTTTGCATGAAGAGAGTGGGTAACGTGAGGACCCAGATTAATGGGGGCAATAGGCTGACTCTGTAAACCGCTTAGAGAGGGGTACAAAGCACTGTGAAGTGGTATACAAGTATAAGTGCTATTATTATCTCTTTTATAAGCACTGCAACACCTAACTTCCCAAATGTTGAATACTTTCCCAGCACCACTTAATAAGGTCATAATCCCCTTATAGTTCATGAATTTACTCTTATTACATATCTCCACAGAGGAACAACAATGGCATTCCTTCAATCAGTAATCTCACTCATGTTAAACAACTTGCACAGCAAACATGCCAATATTTTAATATTTATCTAGCTATAACCATCTATTCCTGCAGCCTTACCATTTTTTTCAACATACTTAACAATGTGTGATTTGCTTTTGATCATCTTTTTCATTTTTCATATTTATTTCAATTCCCCTCTTCAACATATCCCTATCATTTCCATCTCCCAAATACTTCTTTCATTATTCCCTTACTTCATCCCAATCATTCCACCATTTTCATTATTATTTCCCAGCTCT
Organism: Naja naja; assembly: GCA_009733165.1. Classification (NCBI taxonomy): domain Eukaryota; kingdom Metazoa; phylum Chordata; class Lepidosauria; order Squamata; family Elapidae; genus Naja; species Naja naja. The sequence goes on along the minus strand of CM019148.1, from coordinate 342,032,563 downwards.
TGGCTCCTTGTTTAGCACTTTTCCTTGATTTTCAATTGTTTTAAATTCACATCAAAATTGCTTGGCATTTTCTCTGCCTCTTTTGATCTTAATGATCTCTACTGGGCTGAAGGTACAATTGGCTGCAGATGGTGCTGCCAAGGTTGGCTTTGAAAATTATCCCCCAGCAACCTGAAAGGAGAAAAAGGTATCTAAACCAGATCTGAAGATCAAAAGCTTGTTCAAATATTTAAAAAAGGGGTAAAGGCCATGCAACTGACCAGAATGACAATTCTTCCAACATTTTAGATATTAAAACATTTGCAAATCTCTTTGCAAACATTTATTTATTTTTATACTAATTTTATTGAACATTACAATTAAAAAGATAGCACAAGCTAAACAAATTAAAAATAGAAAGTGAGGAAAAGGAAAAATAAAAATTGAAAAGAAGGAAAGAATATGAACATGGTAAAGAAAAAAGGAAAATAAGTCTTAAGTGTTCTCTTCACTAGACTAGCCATGCCCAGTTCTTGCAACCATCCCATTGCTCCTTACCTCATTATTTGTTTTCTATCTGTACCCTTAGTCTGAATCTAAGTTTTCAAAATTCTGGTCATCTTTTTGATGTTTATTCCAAAACAAGGTAGTTTAAGTCCTTAAATTTGTATTTAAAACTTATTTCACTAAAGATTGGTGTAGTAAAAGATGATATTCTGAAGGTTCTTTTTATCTGAAAAGTAGTTAACAAGCAATTTCCAAAAGTGATTAACAAAGGAAGTATGTTAACCAGTGTCATAAAAGCTCTGACCATGTTTTGGGCAAAGATAACATTCTCCTTCTCCCTTGCAAGGCTGTGACAGGTCAGGAATGGGTGTTGCTCTTGTCCTAGTTGCTTGGACTGAGTCTGTCTAAAAAGCTTATTAGCCTAGCTCCGCCCACTCTGGGTAGCCCCTCCCAGCTTTTCACTCAGTCCTCAGGCAGCTTTTTCTCTATTTTGCAAGCGGAAAAAGCCTCAAAACAGCTCGTTTTTCGGAGCTGTGCAACAGCTGAGGGCTGCTCCGGCGGTCCGTAGCAGCCTGCAGAGGGCCGTGGGACTATTTGCGGCTCTCCATGACGAAGAGGAGACCCTGGTCTTCTGGTCAGCCATTTTCAAGGGCGGGCGTCTCCGCCCGCTCTCTCCTGTGCCACGGGGCCATTTAGGAGCCTCTGCGGTGAAGAGGAAGGCTGCAGTTTGAGCGGCAATCCCAGAAGCTGCCCCTGCCATCCAGGGGCCAACGAAAGGCCAGTGATCCTATCTTAGGGCTCCCTGGTGAAGCAGGCAGCTTTGTGGCCTGAAGCAGCCATTTTGGAGGTCCTCACGGCCAGGTGGCAATTTTGAAGAGTTCCTGGGCTGGAGGTGGCCATTTTGAAGAGGCTCAGCCTGCTCCTCCAACCACTCCTGGGCCTTGTCAGCACTAGGCCACTGGTCTCTCATCGTTGCTGGCCTGAAGACACCAAAGGGTAGGCACTTTTTAATTAATTTTCATCCCGGTGGGGGGATTGGTTACCTGTCCTGAAGTAGACCAGGACCTCCAGGCCTGGCCTGGTCTATATTTGATAGCCCTATTTGGCCCAGGAGGGTATGAGTCCCAGTAGGAAGTGTTAAAACATCCTACTGAAGGTTGCATAGGGCTGAAGAAGAGTGGTTGATGGAGATAAGGGATTGGAAGGAAGATTTCTCCTGAAGTTCATATATAAATCCCTTCGTGTGTTTCTCCTCCTTGCAGAAAAGGCCTTTCTGCTTTCAAGATGGCTGAAGCCCCTAGGGACACCAGAGCATCTAGAGCAGCTAAAACTCGTAGGGCAGCTCCTGCTGCTTCAAGTAACAAAGGAAAGCAGCCTGCAAAGAAGGCCTCTAAGGCAGAGGAGAGAGATGCTTCCAGGTGCCATCAGGCCTTAGAGAAGCATACTGCCAAAGTACAAAAGGCCTCTACAAGCAGTTCTCCAAAAAGAGAGTCTTCTCCTGCTTCGCATCTCAGGATCAGGAACCTGGATCTTCCTCCAGAGCAGTTGTCCAAACTTGGTCCCCAGATGCAGCCTCATCCCTCAGAGGAGGGAAGTCATCAAGGTGATCCCCATGGTGGATTCAGGGCTGTACCTTGGCAGGAGCATGTGTGCAGTAGGCCTGGGGTGAAAGCCTCCTTTACCCCTACTGCAGCAGGACTTAGACCTGCTGAGCCTTCTGATCCAGATGTCCCGGTCAACCTGCAGCCCTTGACTGACAAGGTCATCAGGAAAGGTATCTCTGAAGGTATGCCGAGATTTGCCCGACATTCTTCAGTAGCTTCTGAGATTTCAGAGAAAAGGTCCTGGGTTCGAGAGGCTTTTCTTTCAGAAAGAGGTTCCCTGGTTCAGGAACCAGTTTCTGTTTCAGCTTCGGCCTATGGTCCCGCAGTTGCTGCTGAGCAAACCCTGCTTGGCCAATAGCCCATCTAGTGCAATATTTTGCATCTCACAGCAATTAAACACAAGCAGATTCCGGGAAGTAAATCAATCTTAGTACATGTTGTTCCCAGACAGAAAGAGAATTATTTGTACCTATTAACTAACAATCTTCAAAGTAATGACATATTCTCTATGCCATTCAACCATTTTATTTGACTTGGTCAGCCCTGTAAGTCTATGAGATAAGTAAATACTGGATTTTTTCTTGATAATAAATATATTCTAGAGCTGCAATTATTTAGACTGCCATTTCTGGATTTTTTCATCTCTCAGCTATCTATTTTAAGGAAAGGAGATCTGAGTTACACATAGTATTCCAAGTATTCACAACAGATTTATAAAAAGTCATTATTATTTGGGCTGTTTCCTTTTTGGTTCTCTTCCTAATAATTCCAGAAGAGTAATTCTCATAGCCTTTATATATATATTTTAATTCATATTTATATCCTGCCCTTCTCCGGAGGCTCAGGGCGGCTTACAATTTTTGGGATACAACCCAATGCGCTCAGCAGTAGCCTTCCTTCCATTGTATATGCCTGCTTATTACTAAGCGGCATTTTTACAAAGTCAGCTTATTGCCCCCAACAATCTTGGGTCCTCAATTTACCTACCCCGAGAGGATGGAAGGCTGAGTCAACCTTGAGCCTGGTGGGATTTGAGCCTGCAATAATTACAGGCAGCTGGAACTAAGTGCTAGGCTATTAACAGCCTGTACCACCAAGGCCCTTATAGCCTTTATATTGTTTAATTTAAAAGTTCACCAATATTTTAAACTATGTATTAGAGATGAGATTTCCATCTTAATATGACTTAAAACAATTTTAACTTATTGATTAAATTGTACATGAAGCACTAAAGACTTGCCTCTGGTGTTTATGCTTTGGAAGTTTCTACAGATACTGCAACCTCAGCAACACTAAATTGGATTAGCAAAATGCCTGATGTTTGCTCCTCAGCTAGTAAATTTGAAATCTTTATAAGATACTCATATGTCCCATAACTCAGCTATTAGGGACCCAGAAATAATATTTAAAATGAGCATATTCACATTCTTTGAATGAGTCTCTTTAAATATTTTTGGACAAAAAAAATGACATGTGGATAGTTTAAATTAGTGAAGGCCAATGCTCCCAAGGCTTCATATTGAAAATATATCAAATAACTACATAGTACTATTTATTCTCTCCCATTTTCAGTAATCTAGACATTTTCACATTCTGCAATACAGTATGATAAATTTCTGGAACATACTTAGGACAGTCCTACTGTATCTGAACAGAAAAAAATGAGTTAACTCCAAAGGTGTACTAGTGAATGGCTGATCCAATGAAGAAGGTAGGGATTTCTTATACTAAAGATAAATTAACTTTGTGTTTTGCAAAAGAAATAGCTTCTTCCATAGTTTGTGCTGCATAAGCACAATTCTCAATTCACTCAGTTATTACTAATTTCCCTGATAACAAGGCATGGCCAGTGGTAAAATCATTCAGAGAATCTCAATCTCAATATTTCTTGAGCGGAGACCGCATGTGTAGGTAACAATGGAACACTGGGTGTGGGAGGGTGCAACACAATGCTAACTTTACCACCCATGCTCACCACACAGTCTGACAATCAAAACTGCATATTTCAGATGTTATATGTGCTTGTATGACTAGCCAATTAAAACACAATGTTTACTAATAATACATGTGTGATATGATGTGAGTGTGCTTGTGATGACAGGCATTTGTTGTTATGCAAGTTTTCTTACTTAATTTTGCACACGGGCTTGATATATTACTTTGTAAAATAATTTAATAAGTCTATGTTAGAGAAACTACAAAAATGAATCAAAAAGCATTTTTGCTTATGATATTTATATATTTACATATACAACATTGCTAAGGCTTGAAAAAACGGTTGTCTATTACTTTATCTAAACATGGCTTCAGTATCATGTAAAAAAAAAACCCAGAACTCGCACCCCCCCCCAAAAAAATTGTGAATGAAGGGAAAGTGTTCAAAGAAACATGGACAGATGAATAATTTTCTGTTGAGACAGATAATAAGGCAGTATGCTCAATTTGTAGGGAAATTGTATCAGTTTTCAAAGATTGCAACTTGAAAGGACATTATTTGCAAAAACATGTTGCCAAATTCGATGCGTATCAAGGATTGTTTAATAAAGACAAAATAGCAGAACCGAAAAAAGTCTGTCATCTCAACAATTTTTAAAAAAAATTCAATTCAGACTATTGTACAAGCTAATTATATGGTAGCAGGTCTGATTGAAAAAAAAATTCAAAACTTATTTATTGATAAGTTTATTAAGCAATGCATGGGAAGCGTGGCATACTGGCCTCATTTTAAAAAACTGATTTTTCCAAAGTCACTTGATTTTGCCATACTATAGCCAGGTGAATTGATGAATCTATTAAAACAGCTTGGAAGAATAAAGCTGCTAATTTAAATTTTATCCTTTGGCAAAAGATGAAAGTACTGATGCTACAAATATGGCTCAACTTGCCATTTTTATTAGGGGCATTGATAATGAGTACAACCTCACTGAAGAAATGGTTTCTTTGGTGCCATTAAAAGACACAACTAAATATCTTGATTTGTATGATGCAGTAAAAATTACATTAAAATAATTTTCTTTAACTTTTGCTAACATATCTGGTATAGTTATTGATAGCACCACAGGTATGGTTGGTAAAAAAGAGGGACTTATAAAACTGATGATAGAAGATGGTGCAATTGCCACCAGCAACTGATGTTTGATGAAATATCACTGTATCATATATAAAAAGAAATTATGTGCAAAAGCTTTGAAAATGGATGTCATGCAAATTGTTATCAAAGCTGTGAATTTCGTAAGATCTGAGGGACTGAATCACTGCTAATTCCATGAGTACCTTAAAAGTATGGGTGCTGGTTATGGGATATCATTTACTTTTTTGGGGTAACATAGCTACGTCAGGGTAAAATATTGAAAAGTTTTTATGATTTGCAAAAAAAAAAAAATTGTGCCTGAATTTGAAGTTGAAAAATGGCTCACAGATTTAGCATTTATGGTGGATTTAACTCATTTAAATGAGTGGTCAAATGTATTTTTAAAGTGAAAATCAACTTTGCTGTTGCAAACAATAACAGCATTCAAAATGAAGATTAAGTATGGTTAGCTCAAGTTATGTTAAATAATTTTATACATTTTGATACATTGACAGTCCTGTGAAAAATATACAGCCTTGCTTTCCATTTTGATACAGGAATTTGATACTAGCTTTCAAGATTTAAAAAAAATCATCCATTTTTTAAAGGGAAATGGGCCCTATATATATTAGAAATATGTTAGTTTACTAGAATTCTTCTAAACTAAAGAAAATGATTTAAGATAGGAGAAATTCTGGAATGCTTTCCAAATCTCATCTGTAAATTGTGACAAACTTCTTAACTAATTCAGTAATGTAGAAAATATTTCAAAATTCCAACTAAGAGAATAGAAAATCAATCTATCATGTTTTTTTTATTTCCAAATTCAGGTGTGGCCTATATCATCTGGCTTCAAGACTAGCTTTCATGCAGCACAGGCTAGAATTAAAATGCTCCCAAATTCCTAGCTATCAAAGCGTTTACCTGGGAACAGATACTTTCCATTTTAAAATGCATGAGAAAAGTAAAATCGGTGTTTCACATAATCAGGAAATTAGTTCACCAGCTGCAAACAAACTATCTTAATATAAACTAAACTGAGTTTCTTACCTCCCACCGTCCATAACTGAGTAGAAATAATGACATGGGAATAGCTGTGCCTGCCATGGCATGAGTTGAGGGCATGCTGTATTCAGAATTATAGAAAACCTCCAGCTTTACTACTGGGGGAGAAGCAGGCCTTGGCCAACGGATAACATCCTTGGTGCACTGGCCCAAATACATGATCAAAACCCAAATGATGATGAGTCTCCTGCCCAGCCAAGCATCCACATTCCAGAAGCAGAAGGGGAAAAACATGATGTAGAAAAGTTCATTGCCCAGTTCTGTGCCAAAGCTGAAGAGGTAATAAAGGAAACAATTACGGATTCTGAACTTCTGCGATATGGTTTCTCCAGTTAGAGAGTTGCGGCGAGGGTGCCTTTTTGAGACCCATTTCTTCCGCTTTTCCAGGGATGCTGGGTGCGATTCCACCCCACAGGTGTCTTCAGAAACCATCCCATTCTTCCTACCATTTGAGTGGCTCTCATCCTGTTTCTCCTCCGTGTTGGAAGAGTCTGGGGACATGCACCCCCTGCCACTTTCACCCTGGGTCTTGGCAGCAGTGCAGGTCCCGTTGGCCAAGGGGTGCTCTGTGTCCACCGTCTGAGCAGAGGAGACAGACCTCCAGTCTGGTAGGGCTTCTACACCACAGATTTTTTGGAAACTGGCAACTTTCTCGGCATCCTGCAGGGAACAAATCAGGCGATGGAGCAGAGACATGCTAGTTCTTCTGTCAGAGGGCAACTCAAGGAGGTAAATCCGAACTCCGGGGTGGAAAGAAAGAAAAAAAAGCGGGGGGGGGGGGAGAAGCGGGGAAAGAGATCTGGAAGTACTTCAGGGCAATTTTCTGTTTTCAGCAGAGCGGAATGTGTTTTTTAAAGTGAGAAACGGCTTGCAAAACAAGGGGAGCCGCTTCAGCAGATGACACAGGCACCGACCTGTGGGCGCAGGGAGGGAGCTAGAGCAGCAGGTACGACTTCATAAGGCACGCTGTGAAGGACACAAACCTTGCTGGCTGGAGAAGGGAAGGAGGAAGAAGCAACGGGAGTAGTATATGGGATTGAAGAGGAGGAGCTTCGGGATAGGGAGGAGGAAGCGAAACGGGGGAGGGGGACCCCGAACTCAAGCTAAATTGTAGCCCAAAAAGACCCAAGAGAGGAAGAGGAAGAGGTTGCGTTAACCCGTTGGGACGCGAAGCTGCTGAGAATGGGTTCACCTCCAGGAAAGAGGGAAGCGAGCTGCCGAGCGGGCAAAGAACAGCTCCGAATGGGAAATCACGATCCTCTGAAAAAAAGGCGGCGTCAATCAGGCGCTCAGCCAGTCGACCCGCCGGCCGTTCCGCCTTAACATCCCCACACACAGCCTCTCCCCGCTCTTCGCTGCTCCGCGCAGCACCAATTCCGTGTAAGTCCCGCCTGCGCCTGTGACTGCCCTCAATGAGCTGGGGGCGCGCGCACGCGCGATTAATCCCTGCCCAAAGAATCCGCTGCGCGCTGGCGCGCACGCCAGACATGAACCGCTGGGCGTACGCGGGCTGGCGGAGGGGGAAGGAGAGGGGAGGCTGACGCCCAGGTGTTCCGTCCTGTAAGTTGCTGCTTAGTCGAATTTGTATCCAACCTGGTGACGCCTCTAAGGCATCTAATAAAAGCCCACCAAAATAGATAATCGCAATATTAAAGCGAAAACACATCCCATAAATCACACTGCAGTTTACAATACCAGCCTATTTCTGGAGCTGACAACTGTGTGCCGCCTTTGGACCGTAGATAGAGATTCAGCTTCTCACCTCGGAGCTCTTTTTAAAATATAGATATAGTAATAGATATATAGATATATAGTAATTTTATTGAACATTACAATTTAATGTAATGTACTAGATATGAACCAGTACCAACAAGAAAACAAAAAAATAGTACAGAAAAGAAAGAAAATAATAGAAAAGAAAGGGAAAAATACAGTAAAGAAGAAGAAATAAGTCATAACAAGTATAAATTTAGCAATAACATATACTGCCCCATAGTGCATTGCTTACAGTATTCTCTGGGTGGTTTACAATATCAGGTTATTGTCCCCAATAATCTGGGTCCTCATTTTATTTATTTATTTATTTATTTATTTATTTATTTATTTATTTATTTATTTATTTATTTATTTGACTTATATGCCGCCCCATCTCCCAAAGGACTCGAGGCGGCTCACAGATTAAAAGAAAATACAACAATAAATTACCTAAAAAGCGTATTAAACAAACTAAGCCGAATTAACATTAAAACCCCCAAAAATTAAAATCAAGAAAACCCAAGGAGTCAGCATAGCCCAGATTGTAAAAACAGCCAGGTTTTTAACTCGTGGCAGAAGGTACGGAGATCAGGAGCAAGCCGGAGCTCCAGTGGAAGGAGATTCCATAAAGTGGGGGCCGCCACAGAATAGGCTCCCCGAGTCCCCCAGCGACATTGAGTCGCGGACGGCACCCTGAGGAGGCCCTGTCTATGCGCCCTGCACAGGCGGTTGGTACTTGAAACTGGGAGGAGTCGTTCTCGTAGTATCCTGGACCCATGCCATGTAGGACTTTGAATGTTAACACTAAAACCTTGAATCTCACCCGAGGGCAACCGAAGCCAATGCAAGTCGCAGGAGGGTGTAACATGGGAGTATCGGGAGGCTCCCAACACTACCCGCGGCCGCATTCTGCACCAGCTGAAGCCTCGAGTGGTATGCAAGGGCAGTCCTAAGTAGAGAGCATTACAGTAGTCCAGTCGGGAGACAACGAGGGCCTGAGTAATCGCGCAGGGCATCCCGGTCCAGATATGGGGCAGCTGGTGAACCAGCTGGACCTGGGCAAAGGCCCCTGGCCACGGCTCCCACCTGCTCCTCCAACTTGAGCCACGAGTCCAGGAGGACCCCAGGTTCCGTGCCCTGTCCATGGGGGTAACACCTCCCCCATGACCAAAGATGGAACCTCAGAACTGGACGGGATGTCGGTATGCACAACCACTCTGTCTTGGCTGGATTGAGTCGGAGCATGTTCCTGTCCATCCAGATCCGCACCGCTTCCAAACAACGGGACATCACGGAGAGAGCATCACTGATGTGGTCGGGGTGGAGATATATAACTGCGTATCATCAGCATACTGATGATAACTCACCCGAAACCACGGATGATCTCCCCAGCGGCTTCATATAAATGTTGAACAAGAGAGGCGAGAGAACCGACCCCTGAGGTACCCCACAAGTGAGAGACCTCGAGTTGATCTCTGCCCCCTGCCAACACTGTTTGCGAGTGTCGAGAGGTAGGAGGAGAACCACTGTAAAACAGTGCCGCCACTCCCAACCCCCAAGCGCCGCAACAAGATACCATGGTCGATGGTATCAAAAGCCGCTGAGAAATCTAACAGGACCAGGACAGAGGAAAAACCCTGTCCCGAGCCCTAGAGAGATCATCAATCAGCGCGACCAATGCTGTCTCCGTGCTGTACCCAGGTCGGAAGCCCGATTGGTATGGATCCAGGTAGTCCGCTTCCTCCAGGAAAAGTGGCAATTGCTGGGCCACCACACTCTCAACAACCTTCGCTAAAAGCGAAGGTTGGAGACCGGACGAAAGTTGTTCAACACGGCTGGGTCCAAGGCAGGCTTCTTCAGAAGGGGCCTCACCACTGCCTCTTTCAAGGCGGCAGGGAACAGCCCCTCCCTCAATGAAGCGTTGACCACTGCCGGAGCCAGCCACGTGACCTCCCTGGAGGCATAAACCAACCAGGAAGGGCACGGGTCCAATAAACATGTGGTGGAACTCAGCCGCCGCATGATCCTGTCCACTTCATCCTCAGAAACAGGATCGAACTCAGTCCAGATGACATTAGCCAAACCACTCGCCTCCCCTCTCCAGACCCTGCAAGTCCGAACCCTTCCCGGATCCGAGCAATTTTATCCTGCAGATAAAGACCAAATTCCTCAGCTCTGCCCCGCAAGGGGTCCACCACCTTCCCCAAGTGTAGGAGGGAGCGGGCAACCCCAAACAGGGCGGCCGGGCGGTTATCTGCGGATGCTATGAGGGCGGAGAAGTAAAGTCTCCTCGCCGCCCCCGCAGCCACCAGGTAAGTCCTAATAAAGGCTCTCAACTGGGCTCGGTCGGATACAGAGCGGGTCACCCTCCACCTACTCTCTAGTCCCCTTCTACGACGCTTCATCTCCCGGAGCCCCTCGGTGTACCAGGGGGCCAACCGGGATCTGCGTTGAGTAAGGGGATGCATGGGGACAACCCTGTCCAGGGCCCCCGCAGCCGACTGTTGCCAGGTAGCCACAAGGACCTCGACAGGGCTGTGGGTAAGGGATGCAGGAAAAAAACCCAGTTCTGCCTGGAACCTCTCAGGGTCCATCAGGCGCCTGGGGTGGAACCATCTAGATGGCTCCTCATCCCAGCGGTGTAGGGCGGCTTGTTGGAAGGCCAGCCGTAGGAGATAGTGGTCTGACCATGGGACCGGATGGGTTACAATAACACCATCCCCCAGGCCACTTCGCCACCGCTCTGAGACAAAAACCAGGTCGAGCATATTGCCCCCCTCGTGAGTCGGGCCAGCTATTAACTGGGTCAGACCCATAGACTCCATGGAAGCCATGAATTCCTGGGCCAACCCCAACGCTGCACCCAAGGAGGGGAGGTTGAAGTCCCCCAGAACTATAAGCTCCGGGAACTCCACCGCCACCCCCGAGATGGCATCGAGCAGCCCAGGCAGGGCGGCTGATACACAGCTGGGGGACAGGTATGTAAGCAGCACGCCCATCTGACCATGAGGCCCGAACCTCACGAGGAGGGACTCACATCCGCCAATCTCAGGAGCAGGGGCCTCCCTTGGAAGCAGGGCCTCCCGGATAACGACAGCCACCCCACCACCCCTTCCCTGGGGTCGAGACCAGTGCATAACCCGAAAACCTGGGGGACAGATATCAACCAGAGGGACATTGCCCTCTGGCCCCAACCAGGTCTCGGTGATACAAGCCAGGTCCGCGGCCTCCTCCTCAATAACCTCCCAGAGGAGGAGCGCCTTATTCACCACGGACCTGGCATTAAAATACACCAGCCGGAGCCCAGGGGCCCTGGATCCCAAAACCCCAGAAATTGAGAAGAGGTCGGGGTGGGAGCGCCACAGCTTGAATGCAGCGGGGTGCTCCCCTAACATGATGCCCCCTCCTCCTCGACTCCTACCCATTCCAACCACCCTGGGAATCAAGGCCCCCACTATTCCATCCAGGACTCCACCCCACCCAACCCCTCCAACCCCGAGCCTGACTGGGGCTGCAATGAACACCTGTGAACCCCCCCCTTCCCTAACCCACTTAAGAATCAATTCAAAAATTTAACTAAAGAAGGTCTGGAACCCCTCCTTCTACCCTGCCCAGAACCCCCACCCCAACCCCTCTTCTAGCGCAATGCCAACTCTCTGGGTTCCATGACCCGTCCTTGAGATACAGTGTGGAAAGTCCAGTGGGCCAAATCCGGGAAGGAGGAGCCTCCCGTAAGGCTCGCAAGTCCATTGGCAAGTAAGCCCGCATGTTGTTGTGTTAAGCATATAAAGGGAGGAGTCGAAAAGATAGAACAAGTCCATACGTAGAGATCTTAAAACACCCGGTCTGGTCATAACGTCCATGCTACCGCCAGATGGTCCCAGAGAATAAATCCGGATTGCTCTCTCACCACAATCCAGCGGGCCGATGCAAAGGGCCCTCATCCGGGCCAAGCACTGCACTCTCACTGCAGGGATGTCAGGCAGGCATGTCCAAATGGCCAGATGGTACCAGAAGATTGGATTACGAGGGGGGGCACAATCCCAGTCCACGACCCCCACACAGTGGTGGACAGGATGCACCCACACGCCTCTCACCAACCTCCAACGGGTGTAAGAGGGAGGAAAAGGGGGGAAAAAATACCCCCGTGGGACAGGGCAAAAGGAGACAAGAGGGGAGGGAGGGAAGGGCATCGAACAAAGATGTAAAAAGTTAAGCCGGAACACGCCTGCGACAACCGGGGCGCCTAGCCATCGCCGTCACTGCCACCAACGGCTCTGCTCCAGAGGACCCAGCCGGGGCCGGGCGCCAGAGAGGAGACCAGCACCCTCCGCCGGTCCCCCCTCCCTGCCTCGTCACCCCAACATGCCGCTTTCCTAGGCGTGGTGCGCCATTACGAAGACCAGGGTGGGGGCCAGGGTGGGGGCCAGTCACTCCACTAGCCTCCACCCCCCATGGTTCACTCCCCGACAGCTGGATAGTCCCTGCCACACCGTTCTCCGCAGGGCCGCCACAGCCGTCGCACCGTTCTCCAGGGCGCAAGGCATTTCCCAGGCTGAGCGCCCGACAGCTGACCGCCCTCCACGTCCTTCCTCGGGCCGCCATCACCCCGCCGCCGCCGCTGTTCTCCGGGGTGCAGCGAGGCTCCAGGGCTGAATCCAAGACCAGCCCCCAGTCAGCACGCCGTGCCGATCCCCCGGGCGCTGCCACCACCGCGCCGATCACCTCGCCAGCGTCTTTGAGCCAGGCCCAGAATCAGCTGGCCAGGCCCGGGCTGACAGGGCGAAAAAAGAAACGCCGCCGGGAGATGCCGCCAGCGTCGGGCTGGAGCAACCAAGGAGCTGCAAGAGGAGCGGCAATGGGCGGCTCCAAAACCACAATCCGCGCCGAGATCTTCCCTGTCAAACGACCACCAAGGGGGGGTTGCCAGCTGCTCCCAGCCTCCCTAACGGACTACAGCCAACTCTCTTCCCGCAGAGCTTAGATCCGAGCCGCCATTTTACCGACCTTGGAAGGATGGAAGGCTGAGTCAACCTTGAGCTACATCAGGATCGAACTCCAGACTGTGGGCAGATTTTGCCTCAATATTGCACCGTAACCACTGTGCCATCAGGGCTCAGTTTAATAACTTACTTGATTCGTAAGTTATTAAAGAACTTGATTCCTTCTCATTTTTCGTTCTCATAAAATTCTTAATTCTCATAAAATTCTTCAAAATATTAATAATTATCTTTTAACTCCAATATACAAAAATTATCCAGCTCACTCTTTTTGTTAAAATATCAGCCAGTTTCATTTGTAGATGCAGAGTAACTTCTTGTTCCAGATCATTCCCATAGTCTGTAATTTTTAAATCCACTTTCAAACCAGTCTCAGACTTATCTGGTAAAATTCTCTTTAATATTTTCTAAGCTCAGTCTTCTTATAATGGCATATGTTTCCAAAATTATCTTGTGGATCCCTTAATCATGACTATCCTTCAATACATTATTTAGCCTCATTCTGTATTAATAAGATTAAGTCTTCTTCTCCTTAATTATAACCTTTAGTTCCTTCTGGTTCCTTCTAGTATCAAAGCTTCAAAATCTTACATATCTTACATATTTTAAGTATTCAAAACAGCAGCATATTCCCATAGGAAGGATTCTTATAATTATTTTCAAAATCTTATTTCAAAAATAAATAAATTTTAAATCCATTTTAGTCCATTTGTAACTTTCCAAAATCAATGTTTAAACCCACACTCTATCTGGTTCTAACATGCCCCACCCAGCAGCTCCTAAACTTTATCCCACTGCATTTCTGGATTTATGGACCTCAAATAAACAAATTGTACTGCTCCCAAACAAAATGCATAGACATAAATCAGATAAAATTCAGGTTTTTTATATCTTTCTGAAAATGTGTCCTTTCTAGTTTTGTCAATAGCTTTAAGGGTTGAGTTTGGAAAGTTTTGCAAGTAACAATGAGTAACAGGAATAAAAAAAATGTTCCCACACTCCACCAATCCAGTTGCACAATCAGTGATTCTTTCACTGTTTTAATGAAAGGTTTGGGATAGATGCACAGAGACTTCTTAGGAAAAAAGCTAAGGCATAAAAAACTGCAACCAGAAAACAGTGTAAAGCACTGGATATGGTTTCACATATTTTGCTGGGATAAATTATAGCTTTATTATTATATGCAATATGGAGACATATACTGTATATATTTAAATATATATAAAACTAACCAGCAGAGTAGTTGTGTATGATTTACTGGGCAATTTCTGCCTCTGGAGAGAAGCATTTTTTAATCGAAAGCTGCTTCAAGAACCTTGTTGAAGAGCAAATTACAATTAATAGCATATATGGAATGTTTTTGAATATTCACTAAAGTACCACATGTATCATATTAATTACAAAAACTACTGAAACCCTAACTATTGAAAATCCTGTGAGATACTTTGAGTCTTTGAGATTATTTGAAAAGGAAAAAAATAACCCTAAGAAGCAGCCCAAAATCTCTCCAGAATTAATCACTTTCAGATTGCGATTGACTGTGATTGAGAGACAGAGGAGAGATTTAAGAAGTCGCCAGGAGCCTTATCAGAAATTAGTTTCTAAATGGAGAATGCTTTCATTCCCAATTCCTAATGCATATGAGTCATCCACTTCAAAGTTAAAGGATAAATGCAGCAGCCAATCAAGAAACAGTCCTTTTGTCAGTAGTAGCTATGTTTCCTTAGCCATCAGAACTATGTTATAACAGATTCTGCCAAAGTAGTACTCAACAGATCACATGTATTTTCCAGGCCTGAAAATGCAAAGTTCATTTCTGATAAACAATAAAGATCAAGGTTCTGTTTTAAACTGGCCTAGAGGTACTACATTTGGATAGCATCTCTCTCTTTCTCTCTCTTTGCAAACATTATGAGTTCCAGAAGTATAAAAAGATATTTGCCATATCATATTTGCTACTGGTCTAGTCAGTATCTTGTAATTTGATTAAAAGCAGCTCTCTGAAGCTTCAGTTACAGCACAATATATTTTCCGTACAATTTCTTTCTCTCTTTTCTACCTCAGTGCCTACGTACAGGCCAGGTTCATGTTTCATGCTAAGCCACTAGTGATTATTTTGATTTTGGCTTATTGTCTAATATAAAAATAAGACATTTAAATTGAACTCAATTCCTGGTGAATACCTGGATATAGCAATAACCATAGCAAACAACAATAGCACAAAAATAAAAATCCATATGTAGTGATGTCATCACTCAAATGTCACTTTAATGTACTTTTGTCCTGTTGTCATGGCATTTTGGGTAATGATGTCCTGCCAGGTCAAAAAAGGTGGACACAGTCCTACCCCTTTCCCCTAAATTTTGCCATCTGATGGGAGCAAAGAAGTGGGCCTTTTCCATGGCAACTTCTGCCCTATGGAACACTCTGCTCCAAAAGTTTGGCAGGTTTCTGCCCTCTTAGATTTTCTTTTTTTTCAGAAAAAAACTTTATTAACAATTTAAAAAACAGTATATACAACACGTCAAATACAATTTAAAGTTGTTGACAAAATCAATATATACCAATACTATATAAATAAACGTATAAAACATATAAAACATATACTTCTTATCAGGTAAGACGGTGTTTTTTTCCCCCGATAATAATTTTACTACTCTTCATATCTTAGTAAACATTCTTAACTTAACAACTCCATTCATCAAATGTTCATCAAATATATATCTTTTAAATTCCTGGTTTTTTCTCTTTAATCCAATTATACCATTTATCCCAAGCTGTAGTATATCTTGAGTCTTCTTCATTTCTAAGTTTTTGTGTAAGTAGGTCCATTTCAGCGCAGTCAAGTATTTTCTGTATAATCAAGTTATTTGTTGGCATTTGTTCTCCCTGCCAACATTGTGCCAGCGCAATTCTTGCCGCTGTGATTATATGGAGAATTAAGTATTTAGTTTCATTCACATAGTCCTCTTTTAATATTCCCAACAGAAAGATTTCAGGTTTTAATTCTAACTGAATACTTGTGATTTCCTTTATCCACAATCTAATTTTTTCCCAATATTTTTTGCTTTTTGGGCAGAGCCACCAAGTGTGAAAGAAGGTACCCCTCGTTTGCTTACATTTCCAACACCTTGGGTTCATGTTTGGATAGATGTTAGCTAACCTTGAGGGTAAGAGATACCACCGATAGCACATTTTGTATTGATTTTCTTTATAGATCGCCAATTTTGTTATTTTGTAGTTTTGGTTCCAAATTTTTTCCCAATCTTCCAAATTAATATTGTGTCCTACATTCCTTGCCCATGCGATCATTGGGCCTTTAACTATTTCTTCTGCCATTTCATATCCTAACAGGTAATTATAAAATTTTGAGATTAATTTTTCCTCTGTTCCTTCCAATATTTTATCTAATTGATTCTGTTTTATCTCAATTCCGAATTCTTCCATATCTTTTTTACATCTTGCCTTAAGTTGTAAGTATGGCCACCACTCTAATTTCATCCCTTGTCTCTAATTTCTTGATTCGTCTTTAATTTTCCTTGGGGGTTTAATACATCATAATATGAAATTTTCCTACCAATTTCTAATGCATTCGGGTGGATCAATGCCTCCATGATGGAAACCCATCCTGGGATCTTTGTGTAATGTTTATGTTTAATTTCTTTCCACACCTTTAATAGTGAACCTCTAATTATATGTCTATTAAAGTGTGTATAGTTTTTGTTTCCTGGGTTCCATATGAAGGCATGCCACCCTGCTTCCAAATCATGCTCTTCTAGTGTTAAGATTCTTTTATTTCTCAAATTGGCCCATTCCTTAATCCATGTTAAAGTTGCCGCTTTATAATATAACTCCCAGGCAGGGAGGCCAAATCCACCTCTGCATCGATTATCTTGTAGGTAACTTAATTTTATTCTAGGTTTTTCCCTGACCAGATGAATTTCATAGTAATCTTATTTTATTCGTTAAATTTTTTTAAATCTAATTTAATTGGAATATTTTGAAAGAGGAATAATATTCTTGGCAAGATGTTCATCTTAATAGTTGCTATTCTTCCTAACAATGATAATTGTAGATTCCCCTATTTTTCTAAATCTTTCTTTGTTTCTCTTACCAGCTTTACATAATTATCCTCTTTTATTGTTGAAATCTTGCAGTGAACCAAATTAAGATACTTAATTCTTTTTACAATTTGTAAGCCCATTACCTCTTCTAATTTCTTTTTTTGTTTCTCTGTTAATTTTTTGTTACCATTTTAGTTTTATCCTTATTAATTGTTAATCCTGCCACTTCTCCATATCTCCATATCTCTTTAATTAATTTTGGTCCTGATTCTATTGGATCTTCTATGAAGAATACAAGGTCATCTGCAAATGCTTGTACCTTGTATTCTTCATTTTTAATTTTTAATCCTTTTATCTCCCTGTTTTGTTTAATTTTTCTCAACAAAGTTTCCAAAATCATGATAAAGAGCAGAGGTGAAAGTGGACATCCCTGCCTGACTCCCTTTTCTATTTTGAATGAGTTGGTTGTTTCCCCATTGATTATAACCCGGGCTTCTTGGTTTGAATATATTATATCTAACATTTTTTCAAATTTATCCCCAAAATTTCACTTCTTTTATTTGTTGCCTCATAAATTCCCAATTTACTTTGTCGAAGGCTTTTTGTGCATCCAGAAAAACAAGTGTAGACTGTTTTTCTGGGTGCACTTCATAATATTCCAAAGTATCTAATACTGTTCTTATATTATTTTCAAGTTGTCTTGACCATTTTGATCGGTATGTATATATCTACTTAATATTTTCTTTAGTCTCTCCGCCATTAAATTCATAAATACTTTATAGTTGGCATTCAATAAAGAAATTGGTCTGTAGTTATTTATGTGAGTGGTATCTGTGCCCTCTTTCGGTATTAATATGATATACGCTTCTCTCCACGACCTTGGTAGCTCTGCCCCTTTAAGTATTTCATTATAAATTTCTAAAAGAATTGGATCAAGAATTTCACCTACATTTTTATATAATTCTGCAGGTGAGTCATCTGTTCCGGGAGTTTTATTGTTTTTTTGTTTTTTTGTTTACTGATTGTTTCCTTTACTTCCTCTATAGTAATCCCTTCATTTAATCTTTCCCTTTCTTCTTCTGTTAGTATTGGGATATTTTCATCCCCTAAATACTGTATAATTATCTCATTACTCTTATTTTTTTGTTTATAGAGTTTATGAAAATACTCCAATACTATTTCTTTTTTCTTTTCTATATTATTTTGTATCTTTCCCTCCTTATCTTGCAATGGCTGTATCCATCTCTTCTCCTTTTCCTTTCTTAACTTATCTGCAAGCCATTTCCCCGGCTTATTTGCATTTTCAAAATAATTTTGCTTTACTGCTTTCAGTGCTCTTATGTTTCTTTCCTGTTCTATTATATTCAATTTATGTTTCGCTAATTTCCATTTACTTATAATTTGCTCATTTTCTGGTGTTAGTTGTGTTTATCTTTCCCATTTGCTAATCTCATTCTGTAACTCATTGCTTTCTTTTTCTCTTTCTTTTTTCTTTCTAGCATTATAAGCAATTGTTATTCCTCTTAAGTAGGCTTTCGTTGTATCCCACAGATTCTGTATAGAAGTGTGTTCTTTTTTATTTACTTCAAAAAATATTCCTAATTCTTTTTTTAATTTTATTATATATTCTTCATCTCTCATGATCTGTGGGTTCAATGTCCACCTTCCTCTTTGCTTTGATTGCCCTTTCCATATTACTATAATGGGGTTATGATATGCCTACATGTTTGGTGCTATTTCTATTCATTCTATGTCTTTCATAAGGGCTTTGCTTATCCATGTCATATCTATTCTTGACCATGATTTATGGGGAATTGAATAAAAGGTAAACTGCTTTTCTTTTGGGTTGTATATTCTCCATATATCAATTAGGTTCTGTTCCTCTGTCATATTAAAGAATATTTTTGGGAGTGTATTCTTTTTCTTTTTTTTACTAGTACTTTGATAGTCTTTTTTTATATCTGAGACTGCATTGAAATCCCCTATTATGCAAATTTCCTCTTTGCCTAATTCAAGAATCTTTTCATGTAATTTTTTATAGTATGTTTCCTGTTGTTTGTTGGGCACATAAATTACAACTAATACAATTTTCTTTTGTTCCCATACTACTTCTAATATTAATGTTCTCCCTACCAAATCTGCATATAGGACTTCTACTTCTATTCCTTCTCTAACATATACTGCTACTCCTCTTTTTTTTCCTCCGCTAATGCTGCATATAAATTTCCTAGTTTTTTTATATTGCAAAAATCTCTTATCTTGGGCTCTAACATGTACCTCCTGAAGATATACTATATCCATTTTTTGTTTTGCTAATTTTTTCAAAATTTGATTCTGCTTTACTAGGGAGTTAAGTCCGTTTATGTTTACTGATAGTAACTTCAAATTATTATCCATTTTCTCTCTTTATCTTTATGAATTAGTTTCTATAATTCCTTGCTTCTGTTTGGGTTCTTCTTCTTACTCTATTCTCTTCTTGTGGTCTTTCTTCCTTCTTTTCTTCCTCTTCTTGTTCTATTCCATTCTTTTCCAATTGTTGGTCATCTTGACTGGCCGATTCCAGTTCTTCTCTACTACTACTAAGTTCTTCTGTGCCTGGAAGTTGTGTGTAAAATTCTTTCGCTTTCTCCATTGTATCAATCCTAATTTTCTTCCCTTGCCATGACACCAACATCCCCTCTGGTGTAATCCACATAAACAATATATTATTTTTGTTGAGTCGGGTGGCCAGAAAGCAATACTCTTTCCTTTGTTCTCGTACTCTCTTCGGGATCTGTTTTAACATTATGATCTCTTTACCCTTATATGTCATCAGTTCTTCTCTGGTAGTGATGATATGAACCTCTCTTGGTAGTCTGAATCTTCTGGCATAGTTTGTATAGATTCAGTAGACTTCATCTAATTCATTAATTATCTCCCTCTTCTCTCTTTGAAGTACTTCCGCGATCATCTCTGCCATTATATCTGTCAAATCTTCCTCCTTCGTCTCTACCATGTTCTGAAAGTGTAGATAGAATGAGGCCCTCTCCATCTCCAACTGGATCAGTGAGTTCTCTACTTCTTTATCTCTTTCTTGCATTCTTTGATCTACCGACTCTAATTTTCTTTCTGTTTTTTTCCATTCTTTTTTCGATCGTTTGGAGTCTTTGTTCATTCTTTTGTAGAACTTCTTGAATCTAGCCAACTTTCTCATCCAACTTCTGGATATCCTTTCTCACATCTCTCTTTACTTCCTCCATCTCTATTTTCATTTCTCCATGGTTCTTGGTCATTTTTTCCTGTAATTTCATTATCGTCTCCTGAATTGTTAACAGTATAGCTTGCATGGTCTGAGTATTTGTTGTAGCTGAGGTTTTCTCCGAGCATCCCTTCAATGGATCTTTGTGTAGATGGCAATGCGATCGCTGTAGCTGTTGTTTGAGTGGGTTTCTTCCTGGTCTTCACTACTGTTGATGTAATACTTGTCATTTCGTGTATGATTTTAGTTTGTTGTCCTAATATCCTTTCTATCTTATCCCACAACACCATTGAATGCTCCCTATTTCTCCAGATTCTGTCACTATCCTTATTCTCCTTACAATCTACCCTTCTATAGCCTGTATTAAATCTTAAATAAATCAAGATCTTTCCCAGAGTAGTTAATCTATACAATTATACCACTCAATCCAAACATCCACAGTTATTTATATTAAATCCTTGCCACTCTATTACTTCTTGATACTCTTATATATTTCTATTTATTTTTACCTTAAAGCTTTTTGTTACTTTAATATATTTAATATTACTCTATTTAAACAATTAATTACTTAACAATCAAACTTATCAAACTAAATTCTTAGTACTACTAATCAATTTAAATATATAAATTTATTATACTTATTTTACTGTATATTTAATAGTAATATAAATTTGCTAATATCAACAAACCATACAATTCAGAGAATAGTTTAGCCAGTAAGTTTTCTAAAAAATCTCTATCTTGAATTCCTTAACAGTGTCCTTTCTCTCTATATATGTAAATATTCTTCTTTACACTCTATTTATTATATAAACCCTTCAATATGTATTCAAACAATTAAATATATTAACTTCTAATATACTTTCTAAGAAAAAAGAAAAGAAAGATGAAGAGAAAGAAGGAAAAGTAAATAAAAATATAACACAGTCACTGTTCTTTTAAATGTACAAACAATATTTCTTATAATTACAATTTTCCTTTTGTTCTCCACAAAGTTATTTTTTGCAAGCCAACCACTTCACTTAAATCTTATTGTGCCATTAGATGCAGTGTCTTTAAAGAGTTAACTTTTACTCTCTTCTTCAAAATGTCTGATGTTCAATTTTCTGCACTCTCAGAAACACTTCCCCCCCATCTTCTAACTGCTACTATGTTTCTTCTTTTGTTGCAATAATGTTATTTTTTTAGGAGCACAAAAATTTCTATTGTCCCATTTCAAACTGTCACTTTCACTTCCCCTCTTCACTAGTTTGTGTATAGTCAATCACTTAATGTTCCTCTTTATTCAAACTTTAACTATTACTGACACCCTTTCATCCTCTCCCTTATCCGCTCTCCTCACTGTAATCACTGTTCAGGTGCCGCTTTGAGCTTCCTTTCACTGTCTCTTTCTGGGTTTGTTTTGACAGCTCCACTCACTTTCAGTTTCATCACTCAGACACCACTGCTTCACACTGTACTCTCTCTTTGCTTCCTTCTTCTGTCTCGTGTGTCGTCTGGTCTCTGCGTTGGGCACCAAAGTCTGACTCTTCAGCACTGGTTTCGAGGGCTCCTCCAATCTCACTGCTGGGGATTGCACCTTCCCTCTTCAGCTCCGTCACCAATCCCCCCAAGAACGATTTCATCTCTGTTGACTCCCAAAATGCTGAAGATCAGCCACGAAGAACAGAGCGCTGCTTCTTTGTGCCGCTTGACCAAACGCCGCCACCGGAAGTCCTCTCTACCCTCTTAGATTTTCATAGAGTTATGAGGAATATTTGTCTTTCCGCTCAAGCACTGGGATAAGATTGGATAATTACATATTAAAAGTATGACTTGGCACCAAGTCCTTGTTGTGTTTAATGTTTAAATATTTTACTTCATTTAGTTTTATAGTTTTAATACAATTTTATATGTTGTTTTAACTTTAAATTGAGAGCCGCCCAGTTTTAACCTTGGATTGGAAGATAGGAGACTATATAAATGTTTTAAGCAAGCAAACAAATAAATGAGACAGTCTCACACATTTTGTGCTTTGTTGTCAAATCCCACGCACAGACATTTCCACTCAGCTTTTGTGGTCATGGTAAACCTGTGATTTGCCACTCCTTTCTTCCAAATATTTTCTTGGCTGACAGGTTTGGTATTTCCTAATAGCTCCTGTTCAAATATTAACCCATTTAGCTTTTGAGTCCAGATAAGATTAGCAAAGTGTTGCTGATTATAAATCACTTCTTATGATGTATAGAGAGTCCTTGACTTACAACAGTTTGTTTAGTGACCATTTGAAGTTACAATGGCACTCAAAAAGCAACTTATGACTATTTTTCACACTTATGACCATTGCAGCATCCCCATGGTCACATGATTTACATTTTGGATACTTGACAAGTGGTTCAGATTTATGACAGTTGCCGTGTTCCAGGATCATGGGATCCCCTTTTATGACCTGACAAGCAAAGTCAACTTAACCACCATGTCATTAACTTAACATCTACAATGATTCACTTAACCAGTGGCAAGAAAGGTCATAAAATGGGGCAAAATGCATGTAACAAATTTCTCACTTAACAATATATATTTTGAGGTCAATTGTGGTCATAAGTTGAGGACTACCTGTATTTGGCAAATTAATGGAATGTGTGAAGCCAGACTTGACATCAAGGTTGATTAAATTCAGAGGTGGGATGCTACCGGTTCTGCCCGGTTCTAAAAAACCGGTAGCTCTGAAGAGCAGCAGACACCGAACCGGTTCTGTGTTTGCTGCTGTTTGGCCCACCCATCCGCCCACCTGGGCTCTTACCTGACCTTTATTTCCTGCTTTTTCAACCTCAGCTGCTTTGCGCGGCACAGCTGAGGTTGAAAAAACAGGAAAAAAAGAGGCTTTACAAATGCTGTGCGCTTGCATGCAGCGCTTTTCAGCTGTTCGGGCAGCACAGCTTAAGGGTTTCTCACACTGGCGCGCAGCAAAACGCTAGTCACCAAACCGGTAGTAACATCAGTTGAATCCCACCCCTGATTAAATTATTATAACATTTAATACCAAGCATCCCACCAGTACCTTACTTCTTATTGAGTCTCAAGTGCAGTGAAACACTTTCTGCTGCTGCCCTTTAAGGGCCTTGTAAAATTGATTCCAGAAGCTCAGTCACTTTCAAATGAACAGAATTAGGTTCCATACTTGGTTTCTAAAAATGCTCAATTCCCTTGGGTACCTTTGAATGCCCAAGAGTTTTGCCCAGTTGTTGTAAACTAGATTATAAGCATCCATCTCTCCTCACAGCTTTGTCTTAATTGTTGCTGAAGGGGACATACAAGAAACATAAGTATCATGGCCTCAGTTAAAAACCCAGTCTAACACTTGCTGCTTTGTGCATTTGACTTCCTGCTTTGATTAAGGCAAACATTCAGCATGACTTCCTGTCTGTGGCTTTTTTGCAAATACAAAACCAGATAGGCAATTCATATTTTTATCTCTAAAAGCTATGCGTTCCCTTCTCAGATTTTTAAAAATGATTTCATTGCTTTTCAAATTCTTAGGTAGACTATTATGATTTTGATAGAAGAGAATACTTCTAGCTCAGGTTTGAATTGTAAGGTCCTTGTTGCTTTCTGAGCTTGGTTGTTTTCTTAGCAATCTAGGTAACATCATCAGTGCTATTAAGATTTCAAAGCTTATCTTGATGCAGTTCTTCTGTCATACAAAGACATGATTTAATTTAGCCACATTTTGTTAAATGTGGAATCATGGTACAAGTGGTGGCAAGCTTGGAGGCTGCCACTGTGGACTCCTGGGCCAACCAGCAAGCCCCTGGATTGTTTGGGGGGCGTTTGTGGTGGTCCAGGTTTAGACCCTTGAACGCTGTTGCCGCTTTTCTCCTTCTAGTGGCTGGACTGATTTTAACCAGGAATCCTGGTCCCATTGGGTTTTATCAGGTTCCTGGTTTTATTGGATGTTGGCTGGGTCGGGTGGGCTGTGAGTTGCCTAGCGGGGGATGGAACAGATATTCCCCTGCGGTTGGCTATTTTCTGTGGCCCTGGACCCTGCCCGGTGAGGAGCCCGATGTTTAGGCTCCCTGGATTTCCGCCTAGCGAATTGGATGGTGCTATGCTGGTTCACTACTGCCGTTTTATGCAAACTCGACCGCCTGGCCCCTTTTTTCTCCAATGGCCACGGTCCTTAGTTATCATCTGGACCTCTCCTGTTACCAGGACTTGATTGGACAGGTCCCATTGTTGTGTGAGGCGATGGGAGGACTATCCCTCTACTGTGAGAGGGTAGAGGATTTAACATCGACCCTACAGTTTTTGAGTTGTTTGGTTTCCGCAGTGAGAGCGGTTGCCATTTATTATCATCTCCGGCCCCTGAGCGGGTGTGAGAGACCGTTTGTGAGACTGGAACTCTTGATTACTGTTGCCTGTACCCTTCTTTCTCCATTGGATATTTTTAACATCTTCACCCGGCTGCCATACCTTACCCTGACCCCTTATGAATTTTGTCAACTTTTATGGGACCTTACTTGTGGGCACTCAGGACTGCCCTTGTCCTTGAGTTGGCCCAGTGGACTGTCGACAGCTTACCTTGATGGCGGATCCTGGGATCCCGAGAGGTGGCATGCTGCAATCAATGGGTTAAATTCTAAATTAAGGGTTAAGGGTCGAATTTTAAAATTTTTAATTAGCTGTTTTAAAGGGTTGGGGAGGGGGTGGGGGTGGAGGGTCATTTGCAGCCGGTGCGGAGTGTGGGGGTTGGGGCGGTGGAGCCCGGGCCGGGGATGGGGGGCGATTCCCAGGGTGGTCGGGATTGGAAGAGGCGGCGAGGCATAGGGCCATATCAGTTTAGGGGCGCGACACTTAAAGCGGCGACCCTATGACCTCCTCCCGAGGCGATGGGATTAGGATCCCTGGGCTTAGGTTGGTGTATTTTAATGCCAGGTCTGTGGCTAATAAGTCCTCCCTCCTCCGGGAGACCATTGAGGAGGAGGCTGCGGACCTGGCCTGCATCACTGAGACCTGGTTGGGCCCAGAGGGGGTGTCCCTCTGGTTGATTTATGCCAGGTTTTGGGTTTGCACCGCCACGGCCCAGGGTAGGGGTGGTGGGGTGGCCGTGGTTATTCGGGAGACCTTGTTTCGAGGGAGGTCTCTGTTGCAGAGATAGGCGGGAGTGAGATTCTCCTCCTGAGGTGGGGGCCTAATGGGGGGTGGGCTTGCTGCTAGCATACCTTTCCCCAGCTGTGTGGCAGCAGCCCTGCCTGGGCTTCTCGATCTCCTCTCGGTGGCGGTGGAGCTCCCGGACATTATGGTCCTGGGGACTTCAATCTGCCTTCCCTGGGGTCGGGTTTGGCCCAGGAATTCATGGCTTCTATGGAGGCCATGGGCCTGACCCAATTGATTCAAGGCCCTACTCATGGGGGAAATACTCTTGACCTGGTTTTTGTCTCTGAACAGTGGCGGAGTGACAGAGGGCAGGTCACTATTACGACTTTGCCTGTTCCATGGTCTGATCACTATCTCCTACGGCTGGTCTTCCAACAGGCCGCCCCCACTGCTGGGATGAGGAGCCACTTAGATGGTTCCGCCCCAGGCCTGATGGACCCTGAGAGGTTCCAGGCAGAACTGGGGTTTTCCTTCCTCCCTGCCCACAGCTCTGCCGAGGATCTGGCAGTGGCCTGGCAACGGGCTGCGTCAGAGGCCCTCGACAGGGTTGTCCCCATGCGTCCCCTTACGCGCGTGGATCCCGGTTTGCTCCTTGGTATACTGAGGAGCTCCGAGAGAAGGCGCCGTCGAAGGGGTTAGAGAGCAGGTGGAGGTCCACCGTTCCCAGTCGACCGAGCCCAGCTAAGAGCCTTTATTGGGACTTACCTGGTAGCTATGAGAGGCGAGAAGATCTTATCTCTCCACTCTCATAGCGTCCGCGAATATCGCCCGGCCGCCCTGTTTCGGGTTACTCGTTCCCTCCTTCATTTAGAGGGCGGACCCGTGCGGTAAGGCTGAGGCATTTGTTCAACATCTGTCGGATAAGATTGCTCGTATTCGGACGGGTTGTCCTCCATTTGCAGTGGTCTGGGGAAGGGGTGCAGGGAGTCTGGCTATTGTTATCTGGGATGAGTTCGATCCGGTTTCGAGGATGAAGTGGACAGGATTATGCGGCGAATGAGTTCCACCACATGTTTATTGGACCCGTGTCCCTCCTGGCTGGCTTATGCGCCAGGGAGGTCACCTCGGTTGGCTCGGGCAGTTATCAACGCTTCCTTAAGGGAGGGTGTCTTTCCCGCCGCCTTGAAAGAGGCGGTGGTGAGACCCCTCCTGAAGAAGCCTGCCCTGGACCCGACTGTGTTAGACAACTTTCGTCCAGTCTCCAACCTTCGTTTTCTGGCGAAGGTTGTTGAGAGTGTGGTGGCTCAGCAGGTTCCGCTTTTCCTGGATGAAGCGGACTACCTAGATCCGATCAATCGGGCTTCCGACCCGGTATAGCACGGAGACGGCATTGGTGGCGCTGATGGATGATCTCTGGAGGGCTCGGGATAGGGGTTTTCCTCTGTCCTGGTCCTATTAGACCTCTCAGCGGCTTTCGATACCATCGACCATGGTATCCTTTGCGTCGCCTTGAGGGGTTGGGAGTGGGGGGCACCGTTCTTCGGTGGTTCTCCTCCTACCTCTCGGGCGTCGCAATCGGTGTTGGCGGGGTCAGGTCGCCCCTAGGGTGCTCTCTTGTGGGGTCCCTCAGGGTCGGTCCTTTCCCCTTTGTTTAACATCTACATGAAGCGCTGGGTGAGATCATCCGTGGTTTTGGGGTGAAATTTCATCAGTACGCTGATGATACTCAGCTGTACATTTCCACCCCAGACCAGATCAGTGATGCCCTCTCTCTGATGACTCGGTGTTTGGATGCGTACGGAACTGGATGAGCGGAACATGCTTCGACTCAACCCGGCCAAGACTGAGTGGCTGTGCATATCGGCGTCCCGGCCCAGTTTAGATTGTCCATCTTTGGCCATAGGGGAGGTGTTACCCCTGTGGATAGGGCGGAATCTGGGGTCCTCCTGGATGTACGGCTCGGTTGGAGGATCAGGTGGGGCCGTTGCCAGGGGCCTTTGCCCAGCTCCGCCTTGTTCGACAACTTCGCCCTTTTCTGGACGGGACGCCCTGCACGGTCACTCATGCCCTTGTTACCTCTA
The DNA here is from genome assembly GCA_009733165.1 of Naja naja. Lineage (NCBI taxonomy): Eukaryota > Metazoa > Chordata > Lepidosauria > Squamata > Elapidae > Naja > Naja naja. The sequence goes on along the minus strand of CM019148.1, from coordinate 342,005,124 downwards.
GGCTCGACTACTGCAACGCTCTCTATTTGGGACTGCCCTTGCATACCATCCGGAGATTGCAGCTGGTGCAGAATGCGGCGGCGCTGGTGGTGATGGGAGTTACCCGGTTCTCCCATCGACCCCCCTCCTGCGCTGCCTTCATTGGTTGCCGGTTGCGCTCGGGTGAGATTCAAGGTTTTGGTATTAACATACAAAGTCCTTCATGACATGGGTCCTCAATACTTAAGGGAGCGTCTTCTTCCAATATCAAATACCGGTCGCCCTGTGCGAGCTCATAGGCAAGGACTCCTCGGGGTCCCGTCGGGCCAATGCCGGCTGGCGGTTCCCGACGACGAGCCTTTTCTGTCGCGCCCTGACCTCTGGAATCAACTGCCTTTGGAGCTCCGCCTGGCCCCTGACCTCCGCACCTTTCGCCGTGAGTTAAAGACCTGGTTGTTTGACCAACCCGGGCTGTGACCCCCTTGGGGGAGGGATGGTTTTAAGGTTTTATAGTGTTTGAACTTATAATTTAATCTAATTGTTTTTTAAGTATTTATTGTTCTTGTTTTAGCTGTAAGCCGCCCCGAGTCTTCGGAGATGGGGCGGCATATAAGTTCAAATAATAAATAAATAAATAAATAAATAAATAAATAAATTGCAACATTTTGAGGAGACAGATCCTTCATTAACCTGAAGCCACATTGAGTTCATTGCTTCCCTTCCTCAAGGCAGAATCTCTCAGATACAAGTGGCTGCTTAATTATTCAAACAAGTAGCATCATAACATGCTACTCTATGTGTGTTTATAGTAAGAAAGTCAGCAGAGTTGTTTTGGATTCACAATACAAACATAATACATGGCATGGGTCCGGGGTATTTACGAGAACGACTCCTCCCAGCATCGAATACCAACCGCCCCGTACAAGCACACAGACGGGGTCTCCTTGGGGTGCTGTCTGCGACTCAGTGTCGCTTGGCAGCAACCCAGGGGAGGGCCTATTCTGTGGCGGCTCCCATTCTATGGAACCATCTTCCGCTGGAGCTCTGGATGGCCGCCGATCTCCGCACCTTCCGCCATGATTTAAAGACCTAGTTATTTGCTCAGTCCAAGCTATGCTGACCCCCTGGGGGGTTTGATTGTTTTAACTTTGGGGTTTTAAATTCAATTTGGCTTGTATTTTGTTTAATACGTTTTTAGATAATTTATTTATTGCTGTGTTTTTAGTTGTGAGCCGCACTGAGTCCTTTTGGAGAGGGGGCAGCATACAAGTCAAATAAATAAATAAATAAATAAATAAATAAATAAATAAATAAATACCATACATCAAGGCAGAGTTGAACATCTGAGAGAAATATATTACAGGTAGTCCTCAACTTACAACAGTTCATTTAGTGACCATTTGAAATTACAATGGCACTGAAAAAAGTGACTTTTGACTGTTGCAGCATTCCCAACATCAGATGCTTGACAACTGACCATATTTAGTTGCAGTATCTTGGGGTCATGTGATCACCTTTTGCAATCTTCCGACAGGCAAAGTCAATGGGGAAGCCAGATTCATTTAACAACGATGTTCCTAACTTAACAACTGCAAATTCATTTAACAACTGTGGCAAGAAAGTTCATGAAATGGGGCACAATTCACTTACCAAATGTTTCTCTTAGCAACAGACATTTTGGTCTCAATTGTGTTCATACATTGAGGAGTACCTATGTTACATCATGGTGTTTTGTGCATCCCTACCTATCTTGGCAGTACATATGAAAGGGCTGCAAGTATTATTGATTATCACAAACTCTTCATAGGCCAGCATGTGATGCAGCATGTGATGCAACACAATCTTAAGAAGCATTAACAGGAATATACACATTATTATGTGTAATTATTTCACTCCCCTTCATTAACCTGAAGCCACAGTGAGTTCATTGCCAGGTGAAACTCTCAAATGCAAGTGGCTGCTAAGGGATGAAAATAGTGTACTTTAAATACTCCAGAACCATTTCATCAATAGAATTGGCAGTGCTGGAGAGGGACACAAGTAGGGAAAGAAATAAAATTTGCCTTAATGGGGAAGAAAGCAGTAGAGGAAAGACACTGCAACAAGGCAAGGGAATGAGAGAGAAGACTCAGAAAGAGATGACAGAGGAAGGGAAGGAGGAAGAGGGAGGAAAGAGACAACCAGGTAGAGATACCTCCTCAGTTCTTGCAGCCCATGGAATAAAATAGGTTTAACCTTTGAAGCAGAAAATTGTGTGACAGAAATCTATTGTACAAAGATGTTGGGAATCAATGATCGCAGTATACTGAGTTCCTTTAAAAAAATCTACATTTGGTTCAAGTACGATATGCTGCCTGGTTCTGGCAATCAGTAGCTGAGTTTACACTTCAAATGAAGGTATTTCTTTCAGTTGAATCGCACACCATTGCAATTAGAGTATACCCAGTGGTGGGATTCAAAAATTTTTACTACCGGTTTTGTGGGAGTGGCTTGGTGGGTGTGGCAGGGAAAGGATACTGCAAAATCCCCATTCCCTTCCCACCCCACTAACCTGTTTTCCAGCTCGGTTCCCCTGTGCAGGGCAACAAAAGAAGACCCAGCCAATCAGCTGGGACTCAGGAGGCAGAGAATAGATGGAGGCAGGGCCAGTTAGAGATGGTATTTGCCGGTTCTCCAAACTACTCAAAATTTCCGCTACTGGTTCTCCAGAACTGGTCAGAACCTGCTGAATACCACCTCTGAGTATACCACCTTTGTGAAGTTTGGACATTCTGTATTCATCCAGCAATTAAGGGTGTACAAACTGAACTTATCTTATTGGCACAAAAAAAGCCACATTATCTATAATAACAGGGAAGTTATCTTGTGTGTAAGGTAAATCTGTTTATCTTCTTATCCAAACAGGCTGTAATCCAACTTGGACTTTTTAGGCAGATTGTCCTCCTGGGCAAGTTCTCTTGCATGACATTACAATGATATTTGGATTGCTCCTAAGATTTCCAAATCTTCATCCTCCTCTATATTCACTCTGAATTGTCACCGTTCTTTTTTGAACAACGTTGGCCAGAACTAGACATTAGTATTTCATATGGGAACTAACCAGGGCACAAGGGAGGGAAACAATGACTTCTAATGATGTGTATGTTCCTGAGGTTGTGTTGTCTGTTTTAGCAGCTGCATCACATGCTGGGTTGTGAATAGTTTGCGATAACCAAAGAAACTGGGATCCTTTTCATGTGTACTGCCAAGACAGGTAGGGATGTTTGCATTCTGCCTTGAATACATCTTAGTTGTGCACAAAACCCCATAATCTAATGATATACTTCTCTAAACTGTACATCTCTGCTTTGCATTGTGAACCCAGGAAGAACTCTGCTGACTTTCTTGCTACAAGCAAACATACAGCAACATGCTATGATGCTACTTGTTGGAACAATTAACATCCAAGCAATGTTTCACAGGCAAAAGGGGTTCCAGGGTAGACTTTATCTGGTGTAAGGAATGCACCTACCCAAAAGAGAGAAATCCATCCACGCTAAGGGTAATCAACTTACAATTTGAAACCTTACCCTAATAACCAAGTTTTTCAGAAGCTAACAATTTAGGCCCGTGGCAGCAAGCTATTGGGCAAAAAGATTGGGCCAACTGAGAGGGAGGAGGAAGAAAAAGACAAATAAGATTTCAGACCGGGGAAAAATGGCTGTGTACAGTGTTGATATTTGAACTACAGCTTACTAAATTAACCCAATTGTTGGGATCATATAACACACTAAGTACGTACTCTGGGGTCATACTGCATATTGAGCCACAAAGTAGCCAACCATATTTTAATCAAGGGCATTTTCATTCTATTTCAATTTGAAAGCAGTTCTGGACCTCTGTATTCCACAACATCAGCAGTGTGGGAGGGCTGACTTGATTTATTTCTTGCTCAGCTACAGCATAGTAGAACCTGCTGTGATGGCAGGGTTAGCCTGTCTTCCTTTGTGCTGGCATTTCCCCACCAGAAGAAACTCTTGCCTCATGCATCCTCCTGACGCCTGACCTTTAAATCTTATCCATTAAGAAGAATATTCTTGCAGGCTTTGCAGTTCTCTTTCAGCATTAAGAATATTGATAGAAATTTGGTCTTTTCCTCAGGAACAATCTGAGGATGTCAGGCTAATTCTTTCCTTCCTTCCCTCCCTCCCTGCTTCCTTCCTTCCTTCCTTCTGGAGATGAAGGAAGATGATTTTTGCCATTGCAGCATCTGTAGGCAACTCGAGTGTGGCACTGTTTTTTTGCTTGTTCTCAGCATTTCAAGTCAGCAGAAATGATCAAGGAATATTTAAATCCTGTGTGAAAATTTAGGAAGAGAAAACAGTGAGCGTGGGAAAGTGCTTCTAATGCATTATGTGAAGGAGAGAAGAGACAGTAGCAGAGAAGAAGTAAGCTTGTCCATTTGGGTTATAGCTGAAGCTTTTGTTTGCTTCAGACTTCCCCAGTTTTAACAGAGATAATGCCTTAAGGCACTCCTCAATATTTAAAAAGAGTACCCACTCCTTATCTCTATGAATTTAAAAGAGAAGCCCAGCTGCTTTCAAAAGTAGATAAGAGTTTGGATTTGATAAGATAACATAAGCTTTATTGTCATTTTTTTACTATCAGCACACTGGCACACTTTACAAATGAAATGCTGTTGCCTGCTTTCAAAAGAAAGTATATATACTTGCAGAATACTTTACTGCAAGAATTGTTATTTTTAGAATCCCAATAAGAAAGGAAACAAAAACTGTTAAAGTGGTTTGGTCAGTCAACCATTACTTCTTTCTTTTTTATATATATTTTAACAAATATTTTATAGCTTGTAAGCCTGATTGCAATATGCATGGTAAAGTGCCTTGTCATTTCTAAAGTCTTTTTTTTTTAGAAATTACTGGTACACGCAAAAGAAAATATTAAAAATCATCAGTTATTTTGAAATGTAACAAATACAATGAGTTCCTTTGTCTCACTTACACAATGATATCTGCTTTAATAACCTTCCTGGATTTTACTAAAAATGGGTCATAAAAATATAAATCCTTTACAAATCTAGGCTTACACTGTTCAAGCAATGCTTCTAATGCGATCAGCTAAAAAGTTTAAGGTTTCATTGCTACCTTAAATTTCCTCTTCTTGACAAGAGTAACTTTAAGTGAGGGGAAGCTGGTGGAAGAAATATTCATATCCAGTTCCAAGCTGGGAATAAAATGGAGGCTGATTGGAAAGAAAGTTGGTTTATTGATGAACAGAACCACCAACAGCATGTGATTCTTGGATCAAATGTCTGAATGAGTGGGTGGATTTTTTAGTTTCTGTAACTTTGAAGTTTGGGATTTGGGTGATATGGGCTTTGTGTTCTGAAAGGGTGTTGGCTAATTCTTATTGTGGTTGATGACTATGTCCTGTGTTAGATTTTTGGGTGAGGGGCTGCTCACTCTTGCCCATTAAGGGCTTTATATGTGAAAAACAGTATCTTGATTATACCCAGAAACTAACTGCTAATCGATGCACTTGCAGAGCAGGGATGTCATCTATCAAGTTGGGCATGTCAACATATTTTTATTTATTATTACATGTATATACCACCTGAGTCCCAACATTACAGTTTGTGAACCATAGATTATATTTTAACCACTTCCCATAAACCACGGTAAACCTGTGGAATTTGTGAACTCAGTGTGTTAGTGTCACTGCATTTTTTTGGTTTGTCTGTCAAGCTTCTAAGCTATATTATAGCAAGCAGGTGTCTGCTAGCCAGCACTGTATTATCTTGTCTCCATAGTAATGAGATAAGAAAGTCTTGTGATGTCTGAGTTTACTGCGCATGTGTAAAAAGTTTATACTTCACTTCCGTTGTACTTTTTCCTTTGTTTCCTTTCTTATATGCCTTGGTTTGAGGAAGCTGCCAGTATGGAGCTTCATTAGGTTTTCTTATTTTATAAATAAAAATGTTTCTTAGATTACTTTCCGGGTCTAATTTTTATCAGCATTGACAGCAAAGAAAAGCACGGTCTATCACCTCTAATTAGCAGGGATGTTTTGAAATTTTTACTCCCTGGTAAAAGGTTTTTTCGAAGCCTTAACAATTGGTAGCAGAGGATGGTTATATGACAGTTTGTGAAAACAAACTCTCTTCAATTAATTGAGGAAGAAATGGTGTAACGTGAATGATGGCTAATAAATTATTATTTAAGTAAGAGATAGCTCAGCCAAATTTGACTTCAGCTAACCAAGCCTTTCCCCCATCTCCCAAATTTTTTTGCTGAGGCCCTCCTTCCCGAATCCTCCCTGCCTTGTCCCCTTGCATCTCTTGCCTCAAACTAACATTTTTGCTTGCTTCTGACTTTTCCTGGGAGACAGATGAGGTGTTCAGGCATTTTGTTGGTGAGCTGTGACTGCAAGGCACTGAGCTGTTAATTTCTTTTTCCTTTTCCCCTGAAGTACCTTTATTCATTGAGTTTTCTTTATACCTCACCATTTTTCAACTGCTGCAGTTTCTGGAGTGAAGAATTAGAGTGTTAAATATGGAACGAAGGGCTGAGTTAAGCCCTAGATTTCAAGGACAAAAGATGTATGCAATAAAGCCATTGTCTGCAATGTATCTGCCCCTCTTTCCATTTTTTATACTTGTCCTTGTCTTTCAGTTTATCAGAGTTCTTTATGTAGCCATACTGGTTTCTTCTGAGATCTCTTATTTTTCTTCTTCATTGGAATTGTGCTAGACTGGGCTTTTATAATCTCACTTTTCAGTTTCCCAAGCTTATTGGGTTGTTTTCCTCTTGAGGATTTTCATGTATGGAATCCATCACAGGTGCTCTAAGTTTATTGAAATCAGCCCTCTTAAAGTCCAAGACTAGTTTGACTTTATTCTACTGCTTGTGCTTACATAATGTTGAATTTCAATATTGCATGGTCACTCCCCCTTAAGGTTCCTATAGCTTCAATACCTGCTTTCATTTCATCTCTGTTAGTGAGAGTTAAGTCAAGCTTATGAGTAAGACCTAAATCTGATTACAGTGAATATGCTTAAAGGTTAAGCATATAGAGCCAAATGCATATGACCAGATCTCTGGGTTAGTTTTTGTTCCTCTGAACAGACCAATTAATTTTGATTTATTCACAAAGTGGCAGCTGAAAGAATATGTTTGTGTAACCTTTTACCTCCAAGCTATTTCCTCCCTCTGGTGACCTTATAGTCACAATAGCTAAACATCATGGGAGCCCTAGTTGGGGCAGAATGACAGAAATTCTGCAGATCTGTAACTACTGAAACTCCTGTACTGCTGAACACCAGTGCAATGTAGTGGATGTGCAATGCTTTTGAATAATGGTTCAATGCTAATAATGTGTCAGCAAAGCACTAATGATTTGGCTTAGCTGCAATGAGAGTCTATTCAGATAATGGGTATATGTTTCTCCAAGTTGGGAAGTCACTTCATTTCGCTCTAGTGGTAACCCTGGTGAAGGTGTTAGGCACAAGTGATCTGGAAAGTAGCTGCACTCAGGATCCATAATTGCCTTTCTGCTTCAAGAAATGGCACTTCTTTGTGATGTTGCCACAATCAAAGCAACTTTCTGAACTACGTTCAAGTCCTAGTGGTTCAATTTGTTGGATTGGTACAGCGAACACCAGATTTAAGGCCACATTCCACTATCAAAACTCAATTTTGCATAGCAGGAAAATTGGAAATATGTAATACAGTATGTACATAAATATACAGTATGTATTCTTGAATTCCTGAAAAATTTATTTTTATTTATTTATTTATTTATTTATTTATTTATTTATTGGTCTTATATGCCGCCCTATCTCCCGAAGGACTCAGGGCGGCTCACATAAAAACACCCAATACAAAAGTTAAAAGAATTAAAAACAAATTAAACTAATTAGACCAAATAATAATTAAAACCCAACCCACAAAACATTTAAAACAAAAGTACCCCCCCTCAGTCCAGGCCAGTTTGTTCGAACAACCAAGTCTTTAGGCCGCGGCGAAAGGAGCAGAGGTCAGGGGCCAATCATAGCTCCAGGGGAAGCTGGTTCCACAAAGTGGGCACCCCCACAGAGAAGACCCTCCCCCTAGGGATCGCCAGCCAACATTGTTTGGCTGACGGTACCCCAAGGAGGCCCTGTCTGTGATATTGATGTAAAATTGATATATAAACTTAATAAAATGATATCCTGAATCCTATAATTTCCTTTAGCTTGGGTGGGTGGGAGGCAATAAATAAGTAATTCAACACATTTCCCATGTCACATTTAGTAAGTCTTATTCGTAACTACAAGATGTATGGGAGCTTTAAGTGTGGTGCAATATTTACAAATCTGGCTGGTACAGAGGTCAAATTCCCACTTGGTCATGAAGTTCACAGTTGAGTCACAGTTACTACCTCAAAAGTCCTGTTTATTTATATGGAAGTTTACCATATCTGGGGTGATCATAACAAACAATGGCTACATACCATGGATTTCTGTACCTTTTTGCTACCACCTAATGGACATCCAGTTTTGCAGTAGCCCAGATATGGTATTTATTTGTTAGATCATTTGCAGGTCATTCTTCTTTGAGCTATTTCTATTATCTAAATCAAATCTTTGTAGTTGCTGAAGCACTTTCTAAAATTTTTAATAGGCTGAGGAAAGCCAGTAAAGTGAACTTGAATTCTAATAAAAACTGAAGACTTGGGAATAGAAGGTGGGGCATGTGATTTATGAGTGTAGAAAACTGCATGTTTGTTTTGGATGGGTAGAATTTCCCCAACAGAAGATAACACAAAGAAAAAAAAAGATTGCTTACTTTGCTTTGGCGGTCCACATATTCTTAACCACTTTTGGTTGATTTATCAACTATGGCTTTTTCTGAGTCATGACACACTACCTACACTGATCTGTAGGTAGTCCTTGACTTATGACTGCTAGTTTTAACAACTGCTTGATATTTGATAAAAGTGACTTCTGACCATGACAGAGTCTCCTCAGATATGTCATCAAAATTTAGCAACTGGCATGTATTTATGATGGTTGCAGTATCCTAGGATCATGTGATTGTCATTTGTGACCTTTCCAAGGAGCTTCCAACAAGCAAAGTCAATACGGGAAGCTGGATTTGCTTAACGTGTGGTTCACTTAATAACCAGGATTATTCATTTAACAACCATGGCAAAAAATGGACCATAATTCACTGCATAACTGCATCACTTAGTGATGGAAGTACCAGTCCCAAGTTGTTACTATGAAACTGCACATATTATTTCCGATGGGGGAAGAGAGGCGGGATATAAATTTAATAAATAAATAAATAAATAAATAAATAAATAAATAAATAAATTTACTTATTTAAATAATATGCCTCCTATCTTGTGGTTCAAGGTTACTTGTTTGAAAACATTAATTAGTCAATAATTTTTCAAATAACAGAATAGAATAACAGAGTTGGGAGGTACCTTGGAGGTCTTCTAGTCCAACACCATGCTTAGGCAGGAAACCCTACACCACTTCAGACAAATGGTTGTCCAATGTCTTCTTAAAAACTTCCAGTGTTGGAGCATTCACAACTTCTGGAGGCAAGTTGTTCCACTGATTAATTGTTCTAACTGTCAGGAAATTTCTCCTTAGTTCTAGGTTGCTTCTCTCCTTGATTAGTTTCCACCCATTGCTTCTTGTCCTGCCCTCAGGTGCTTTGGAGAATAGCTCGACTCTCTCTTGTTTGTGGCAGTCCTTGAGATATTGGAACATTGCTGGGATTGTCACCCCTAGTACTTCTTAGCATCAAACTAGATATGCCCAATTCCAGTAACCGTCCTTCATATGTTTTAGCCTCCAAGCCTCTAATCATCTTTGCTGCTCTTCTCTGCAATTTTTCTAGAGTCTCAACATCTTTTTTACATTGTGGCAACCAAAACTGGATGCAGTATTCCAACAAGGATCTGACATTTGATACATAAGATTCTGATCAATGTGGGGGAGTCATACCAAAACATTTCTGGGAATAAAACGTATTGGCTAATTTGAAGGATTCTGAAGCTATAATCAATTACTAGTATTTAGTTTTAAGGAACTAGCTTGCTTGCAATTAAGAAAAACTGGAGAATGATGTACAGTATCTGAAGATCTGAACTTCACCAGCAGAGCTGTACTGGATGGTAAGAGCAGAAAGATAAGAATAGCAGGTCACAAAGTTCAAGGCAAATTAGTAAGGTAAATCCTGCAGTACAAGATGTGATCCTATTTGCAAGCAGTGTTATTACCTAAGAGAGGAAATTTGGCCTGACAGCCTACAGTTCAAAGATTACCCTGAACACAGAAAACCAAACAAGATGTTAAAGTGGGCTTGTGATTTTGGGCCAGAATTTTTGAATGTTCTCATTCCATTTTCCCAATTGAAGCCAGTGCTGCTATTCATTCTGCAAATGAATACTAACAAATATTTACTATAACCATAATATGTTTTTGTCTATATAGCAGGTAGCAGATGGAAAGGAGATCTTAATCTATTGTTGCATAATGTGTAATGTTAAGTTTGCATGAAGAGACAGATGCGGAGTGCTTCAAGCTCTTTTGTTTTATTAGTGACTACAGCTCAGAACGGACCCAATTTGGCTGGGCTGCGGCTGCTACTTATAGCCAGCAGCCGCAGTTGACAGCCAATCAGAGTGCAGGGTTTTCCCGCACTTTTAAACCAATCATTTCTGACATTTTGCAAGAACAGTTCAAACTAAACCAATGACTTTAAACCTACATACATAACACCCCGCCCCACTAGGTTCAGTCCATACTCAAACCCCATCTATCTAATGTACTCTTTTAAATAGGTGGGGCTCTTATGTGTACGTTGAGACCTACATGGTTCAGATGTTTTAATGTTCTCACCCAGTGAGAGAGGAAATGTGTCTGCTGACATTTCCATACTTGGACTTCTAGTAATAGAAGAACCGGTTTGGTTACTACAACCTGGTCTCTCCTCCCAATCCATCTCCAACCCAATGTCAGCACCTAAGTCAGGTAGTGATGTACAGTCTTCCACTTGTAAGGATGGATTTTGGCATTGTGACAGGTTTTGGGATGGTTCCTGTTGTGTTGGCTCGTTACACATGGGGTTGATTCTTGCTTGCTGATTATCCTCATGCTCCTCCCCTTCCCCCCTAGAAGAGGTATTAGGTATGGGAACTAGAGAGGAGCAATTGCGATGTTCCTGAGGTAATCTGGATCTAAGCTGATCAATGTGCCTGCTCCAGAGGACACCATCCTCTGTTTGTACCCTGTAAGACCTAGGGCCTGTGATTTGGGTTATCTCAGCAGGAATCCATAATGGTTCACCCATAAGGTTTTTAGCATAAACAGAATCACCCACAGTGAATGTGCGAATTTTGCTAGTGGAATCTAGTGGTGCGTTGGATGCGTAAGTGGGATGAAGGCGGTCAAGGGGAGACCTGAGTTTCCTACCCATCAACAACTCTGCTGGGGATAAGTTAGTTGATGGATTGGGAGTGATATGCTGGACACTGAGTAGTTTTTCAACTTTCTCAGTGATGTCCCCAGGACCCAATTGCTGAAGTTTTTCCTTGGTAAATCGGTCATTTTATTATTTTAAGCCCAATAATAATCAGTATGCATATTGTTTTCTCTGTTGAAAGTCACTGTTTTTACTTTTACCTTTTCTCACTTTATATAATTGCAAATTTCTTCCAGTTTAATTAATATGTTGCATGAAACTGTTTTTAATAATGAAATTGGAATAATAATGAATTTTCTTTTTCTTTATTATTTTGCATATGTCTGGGTTTGTTTTATTCATATTTCTTTTTTATAATCAATGGACTTCATGTAATGCATAATACCACACAAGATTGGAATGATTGAAAAAAAATGGATACGTAAAGAATGGCTTCTCTTTTGTCTAGGCCTGGGAAGGGGTTAACATGCCAGCCAAATCAAGTTTGGCATTTTCTGAATTTTTAACATGAATAATCGAAAAGATTTGCCATCACTGCCCTATCCTATTGAAGGCCTGCCTGGAACATACACGTATTTGTTTATTAAAACCAAATGTTGTTACAGTATTTTCATAAGGATGCCTATTTTAAAATTTTAAGGAAGAGACTGTCTGGTCTTCATATGTGTTTAATATACACCGTATTTTTCAAAATGTAATATGTAATGTTTGCTTTGTCCCATTCCGATTGGTTTTTGAGATTTTGCTGCAAAGACTTTGGAAGCATAAACATTTATTGTGCTGCAAGGCCCCCTGGTGGAATTTGGAAGCATATAAATGTATGTATATATGTATGTATATATGCATGGCTTGATTTACACATTAGATTAAGCCAAGATTTCCCAATCTTTTTGGGTTCAGATACATTTGACATTTTGAGAGCATCAAAAAGTAGTTGCCATAGAATTTGTGGCTAATCACAAAACACTCATTTTATTTATTTATTTAATCTCTTTTTTAAAAAGCTGCCCACTTCCTTCAGTGACTTTTGGTGGCATATACAAATAATAAAAAATGCTTAAAAACCAGTAAAACAATCCATTTAAAATAAAAACAATACAAAAACCAAATTAAAATACTAAGTGACAGAAACACAGTGCATTCTATTAACTATCATAGAACCATCTAACAAGATCCACTCTGCTGTGGTATCCTCAAGCTAGCTGACAAAATGATGCTTTAAGAGCCTTTCAGAAGGCCAGTAGGGTTGGGGCCAACCTTACCTTGGTGGAGGGAGGGGAATGATCTTCCATAGAATAGTGGTTATAGCAAAAAAAGGCCCAGTTTCAGTCCTTGGCTGACAGGAACCACAAAATTACAATCTTCTGCTTCAAGGATGAATTCACCACTGCCAGAACCCACCTCCAGAACCCATTTATGTGACAACAAACTAAGCCTTAGGCTGCAGGCATGTCCCCCCCCCCATTTGTGGTTCCTAAGAATGTATCTGGGATCTTTAGGACACAAAAGCATCATTGGAAATACAAGCTGAAAGTTTTCAACATGAGTTTTCCATTTACCTTTTAAATTAAAGAATATTTTTAAAAATAGTGGGATAAAGTTCTGGGTAAACTCCAGCAGGCACAATGTCATCTTCTGCTGCCAAACTTCTAGGTAGGTATTTTCTTTCATACTACTTGGGTATACCAGAGTCTAAATCTAGCCATTCAGCTTTCTACATTGGCAACCTTTGGAGGCAGCAACATGAGCACTTGTACTTCGTCATGTTCCCAGTTAAGAGTAGAAGAGAACTTTCCTGATTTGGAAGGAATGCTTTCATTGCTATATTTATCTATATCTACAGGCTTTAGCAAGAGAACAGAAGGCAGTGTTCAGGCTTTTCTGCATTGAGCAAAGGCATTGCATTGATCAACAAGGGGTACAAAGGACAGATTCAGGTCCTTGCACACATTCATCACACAATGATGTCATTTGCACCATGATGTCATCTTGTAAATGACACGATATTGTGGAAAAAAATAAAAATCAAAGTATATCAACAAGTAAAGAAAAAAAATCTTCAACAGTGACTGCTGGATCTCTGTCACAGGATCAGGCGTCCATGCTTCAGCAAACAAAATCTATTGATTTAAGCACTGATTTGTCTGTTCTTTATTCTTGTTTTGTACACGACCCAGTTCTTTCTCTTTCACATTTATATGACTGTGCGATGACTCCTCCAGATGCCTCTCCAGATGTCAGTTCAAAGGAGGATGAAAGAAGTCCCGGCACTTCAGGAGGGGATTGGTCAATGGCACCAAGCAGCTGGCTGAGGGTGAATTGACTGAAGCATAGCTGCAGCAGTACAGCCAGGAGGCTTCAGATGGGAAAAGCTTGCAGCTGCAGCCAGTTAGCGAAGAGGAGGAGGAACTGCCTTCTGCCCCTAATATGAGAACACGTAGGACAGAGAAAAGGCAGGAGCAGTGAAGGTCAGCCTGATTACTCAAGAGGAGGCAGCCTCGTCCGTCTTTTTTTCCCCAAATTTTTTTATTATTTTTAGACAAACATACACAAACAAAACATAAACAAATATAGACATAAACATAAAAATTCTTTTTTTGAGAACAGTATGCTCCCGAGTCATCACTTCTCCATACAGATATAGATTCAATTACTCACTCATCTTGTATATTCTAATCCATTTCTCATAACAATTTTCACCATTTCTTTCCATAGTTTTCCCCCTTTCTCTACCTTCTATAATCTTATTTCAATTATTCCATTCCTTTTTAGATTTAATTACATTTCTTTTTCCAGTTTTCAATATCTTTCCAATCAATATTTTTACACTTTTATCTGTTTACAGTTTTATACTATCTTATAAAACATATTTTGCCCTGTGATTGCTAATCTGGAGAATAACACCTCTATCTTTTTAAATTGTTATCCATTCCAATTATTATTTAACATTTAAATTTCACCTTTACAGTTATTACCTTTATTTCACCTCTATTTTATAACATCTAATTATTATCAATCAGATTCTGCTTGGTACATTCCTTTACAAATACCCATTAAATTCTTAACAAAGAAAAAAAGAACACACACATATATATAACAATAATAACTAAGGTAATTATTTCTGTTCAAATTCAATTCAGCCATTAATTCATTTCTATTTAAAATATTTCCTTTTTGTTGCCATTTAACATCCATATCACTATATTTCAACCACAAAAAACAATATTAAAGCATTCCATACTTCTTTTAGTTTTAATACTTTCTTTTTAAATTATTAAAAGCCTTATTCTCTTATCCTCTTTACCTCATTTACTTATTGAAGAAAAAAAAATACACATCACTTTAAAACATCTAACTTCTTTCTATTTCTAATATAACCATGTACCCTTGCCAAACTGAATTTATGCCTTTAAATCCTGTGTACTTTCCTTGTTGCTATACATATTGATTCAAACTTTTGTAACTTTTTTTCTTTTCCATCCCCCCTTCTTCTCCCCTCCCTTTTTATTTCCTTTTCTATCTAGTTCTCCCTTCTGATTCCTTATAGTAATTATAATTACTTTTCAATTTATACTTTTTTTGGTTGCTGCTTCAAATCTAAGATTTTTAACTTTCTTTCCCCTTTTCCCCTTTTTCTCCTTCCCCTTTTTCTTAAGCACCCTTAAAGTTATTAAATCATTAAAGATGGCTTCTTCTTTGTCCCGCCCTTCTTGCTCAGCCAGTTCTTCCTGTTGTTCCGCATATTTCAGGATCTCCATTTCTATCAATTGTGCCTCTTCTTTAAAGTCTTTAAGTAGCATTTTTAATTCTTCAAAGGTGATGACATTTTGAAAGGGATTTTTGTTTTTAAAAGCAACCTCCAGTTAGTTTTAAAATCCACTGTCCAAGATTGCAGGAGTCCTCCAAAAATTCAAAGCTATTTCTTACTTTTTTTCTCACTTTCACTTTTCAGGGGCTTTATTGGCTAACAACAAAGTTTCAGTTACAATGTATTCTTTTCAAGTCTTGTCACAATTTCACTCTCACTGCTATTTAAGTCCAGGTGGTATCCTCCATTTCCAGACTCCACCCTCTTTTTACTCTTCTTCCTCTATTTTATTTCTTTCTCTTTTTTAAAAAGAAAAATTCTTTAAAATTATTCACAGATCTTTATCCCTTTGACACTTTATTTTCAGCTGACAAAAGCCTGTTAATGTCAAAGTGGATTGATATCCGTTTCTTATGCCAAGATATTCCAAACCATTTAAAGCTGCCAATATTAGAGAAGAAAAAAAACAGCAATTCTTTTTCCTTTCACTTTTCTTCGCCACTTTAAAAGTCTTTTAAAATTAGTATTATTTTTACTGTTCCGCCAGGTACCTTAGATAGATGTTTTCAGTTTCAAACCCGGTCTGTCAAACTTTCTCTTTCGAACTTCCTCCTGCACGATTTTGTCCGGTAGAGTTCTTCTTTGAGGTGGCCATTTCTGGCCACCGCTGCAACCGCCTTCGGGAAAGGGAAAAAAACAGCTGGGGAAGGGAGATGCGGCTCTCCTCAACCCTGCTGGCAGCTCCCCCCTCTTCACCACCTCTACGGGGCAGCTTAGCCCTGAAACCAGCTGGCTCGGGGCGCTCCGGCAACGAGCACAGATCGAAACTGCGCACAGTCGCAGATTTCGGTCTGTCTCTGAAGAATCCCAAACCGGATATATCAGCCTCGTCCCTCTTGATGGGCTGCTGACTATTTAGTACAGTAAACAGATGGAGGTGATGCTGGAAACAACGTATTCATTCCCTAGCTGTGTCTTTCCTGATCATTGCAATTCCACCCTTGGATTGATCCTATGTCTTGTGAACTCTGGACTTTTTTGGCCTCATGCATCCTCTTGTATTGTGGATTTAATTTTGCCTAGTGGATTTATCTGGTTTGGGAAACTTTCAAGTGACTTGCGGACTCAGTGGCCATTGCTCTGTGGACTAGCATTGTTCTGCTTTTGGCTGGGCTTAATTGGGACAGTTCTGAGTTTTTAATGAAGGGAATTGCTGGGGAATATTAATAAACTCACTAACCCACTGTTATGTGTGTGTGTGAGTAAGTGGGACAGCACACATTGGTTCATTTAATTGTAATACTAGGCTTTTAAAAAAGCAATAGTCTTATATTTTTGTACAACATATTATGCATTTGTGCAATGTAGTTATGTTCAGGGTCATTGGGGATAAAAAAGTCAAGATGGTTAATGACAGAAGCCTTTGCACCTGTGTGCAATATTGACACATATACATATAAGGAGTAGGGCTTTGATTGCGCAGATGTTATCATCTTGACTTTTTGGATGTGAGCTTCTGTGAGGGAATGAGAACAGAAGTGTGCTGCAATTCAAACTCTGCCGTTATGTATTTGCATGTGCTATTGTGATGGAAGTAAATAAAGAGACTGGTTGTCCTATGATATCCATCAGAACAGTGTTTCTCAACCTTGACAACTTTAAGGTGTGTCTCAACTCCCAGAGGAATTCCAGGAGTTCCAGAGGAATTCAACTGAAAGTTGAAGTCCACACAGGTTGAAGAATACTGCACTAGAACATCAGTGGTGAAGATTTGCAGTGAGATCAACAAGACCTGTTACAGTGAATGTGAGTAAGAGCAGCAAAGGAGGTTCACGTGTACTGTAGATGTAGGGAACTGTAAAATTCAAGGAAAAAGTCTGCTTTTGCAAACTTTAGAATTACCTTCTAGTGCATGGGTGTCAAACTCATGGTGTCATGTTGCTGTCATGTGATGTTTCACAATGTTTTTTCCCTTTGAGGAGCTGGGGTGGGCTTGGCCTGTGCATGATACATCTGGCCCATGGGCCGCCAGTTTGACACCCCTGTTAGTGTGCTTTCTAATCAGCAATAGGCTGGTGGTACACAGTTATATCTTTCAACCCTGGGCTGGCCAAGTGAGGCTTTCGAGACTTTTATCAGAATACCTGAAAATTGTATGGATTTAGACGGGAAAGAACCTTCTCCAATTCAATCCTACCAAGATTGTCTGTGGGAGTTAGGACCACCCAGTTATTGGAATATTCAATCTTTGACCATGGGTGGGATGCCGCTTCCCTTTTCAAGGGTGGTGAACAATCTTCCTGGACTCATAGTTCCTGCTTGATGTGGAGATGGCAGATATGGCTAGGAAGGCCTTTGTTTACCTTCATTGATTCTGTTTAGCAAGGTTAGCACACTTTGAGTTCCTAATATCTATTGGGATCCTGGAAACATGCTGTCTCTGTAGCAGCATCTACTCTGTGAAATAAAGTCGTCCCCTCCCCCAAGATCCAGAGGTCTTCCACCCTGCTAATATTTTGAAGGGCCTTGAAGAAAAGGAAGTTGATTCTTTTTTCCCATTGCATTCCATTCCATTTTCTATTGTTTTTCTTTTGTGTGTGTCTGATTGTATCCTTTTTTCAACAAGTGATTTTACTTGTTAGCTGCTCAGATTTGATGGGAGTCAGATGGTATACAAATATATATATATATTAATCTGCATGAGAATAACAATAAAAATGTTGGCTCAGTGTGTTTCTTGCTGAAATAAGTTTTTCCCCAAATACTGATTAAATTCCAAACCATTCTCCCAAGTCTTTTAAATGTAATATAATTCCTTCAACATGTTGTGTAATGTTTTAAAGATTATTCACCAGATGTCAGTATTGCTTTTACAAATCTACAATTTAGTTCAAATCTGAAAAATATAAATTTTAACTTTATCCATCAAATAATCTTTGAAGGAGTTTTTCTGTCTTTTAATTGCTGGCTGAATATAAAGACAGTCAGATTAAACTCTACAAAGGCTTCCATACAAGTTTCTTTATTGGATCGCAAGGCATCCTCAAATATAACTCACTGTTACATCAAGATTCATCTAATGTCCAATTCTTTGCATAGCTGACTTCAGAGTGTAAAAGCATAGTGATCTTTCATCCGATAATGATGGAGCAAAGGGTGAGACACCAGCACGCTGCTGGAGTCCAAGCAGGAGTAAAGGAAACTCCCCCAACCCAACCAAGGGTCAATTCAGTGACCAATCAGGATTACAGATATGACCACATGGCATGAACTACATTTCCCATGATGCATTAACTACATTTACTATGAGGCATTCCCTTAAGGGGACAGCTCCCAATTCTAACTTAACTATCTCAATTCCCAATTACCTATATACTGTCTGGAGAGCACAGGAGTTATAAACTGAAGATGACTATATCCATATTAAAGAACTCTCCTTTTTATTTCAAAAAGCATGTAATGTGCTGTGGTTCGATTGTCTCAGTACCAAGGTTTGTTTAGAAATAACCTAGGAATGGGTGAGATGTTCCTTGACTCTCTCTTCGATGCCCTGAATGGATTTGTTGTGAAGAGCTTCAGAAATCATGCCATGGGCTATGTATTCACTGTGAGTTAATTAGATCAAAGCCCAGGCTCCACTGTGTTTGTCGGCATTTCTCCAATCATCTTCGTTACCGGAAGATGTTTGATCTTTGATTTCTGAATTTGTTTTTTCTCAAGTCAGGCCTGGATTACTGTAATGTATGTGGTGTGGATTTGTACTTGGGACTGATTTGGAAGACATCATTCATGTCAGGTTGCTAAGGGGTGTTTTATCATATACACTGGTTGCCAGTTATGACTGAACCAAATGTATGAGAATGGGATTTCCGGAAGTATGAAGTTAATATATTTGAAGAGTAAAGTGAACTAAGTAGCCTGAGGCCAAACTGTCAAGACAGAAGGCAAAATTGAAGGCCTTAACAGTAAGATTCTATACTCTGTTTCATTTAAAAAATAGTTATGTATTGACTGCATGTCAAAACCTCAACTACCTGTGGAAAATGGCAGTCTGAACATGCTCCTTGTTTGTTTAGAAGCCAGAAATCATAGCTGGTTTGTAGCTTAGGAGTATCCTTTGAAGCCTGAAGAATGTTCCAGAGTTAAGCTGGACTTAAGGAGAGTTCATGAGGTTGATTTTTTGGGGGGTGGGTGAGGTTCACTTTTAATTTTAATTAAATTTAATTTTAATGAGTTTATAGTTTTCTTTTTAGGTACTGGAGTGTGCTATAGATTTGTTCTGGCTTTAAAGAGAGCTCAAGGAAGCCAGTCTGGAAATATTTACATCAAGTAAGTGATAGGATAGACAACAGTGGAAAATAGAGTGAAGAACAAAGACCTGGAGCTGGAGAAAGGCTTGGATAATATGGTGTTGCTTAAGCTTAGAGAGAAAAGGTTTTGCTTAAGATTTTGAGCAAATCCTGAATATCTTGGTTAAGACATTAAAAAGGCAATGATTCAGGCATTGTCAAAACTATTGATTTGGTATGAGGATAGAATGGAAACAAAAAATGATAAGGTATATTGTATTAATTTAATTTATGCAGCAAAGAAAAAATCTCAAGAGATGTTTTGGTTTGAGGGCAAGTACAAAAGAACATATATGTATTATTATTGGATTATATATGCCACATGATGATAAAGAGAATCTTTTTCAAATACTTAATGGACCAATTGCTTTGTTTGCATACATAATTGCTGTATATTGGGGAACTGGAATGAAGTAACCTTTCCCCAACTTGATAAAACATATGATAAGGGAATTAAATCTAATCAAAGTAAGCTACTAAAATCACTTTCTTTTTAATTTGATTGACAATTTGGCTTTGATAGACTCTTGTAGATAGAAAAATGGACATTCAAAAGAATACTTTTCCCCCCCCGAAAGTCATATTTTTTTTTCAAGAATTGATATGATATAGATTTCAAAAAAAGTGCCTAACAAGATAGTCCAACTAGACATTTTACCAAAAACATTTTCTGATCACAACCCATATTAGTTTTATGTATAAAGTTGTGGAAAATATGGATTTGTGGGCAATGTAAAATGCAGGGGTGGGATTCAACTGGTGTTACTACCGGTTCGGTGATTATGTTTTGCTCATGCATGCACGCTTTGTGTGCATGCGTGCCAGACGCGCGCTATGCGCGCATGTAAAAAACCTTAAACTGTGCTGTCCGGACAGCTGATGAGCACTGTGTGCGGGTGCACAGCGTTTCAAAAGCCAATTTTTTACTGCTTTTTCAACCTCAGCTGTGCTGCGCAAAGCAGCTGAAGTTGAAAAAGCAGGAAATAAAGAAAAGGTAAGACCCCGGGCGGGCGGGTGGGCCAAGCAGCAGCAGACACAGAACCGGTTCAATGTCTGCTGCTCTGCAGAGCTACTGGTTCTATAGAGCCAGGCAGAACCGGTAGCATCCCACCCCTGGTTAAATGGCCTATTAATCCAAGAAATCCTATGGATTTTTATTGGTGAAACAATTCTCTTCCTTTAAAAATCATAATATTGTTAATCTTATGTTTTATTAATATTTTATAAGATGTAAAGTATTCTGTGGGTGTGGGTGTATTCTGTGGAACTATGTTGCTGAGGGAGCATTTTTAAACTCAATGGTAGTGTAATTATTTGTAGGCTGGGCTTTGTACAAAATGCAATACTGTATGATACTAAAGCATCTTAATCCTATTAAAGTACTTTGGTTTTCTGCTTGGCACACTGTGAGCCAAGTGGACAGGATTATGTGGCGTCTGAGTTCCACCACATGTTTGTTGGACCCGTGTCCCTCCTGGTTGGCTTATGCCTCCAGGGAGGTCACCTGCGGTTGGCTCAGGGCAGTGGTCAACGCTTCTTTAGGGGAGAGTGTTTTTCCCTCCGCCTTGAAGGAGGTGGTGGTGAGGCCTCTCCTGAAGAAGCCTGCCCTGGATCCGACCGTGTTAGACAACTTTCGTCCAGTCTCCAACCTTCGTTTTCTGGCGAAGGTTGTTGAGAGTGTGGTGGCTCAGCAGTTTCCACTCTTCCTGGATGAAGCGGACTACCTGGATCTGTACCAATTGGGCTTCTGGCCTGGTTTCAGCACGGAGATGGCATTGGTCGCACAGATGGATGATCTCTGGAGGGCTCGGGACAGGGGCTTTTCCTCTGTCCTGGTCCTATTAGACCTCTCAGAGGCTTTCGATACCATCGACCATGGTATCCTTTTGTGATGCCTCGAGGGGTTGGGAGTGGGGGGCACTGTTTTTCAGTGGTTCTCCTACCTCTCGGGGTGATCGCAATCAGTGTTGGCAGGGGGACAGAGGTCGGCCCTGAGGGCGCTCACTTGTGGGGTCCCTCAGGGGTCGGTCCTCTCCCCTCTCTTGTTTAATATCTACATGAAACCACTGGGCGAGATCATTCGTGGTTTTGGGGTGAGGTATCACCAGTATGCTGATGATACCCAGTTATACATCTCCACCCCAAACCAGATCAGTGATGCCCTCTCCGTGATGACCCGCTGTCTGGATGCGGTACGGATCTGGATGGATGGAAACATGCTTTGGCTCAACCCGGCCAAGACTGAGTGGCTGTGCATATCGGCATCTTGGTCCAGTCAGGAATGTCCATCGTTGACCATGGGGGGAGAGGTGTTGCCCCCTGTGGATAGGGCGTGGAATCTGGGGGTCCTCCTGGATGCATGGCTCCGGTTGGAGGAGCAGGTGGGGGCTGTCACCAGGGGGGCCTTTGCCCAAGTCCGGCTGGTTCGCCAGCTTTGCCCATTTCTGGACTGAGATGCCCTGTGAACAGTCACTCATGCCCTTGTCACCCCCCGACTCGACTACTGCAACACTCTCTATCTAGGACTGCCCTTGCATACCATCCGGAGACTGCAGCTGGTGCAGAATGCGGCTGCGCGGGTGGTGATGGGGGTTTCCTGATTCTTCCATATTACCCCCCTCCTGCGCGACCTGCATTGGTTGCCGGTTGCACTCCAGGTGAGATTCAAGGTCTTGGTTTTAACATTCAAAGTCCTACACGACATGGGTCCACAATATTTAAGGGAGCGACTCCTTCCGATATCGAGTGCCAACCGCCCTGTGCGAACACACAGGCAGGGGCTTCTCGGGGTCCCGTTGGCAAGCCAGTGTCGGCTGGCGGTCCCCCAGCGACGAGCCTATTCTGTGGCGGTCCCCGTCCTGTGGAACCAGCTACCCCTGGGGCTCCGTTTGGCCCCTGACCTCCGCACCTTCCACCACGATTTGAAGACCTGGTTATTTGACCAATCCAGGCTGTGACTCCCTCTCAGGGGGATGGGATGGTTTTAATTCATTTTAAATTTGGTATTATTGGGCTTGTGTTCGTTTAATTCTTTTTTAGCTATTTATTGTTGATGTATGCTTTAGCTGTGAGCCGCCCCGAGTCTTCGGAGATGGGGTGGCACACAAGTCCAATAAATAAATAAATAAATAAATAAATAAATAAATAAATAAATAAATTATGTGCCTCCACAAAATGTTACTAAATCACTATTGGACACTGCTAAGAAATAATATCTGTTCTTATTTCCTTGTCTTGTTTACAGTTTTTATTCGTTTATAATATGAAATACAAAAATACAAAAGCAAGTAGTAGGAAAAATAAGGGAGGGAGAGGAGAAGTGTAGAAAAGAATGGGAAAAAAGAAAAAGGTTATTGACTTATTTCCTTGTGAAATAAATAAACAAACTTGTAAATAAACTATTGTGATGAATGCAGTGTTTTTAAAACTTGGCAATGTTAAGATGTATGGACCTTAACATTCTGGCTGGGAAATTCTGGCAGTTGAAGCCCATATATCTTAAAATTGTCAAGTTTGAAAAACACTCTGGGAAAGGAGCATTGCAGAGAGACACGTTAAGTTTAGGGGAGATTAGAAGCATGATAAAGAGACTCAGAATAACCTTAACTATCTAGGTATAAATTTAGCAGGACTACTAGCAATAAAATCATCTCCAGAAATATGTTTGTTGTTTCCTCAGTTCGCCAGCCTCACTCGCCTGAGTACTGCCATTATCCTCAGCTGTGTGCCTGGTGCTTTCAATATTTTTTAATTAACAAGGCGGAAGTCCCACTGAGATTGGCTCATTACACCATCAATCTCAGGCAAAAGCTTGCCCTTCCTGTCACCCACAAAAGATGAAGGGCTCCTCTCACTTCCCTTTCAGGAGGGTGAAGCATTTTGCAGGATTCTCCTAGCATGGATTTCTTGCATTCTGGGGTTTCTAGTCTAAAGAAGCTTATCTCTTGAGGCCCTTGATCCATTCTGAGCTCGATCGTTTCCCTGCAGACATTTCATTAGTGCACTGATGCTGTTATTTAGTTGGGCAATGAAATGTCTGCAAGAAAACAATCAAGCTCAGAGAGCACCAAGGATTCTGAGGACCCAGATTGTTGGGGGCAATACACTGTGGGGTTTATGATTGTTGGGGACTCTGTAAACTGCTTAGAGGGGGCTGTAAAGCACTGTGAAGTGGTATATAAGTCTAAATGCTATTCCTATTCTACAGTTCAACCCTGAACCACATATATTTTATCGGAAGCTTGTATCTCCAGGCTTCCAATACAGAGAAGGATAATGGGGACCATGCTAGCAATACTGAGAGATTGGTATGCTAGCATTTGGGAAACCCAACCCAGGTTGAAAGACAGGAACCTTAAGGAAGGAGTCTAGCCCCAGTTGGAGTTATAATGGGTTAGCAGACATCCGGCAAGAGCAGTATCTATTCTCCTTTTTGCCCTCATGTCCTCTACCCAACAGGTAGCACATGAAATTCAAATATTGTCCAGTTTTTTGAGTATCTACGAAGGTATCTTTTCTGGAGCAGTTTTTCTCCATTATACAGGACTTCCCCAATAAATGCTTATCACAAGTTGACAAGTTCTGCTCTGTGACCTTAATTAGTTGATTAATACCCTCCAGCCAACTTTGGTTCCTGCTTAAAATTGACAAGACCGTAACCAATTACAGGCTGAAGGCTTTTGCCTCCTAACAGCTCTAGAACATTCATGTGATTGAAAACTAATCTTTTTGATGCTGGAGAAAGTAATGTCATATACATGTATATCTAAGTACATTTTCTTTTCTTTTGCAGTTTTCATTGTAATTTTGTCACAGATGCAAAGAAAATCAAATAACTTCTCCTTTCCCTCCTCACATTTGTCTTCCTTTTCAATTGTCCATGAGATAGATCTTTTGTTTATTCTGATTTCTAGTAACCCTCGGACCAATGGAGAAACAAAATCCTAGGACTAAGAAAATTTGAGCAAAGGAGGATATTTTAAAAGGGTTTTGTGCACATTTATTATTACGTTGTATGTTATAGCTGTCTTAAGTATGTCTGAATAAAGAGATATAGCCATTCCAAAATACTGTTTGCAGTAATTTGGAAGGAAAGAGTGGCTTTATCTTTATTTTTTATTGGTTTTATTGTATTGGTTTTATTGGTTTTATTGTAATTTCTTTGTTCACTGTCAGAGTCACTAATAAATTCTGGTTGTTTGCCCAGTTAGCCAGATGTTTAGACTGGATTTGGCATTTTTATCTTTATGTCAAGTTCTTCCCAAGGAAGAATGTTGCTTTTCTTGATGGTGTAAACGGTATCACCCTAGGATGTAAGCACTTCTTAGGATCAGGTGACCCATTTTCACAGAAGAGGACTTGGAATATGGAGAACTTAACAAATCTAAAGGCTGCAGTGCAAAGTAGGCCCAAAGCAATACTGTGCTTCTAAGATGCAGAATATACACTGACAGGAATCCATTATTATCAGTCTCCACAATTTTAACAAGAGATTAGTTGAGCAAAAGAGGAAATTGTATAAACAATACCTTAATTGTGTGATTAAAATTTATTGCCACAAGATGCAAATGTAGAAAAGAAAAAGAAGATGCTAAGATTTTATGGTTCTTCTAAAAACTATGGTTTTGCCATACTTGGTTTCTCTAATATAAATTAAACTGGTCCTCTCCATGTAAGCCACTTTGGTAGAAAAGCTCCAACCCAAAATAGAACATCATCTCCAAACAATAACTCTTTATAGGGGAGGAGAGAATATTGCTGAAACAGTAACCCTTGCTGCAGTACTCAATCTCCAAAATAGGGGGGGAAAGGGGAAAAAATAGAAATTCAGCTATGCACTCCAAGTTAATCAGCTCCAAGGTCTCTACTCCTTTAATTCTTACTGAAGGAAATGGGGTGGAGAAAGCTACTGGTAAAATAAATAACAAAATCAAAATTAGCATTTTCTTACATTCCTATCTAGGAGGTTGTCATTCCTGTGGGAATATTGGGCACTGCAAATGAGATTGTCCCAATGACATCAATTACTTTCAAGCATGGATGAGCAGCCCTAGAACAGAACAAATGTAAGTAATTGCATCTTAGCATGTCTCTTTTCTTTTCCCTCTACTGATTCCTTTGTGCACTGTAAAATACCTGAAAAACTGCCTTTTTAGCACAGAACCTTCTTTTTTCACTGTCCAGCATTGATTCATTGATTTCTTTTCCTATATAGCACATATTGTATGAATTCATTTGTGCAGTGCAAAATATCTGGAAAAACTATGTGCTGTCTTTTAAGCATATTATTAGCTTCCCTTTTCACTATCCAATCATTAATTCCCAGGATATCCATTTCTTTTCCTCTTTAATACATAGCTGTAGAAATTTCTAATTAATCTATTTCATGCCTGTCTCTTTCTCTTTCTATCAGAAAAGTGAGCCTCACCCTTTTCTCCCAACTTCCCCTCCCTCTTAAGCCTTTTGGGAAAAGATGTGTTCAGCAAGCTGATAACTGCTATTTCCTTTACCTTGATAGTATCTATATTATTTATTTTATATCCCGCCTCTACCTATTGTAGAGGCTGTATTTCTTATGATTAGATCTGTTCAAGAAGACAACCAGGAACATTTTAGTTCCTTAGTTAAGGAATATAACATCTTAGAACATGTTTTGTTTTCACTTATTTGTAAGTAAAGTACAGATTGAAGTGCCTCAGTTCAGCCTGTGAAAATTTCTGTAGATCCCTCCGAAGCTCTGCCTAAGAATGCCCAATATTCTCTTAACCCTGAAGCAGAGAAGGGCAATAGCTGTGCTTACTCAGAGCCTGTATTACAATTTGGACAGATACCATTTGCAAGACCCCAGGGATAATTTACAAGTGGGCTAGGCTTTCTGCTCCTCTTTTGAAGTCCTGGAATCTGCTTTCTTCTTTTTGTATTATCTCTTTATTTTAAAAAAAGGATGCTCTTCTTCATCCTGCTGGTCTATCCATCATTGAGCATATTGCTAACAAAACCTTTTGAAATGCTCACACCCTAGATACATATTGTCAGGGTCTTCTTTCAGATGTGCAGCTCTTTTGGGAAGTCTTATGTGTCAGAGCTAGTCCCTGGCCTGAGGGAACCTGATTTTTCTCCAGAGCATCTGCCCAAAGATGCAACCTTACTATGTCCCAAATCAGAGGTCTGGCTACATAAACATCTAACAAATGAAGAATGCTGTCCAGCTGAGATGGAAAGGGCATTTAGAAATGCTGATCAGCACTATGTATTGAAAAGACCATTCCTTCTTGATTGATGCTTATACCACAAGGGTACATTCCCATCAGCAGAGAAGTCTAAATATGGAATCAGGTTGATTCTGAACACCAAACCAAGAGAGGTGGATGATTTCTTTTCTTATTCCTTTGATTTTTATTGTATTTTTGAAATTTATCATTGCTTGGACTTTTATAATAATCTGGGTTGTGGAATTGTACACAGTTAGCCTTAATCAAACTTCAGGACAGAACTTACTTTCCCTTTTAATAAAATACTTTCCTGACTGCCGAAGCATGGCAACCTAAATTACTTAATAAAAGTAATAACACCCTCTAATTGAATAAGGTAAAGGTAAAAGTTCCCCTCACACATATGTGCTAGTTATTTCTGGCTCTAGGGGGCAGTGCTCATCTCCGTTACAAAGTCGAAGAGCCAGCACTGTCCGAAGATGTTTCCATGGTCATGTGACCGGCATGATTAAATGCCAAAGGCGCACGGAGCACTGTTACCTTCCCACCAAAGTGGTCCCTATTTTTCTACTTGCATTTTACATGCTTTTGAACTGCTAGGTTGGCAGAAGCTGGGACAAGTAACGGGAGCTCACTCTGTTATGCGGTGCTAGGGATTCAAACCACTGAACTGCTGACCTTTCTGATCGACAAGCTCAGTGTCTTAGCCACTGAACCACTGCATCCTTATATTGGTGCTTAATATAAAATATTGGTGTCTAATTGTATATTGGTGCTTAACATAAAGTATTTTGCACACCAACACTGTATATATTCCTGTGGCTAGTTCCTCCTCACTAAGAGCAAGTGACCCTGAACATCACCATACAGCTGTCAAGTCTGCTATACATGCCAGATTTGCCACCTCATCTATGATTAACTTGTAAATGGGGCAGATTTATTATAAACTGACCAGATATTCAAGGCAAACAACTAGAAATCATGGACTTGAAAACCTGATAACTTGGTTTATGGGATGAATACTGAGGGATGAGCATTGAGATAGTTTTCAAATAGCTTCCCCAGTGTTAACAGGATTCATTCTCTCTCGGGTCCCTAGGAAGAGAATTTTAAGTGGGTAGAGATATCCACTTAAGTGGAGCACTTCTGGAAGTAGACTGTGTAAAAATGAGGCATTTACAATGATATCACCATAAAGCATTAGATTTATATTAATGTGCAGAAAATTTTTAAATGTTTTTTCCTTTTCCTAAAAAGCATAGTTTTCTTTCTTTTTTCCCTTTTCTTTGAACTTGGCCTTTTCCCCTTGTTATCAGTGCCTCTAATGTAGCTATCAGGCCTCTACTATTACCAAGAAGCATCCTAACCTTGTGAAGGTTTGTGTTTTCTGCTTCAAAATGTACACATGACTTCCTCTTTATCTTCTGGTTGGCACACATGATTTGTGTCTATCGAAGAAATTTGGATACTGTGCTATTTTGAGAAAGAGAAGAAAGAAATTCTGTTCTTACTTCCTCTGGGAATAAATAGACTGCCTTCACTTGAATTTGTGTGCCCTGTGCTTTGAATTCTCCGTCCCCTTAACAAGTTCTTCTGGCTGGTGGGTCATCCATCATTCTTCTGCTCCCAGAAAAACACCCTGCAAAAATAATCAGAAGGAAATCTTCCTTTTGTTGGCTGAATACAACACTTGAACAATCAGGCTTTTATAGCAACTCTGAAGAAATGCACCCCACAAGCTCTGTGTAGACCTATGCTATTTTTCTATAATTACAAGAATTAAGAAATAGGTGGATTAAAGCTTGCTTTTCTTCTATGTTAGAACATAGAAATGCTACAATTTATAGACAAACTTCTTTAATATTTGCTGTATATTCAGGTTTACCGCAGAAGTGTTATTTCAGACCATGCTCATTTCAAAAATGCAGTGGAATGTTTATTGACTATGTTCATTTATCTAGTTAATAGTGTATATCCAGTCTGATTGCTGAGCATTAGGCAATATCATTTTCCCAGGATTGTTTATTAACAGTTTATTGTCTATAAATTATGGAGCAAGAAGGCAGATGAGATCATATGCATGGGCTAAATTGTATGAAATAAGAATGAAAAGGCAATAAAATTCTACCATTCTCGCGTGTGCCTGACAAGATGGCCGATCGCACCTAGAGCTCTGCAGGAGGGAATCCTTGGTCTTTTGTCCTGAGGGAGGTTTCAGGGGCCATTTCCATCTCCCGACCCAGAATCTAGCGAGGGAAATCCTGGGGACTCAATCAATACCTACTAGACCGAGCCCCACCGGAAGAATCACAAGATCCATATCAGTGATCTTGATAAGAGCCGTTAAGCCTGCTGAGGCAGCAGCGGGAGCGGCGGTTTACATTCCAATGGCTTTAACGGCTTCAGCAGCTAAACAGCTTGGACAGCCCCAGCCCCAACGGCACTGGCAGTTTTAAAGTTTTAAAGCCTCGGAGCCTTTTATGACATCGGAGGCTTCAGCTCCGGTGGCTCCGATGGCTTCGGCAGCTTCAGCTTGGGTGGCTGGAACCCTACATTGGTTGATGGCGATGCTGATGGCTGCTCCGATGACAACGACACCAAACTGTGAACCTGGCAGCGGCTGGAACTGGGCTTGGAGATTTAAAAATGAGCCCGAGGCCACTGCTGGCTCTGGAATAGTCACCACTGTAGTTTGCTATAACTGGTCTGTTTGGTGCTATCCTCTGGCTGCCTTTCCTGTCTCTCTTCCCCCCTCTTTGAACAGGCTGTCATGCTTACACGCACAATTCCGGCCCCTGATGTTTATGACACCATGGAAGAGACCCCTACTGGCCCATAGACTCAAATCCATTTTCATTCAAACCATGGACAACTGGATGGCCTTTTCCCCTAGCCACCCAGGATCTTGTTTGTCCAATGCTTGTTGGGGATCCTTCCCCCTCCCTTTATGTCTGGTCCCAGCTGGACTTGTGGCAAGGAACTTGTTGATACACTCAATCTATTGTGGTGAGAGGACAATTGGATTGGGTACACTGTTCCTGCTGATTGGCAAAGACACCTGCCTTAACATCATCTGGCTAAACAACCACTGGAGTTCCACAACGGTGAGACCACAGTGGCTAGTCCTGAAGGCTTTACCACCAGCCTCCTGGGCTGTCATGAGAGGGCACCTGGGACATGGACTACCCAAATGATTAGTCCCATGCTGAGACTGAACTATCACCATCTGGACATTTCCATCTATAGACCAATTTTCCCTCATTAGGAATACATCTGATGCTTTATGCGGTCTTACTTGGCTGCGGAATTGCAGGCCTTAAGGGATACACCTTTATCCTGGACATGGCCTGCTGGACTTTCTCTGGCCTACCTTGAGGACGGATTTTGGAATCCAGAGAGGTGGCATGGCGTGGGTGTGGGGCGGGATCTGGGAAAGCATAGTAAGAGGGATTCCAAGGCTTTGTTAATTAAATTTTTAGATCACTATTTAAGAGGGTTAGGGAAGGGGATGGATGATCGGGCCCAGTTAAAACCAAAGGGGGTGTCATTGGGATCTCCTCAGTCCGGGTTGGAAATGGGTCACGGCAGGAGAGGGGTGGGGTTGGGGCTTTCTGGGATGCTGGGGGAGGGGTGGGGGGAGCAATCCCCACGGTGAAGGGGAATGGCAGTAGAGGTAAGAACGGCGGGCCATATCAGTTTCTGGGAGCGCGCCCCCACTATCTTCAGGCAGTGGTGCCCTCTGACCCATCGGTTTGTTCTCGCATCCCTGGGGGCTTGGAGGACCGAGTCCCTGGACTCAGGTTGGTCTATTTAAACACCAGGTCCATGGTTAACAAAGCTCCTCTCATCCGGGATCTGATTGAGGAGGAAAACGCGGACCTGGCCTGCATCACGGAAACCTGGTTGGGCCCAGAAGGTGGGATCCTCTAGTGGATGTGTCCACCAGGTTTCCATGTGCTACATCAACCTCGAGTCCAGGGTAGGGGCGGGGGGGTGGCGGTTATAATCAGGGAGGCCTTATGTCCGAGGGAGACCACTGTCTTGCAGATAGGCAGCTGTGAATCTCTCCTCTTGAGATTGGCCTGAAGGTCAGTTGGGTCTGTTGCTTACGTACCTATCTCCCAGCTACGTGACAACAGCCCTGCCTGCGCTGCTGGATGTCCTCTCGGAGGTGGCGGTTGAGCTCCCCAGACTTATTGTACTGGGGGACTTTAACCTGCCATCACTGGGAGGGGCATCGAAGGTGGGCGCAGGAGTTCATGGCCTCCATGATGACCATGGACCTGACTCAGGTAATACAAGGGCCGACTCATGAGGGGGGACACATGCTTGACCTTGTTTTCATCTCGAGACAGTGGGGAAATGATCGGGGACTCCAACTATACAACCCTGCCATGGACTGATCATTCTCTCCTTCGACTGGCCTTCCAATATGCCACCCCTCGTCGCTGGGAGACGGGACCAATGAGATGGTTCCGCCCCAGGTGCCTAATGGACCCAGAAGGGTTCCAGATGGCGCTTGGGTCAATTCCAGCCTCCTTAGCCGACAGCTCGGTGGATGCCCTGGTGGACGCCTGGCAAATGGCTGCCGCCGGGGCACTAGACCGAGTTGCCCCTTTGCAGCCTCTTACCGCTGCAGATCCCGATTAGCTCCCTGGTTTTCAGCGGAGCTGTGGGAGATGAAGCGACGGAAGAGAGGCCTAGAGAGCTGTTGGAGATCCAGCAGGTCCGAATCTGACCGAGCGCAGCTAAGATCTTATTTTAGATCTTACCTTGCTGCAATGAGAGCGGCGAAACCTGCATACTTCTCCGCTCTCATTGCATCCGCAGATGATCGCCCGGCCGCCCTGTTTAGGGTCTCCTGCTCCCTCCTTAATCAGGGGGAGGGGAAGGACCCACTGCAGGGACGTGCCGAGGAGTTTAGTCAACATCTGACGGACAAGATCGCTCAGATCCGGACAGGCTTGGACTCCAACTGGGCAGAGTCTGGTGGGAGTGCGACGAGTGGTCTTAGAGATACCATCTGGGAGGAGTTTGATCCTGTGACTCCAAATGAGGTGGACAGGATCATGGGGAGGCTGAGTGCTGCCATGTGTTTATAGGACCCGTGTCCCTCCTGGCTGGTCTATGCCGCCCGGGAGGTCACACGAGGCTGGCTCCAGGCAGTAATCAACGCCTCTTTGAGTGGTGGTATCTTTCCCACCACCTTGAAAGAGGTGGTGGTGAGGCCCCTCCTCAAAAGGCCTGCCCTGGACCCGGCTAATTTGAACAACTTTTGTCCGGTCTCCAACCTGCACTTTATTGCGAAGGTTGTTGAGAGCGTGGTGGCTCAGCAGCTCCCACTGTTTCTGGAGGAAACCGACTATCTAGACCCGTATCCATCGGGCTTCAGGCCCGGATACAGCACGGAGATGGCATTGGTCGCACTGGTGGATGATCTCTGGAGGGCACGGGACAAGGGTTACTCCTCTGTCCTGGTCCTGTTAGCTCTCAGCAGCTTTTGATACCATCGACCATGGTATCTTACTGTGATGCCTCGAGGGGTTGGGAGTGGGGGGCACTGTTTTATAGTGGTTCTCCTCCTACCTCTCAGGTCGCACGCAAGTAGTGTTGGTAGGGGGGCAGAAATCAGCCCCGAGACCCCTCCTATGCGGAGTACCTCAGGGGTCGGTTCTTTCGCCCCTCCTGTTCAACATCTACATGAAGCCGCTGGGCGAGATCATCCATGGTTTTGGGGTGAGGTATCATCAGTATGCTGATGATACTCAGCTTTTTATCTCTACCCCTAACCAACCCAGTGATGCCCTCAACGTGATGTCCCGATGTCTGGAGGCGGTACGGGTCTGGATGGGAAGGAACAGGCTTCGGCTCAACCCAGCTAAGACTGAGTGGCTGTACATACCGGCACCTCGAATTGGCCAAAGATTCCATCTTTGGCTATGTGGGGAGAGGTGTTACCCCCCGTAGATAGGGCGCGCAACTTGGGTGTCCTCCTGGATACACGGCTCAGTTTGGAGGAACAGGTGGGAGCTGTGGCCAGGGGGGCATTCGCTCAGGTTCGCTTGGTGCGCCAGTTACATCCCTATCTGGACCGAGATGCCCTGCGTACAATCACTCATGCACT
Organism: Naja naja; assembly: GCA_009733165.1. Classification (NCBI taxonomy): domain Eukaryota; kingdom Metazoa; phylum Chordata; class Lepidosauria; order Squamata; family Elapidae; genus Naja; species Naja naja. Next base: position 341,972,176 of record CM019148.1, on the reverse strand, counting down.
CGTTATCTCCCGTCTGGACTACTGCAATGCTCTTTACATGGGGCTGCCCTTGAGGACCACTCGGAGGCTTCAGCTGGTCCAGAATGCGGCAGCGCGGGTTGTGATGGGAGGTTCCCGATACTCCCATATTACATCCCTCCTGCGTGAGCTGCACTGGCTACCGGTTGCCCTCCGAGTGAGATTCAAGGTGCTGGCATTGACCTATAAAGCCCTTTATGGCATTGGACCAGGATACATGCGGGCGACCCTGCTGCCGATAACAGCTTCCCAACGTCCCGTGCGCTCCCATCAAGAGGGCCTGCTCCAGGTGCCATCGACACAACAATGTTGACTGGCGACCCCCAGGAGTAGGGCCTTCTTGGTGGGAGCACCCACCCTATGGAATCAACTTCCCCTGAAGCTCCGGACGGCTCTTGACCTCCGCTCCTTCCGCCGTGACCTAAAAACTTGGCTATTCCAACTAGCCTACCCGGACTGATGGGGACTGATGGGGACTGAGGGAGGGTGTTAAATATATTTTTAAAATATTCTAATTGACAAAGGAGACCTTGGTTTTTAATGTCCTTTAACATTTATATAATTGTATTGGGACTGTTTTAATTGTAAGCCGCCCTGAGTCCCTCAGGAGATAGGGCGGCATATAAGCCTAATAAATAAACAAATAAACAAATAAACAAATAAATAAAATAAACTTTATGATTGCTGTTTTCTGTCCTGTACTTTTTGAATTCAGAAAATGAAACCATATTTGCATTGTCAACTTTGCTGCTTGCAATAACAAGCTAAAAATGACATTTGATGTGTTCATACGGCATTGTTTTTCTACAAACAGCTGTTATATCTTTCCTGGTATGATTCACTGAGACCGTGTTTTTTCAGTAGCACTGAGCTGAAGATTAGTTCCTGGAATCAGAACCTCAGTCGCTTGTGACCCACATATTTGGGGTGACAATCTGTGTGCCAGGGATCAGTCCAGAGACTGGTGTCTCCTGCTTACAGTATATCCACCAGTTCTGTACCCTTGCTTGTAATGCAGCTTATATCCGTATTTTCCCTTGGGGAATTACATTTTCATGTCAGCTTCTTCACTTAAAATGTTGTTAGAGCTATTTATGCATCCCGTGTCACTTTAAAGTGTTGGAATTTTTTTTTTTTAATTTGAGAAATTATAAACCACTCATCTTTCCTTTTTAGAGTGTGCCTTGTTTTTCCAATTTTTATCAAAAAGCACCAACATTCAAATGTACAAATACAATACTGAAAAAAGGAATGTAAATAATAATGTATTTTAAAATGAAATTTAAAAAAAACATGATGCTGTCCTTAAAATCTTCTTTTGCTAGCAAGACTACATAGCATAAATGTTTTGAACAGCTTTGCAAAGCCTTTCCTACGATAAAGACAATAAGCCTCTCTCTAAAATTATCGGTGCTGTGTCTAGGTTGCATGGGGCAGCTGTGTCTAGATATATTTATTGGTGACTTAAAAACAAAAACAATTTCTCTATATTTGCCTGTTTTATTCTATTGAGTGGGTTGAAATTTCATGGATACTAAGGATTAGAGGCAGAAGATAGCCCTACATCATGCTGCCTACAAGTATCAGCAGCATTTCCTGGCTCTGTTACTTGTATTGTCATTGTCAGACATCTCTGCAAAGTGCAAAGAGCCTTTTCACGGCACAAGAAAGTAAAAGACAGGCATATCACCAAAATTAATTCAAGAATTTTCAGCAGCAGTTTTATTCCCATGTTAATGTAACAGCTGCAGAACCTGGAAATGCATCAAGAATGGAGATACATAGGAAACTGGTTGTATTCGGGAACAAGGGTCAATGAAGAGCCTTGAAGAAGAAGAAAAATCACTTGCCTAAGAAAACATTGCCATCTGCCTGTCCTTTTCCAGGAACAAAAGTCATGAATTGATATAATTTACTGAATATCTAACACTGCAATTTTATAAAATTTTATTCTGAAGTCAGAACTATAGAATTCAGAGAGATTTTTCCTCAAATGGGTGTGTATTGCACAGATGGAATTCTCCAATTCAAGGCTAAAATTAATCCAATTTATGGCTAATACAATTTTTCTCTGTCATACTTTTCGCACTACAGGCTCTTTTGACCTGAAATCTTTTCCACCACTGATGTTTGATACTGAACCAAAATGGAATTTCAGTTGAAGCCCTGCCAACCAAGGTGCCACTCAAGGCATGTTACCAGAATAAAAGACTGATAACCTTTCACAAAAAGATTAAGTCTTTTCAGTTAAGAGGTAACGCAGCTTAATTTTGGCTTAAGGTGTTGAGTAAGCCTAGATAATTGAGGTTTAATTAATAAATCATGGTCAAGCAAACCAAGGCTTATTGCTCTATGAAAACCTCTCATTATCTGCAGTGTTGGAGGTTTTTCCCTAATGTTGTAATATGTATTTTATACAGCTAAATCACAAATAAGAGGATGAACAAAAATGATAAAGTCAGAAGTGAGTAGAATTTTCCAGTAGATACATAGCCTTCCGGGAGTGGTTTGCTTTCCCATAAAGTGAAATATAAGGATGGGTGGGTGATTGCCAAGGTGAAACTCAAGTTCCAACCAACCATACCCCAAATTGTAACATTTTTGGGGTAGTTAGTCAGTTTTGTGGAAGCAGAAACAATTATGTAGAGAAGTGTAGAATGCATGAAGAGATGCATTCAATGTGTTATTTTATTCTATCACCCAATGTTTCATTTGATAAATGGGCAGACTAGACATATGTATTTGATGAATAAATAATAAATGTGTATGGCTGAATGTCTCATCCAGCAATGAGGGTGTCACATTTAGTACCAACTGCAGTTTCTGGATCTAGCACAAGAACAATCCCAAATGGAGAACATTACTGTACAGTAATTAAATATGAAACAGCCATGTGAACAACTGTAACTAGGTCACCGCTGTCCAGGAAAGAGCATAGTTAGTAATATCATCTGCAGATATAGTGCAGCTGCTAATAAAAGTAAAAACAAACCAACAGAGCATATTACACCTATACATTATTAGGGATTAAGGTACAGAATCTGAGAAATCTCCAAAATTCTGGCTTTGATAGAGGAAAATTTCCCATTATTCATCTGGGCAGTTAAAACTATTCAATGTGATTTTAGATTTGGCTCTCTTTTGGTTTCATTCATATGAAGTCCTTAAAGTTCACTAACTGATATGTCAACATATCCTTACAGAACTAATCTATGGGGTGGATTTGTCATACGTACATATTTACTATTTGATTTTCTGTTGCATTTGTCATTCATTTCATAATTTCAATATATTCTATATTTTACATGCAAAGTTAATTTTTGATATGGACAAAACCGATCAGATGTAAACCGTATTATTTGTTATATAGGTACTTATGCTTTTCCTTTTGTTGTTAAAAATGAAAGCAATCATCGTGCTAATCCACAACTGGCTCTACAATTTAAAAGTAAAGATGAACTGACTGAAGTTTTCACTACTACTGTCAGGTAAGACTCCTTATTTGGAAACAGTCACCCCTGGGCCATAAATCACTCTTGTGTGCCTCTATGGCCACCTGCATACTATCCCTCACCTGGCAGCATCCAACTCTGAGTCCAAAATCACTCATGCTCATTGATGTACTTGCCTGCCAGCCTGCTTGCAAACCATCTGGGACTTGCAGTTTCCTGCTGGCTTCCCTACTAAGTTTGGTTGTGGGAAGGTGGCAGGAAATTGTGAGGAAGTCCTTGCTTAATGATTTACAATCCTGGTTTAAAGACAACAGGGTCTGCTGGAATTGCCATTGCTAACTGATGTGCCAACATGATATTCCATTTTACAACTGCATTACTCAGCAGTGGAAGTTCCCACTTACTGTCATTAAGCAAGGACTAGATGTTCCTCCAATGTGGGAGTTCAATAACCAGTCATTTCAGTGTGCAAAGATGTCTGACTGCCTGGGAAGCATTTATTACATTTATAGGGTTTTTACAAGAAGACAAAGGCAACATAGATACAACATTTGGATTGGTGAATAGATATCACATTGGTAAAACCTCCCAACCAATCCTTAAGAATATTGGTGATGTTAGTAAGGTGAGATCATCTATATGTCCGGGACTTTCCAACTTAAGAAAGATAGGGAATGATATCATGCAAGTAGCAAAGAGGCCCATATAGGTTTTTAACCACTGCAGTTTGCTGCTAGCACCATCTACAGGACCTCAATAGCTACTACACTCCAAAATTCAACACTTTCCACATCTAGAATCCTAGGCAATAGCCTAATCACCCACTCTTAATATTGATCTTGTTTAGAGCATTGCTATCATTTAGAGCATTGTGTATATTATTCTTTATATGAACTACTTTTAAAAGTAAGATGTTGCCATTGTACAAACACCATACTTGATCACTGGATTATTTTTATATGGGATCCTTCAGACTCAAAGTTCTGCTATCAACACTGGTTCACAGTGAATATTTAAGATTCAGTTCAAGGTGGATGACAGAATTACTGGTAGTCACATGACTAATGGCCCACATGCAATAAAACCCACAAGATGACAAATTAGAATGATGATATTTAAAAACAGGCCTCCTCTATGATGATCCCATGCTCTGAAATGACTTATCCTTATGTGTAAGAAACCACAATCCTCTAACTTCATTAAGGACACGGCATGCTGCTATCCCCCAGATGCCGTCTTATCTACTTGGTTGATTTAGCACAGAGGCAAGCAATATTTTGTGACTGATAGGCACATTAGGAAGCACTCTTGGGGGAAAAAAAGCTATAATAAAGATGTGACAATCACAAAATATCCATTTATTAGTGGGCAAACTAGTGAGGAGGTTCCTCACTTCCTGTTCAGCTCCCAGCATCAGAAAAACTTGGACGCGAGCCCTTTCCAAGTCATTGATTCTGTGATCTCTGTTTTCTGGACAGGTTGACATTACTAACGAAGTGCTGGGCTTCCGCCACCAATTACGTTTATTCCCCAAGAATGCATTGCCTATGGAGTCTATGTGCCATTCTTGCAAATGAAGTCTATTTATTATTCGATATGACTGATGTGATTAAAGTACCATGTTACAAACTGGGAGACCATGGGTCATAGGCACCAAATTAACTGGGTGATCTTGGGCCAGTCACTGTTTCTTGGCTTCAGGAAGAAAGCAATGGCAAACCACATTCAAAATGCTGCAAATAAACTGCAGAGATTAATTCAGGCAGCCTGCCGGAGTCAATTGACTTGAAGATTCGAAAAGAAAAGAAGATTAAAAATTGTTTTACAACTAGCCTTCAATTTAGGAGTTCAAAGCTTAGTTTGGCAACTAACTTGCTAGTCACTGGTTTTACTTGAATCTTAAAACAAAAAGGAAAACATTACAACCAAGGTGGACAAAGAGACTGATAATTATCATGGGAAATAATCATAGGTACATTCATGCCTGCCATGCAAGTATATTCTTATATAGTCCTTAATTTAAATTATGCTTGCTTGTTGTTATTTTAAAATGATGATCTCTTAATATATTGCTGACATGTTGCATTTTTATTGTCATTATTGTAAAAAGAGCAGATAGTTTAAAGCAATCAATTAACTATTCAATTGAAAATCACAGAACTGCCATAATTTGAAATCTCACTATACAGTCCTAAGAATGTCTCTGATTGATCAAAATTCATTTTGTTTTTTTCTTTTCAGCTTCAAGGGAATACTGACTTTATATTTCTAAGCCAAGCCCTTGAATGGAAGAAATGTGTAGAAAACCAATTTACCCCAATTTTAGCATATACTCAACAGACCAGAACTGGAAGGGATTGCCTGAAATGAAGCAGAAAACAGCAAAAATGGAAAAGTCAAATTCAAGACCGCCCTTAGCTCTGGGATTGATTAATTGCAGTTAATTTAGACTGCAGCTTTCCTAATACCAATGGTTTCTATTGAATGTAAAACACTCCAAACCCTATCATCACATCAACAGCACTTTGGAGACAAAGTGCTTTTACGTGGGTGGAGTGTTACAGACTGTACCATTTTGCCACTGATCAACACCCCAAGGCAATCATTTTGTGAACATGCCCAATACAGGCTTTCAAAATTCAAAATAAATTTTCTTAGTCAAAAAAGGTGGGAATTCTGGATTAATTTCACGGAAATAGTTTATCGTTCTAGCCTGTTGGCAGTTGCTTCTGGCAGCTATTTCATTTGTCTCTATTTTACCTGAGTTAATTTACCTGAGTTAATTTGCTCAGCTTTTAAAGCACCTAGCAAAGCTTGGATGATGCTTCGGAATTGATTCCAAGAAAAAAGGATACGGATTTGTGCAGATCCATGTGATTTTATATTCAATTGATTCAGAAAACTAGACAGATCCTTATCTGACTGTCCCAAAGGTATTTTTTCAAGAAGCAACTGGACTTTCTGGGTTTTTTTTTTTTGGAAGACGTTTCGCTTCTCATCTAAGAAGCCCCTGAAGAAGAGCTGAAGAAGCTTCTTGGATGAGAAGCGAAACATCTTCAAAGAAAAAACCATGCACCTTAAAAGAATGAATTCTCCGAAGTGAATTGAGGATGTAGGTCGACCCCGAGTTAATTTCTACACCTGTCACGATCACACCTTCTGGTTTGCAGAAATTTACTCCTACGGGGTTTGCTACTTGATGAGAAGCAGAAAGACCCGGTTTAAACTCCAGCCCGGCTCGTCCCGTCCCGCAGCGCCTGTCTTGAGGAAAGTTCAGCGCTCGCGCCATCTTCCTTCCCAATCCCACCTTAACTCGACTAGCCTCACATAACTCAGTTTCCCTTTGCCCGGGAACCGAGAAATCGACGGGCCGCCTCTCCTCCGGCCACAGCAGGTGCCCTTTGCCTGGCCAACCTTCCATTTCCCAGCCACGTGCTGTTTGTTTGTTTGCCTGGCCAAAGGGGGCGGTGGAAACGAACTCATGAGAGCGAAACAGAACCTCCTCCTCCTCCTTATTCCTCCTCTCCCGGGGGCGGCCTGGCGGGCCGTCGGCCAAGTAGAAAGAGGGCGAGGCGGGGAGCCGCAATCTCCGTTTCCGACATCCGAAACGGTCACGGTAACGGCCGGATCCGCAGAAATCGGACCGGGCCCAGCGGCTTTGGGGCGGAGTTTGCGCTCCCGAGGGAACGGCGAGGGCGTCGAAGAGCAAAGCCCCATCCTGTGAGGAGAGAGACGGATCGAAGCGGAGCCGCCCAGAGACCTTTCCCCTCTCCGTCTTTCGTCGCTCCCTCCCCTTCCAGCCCATCATCCACCTACCCCCACCCTCCAGAGCTCATCTGGAGCGGCTCCCCCCCTCAGATCTAGGATAAACAGCGCGCGCCGAAAAGTGAGTCTTTCTCTTCGTGTTTTTCTCTAGGGACAATCAAAGAGAGCTGCCCCCGCCGCCGCCCCACGCGGGGATGCCCATTCGTAATTACGCCAGCCCGCAGCGTCGGGGGGCTTCTCAGGCGGGGGAGCAGCGTTGCAGCTGCGGAATGCTCTTCCCGCTTAGATGGGCTTGCAGTTGGGGAACCGGGGGAGGTCTTGCGCGCCCGCCAAGTTTCTGGAGCAAGGAGAAAAGAACCGCTTGAACGTTAAAATAAAGGGGGATTTTGTTGTTGATGTTGCTGGTTTTATTGTTGTTGCTGGTCGAGTTATTCGTAGTTAGTTTGTTGAAGCATCCCTGAATGAGGAGGTGGAGAGAAAGAATCCAGTCGTTTCCCACCTATGGGTGTGTGTGTGCGCGCGCGCGCGCTGCGCCCAGCAAAAGAGCCTCTGCTTGTAAACTCTCCCGAGAGCGGAGCCAAACATGTCTGGGCGGGAAAGATTAGGTTGAAAAAGAAAGGGGCCATTTGCTCGAGTTGACAGGGGGAGGAAGAAACCGAGTCCTCCCGCGGCGTGTCTTTTTCTCCTGGAAAGTTCCGTTCCCTTCCTCCGCCCGACTGCGACCTGGGATGCCATGGATCGGGTCCAAGAAGCGACCCGCCTTTTTTAGGCTGAATCCCCTTCTCTCCCTGACCGCCCCTCCGTCGCTTTGCTGGGCGATTTCCTCGCGCCTGCATTTTATTGGCTGGTTGCTTTACCTGGCGGCCTTTGTTGTCTGAAGCCGCCTTTGTTCTCTCGAAGGTGTCAACTCCACTTTCTCTCCCACCCCCAACCTATTATTTAACTCGCTTCTCTGCTCCGATAACGGAACACGGGGCAACTCTACTGAGCACCGCTTGCTGTGTACTGTTCTTCTAAGTTAAAAAAGAAACCCAGCTTAGTTTTGGACTGGTAGTGAAGAAATAACAAAGACATTTTAAGATTGGGGAACCCCCCCATAAAAATATAGTTGTTAGGGACAGTCAGCTATGAAGTAGGGGGACTGTATGGTGATCCAAGCTTCTACCCCTTTACAAGGTGGTGGCGGTAGTGTTGGAGGAGAAGACAGTATTTCAAATTCATTTTGTTTTGAGATGATCAAAGTAGAGAAATCTTAGGAAAGCACAGAAGTGAATTTTATTCATGTTTATTAATAGATTCCTACTGTATATTTCAAGGCAGGATACTGTTTCTTGGCTGTTTGCAAAATTCAGATAACATCAGCTACATGTAATAAATATGCATATTCATAGCAAAAAAATAGTAGGCAGAGGATGAAAGTTTGACTTAAAGGCACATAAAATCACTACTTGCTGCAAGGTGGAATTTAAGAAGTGTGACATTGATTAGATTGATGCAGATTAGAAATGAGTAAAGATGGTTTAACATGTAAACATACTTTTGGGGATCAAAAGTGCAGTCTTGGGAACAAAGTGGATTGCAGATGAATTCTAATACAGGCAATCTTTTCATCAAACATTTCCGAAAACCTAACTTCTGAGTGAATGGGATGGGTGATCTTTATATAAGAACGATGTTTTGTGAGGAAGTAATGCAAACTGGATTAGGATGGAATTTTCTGTGAATGAAATATAGGCAATAGAAAAATATGGTAGTGCGAAGATACTTTATGGAAATTTCTGTAACATGGAGTGGAGGGAGTACTTGTGAACCAAGATACTATTTCACTGCAGCTGTGACTACAAATCAGATTACAAATCACAACAAATTTCAAGATATCTTTCAAAAATAAAATTATATGATGATAATAACACAGTTAGAACAAATCAGTAGTTAATTTTGTTGTTCATTGCTTCCAACTCTTCATGACCCCACTGCTATCATTTTGCCAGAATTGTCTGTCAGTAATTGCTTCTTTGAATTAACTCCTATTACGTCATTGGTATTAGTTTCAAACCATCTTGTCTTCTGTCAGTCTTTCTTAAAATTGCCTTTAATTTTTCCAAGCATAAACATCAGATATCAGAACTGACTCAGTAGAAATCTTGAAAGTATTTTGTAAGACTTTTGTTAACAATTGTTAATGATGGAGCATGAGAAACCACATGTAGTAATTCATGTTTGTTTCTAGTTGAAACCTTACCTACACCCTGAGTGCCATAAATGCTTTTCTTTTTCAACCTTATTCCTCCCTCTCTCATAAATAGGAATCCTGTCCCACCATTTGGAGCTGTGGTAAGAAATACTGAAAAAAGTAGATGGGATCTTGTACTTAGACATACTTTGAGTAAATCTCTTGAAATCAATGGGCCTTATTCTATTCTATTAATACTGCGAAGCATTCTCATCCTGCTTGAGATGTTGCTAAAATGTGAGATGAAACAACTAATTATACTATAAGGCCATGTGAGATGGAACTGATATGGATGGGAATGCTAAACCCAAAGCACCTGAAAGCTACTATTCAGAGAAGGTTGTTGTGAAGTATAACAATTGTAGGGTTGAAAGTCCTTGTGAATAGGTGGCATCATCATTTCTTGCATCACCTCCTTCTCATTACTTTGAGGAACTAAAATATTCCTCCTTTTTCATATTCTCCTATATCTGTTGCTTACATCAAGTCTACATTGGGACTAATGACAGAGCTAACTTGGGTTGCCCTCAAGCCAGAACTTATAATTGTAGGTTGTGAATGGTAGAGGGAATACTATTGACTTTCTCTAGAATTTGACTTGACTATATATGTAACATGAAACCATAAAAATAGGTGAGACAAGTGAATGAGAAACTTCAGAAAGAAAATGATACTCCCAAACCCTACAGCTCATTTCTGACTTGGGAACCATAATCTGGAAAGCTACACAGTATTAATGGATTGGATTCTGAAAGGATTTTCGAATACCAGTATAGTGCAGGGCTGTCAAACTCCTGGCCCACACATTTTGTGTTACGTGCTGGCCAAGCCCACACCTGGTTTAGCAAAGGGGGAAAAAGTCCTGATATGTCACATGACATTGCCGTGATGATGTGAGTTTGACACTCCAGGTATAGTGCAACTATAGTGCAACTATTCAAGAAGCAGTTGGAAAAAGATGAGCTGATGATCTCAAAATGCTTTTTTTTTCATTAGCTGCTCCTTGTCTTTCAAAGTTGAAAGGGACAAAGTTTGCTAATGGTCATCCTCACCCCCCCGCCTGACCTACTCAGATTTTTTATTCATAAAGTTGACAAAATTACTTGAATTAGCATATACCTCCTTTTACCCTTGTACTTTAGGTGTGAATGGTGAATGTTGGAACTGGGCTGCTTACGTAGACTTCTGCTGAACTAAAGAAGTAAACTTGGGAAGTTGGAGGAGAATAGAGCATGTGCAAAGATGATGATTTAACTTTTTTTGAGGCAAATCCTAAATTCTCTCAGTTTGAATTATGAGAGTAACACTTAAATGCCAAAGTCTGCATTTTTACATTCCCTGCTTCTGTGTCTTTAAGAGCAACCTAACGTACAGAAATTTAATAGAGGAACTGTTTTGGGCATAACAATTATGTGATAGGGAAAACCTTCAAATTGATGTGCAGTTAAAGGTAGGAGATGAAAAGAGACTGTCAATTGTGCACGGTTAAGCTTTTAATCAAAATAAAACTGTATATAATCAAACTTCGTAAACCTTCGTGCATTTGTGCAACATGCTTTTTTGTGGTTGAAGCTAAGTATGATCAAGCAGCCCAGCAGTTAAATTTCTGTTTTGATTTTCTCTTCACTTGATATACCAGCCATCCTTGGGGAGTCGAGTAACTGGCACTGTTTATTAAAAGCCTAATAAGCAAACATGGTAACATGATATAGGCTGATCCGCTTAGGATAAAGAACAGCTTATTTTTATCCATTCTATATTTATCTTGAGAAATTTTGTGTGGAAATTTTGTATGCATTCTATAAGAATATTGTGCATGTATTATATAGGACATCCAGATGGGCTGCACTTGTAGCAAAATCAATTTGCACTCACTCCCACTTCTATATCTTACCACTCCACTCAGTTTGAATACTATATGAAGCTGTGACTCTCCCAAGCAACTGTACAGTAAACCAAATACTAAACTGTGGTTAAAGTGATCACAAACTTTGGAAGGGATTAAATATAACTTTGCAGTAAATAACACTTTATTTCCCTGTCATGAAAAACTTAAGCCATTGTTTTCTGCAATTCAGCTTATTGAAATATTCAAGTGGGTTATGGGATTAGTTGTTCATGCCATTTATCATCAGGATTCATACTTAGCAATGATGGCAGTAATGCCAGACAGGGGAAAAACAATGAAATTCTTCAGAGGGCAAGAAATCTTATCTAACAATTCAGTTTTTTTCATTAGGTGTGCCATTGTAGAAAATGAATTTATGAAAAACTAATTTTTAAAAACAAACAATTCTGATTTGAACTTTTCACATGTGGGTTTGGTTGACAATATCTGAGACAGTCCATTGATTCAGCTAGCCACTATTAAGGGCTGTGTGATAATTTAGAAAAGCTGCTTCAGAAGTTCAAGAGTCCAAATACAACACCTTTCTAAAACTCTTCCAAAGCAGATACATATTGCATGGCTTCTTATTGCAATTGCCACAATGCCGCATGATCCTTTGGAAAGGATGCAGCTGTTTTAAAGAGTTCCAGACTGGTGCAAAGATAATCCACTGATACTTTAAAGCTGTAATGGAATGGCTAGATGACCTTGGAGGCCAAAGAAAAAGATGCTGTCTAGGAAACAGATAAGAGGGGGCCCTCAGTGACTTAACAATCAGAGAAAGAAACTTAGGAAGGATCCATCCTTTCCAGCCAGGAAGTTTGCATCTTTAAACTTGCAAGATACTCTTAATGTAACCTTACAATAAAGTAGATTTAGTGTATCTAGATGTTTCTTACCTGTCTGGTTTACTCAGGAGGGCTGACATCAATTTTGTAAGACTGAAGATACAAATTTCCCACTGCCACATTTACCTGTCCGATCAATTAGGACAGAGCCTTCCTAAGTTTCTTTATCATTAAATCCTTGTGGCCCCCCTCTCTCTTGTATGATTGTTTCCTAAGCAGTATCTCTTTCCTTTATCCCCCAAAGTCATCCACTTAATCCTTTACAGAAGCATCTTTGTAGAATCAGATCTGATGTATTGTTTGTACAGTCTGGCTCTCTTCCATCACTTTCAGTCAGTGTGGCTGATGGTTGTATTGACTGGGATGATAGGAACTGCAGTCCAATAAAACTGGAAGGCACTAGTGGTGGGATTTAAATTTTTTTTACTACCGGTTCTATGGGCGTGGCTTGGTGGGGTGTGGCAGGGGAAGGATACTGTAAAATCTCCATTCCCACCCCACCCCACTAACCTACTTTCCAGCTCTCTTTTCCTGTGCAGGGCAACAAAAGAAGACCCAGCCAATCAGCTGGGACTTGGGAGGCAGAGAATAGATGGGGTGTGGGGCAGTCAGAGGTGGTACTTGCCAGTTCTTTGAACTACTCAAAATTTCCACTACTGGTTCTCCAGAACTGGTCAGAACCTGTTGAATACCACCTCTGGATGGCACCAGGTATACCTGTCCTTTGTGATTCCAGATTAGAGTCCATCCCAATCTGTCTGGAGGTGCCAAGGATTAGGAAATAGACCTTCCATACATGCACTATTTCTCTGAACTACATTCCTTCTCCTAGAATGCAGATTCTCAGACTTTTATGATTGACCCAATATTTCCTGGTATCATTTCACAAATGTACTTTTTTTCTACAAACCAAAGAGCATAGATAGCTTACGATTTAAAAAAAACAGAGTTTTGAATTTTCTAGCCTGATGAATCTTGTCAGGTTTATCATTCATTCTCTTTCAGTATTTGCACTTGTGGGTGGCAAATGATGACATGTGATCTTATTCTCTTTTGAACTCATCCTTGACCTGCGTCATCAGAAAAATTTAAATTGGTTGCAAAAGCCATGTTTTTACTACAAAATAGCTTATATGAAGCATTTAAATTCTCACTGGTCCATTCATCATCCTGAGAGACTCCACCTTCAGCACAAAATTATCAGTCTGTGACAATGGATTTATTAAAGATTCCCATGTCTTCCTTCCTCTGCCCACAAGATCCATGGGGACTTACTGGATGTAAGAGAAGAATTACAGTTTCAAATTCAATGGCCCATTTCAGCAGTCAGAAAGGAAACAAAAAAAATAAATAGTTGCAAATGCATGTTACACTTTCATTATATTTCTTGTGATTTTCCCAAGATAGAATTCCACTAGTGAAACAGCCAGGCCAAAGTGAACAATATGTATGAAACATTCTAAGTAAAATGATAATGTGTGCATTTCTTTCTTTCTTTCTTTCTTTCTTTCTTTCTTTCTTTCTTTCTTTCTTTCTTTCTTTTTAAAGGCTGCTTTTCCTTGTTTCTCATCTGCTTACCAAGTTAACAGTGCTTTAATTGTCAATCTCTATTTGTTCTTGTATTGCTATCTTTTTGAACAAAAGAAGCCCAAAGAACTTTTGCTTCAACATTTCTACTGCAGAAATGTTGGTACCCAGGGGAGGGATGCAAAGGAAAAATGAAGAAGTAGGTCATCTATGCTATATGGTGCATCCCCAACATATTTTTCTTGATTGGATTTTTTTTTACTGTTGTTTTAATAACAACAAGACCTGTCTGTTTCTCCACTCTGTTCTCCTGAATGAATCCTATTTTTCACATTTCCCCTGAATGTGCTTTCTTCCTGTTTTTAAAAATCGATCAGTATTAAAAATTAATGTATTTGGGCTTTTCTAAAATACTGTTTTCTGAATTCATTTGGAAGCTCAACTGAATTTTATAGCCTTATTGTTTAAAAACAAAACCCTCCAGTTGCAAAGTGAGTTGGGTGCACTCTGTTACTCTATGTCTCCTGTGTGTTGGTACCACCTCCAGGAAAAATTCCTTAATTCCTTCCTTCCCTCGTTCCTCTTTATGCATTAGCATCACAGGATCTTCATTTCCAAAACTACCTAAGTCTCCCTTGTGTTGCTCAGCAAGGGTAGCCTGTTTCATTTGATTTAGGAGCAAAAATTAAATATGAGTTAAGTAGGAGCCAACTGTGTTATGCCTGTCCTGCGGCCAGTGACATATCTGCATTTTCTTTCTTCTCTGTTCACACAACTACAGTGGATCATGTTTTGTGTGTGTGTGGGGGGTCTATCATTCAGCATAATCTTCCAAAACATTCCTCTGGACTTCTCATGTTTGACATCCTGAGCTAATCAACCAGTTCTGGGCTTTATTAAAATTGATCTGAAGTATTACAGGAACATCGCTAACAAATCTGGCCCCAGGAACTTCACTAGGAGGTTGATCCCAAGATACTCTGCATTTAAAAAAAATCATTAGGAATCTCTCTACTAATTCTGGCCCAAGGTGTCACAGAAATATCTCTATTAGATTTGGCCACAAGGTAGCTTAAACTCATTACTTATTTAATCGTATATCCCAGAGCATCAGGCATGGCCGCTACACATGCATTTCAGTAAAGCTCTGCATAGAATTTTAATAGGAGCAGAATGAAACCCTTGTTCTGCCTTGACTGAATTAATCATATACATTAAGAACTGGGTGAGAAGAAGCTTTTTATATCAGTTTATTGGTATCCAAATGAATAAATAAATAAATAAAGCAAGAAAGCAAGCAAGTAAGAAAGCAAGAAAGCAAGAAAGCAAGCCACTACTACATACCAATATGCCCTATACTGCTTTGGGTTTGACCTTTACAAAAGGCAGAGAAGAGCCCTGCCACAATGTGCATTGTAAGGACTTTTTAGAGAATCTCTCAGGATACATCTAGTAGGTTACAGCTTTAGTTTGACAAGACTCTGTCCAATAGGTGTAAGCAAATAAAGGATTGAACTCGATTGGATTTTGCTGTGTTGTCTCTGGGCTTGAGCCTCACATAAAATTTTATAAAATTGTTAAGTTACATATATAAAATACATGTTATATGTTACAACATATAAAATTGTTACGTTTTTGTTATGTATATAGATGTGCGATAAACCTCCATAGAAGGTATCACACAGTTGGAAAACACACTTGTTTGATCCAGTCAGAGAAGCTCTGCCTTAAGTGTTGGGTGATTTGAAGGTTTTACCAATATATTATCTTCCAAAATGTGTTGTTCTATTTTTCCTTTAATATTAATGCAGGTAGTCCTTGACTTACAACAGAATGCATAGTGACTGTTCAAAGTTACAATGGCACTGAAAAAGTGTCTTATGACCATCTTTCACACTTACAACCATTGCAACATCCCCATGGTCATGTGATCAAAAGTCAGATGCTTGTCAACTGACTCATATCTATAATGGTTGCAGTGTCCGCGGGTCATGTGATCACTTGTTGAGACTTTCCGATGAGCAAAGTGGGAAGAGCCTTGGTGGTGCAGGCTGTTAAATGCCTAGCACTTAAGTTCCAGCTGCCTGCAGTTACTGCAGGCTCGAATCCCACCAGGCTCCAGGTTGACTCAGCCTTCCATCCTCTCGGGGTAGGTAAATTGAGGACCCAAGATTGTTGGGGGCAATAAGCTGACTTTGTAAAAATGCTGCTTGGTAATAAGCAGGCATATACAATGGAATGAAGGCTATTGCTGAGCGCATTGGGTTGTGCTCCAAAAAAATTGTAAGCCTCCCTGAGTCTTCAGAGAAGGGCGGCATATAAATATAAATTAAAAAAAAGTTGATAGAAAAGCCAGATTCACTTAACTGTGCCACTAATTTAACAACTGCGGTGATTCACTTAACCACTGTGGCAAGAAAGATCATAAAATGTAACAAATGTCTCACTTAGCAACAGAAATTTTGGGCTTAGTTGTGGTTGTTCAGTCGAGGGCTACCTGTACTTAATTTTTCACTTAATTGGAAGAGAGAAGAAAATACATTAATGGATTCAAACTCCCCCTGGTTCCTCTAAATTAATAGTGTCTCAATGAATTGATAACCATTTCTGCTAGTATTTAGACACTCAAACAAGGTAGTGTACCACTGAGTTACAGCCTTGGCTTAAAGAAAGCTTGCAGTCTTCATGCCAATGGTGATTTTAGCTAGAGAATCCAATCTCCATGTCTGTGCATATTCCAGACACTACACTCTGAAGGATTTTTTAAGATATGTACATCTTCTATTTCTCTCCCTCCACCCCAGATTCAACAGCCCTGGTTGTGGGGTAGGGGAATGTTTTTAGCAGTATTGTTTTTAAAATATTGTCTTTTGTCTTATGTATCACTTAAAACAGTTTGACATGAAGGGACAGAGAAATAAACAAACAGACAAACTATAAACACAATATTGTTGCTGCTATTTTCCAGTTTCTGCTATGGAAATCTTTCAATGTGTTATTTTCAGGACAAAGCTAAGTTGGGCCTTTTCTTTTTCCTCTATGAGATTTCAGCTGTGGGTCTATTTATATAATGGTGGCAGGCTTCCAAGCCAAACATAATAGAATATGTGGCTCTCTCACTTTTGGGAATCAACATCTTGCTCTTTTGATGTTTGATTCCTAAATTGATTTTTCCTTCCCTGGAATAATCTCAGTTAAGCTGCCCATCAAATTTACCACTCCAGAAATATATTTGCCTCCCTCCTAAACCCATGCTTTCTCTTATCCATAGAGAGGTTCTTTGTTTTAAACTGGGCTAATACCAAATAGTTTCCCAGATTATAATAACTGTGCTGCAATTACTTTTCTTTTCCTTGCAGGCATACTTTATGCAAGTAGATAATCAGGTCATGGTTGCTATGTTTCTTCCAGACTAGTGGGGGTCAAATTATTTTCCAAAGCACCAGGGGGCTGGGCAAGAAACAATGGATGGAAACTAATCAAGGAGAGAAGCAATCTGGAATTAAGGAGAAACTTCCTAACATTAACCAATGGAACAGCTTGCCTTCAGAAATCATGGGTGCTTCATCACTGGAGGTTTTTAAGAAGAGACTGGACAGCCACTTGTCTGAAATGGTATAGGATCTCCTGCTTGAGAAGGAGGCTGGATTGGAAAACTTCCAAGGTCCCTTCCAGCTCTATTCTATTCTAATTTTATTCTAGTGTAGGCAAAACCCAAACTCAAATCTTCATTCAACCATTAAGCTCACTAAGGTGATTGGGCTGGTCCTCCTCAGTCACACTTATTGATTTATATTTTAAATACCTCTTGGATTTTCTATTAATAAATGGTGACCATGGGAAGGAAACAATAACAGCAAATGATATCAGGAAGTGTTTGTACAACTGATGCAATTTGTATCATTTGTGCCATGATACATGATGGTTATGGTACTGTTTTGAATCAAATATGTATATAGTGCTTATTATGTTCTCTTTTTGTTAATATGAAATCAACACTCATCAGTTGGATAAAGGAAGGCATCCATCTTAGGGAGACAGAGAAAGCAAGATGAAGTGGCTTTGGGGTTTTGGCCTTCAACATCTGGTGGTTTATCACCTTTAAGTCTGGATGTGTTTGGAGGTTCATGTGAACTCGTGGTTCTTGTCTGATGACAAGGTTAGGTGGCTAAGGGTCCTTTGCACAGATTTGTCTTGTGCACCAATTACATGTTTTCCAGGGCTGGGAAGCCTCACAGTCATTCATGCCTTAGTCACCTCTTAGCTGTATTATTGCAAAGTGCTTTACATGGAGCTGCCCTTGGAGACCACTCAAAAGTTACAACTGGTCCAGAACACAGTGGCTCACACAATATTGGTTCTTCATAAGTTTGTCCATATTATAATTTTGTTGCGTGAGCAGCCACTGATTTTTTTTAAATTTTACAGGTTTTATGCTTGTTTAGTTTGCTCAGAGTTGCTTAAAATGGGTTGCCATATAAATTGTTTAATTTGAAAATAAATAAATATTCAGTATCTTAATTTTTACAGGCATGTTTCAGATTTAAGCACATATTATTAAACCCTTGTATTCACTGTTGGGAGGGGGAGTTAGCTTTACCATGTGATTTTGTTTTAGTGTCCATTAAACTCCAACATACAACTATCAGAATCACACGGTGCTGCTGTTTTCTCTGAACTCTACTAATATATAGCTAATATACAACGGGTTTAAATGTATTTTCATTAAAATAACTCTTGCATGTAGACTATCATTGTGTTAAGAAACAGGGTTTTATAATAATCTCTTTCATATGTGAGTGGTTCAGCATTCAGACATTCAGTCCTCCCTTCTCCAGGGACATGATGATGTAGTACAGTCCAGAAAAACGAAAAAGCATTGCTTATCTTGCATACATAGGTACGTTTTAGGAGTGATAATGGAATAAGAAAACTTGTTTGTACCTGAGAAGTGATTGCAGGAATTTTATGTTCCTGATTCCTCCAGTATGTTAAAAAAATCAATGTTTCTGTTCAGCACTTAAAAAGAAAACTGAAAGCTAGTTACACAAAGCCTGTACCAATCTTATATACTTCCCAAGGAAGTTTTATCTCATCTGACCTATGTTATAAAATAACAGTGTATTGCTGGAAGTATTCATTTGCTTATATAGAAAACTCTGGCCATATAAGGAAACAAAGTGATTCAGAACTCTTGGCGAGATCATAAATAAATACTCTCTGGAGAATTAAATGGAACAGGCCTTTGTGGAAATTACTGTGTTTCAATAACATTTAAACAAACGTAAGGTAAAACAATGTAATGTAGAGGGTGGAGAACTGCTCTCCTGTTGAATCCAATCCAATCCAGCCAACAAACAAACTTCCATGTTCTGCTTCTTCAAAGGGGCACAATCCCAGATTATTGAGTTACAAGTAGTTTCCTTATGGAGACTTTCCATTCTATCACAAAGAAATCATTATGAACAGTTTTTTCACCAGATTTATCAGCCCCCCCAATGTTTAGTTTTAGAACAAAGTGTAGATTAGATTTAGATTAAGTTTGCACACTGTATTAAGTTTTGTCTTTTCATGGAACAAAAATAAACCATAATTGACTGACTTTGCATAACACTTTAAGCCATAAACCAAACAAACCCCATTCTGGTTTACTAATATGAGTGAACTGAATCCCAGAGACTTCACTTCATGTGGAACCAAATTACTGCTGACAGATCTCCCCTCCATGTATTCATCTTGCCTTTCTGTTTTTCCATTAGATCACAAAGTAAGGATTCCATCAGTTAAATGTTGATTGTCTGTGTTAGAGAGATTTGTTTTTAAAATTTTAAACAAATAGAAGTGAAGAAGTGTTTTTCTCAGGACTGAGGAATTTTGATCCAAAACAGTAGAGAATGACAAAATTGTATGGACTGGATATCTACTACACTTCAGTAGAAAAAAATTTAAATTTACTGCCATTTTTGTGGTTGAGTGAAGGGCAGATTTGTTTGGCTCCTATACTTGATTCCAGTTTTTTGTTTGTTTCTTATTTAGACTTTTAGATATAGTTTGTTTCTTTTTTAGATCTTTCACTAGCTGATAGCACAGATCTATTGCAATCAAGGCCATGAACTTTCTTTCATTTAGATGAGTTTTCATTGTCTATAGCAGCTCAATATGGGTTTTTTGATTAAAAAGTGTTAGCATTCAAAAGTTAGGCAAGTTACCAAGTTCAGGGCTGAAACATGAACTCTGTTGCAAAAGGAATTTGCATGGGTACACTGTGGTAGCTAAGATACAGATAGGACAAGAAAGACTGTTCTTGTGTCAGGCAACTTACTTTCACAGCTACCTTTTAATCTTTTGTTGGTTCAGCTACTTTTGTATCTAACCTGCTGTAATAATTGCTGAGCAAGAAAAGGTTCCCATCTTCCAAAAGATTTATTAAGGGTGAAATGAAAGAAACTTCTCTCTTGGACACAATAACTGAAAGTATCTCAGGAAGCTGTCAGTTTGACTTTCTAATTTATCTTCCCTCTTTCTGATCTATGCTTCACATTCTTTTTGGATTTTTCAAGAAATATATCTTTTGTTTTTGGCAATGACCTTTGCAGAAATGGAGGTGAGCCAATAGGAGTACAACCTAGAAAGCTAACTGATAGATTTATGATTCAGAAAGGAGTAGTTTCAGTTCCAGATAATGTAAGCAAACATTGTTCATAGCAAACAGAAGCAGGTAAATTGCCTTTTTTTAAAAGGCTAGAGGCTTTTACAGAAAGCATTAGTTTTACAAGAGAAATCTAGTCAAGTTGATTGCTATTAATGTTGGTTTCTCTTCTAGGTTTCCATCTTCCAGTTTGACCACTGAAATGAGCGTACAGTGATTACTTGCCTGTAAAAGCATGGAACCTCTTAACATTTCATTGGTATCTGAAGAACAAACTTCTACAGAGATTGATGATCGACATTATTCATTGCAAGGTAGGCTTTGTTTAAATGCCACAAAATATATTTATTGAATTTTTTATGCAGCAAATGTTTATGGTCATAGCCTCATTAGAAGTTTATTTCAGATCACAGGATAGACTTGAAATAAAGTAAAATGAATAAGATTAATCTAACTTGGTGTCTTGCTTCTGATCATAATCAGCTGGATTTTACCAGCAAAGAAATAATGTTGTCATCTGAGTACTGATGTTGTGCTAAACTATATTGCTGTTTGTTTGGTTTGAGATCAGAGCATAGATATCATTTTATTCAAAGCTAAGAGCCACTTGTATCTGATACATGCCAAGAGCTTCATTACAAAAACAGTGGGTAAAGTCAGGTTAAATATTAAATTTAATAGATCTGGAATGGAAATGAAATGCTAATATATTACTACATGTAATTGAATATTCTCCAATCATGTATTTTATTCTTTTGCTACATTAAAAACTATAGTTCGGATCGGTGAGGGATGTACTTAAATTTTTTAAGGGATGGGGCAAATGCAGACATTTAAAATTATATACATTATATAGATGCCAAATCATTACATACACCAAGCATAGTTTAATACATTCTGGGTTATACCAAAGGTGCTTTTTCAAAAGGCAACTGGTCTTTGTTATTTGTGTGAAGACCAAGAAGTTTGCTTGAAGATCCAATAAGCTTTTTTTAGTTCAACTGAAGAAGCTTCTTGGATGGAAAATGAAATGTCTTCAAGCGAAGAAACAGTTGCCTCTTGAAAAAAGCACCTTTGGGACCACCATGACCTGGATGACTGAGAATCTCCATAGACATTCTGGGTTATACATTTTTTATGAATAAATTTCACAAAATTGTAAGTGTATAAATTTACGCTCTGAACCTTCATCTAATAGCATTAGTATCAGTTGTTTCCTCTTGTTTAGAATGTATTGGTTGTTCTGTTTCACTAGTTGAAAAAAACGAATTTGCTTTTGGAAGAAGAATGATGTTGAAAAGTAGGAAATTGGTAAAACCTAAAACAAGTGAACCAATTCCGGTCCATTGGAAGTGGTGCCTCTGATATATCCAAACAGGGGCAAGTGGAAGCCTTCTGCAGGACATGCTTAAATTTTGGAGGAGGATCTTTGTATAGGCTCACTAAAAATTGTAAATTGCTCTTTTCAAAGGTTTTGCACAACCCTAATAGAAACAATTTTGCTTTCATACTCTTGCTCTTGTGAAGATTTGTTAAGAAAAATTTCTGATGTTCAGAAATCCTCAGCCCAAGTACTAACCTGTTTTGTACTTCTTGAATGGAGGTGCTCATTTAATATGAAAAAGCAGATTGGAAAATGGGATGTTTGTTTATTTAATTTTATTTCTAAATGACATTACAAGCAAGCATTGTAACCTGCTGAGAAGTATACGTACTGAAGGCAGAATGTCACCTGGGGCTAAAAAGATAAACTTGGGGAACCTTTGCAAACATTGCAGAGAATACTATGTTATATAGATGAATGGTCTATTGTAAATCAATTCCCTTTTAACTTTAAGAATATGAGAGGCTAGTTGGGTACTCCTTTAATCAAGCTTTCATTACTGCTGCCAAAATCATGGATTTAATGTATGGACAAGATTATAACAGGACATGGCTAATTTCGTACATGGTGTCTAAATACGGTTTCCTTAAACATGATTTAGTGAATTAACTGCAATTAATTGGCTTCATAACCAAAATGTATGTGATCAGTGTAAGATAATGATTATATTTATTATCTGTATTCTGTGATTAACTTTGATTTACTGAATTCTGTCTGTTTCTGAATTGCCAACAGAAACTGGACTTGCACAATACACTGGGCTAAAATGACTAGATAAACAAGATATTTTGAACAGATTGACAGATATATGATTTAAATCAGTCAACATGACAAATCATTTTTTCCAATTTACTATATTATGTGAAGCCAGTGTAGTGGTATGAAAACCACTTGAGGTTTATATGACATGAGGCTTATATAACATATTAAGCCAACCAATTGTGCCTTGATTGATAACACAATATGTGAATCCAGTATATATAAATACACCTACAAAAATTTGCACTTCTGAGCTTGTTTTTTATTACTTCAAAAGTTAGGAATTTAAATTTTTATGCTAGTAATTGCAAAGGAGGGATAGAGCAATCTATAAAAATGGAATTCTAGTTGCTCTTGGCTATTAGGCAAGTTACAAGCCTGTATCTACAGGCTAACAATGAAGAAAGAGTAACACAGCAATTGTTTGTCATCTTGCTTAGTCACCTTCATGGAATTTTGGTTGGCTAGGAAAGTGGATAAGCACAAACCTACTCTTAAGTGATTTAATAAATCAAAAGTTTTTTGGTATATATCTTGACGTTATCTGTCTTCTTATTGATACACACTTATCATTTGGAAGAGAGGGAAAGTGCAGTTCAAAGAAAATCTTTAGCCCTAGTTATGAATACATCCCTACTTCATTGCAAAAAATGTGAAAGAGCTGTATAATTTATCAAGCAAGTATTCTGCTGGTAGTGATTTTCCTGGTTGGTTTTCATGAACGGAAATGCATAGACTTTATGCTTCCCGTGTAAGTCTTTTTATGACTTGCTATAAAAACTTCTGTAAGTCAAAGTCAAACATCAAACCCACATGTTCATATTATATACACATATTATAAATACTACTAATGTGGTGCAGTGGGTAGAATGCAGAACTGCAGGCTGACTCTACCCACTGCCAGGGGTTTAATCCAGACTGGCTCAAGTTTGGCTCAGCCTTCCATTCTTCTGAGGTTGGTAAAATGAGGACAATATGCTGACATTTGTAAACTGCTCAGAGAGTGCTGTAGAGCACTATGAAGTGGTATACAAGACTAAGTCTTACTGAAGTTATTTGCTGTGCTGCAGTAGCACCTCTGTTTAATATTTGTTTTTAGAAAGGGAAATCAGTTCAGGTGTGTCTGCCACCACACCCTCCTCCTTAAAAAACAAATAAAGTCATAAATGCCAAGGATGAAGAAATAGTGAATACATTCCATGATGACTCATAGCATTTTCCATTTGATTGGGGTACTATGCAACCACCCTGAATTGAGAGAAATGTTATCTGAAAGACAGATTGTGGTTTTAATCTGCTTCTCCTGAGTTTGAAAAAGTTTGTGTGTCCTTCCTGGAGACAGAGAGCTAATGTGGATGCCAACAGCCTCACTGATATATGAGAATCCAAGAGGCATCATGGGTAAAGTAAGCCAGGCTACACCTAACATTATGGGTATGGATATCCATTTGTGCAACGGGACTAAAAAAGTGCTTCCTTCCTCCTTGCCATGACCGAGGTATCTTCTTAATGACCTGGAACACATTTGTGTATGCTTGGGATAATACAGAGAGGAAGAGGAATCTGTTCTGCTAACTGACAACAATGGTTACAGTTTGTAGTTGCTTTGCTCTTGTTTGCCATGTATGTAGGAATAAATTAACATTTCTGATGTTGTGCCACCTGCACAGTTATTTTATGGATAAGGAACAATTTTATTTTAACGCTGCTTCTTATGTAATGATTTAGAGTGACCTTCAAATATCAAAAATTATTAAGGCAACAATACTGCAGTACTTAAAAAATGAATAGAAAAGAAAGAACATTCATCCATAGCATTCCCATAAGGAAGACCTGGGTGGAAAGGTAAATCTTCAATAAAGGCATGGTGGGTAGTCCTTGACTTACAACAGTTTGTTTAGTGACCATTTAAAGTGGTGGCTCAGGCTGTTAAGATCCAGCTGCCTACAACTGCTGTAGGCTCGAATCCCACCAGGCTCAAGGTTGACTCAGCCTTCCATCCTCTCGGGGTAGGTAAATTGAGGACCCAAGATTGTTGGGGGCAATTAGCTGACTTTGTAAAAATGCCGCTTAGTAATAAGCAGGCATATACAATGGAATGAAGGCTATTGCTGAGCACACTGGGTTGTATCCCAAAATAAGCCGCCCTGAGTCTCCGGAGAAGGGCGGCATATATTAAAAAAAAAAAAAGTTACAATGGCACTTAAAAATGACTTAGGACAGTATTCCACACTTACAACCATTGCAGCATTCCCATGGTCACGTGATCAAAATTCAGACACTTAGCTACTGGTTCATATTTGTGACGGTTGCAATGTCCTGGAATCATGTGATCACTTGTTGTGACAAGCAGTCAATGGGAAAGTCCAATTCACTTAACAACTGTGTCACTAACTTAACAACTGCAGTGATTCACTTAATTGTGGCAAGTAAGGTCGTAAAATGGGGCAAAATTCACTTAACAAATGACTCACTTAGCAACAGAAATTTTGGACTCAATTGGTCATAAGTCAAGGACTGGTATAGTAAGTTCTTGTGGATTTCAGGGGAAAGAGTATTCCAGACAGCAGGTAACATCCAGAGATTGTATTCAGCAGGTTCTGACCAGTTCTGGAGAACCGATAGTGGAAATTTTGAGTAGTTCGGAGAACTAGCAAATACCACCTCTGACTGGCCCCGCCCCCACCTATTCTCTGCCTCCCAAGTCCCAGCTGATTGGCTGGGTCTTCTTTTGTTGCCCTGCATAGGAGAAAGGAGCTGGAAAGCAGGTTAGTGGGGTGGGGAGGGAATGGGGATTTTACAGTATCCTTCCCCTGGAGTGGGGAGGGAATGGGGATTTTACAGTGTCCTTCCCCTGCCACGCCCACCAAGCCATGCCATGCCACGCCACACCCACCAACCCACGCCCATAGAACCGGTAGTAAAATTTTTTGAATCCCACCACTGGTAACATCCTAGAGAGGTTCCCTATCAGTAACCATAAGAGAACTTTACCAATCACAGCACACACAACAAGACCTCTTCTCATAAGCTTATTGATCATCCAGTTCTGCAATGGACAAAAAAATCTGGAATTTAGACTACTGTGAGTGTTTTACACTTACAAGACCAAAGAAGAATTGTGAACCTGGGTTGGGAATTAATTGGCCACTTATGCAGTTGCTTTAACACTAGCAGTAACATTTATGTAACTGATCACCTTCTCAGCAAACAAGTAATTGCATTCTTCATCAATTGCAGTTTCAAAACAAAATATATCACTCTACTGTAATCTCAATATATGGTTACTGGTGTACACCAGCCAAAGCTAGTAATAGGCAGCAGACAGACTAAAGATAGACATTGTTTTATGATGCAATATTGAGTTCACTGTCTATTGTTGACACTGGATGATGCTATTTATCAGCAGCTTATTGCTGCTGCTTACATGACTTTACCTCAAAGCAAATTAATTTTGCTTAGCATCTATTAGACCTATGGACAGAAAGAAGAACTTTTCAGACATTTGGTGACAAAGATTGTAAGTACTGATCTTCCCTCTATCACACCTGTTCTGGCCTCCAGTTCCTATGGATACTAAGCCTGAAAGTGCCAGGAAAGGGAGTGAGGTATGCATCTGGGAGAGAAGGAAGAGGTGGGTGTGAACTCCCATTGAACAAGCCTGTGCAGGATTTACATTCCGTGCCTGCTGATCCAATTTGCAACCATCTGCCAAAGCACAATTCCCTTTCTTAACCTATTTAATTCTCATGCATAGGACCTGATTCAACAGACATTTGGACAAATCAGTTGTAAAAGCAGATACTGCTTAATTGAACAGGACACTCTCATACCTTCTATCAGAGAAGAAATCATGAAAATATTGAAATATAAGCTAGAAGAAATAGCAATAGCAATAGCACTTATATACCGCTTCACAGTGCTTTCCAGCTCTCTCTAAGCAGTTTAGTGTGTCAGCATCTTGCCCCCAACAATATGGGTCCTCATTTTCCTGACTTTTTACTGGAAGGCTGAGTCAACCTTGAGCCAGTGAGATTCGAACTATTGAACTGCTGGCAGCCGGCGGTCAGCAGAAGTAGCATGCAGTACTGCATTCTAACCACAGCGCCACCACTGCTCTTAGAAAATTGCTGCTTTGTCCTTTATTTATAGAGAAAGGGCTGCATCTTCTAAAAATTAGACTATTTGTCACAGTTTATCTTGTGATTTTATTGCATTACCATGTACTTGGAAATATAAAATATTTCCATTGAGTCAGTTTCTGAAAGATACTTTGTAAATCTTCACATAATAGATACCGGTAATAGGGTAGAAGTTGGGTCACAGCAGTTTTTCCCAGCCTTGTGTTAAACTAAAGATGCCATAATACCCAGTAATTGTTTTCTTGTGAGGAAAGGTTCTAATTTATGGCAAAAGGCTCCATATTCAATTCTAAACATTGACATATTAAAGGATCTCAGGAGTAGATGATGGAGTAGTGTCTTCAAAGAACCATCTTAATTCAAAGATTATATATAACCTCTGGAAGTCTCATAGTCATTTTAGCTATAGTGAACAATACTGGAAAAGGTAGACTGATGAAATAACTGAACCTAAATTCCATACATTCAAATTACAGTTGCATTTCATTTTTAATGAAATATATGCACAGATTGCCTTTTTTGTACATCTGCTTTAAAATCTCTGTCCGTGATCATTCATTTAGTGTTATTGGAGTTTCAAATAATTCTTGAGTACTGAGTAATATCCATCCCCTCTTTAAAAGCATCCCATTGATCTTGAGTTACATATTCAGTGTAGCTTGCCTAATTATTAACATGTGCAATCGCCTAGGGTATGTGATTCTAGTGCTTTAATTCTTGCAGCACCAATGCTGTCTTTTGATTTGGGGATTGGGGAAATTGTGGGATGAGCAGTGAGAAAGATCTGATAGTGTGTGTTATGAACAAACACATGTACATATGAGATTTATTTTAATTGAGAATTAATCCAAAGGTTTCTTGTTAATGAGGTTGCACAAGGAAGTTGGCAACAAACTAAACATGAGGGCATATAGCAGATGTGGTGGGCTGGTAAATTAAAATATGAAAAACTGGTTGCCTTGGGGTCCATCAACTGATTCTCCTTATACCTATCCATTTTGTAGTCCCAGGTGTATAGACTTTGAGATTAATCCTGCTGATTTCAGTGGCATTTGGCAGAATAGAAATCAACTTGGGGTTAGCAGTGTTCTATAGTAACCTTGTCCAGCTTGGTGCTGGGCAGATGTGTTGAACCCTTACCAAACTAAATCACAGCAGAATAAAGTTATGAAGGTGACGCATCAAGATGCCCTTTTGAACTGCAATTTAATGTATTTAATTTAAATACATTGATAAATTAAAGACGGAGGGAAGGAAATGTACATAAAAAATTGTGACAACATGATCATATTGGCCATTTCCCTTTGGTAAGATGGGTGGCCAATATATTAAATAAATAAAGAAAAATAAAATATGCAGATTAGAATAAAGCTCCAAAGCAAAATTAAAGAATGGCAGACTTCTAATAATGAATGGTTTCTAGCAGTGAAAACAAGGGCATTGGTATATGACTTACACCAGTATTTCAGTATTGTCTAATCTTGGATTTTCAAACTCTTCGGATGTATGAACCTCAGCCTCCCCAACTCTCTGCTGGTTTGATCTCTGCTGAGAATTCTGTGGATTGACCTTTATACATCTGGAGAACATCCAAATGGGGAAAGCAGTTAGGATGCAATGGGCTATAATCACTCTAGACATTAACAAAAGTTACTGGAGATTTTGGGAGTTTTCATGGAAAATATTACAGCTGTCCCAGTGGTGGGATTCAATTATTTTTACTACCGGTTCTGTGGGCGTGGCTTGGTGGGCATGGCAGGGGAAGGATATTGTAAAATCCCATTCCCTCCCCACCCCACCAACTTGCTTTCCAGCTCTGTTCTCCTGTGCAGGACAGCTGGAACTTGGGAGGCAGAGAATAGATGGGGCGGGACCAGTCAGAGGTGGTATTTGCTGGCTCTCCAAACTACTCAAAATTTCCACTACCGGTCCTCCAGAACTGGTCAGAATCTGCTGAATACCACCTCTGAACTGTCCCATTGCCTTTCTCAGATGTGGATGATCAGTAGTTATTTATCTTTGGAAAAAAAGTTGACCTTGCATATGTAATACTTTTAAAAAGGAAATGCACAGTTTCTAATCCAGTATCTTGGGTAAAATGTATTGTAGGTCACTCAGTTACTCTAAGAAAGCAACTGGAGCAAGATAAATCCAAGATAATTAAAATCCTCTGACACAAAGAGTCCATTTATCATTCCTTCAGATGTGAAAAGTCTGTTTTAATGAACCACATGGTAGAAGAATGGGAGCTTTTGCAAAATTATTACTTCCTGGAGTTGTCTGGTATAGAAAAAGAATAGCCCCGTGTTGAAAATAAATGAGGGGGAACTGTGGAGGGTGGAAGCAGCAGCTGCAGTGGGGACTGAAATGCCATTGGGTGCCCTAGATAGATAATTACTGCCTGCAGAGTAGTAGTGGCGACTATACAGTCTTTTGACTGCTACAGACTTCATTGAATTGTGAACAGTTTGATTGACTGAGGCTGCAAGACCTTATGTACAACTTGTCTAGCCAATGTTTCTCAACCTCACAAACTTTAAGATATATGGACTTCAACTCCCAGAATTCCCCAGCTAGCATGTTTAAAGTTACTGAGGCTGACGAACACTGATCTAGGCCCAAGCTTGGTCTGTTAATATCAGTTGGATTGGTTTTTAACTAATATACAAAAGGTAGCAGTATTGCATTGCATATTGTTCCAAACTTGTGACTTGTGGCTAAAATGCTTTTACTTGCTTTTGTTAAAAAAATACTAATTTTATAGGTGCCTGATAGAAACCATAATGGTGTGATATATATCATGATGTCATTGCACAAAATGCATACAATACCTGTTTATTTGCATAATGGAATCATTATATGCCCCGCTTCTCTAGATACCCTTGCTAATTTCTCTGTCTTTCAAAAAATAGGACTATAAGAATAACCCACAATGAAATATATTTTAACACTAATGCAATAAAACAGATTTCTGATTTTAAGGTTTTTTTTGTTTTCTTTTCTGATACTACTCAATCTCTTCTGATTGGAGTCAGATACATACATGTATTGTAATGTCAACCAGTAAAACAATATAATTTATTAATACCAACCTAAAAGTTAGCATGGAAAATTGGTATCACTGTTATATATAGACTGGATTTCCAAGTTGTGCTAAGCTGTAATGGGGTTTGTTTGGTTTTCACTTAGCATGTCATGAGAACTCAAACATGGTAGTTTGTAAATAATTTTTTTTGTTTACTGTGATCAACCAATCCACTCAATTGTGGCTTTTTAAAAAATATGTTCACCCATAGTCAAACAACTTATAACCAAGCAGGATGATTGATCCATGTCTATGTGTTAATGTGCTTTCTAAATGCTAATATACCTCTTCAATCTAGTTCCCTATCTAAAAAGTCTCATGAAAGAACAAAAGAACCTTGAACTGTGCAAAGCATTTAAAAGCAGTCCCAAAGATGCTTTTTCAAGAGGCAATTGGGCTTTCTGGTTTTTCTTTGAAAACATTTCACTTTTCATCCAAGAAGCTTTTCAGTTCTGACTGGATGGTGGGGAATGGAAGGATCCAGTCAGAGCTGAAGAAACTTCTTGGATGAGAAGCAAAACATCTTCAAAGAAAAACCAGAAAGTCCAGTTGCATCTTGAAAAAGCATCTTCAGAACACCATGACCTGGATGACTGAGAATCTCCATAGACATTTATTTATTTATTTATTTATTTATTTATTTATTTGGTCTTATATGCTGCCCTATCTCCCTGGGTACTCAGGGTGGCTCACATCATAAAAAACATACAGTAACAAATTTTAAAAAGTTAAAAAATTATTAAACCAATACGACCAAATAAATTATCTAAAACCAGAACAAACATTTAAAACTAACCCAACCTGCCCCCCTTAGTCCAGGCCCGCTTGTTCAAATAACCAAGTCTTTAGGCCGTGGCGGAAGGAGCGGAGGTCGGGGGCCAAACGGAGATCCAGTGCAAGCTGGTTCCACAAGGTAGGCACACCCACAGAGAAGGCCCTACCCCTAGGGACCGCCAGCCAACATTGTTTGGCTGACGGCACCCCAAGGAGGCCCTGCCTGTGGGAGTGCACCAGGCGATGGGAATTCGATGCTGGCAGGAGGCGTTCCCGCAAGTACCCCAGCCCTAAGCCATGTAGGGCTTTATAGGTAAGTACCAGCACCTTGAATCTTGAGCTTTAAGCAAAGTACAGTGGCATTAACAAACCAGTTCTCCTCAAAGTGTTAAAGCAGCCAGATCTCCTGGACCACTGTGAAAGCACTCCCCAGTCACCTGCACATGTGTATACACAGATATTTTAGCTGGCATCACAAGTGAAGTAAAGCAGTTGGGCATGAAGTCACAGCCAAAGTAAAGTGGCTGAGTATGGATACACATGGGGAGATAACTACTTTCCTAAGTAGCACACAAAACCTTGCCCCTTTCCAGTCCATGGATTCCCCCACATGGAACCAGTCCCTGGTTCCCAAAAGGATGGGGGCCACTGTGTTTCTAAAATACAGAAAACCCAACAAAAAGGGAGCTGTCAATTAAAAAGATAGCCATAATAGTAGCCAAGGTGGCTGCTCCAGTTTAAATGGGATAGTCCTTTATCGTTTGCTCTGATGTTGATTCCTCAAGCAGGTCAGAAAATATCTGTGCCTCTGTGTAAGGAAAAAGGTCAGATTATTATTTCCTTGGCTTTTAAAGATGCAAAAACTCTGGCACACTGAGTAGTCATTTGAAGACTGCATCTGTGCCAGTGGTGGGATTCAATTTTTTTTACTACCGGTTCTGTGGTGTGGCAGGGGAAGGATACTATAAAATCTCCGGTCAGAGGTGGTATTTGCCAGTTCTCCGAACTAGTCAAAATTTCCACTACCGGTTCTCCAGAACTGGTCAGAACCTGCTGAATACCACCTCTGATCTGTGCCCCACAACATATATTGAATTAATCTTGTCTGTCTGCTGTCTGTCTATCTGTCTGTCTATCACATTTTTAAACCACCCATCTCCCACGCAGAGGGCCTCTCAGCAGTGAAATTGTTTTAGCACAGATAATGAGAGTACACCCTGCCCCTCATCTCTAACTTGACCTGAGCTATCATTAAAGAAATCCAGCAAGGCCTCCTAGACTTTCCTCCTGCACTGTCATCCTTGAAATTAGTTTGCTTTATCTTCAGTTACACAAAAGTTTTCCCTTCTGTGAGAAAGTAGTTCAACCAATTAATCCTTGTACTGTAATGTAATAAGCTCTTAGGCTCTTCTGTCAACATCCTGATCGCTTCATTAACTTCCACCATTTTGTTTTCCTTCGAGAAAAATACCTCTTTGTTGCAGCCATTGTCATTAAAGTATCCCCAGAATTCCCTTAAGAAGGAAACCTTGCTCTTGTCTTTTAGTTAGTTAACCTTGAGAAGATAACCTTTATTCTTCCTTCCCCCCCTTTTTTTGCCTGGATCATATCAGAAATTCTTAATAGTCCTCTGATATGTTCAACTGTAACCAATTACTGAAGATATATGTGCCACCATGTTTAACGTTTACTGTTTCTGCTATTTAACATACTGGAAACAGTCTTCAAAGTTTCCAAAGTGCCAATCAGGTGTTATGGAAGTAATTGCCTCAGCAGAAATTAGATGCCCATCTCTCTGCAGTCCAACAAAAGCAATCATGGAGGGTAATGCATATTCTCAGAAGCCTAAGGGGCCTGGAGTAGCATGGCAGCTTTCAATACATATGTGTCATTAACTGCTTGTTTGAGGAAGTATCATAAATCATGTCAGTGGTCAAATCTATATTGGGTGAAGAGAGAAAACAATGGCAAACTGGAACAACTAAAGATCATTGTTTAATGACAATGGCTGCAACATCACTGTGTATGGGTAAGACAAAGCCAATATCAAGAGCCCATGGAATTGAAACAGAATTTATGGGACACTGTTAGAGCAGTTCTGCCATGAGTAGAGTGATGTAGATATGATTAAGCCCCGAATGTTATGATCAAAGGGATTCAGGCTTGCTCTCCTTGGCTGCTATCATCTTCACACCATAAAAGACACAAAACACTGTTTGCAACTTTAGTTCTGCTTGCAATTTGGTAGTTCAAATCTCACCAGGCTCAATGTTGACTCAGCCTTCCATTCTTCCGAGGTGGGTAAAATGAGGACCCAAATTGTTGGGGACAATATGCTGACTCTGTAAACTGCTTAGAGAGGGCTGTAAAGCACTGTAAAGCGGTAAAAAATGTAAACGGCCCTCAAGAGGGCCGCTCTTTGGAATCAACTGCCCGTGGAGCTCCCAGGGCTGCGTGAGCTCTCTCTCTCTCCCGTGACCTGAAGACTTGGCTTTTTTGTTTAGCCAACCTGGACTGAAGGGGATATTGATTGATTACCCATATGTGGGTTTTTATCAATTTTCCCCATTTAAAAAAAAATGTTGCTTCTCCCAAAGCATGTAAAAGTGCAATTCTCCAGCGAGCTGCTCTGAGCATCCAGGAAGTGGAGATGCTTAGTCTCTCTGTTCCGATAGGCTGGGCTTTACTGAAGGACGTTCTGACTCCTCCTCCTCTCCTCCCATACATCCCCCAGATAAGCTCAGCCTTCGGTTCGGATAGGCAGCTCTCTCTCTTTCTGGTTGGAGCAGGAATAATTTAGAGGTATTCTATTCCCAATTGGCTTCTTTTAAATTGTTTTCCTTTCAATTCGGCTTGCAAATTGTATACCCTTGTGCTTCAACAGCTGACTGCGACTATTTACAGCAGTTGGTGAGGGCGCGCTGCAGCGCTAGCCACTTGGGGCATTTTTTTTCGGAAGCGAGGCTTTGCTTTCGATTTCCCTCTTCTTGCAGCCTCTATTTGCCGGTTTTCCTAAACTCCTTCATGGTGCTGCCGATACACCCCTTCCCTTGAGGTTTTTTCCTTCTCTTCTTGATCCCTCCCCACTGAGAACGCTGGGGTAGGGGCGCAGGAGTCCCAATTCCCCGATTCTGCCACTCTTCTTGGAACGATGCCATTGTGGGGACGGCAGAGCTGTGCTGGCGCCGAAGAACAGTTGGCGCCGTTTTTCTCTCTCCTGGGGGTAGTTGCGGCTTGCACATGCGCACTCCCCTTGTTCCAGGGCGTTTTTCTTCACGAGACTTCGTGAGAGCCCGGCCTGGCTGCTGCCAGAGCCCTGTGAGAGGATTCTTCTTGTTCTCTTCTGTGCCTTTCTCCCCAGGCTCTCTTTGTGAAGGAGTCTAGGGTATAATACTGCATTTTAAATAAAGAACTGTTGTTGGTCTGAGTGACCTTTATTAGTTGGCACTCTCACAGGTGTTTTTTGTGAATTTTTTTGTCTACACTGGGTAAATCCTACCCTGATTTTCTCTACTAGCACAGCAGTCATATTATCCAATTAATCCCCAGGCCTGGGACTGTGGGAGCGGTTGACAAGGGCCTAATCTGTATTTTTTCTGCCCTATGAACTAGTTCTCAATTTGGCATACCCGGTTTTCTTGTGAGACTCTTTGTTAATCTCAACTTCAATCTGTTGCGTAGTATTTCACCATTCTAAATATTAACAATAATTGTAATACATATTGCTTAAACTCACTAGTCTCTATAAAACTTTACAAAAGGGGAGTGTGTTTTTTCTTTGGGGTACCTTGACCAGTGACTGGAGCGGGACCCAGGACGTGCCAACCGTCCAGGCAGCCACCAATTCTATTACATATATATTTATAATTTTCTGTCTCTTTTTTCTGAGATATCTCTTACCAGACATGGCAAGTAGGGGTGGTGACAAGCCTCATGGCCTAGACAAATCTGTTATTCCTAAAGGTCCTTCTAAGGCTGCACAAAGGGAGGCATCCCAGAGCCAGAAGGCACTGGAGAAACAAATTCAAAAGAATACCAAAGGCTCTTTGGGGGCACCTCAGTTACCAGACCCTACCCTGCCCCCCCAATCCCTTCCATCCCCTAGGCCTTTAGACCCCTCCACGTCTCCTAGACCTAGCCCATCAGTCATCTCAAGCACACACCCTTCAAGGAGGGTCCTTCACTCCTATGGCGGCTGGACTACACCAGGAAGAATTCCTCCCACAGGAGGTTCCTGAGACCATGAAGGCATGGATGGAAATGGCGATCTCTAGGGGAATCGCAGCGGGGGTACAGCAGTCTCTAGCAGCCAGACAAGCACTCAGATCAGAAGGTGACTCGCGCTCCGTGAGGTCCTCGGTCAGAGCAGACTCAGTTGTTTCACAGGTATCTCAATTCAGAGATTTTCACCCTCATCTCAATCAGGATCAGGAGGGGGGGAAAGAAGAGGACCCCCTCGCTCAAATTGACTCGGTCTCTGTTCAACAAAGTGAGGACCCCCTTGGGTTCCCTTCCACGGAAAGAGGGATGTCCGATGATGAGGATGTAAAACCGGACCATCCAACTTTCACGGGCCTCTTCCAACCACGGTTGTTCAAATCCCTTCTTTCTAAAGCAAAAACCACAGCCCGCATTCCAAAGCCCCCCTCAGTCCCACATCCTACAGATTCTGAGACTGAGGATGATCTGGTCTTCTCTCAGCCAGTTAATGAGGAGGAGGTTATTCCGGTCCCCAAAATGTTTTCGGACCTCCTCCATAAGCAGTGGATGTCAGCAACATCCTTCCCGACCCCTTCAAATTTTGATAAGAAGTTTTTCAATCTGGATCCAGAATTCGCTAATAATTTGGTCACCCCCGAGGTCGATGATCCAGTGGTAGCCCTGGCCTCCTCTTCCACTGTCCCCACTGAAGTGGAGGATGCCCTAAAGACTGACGATAAGAAGGCCGAGATTGCCCTCCGTAAAGCCCACCAAGCAGATGCCTGGGCCATCAAGGCAGCCACGGCAGCATCATTTTTCACCAGAGCATCTCTCAGGTGGCTCCGCCACCTGAGGGATACCATTCCAAGTTCCAACGTTAGGGCTCACCAGGATGTAGCAAAACTAATTGCAGCTACAGAATTCTCCGCCGACGCTACATTTCATGCCATAAAGTTTTCAGCCAGGGCCACTGCCTCACAGGTTACTGCCTGTAGATTACTGTGGCTGAAGCATTGGCAGGCGGATAGTAAAAATAAATGGAAACTCGTTTCCTCCCCAGTGTCGGCTAATAAATTGTTTGGACCTGCCCTAGATCCTCTATTGATAGAGACTAGGAACAAACGAAAAATCCTCCCTTCCCTTCTTGGTCGTCCTGACAGTAGGTTCTCTCAGCCCTTACGCAGGGGCCCCTCCCGTCCCTACTTCCAGAGTTCTTTCTCCTCCAGGACCCTCAGCGGATCGGGTTACAGGGGCAACCAACAGTCAGACAAGTCGGATTTTTCAGACAGGGGTCGATGGGGGGGGTCAGGGCAAGAGAGGCTTCAGGGGACCGCCGAGTTGAGGATCTCGTAGATCCCGCTAACCAAGGGGATCTAGCCCTATAGGTGGACGCCTTCGCTTCTTTGCTGACTGCTGGGAGTTGTCCACTTCTGATGCCTGGGTGCGTGACACCATTCGTTTTGGACTAGCGTTAGAATTCCTTTCTGCCCCCCCAAGTTTCTTTATGCAATGCCCCATTTCTAGGGTCCCTGAAAAAAGGGCCCTGATGGAGTCCGCAATTAACCACCTGCTACACATCAGGGCCATTCAATTGGTTCCCAAGGACCAGCAGGGACAGGGTTTCTATTCTTTGCTCTTTATTGTCCCTAAAGCCTCAGGGGGCTGGAGGGCTATCTTGGACCTCAAACGGCTTAACCGATCGTTGGTCTATCGTAAATTTAAGATGAGCGCCTTCCAGTCTATCCTCCTTAGCGTCAGATGAGGTGATTTCCTATCTTCCATCGATCTGACAGAGGCGTATCTGCATATACCAATTCGGCCTGCCCACTCAAAATTTCTTAGATTTTGTTATAATAATCACCATTATGAGTATATTGCCCTTCCCTTCGGTCTTTCCTCGGCCCCGAGGACGTTTACGAAGGTTCTGGCGGCTCTGGCGGCTCACCTTAGGGGCATTCCGGTTAGGCTCCAGTGTTATCTGGACGATATCCTAATTTTATCCCACTCAGCTAGACAAGCTCACATGGACACCAAAGTCACGTTGCAGGTTTTACAACAACACGAGTTTTCTATTAATTGGAAGAAGAGTCATCTCTCCCCGTCAACCCAGTTGACCCATCTGGGAGCAATAATTGATACTCTTGAGGAAAAGGTTTTCCTCTCCCCAGATCGCTTAGAGAGTATAAGGAACTTGGCCCAACGTATTAGGTCCTTGCGGCAGGTCCCATTAGCTGACTTGTCAACATTGTTAGGTAAATGGATTTCTTCCATTTCCATTATTCCCTGGGCTCGCTTCCACGTTAGGGCGCTCCAGTGGTTTCTCCTGCCATATCAAAGGTCGGGTCGCAGCAACTCCACAGCAAGGGTCTGGGTGCCTACAAAAGTGAGACTCTCCCTACTTTGGTGGACAAATCCGTCCATCAACAAAGGATCTCTTCTACGGGAGCCGGAAAGGCTTGTAATTACCACAGACACCAGTCTGTTTGGATGGGGCGCACATCTTCAGTCTTGGTCATGTCAGGGTCGCTGGTCAGCAGACGAACAGCGGAACAGTATAAACTGGCTGGAGCTCAGAGCGATCCATCTCGCCCTCCGCAATTTCCTTCCTCGCATCCATCGGAATCACGTCCTCATTCTCACAGACAATGTCACGGCACATGTGAACAGGCAAGGGGGTACCCACTCTGTTCTCCTGATGAAGGAGGCAGAGCGGCTGTGTCTTTGGGCAGAATGCCATCTAGGTTCCATAAGGGCGGAACATATCTTGGGCGTGGACAACACTCAGGCGGATTAGCTCAGCAGAGCAACAGTGGACCCTTCTGAGTGGCGCCTTTACCCCAACTTGTTTCACAAGCGGACGCTCAGATTCGGCTGCCCATGCGTGAACCTGTTTGCCTCTCCCCCCAATGCTCATCTTCGCAGGTTTGTGTCCAGATACCCTGCCCCAGGCGTGGAGAACGTCAATACCCTTCGCTGCCCTTGGCCTCATGGTCTGCTGTATGCATTTCCTCCCATTCCACTGATCCCCAGGGTAATTCAAAAGCTCTTGGCGGAGAAGGCCTCCCTGATCTTAGTCGCTCCTTTCTGGCCAAGGAGGCCGTGGTTTACAGACCTCCACAGCCTCTCCACGGAAGAACCCTGGAGGATCCCAGATCACAAAGTGTGTCTCACCCAAGGTCCGCTCCTGCATCCGGACCCCCAGTGGCTTCAACTAGCCGTTTGGAGGCTGAACGGCAACATTTAAAGGCGGAGAACCTCTCATCGAGGGTCATCACCACCATCTAGGCGGCTCGCCGCCCGTCGACTAACAGGATATACGAGGCCTCATGGAAGTCCTTCTCTACATGGTGTCTCTCCCACGAGGCGAATCTGTTTCTTCCATCAGTGGCTTAGGTGTTGGATTTTCTTCAGGCAGGCTTATACAAAGGCCTCTCGCCTAACACTCTAAAGCATCAGGTGGCAGCCATTGCATCTGTGGTGCATTGGCCTGGCCTTCCTTCCATTTCGCACCACCCTCGGATCAGGGCCTTTCTTCGGGGCACGACCAATTTGTGCCCACCTGTGGTTCACCGTTTTCCAACATGGGACCTTTCTTTGGTTCTTGCATCTCTCACAAAGGATCCTTTTGAGCCTCTGAGGTCCATCAGCCTCCAATTCCTAACATACAAGGTTGTTTTTCTGGTTTGCGATTACTTCGGCTCGGCGCATCTCTGAGGTTGCCACCTTGTCATGTCGTAGCGATCTCTGTGTTTTTCACTCTGACACGGTAGTGTTGCGTCCTGATCCGACCTTCATGCCGAAGGTGAATTCGGCCTTCCACAGGGCACAGGAGCTGGTTCTTCCGAACTTCTGTCCACGGCCTTCTCACAACCTGGAACACCAGTGGCATCGACTGGACATCTGCAGGGCTCTGCGAGTCTACCT
The DNA here is from genome assembly GCA_009733165.1 of Naja naja. NCBI lineage: Eukaryota > Metazoa > Chordata > Lepidosauria > Squamata > Elapidae > Naja > Naja naja. The sequence goes on along the minus strand of CM019148.1, from coordinate 341,933,528 downwards.
TAAGTGAACAGCCCCGTTTTGGAAGTCTGAGGCTCTATTTGTTTCCTTTAGTCCGACGTCCCAAGTTCGGAAAGTGTCTTCCTCTACCATTGGTCGCTGGTTGTGGGCCACTATTGCGAAAGCTTACCTTTCTCAGTCCCTGCCGGTGCCTTCTGGTATCGCCACTCACTCTACTCAGAGTGCGGCTACGTCCATTGCCTGGGCCACTCAGGCTCCTATCTCCGAGATCTGCAGAGCGGCCACATGGGCCTCGCCATCGCCGTTTGTCTGGCATTACAAGGTTGACATCTTTGCTTCGGCGGATGCCTCCTTTGGCAGGCGAGTGATGCAACGGGTCCACTTGGCTCGGGGGGCCTCTTCGGCCCAGATGGAGTCCCTCCTGTAGGACAGGCCCAGCTTTGGTATGTCCCACTTCCTGGATGCTCGTCGCAGCTCGCTGGAGAATGGACGTTGGTACTTACCTGATACGCCCTTTCTCGGGGAGCTGTGATGAGCATCCAGCCCCTCCCTTTTTTCCTTCCCGTCTGGGGTGGGTTCTTCCTGTTCCGACCTCGTGTCCTCGTTGACCTTGAGCTAGCTTTGGGTCTACCCTGTCAGCTCGTTTTTGGCCGGCCCTTCGTCTTCACTAAACTGGGGGACGTACGGGAGGAGAGGAGGAGGAGTCAGAACGTCCTTCAGTAAAGCCCAGCCTATCGGAACGGAGAGACTAAGCACCTCCACTTCCTGGATGCTGGTCGCAGCTCCCCGAGAAAGGGCGTATCAGGTAGGTACCAACGCCCATTTCCTTTCCCAACAATATAAGAAATGTTCTCCCAGATACAGATACTGTCTGTATCTGTAGGTCGTGAGAAGGCTGTGGACAGAGGTTCGGAAGAACCAGCTCCTTCGCCCTGTGGAAGGCCAAATTCACCTTTGGCATGAAGGTCAGATCAGGACGCAACACTACCGTGTCAGAGTGGAAAACGCAGAGATCGCTACGACACGACAAGGTGGCAACCTCAGAGATACTTTCTGTCGCGGCCCCTGACCTCTGGAATCAACTGCCTTTGGAGCTCCATCTGGCCCCTGATCTCCGCACCTTCCGCCGTGAATTAAAGACCTGGTTATTTGACCAACCGGGCTGTGACCCTCCCTGGGGAGGGACGTTTTTTTAAATTACATTTATATGCCGCCCTTCTCCGAAGACTCAGGGTGGCTTACAATGTTTGGAGCACAACCCAATGAGCTCAGCAATAGCCTTCATTCCATTGTATATGCCTGCTTATTACTAAGCGGCATTTTTACAAGGTCAGCTAATTGCCCCCAACAATCTTGGGTCCTCAATTTACCTACCCCGAGAGGATGGAAGGCTGAGTCAACCTTGAGCCTGGTGGGATTCGAGCCTACAGTAATTGTAGACAGCTGGATCTTAAGAGCAGGCATTTAACAACCTGAGCCACCAAAGCTCTTGCTTTAATGTTTTAATGTTTATTATCCTTATGTTTTAATATTTGGGCTTGTTTTGGTTTAATGGTTTTTTAAATATTTATTGTTCTCTGTTTTTAGTTGTGAGCCGCCCCGAGTCTTCGGAGATGGGGCGGCATACAAGTTCAAATATAAATAAATAAATAAATAAATAAATAAATAAATAAATAAATAAATACTGTGGTGAATTAAAGAGCAATTTACTTCTACTTTGTCACAAAAGTACTTTTTCAAAGGCAATTGGACTATGTTTTTTCCTTGAGTAAGAAGACCTTTTGCTTCTCATTCAAGAAGCTTCATCAATTCTGACAGTGCTAGTGACCAGATGACTGCAAAGAAATATGATCCTTCCATCCCCCCCACCATCCAGTCACAACTGATGAAACTTATAGGATGAGAAGTGAAATGTTTTCTTTCTCAAGGGAAAAAACAAAGTCTAGCTGCCTTTTGAAAAAGCACCTTTGAGACAACCATGACTTGGATGACTGAGAATATCCATAGGCACTCCTACTTTCTACTTTCAAAATATTTCTTAGAAAAAATGCTACCTTATCACCAGCTTATATTAAAATCCCTGTTTACAATGAGAAATACTCATACTGTACTTCATTAGTAAGGAAGGGGTTTTGTAACTTTGAAAATCCTTTTAAAATGCTTTGCTAGCAAGATATTTTTCAACATCTCTAGGATGACTCAAGGCAGCATTAAGTTTGCATTTAATTTACATTTCACCAGTATTTGTTATGCAAAGAGTCACAAGGGATTATCTATCTTGTTCCTTATTCAAAATAAGGATTAAATCATTAGCATAGGCGTTTTCCATAAGAAATCTAATATTTTCAAAACCATTGCAAAGAGAATTAGACAATTAAGCTCCAAACATTGTGTACCCCTTGTGCTAACACTGTATCAGTCCTCCCAAGGAAACCAGACAGGAAATAGGACTAGATGAATTCATTCTATTTTATTATAAGGCTACATTAGTCTTGCAAGTCTGAAGCTGCAAATTTCCCTTTGTCACTTTTAACTGCTAGGTTTGTTAAGATGGGTTCTTTCTAAATTTATTTCTCTGACTTTTAAGTCATTGGGGGCTTCTGTCTCTCTTGTCTAATTATTTCCTAAGCAGCACCTTTTCTCCTTGTTCCCCAAGGTGGCCCATACATTGCATTGTAGCTAGGCTATAGAGTACATGTTCAGCATTGTAAGAATCCAGTTCTTAGTAGGATGGAAACCCATGGTTTATGACTTGCAATAAATAAACCCAGCCACTATATCACATTCAACAAATTACTGCCAAAACAATAGTTAAACATGATATAGAAATATTTATTGTTGGGATTTATTGATTGTTGGGATTTCTATGCTGCCCTATCTCCCGAAGGACTCAGGGCGGCTTACAATGATAAAAATACAAACTTTAAGAAAATATTAAATCTAAAACTGCAACATTAAATCTAAAATCAAATTTAAAACCCACAAACAACATAAGACAAATTAAAACTATTATGATTTCAAGTCAGTTTTTTATTCCTGAAGATTGCCTGGACAAGATTTTGGAAGTGGTTTGCCATTACCTTCTTCTTAGGCCTAAGAGAGAGCAACTAGCCCAAGTCACCCAACTGAATTTGTGCCTAAGGCAGGACTAGAATTTACAGTCTCTAGTCTGCTGCCTTAACCACAGCACCAAATGGGTTCTCTATTTAAATAGTATGCTGTAGCCAGACGATATGTATGCGTGCTGTGCTTGCTTTTCAGAGGCTTGAATGGAGAGATGCTATTTGAAGGCCTTTCATTTTCTTGATGTTTTCAGTTTTTAAACTAAAACCCATAGAGCAGGGGTCTTCAAACTTGACAGCTTTAAGACTTGTGGACTTCAACTCCCAGAATTCTTCCTTCAGTCATATTAGCTCACGAATTCTGGGATTGAAGACCATAAGTCTTAAACTTGCCAAGTTTGAAGACCCTTGCCTTGGAGAGAGAGCTGAAAAGCACTGTGAAGTGGTATATAAGTCTAAGTGCTATTTCTAAATGTAGATATTTAAATGAGACCTTTAAATAGACTTTCTCAAACCTGGAGCTCAAATCCTTGGACAACAGGAGACTGGAGAAGGCTAAAATAGTATACAGCTTTTAAAAATGGATTGAAGTTGATGTCAAAATAATTAATGCATGTATTTTGTTTTCCCTGACAATTAGAGTTTATAGATTGTTTCAAAATATATATACAACCATGGGGCATAGATCTGCACCATTGCAAACAATGCATTCTAAAGAATTGTAATTCTAGTCTAACTTTAAAGTCCGCATCTCTCATAGTAGTTTTCATAGAATTGCATATATTCAACATCTGTGGGTGCACTGGTTGCCACCCCCTCAAATTCCACAAATGATAACCTGGTTATCTAAAAGTGTTTTATACATCTTGTTTTCATTCATAAACAAAATAAGCATTAAGAGTGGTAAATATTGTATTTTTTGGAGTATAAGACACATTTTTTCCACCCCCAAAGGTGAGTGGAAATGTCTGTATGTCTTATACATTGAATGTTGTTGAAGCCCTGCCCACCCGCTGGCCCCCCACCTAGCAATTTGCCTTCTTGCAGCAAACAGCAAACAGCCAGTTTCAGCTTCAGCACAGCCTGATTAGCACAAGCAGCTGATTGTCGATTGGATCGGCCTCCCGATGATCAGCTGTTTCAGACTGGAGGGATTGCCATCACCTATTGCTGCCTCCGCGTCCTCCATTTTTTGCCTCTGTGCACCCCATTTTCTGCCGCCCAGAATGTGTGGAAAATGGGACACATGGAGGCTGAAAATGGGTTACACGGAGGTGGAAAATGGGATGTGGAGGCTGAAAATGGAGTGGGCAGAGGCGGCAATAGGCGATGGCAACCCCTGCAGCCTGAAACAACTGATCATCTGGGACCTTTCCAACAACAATCAGCTGCTTGTGCTAATCAGGCTGTGCTGAAGCTGAGCAGGCTGTTTGCTGTTTTGCTGCAAGGAGGCAAATTGCTGGGAGGCAGAGACAGATTTTCTTTTCTTATTTTCCTCCCCAAAAGTTAGCTGCGTTTTATACTTTGGAGAGTCTTATATTCTGAAAAATATGGTATATTTATAACCTATATTTTTGTTTTTATTTTACAAAATAGCTAAGCAAGAAGATATTCAAAAAAGAACGTTCACAAGCTGGGTGAACTCACAACTAGAAAAGGTAATGGCATGGTGATGCTGTAGAATATCTTTTCTAAAATATATGTGAAGTATAATAATGTTTCAGTCCCTTTTGTCTTATTAAATATTTGAATCTCAGTGGGAAAATTAAATAGAAACTAAGTGTTTACAGCAAGTATCAAAACTTGGTGAAATGCCTGAATTAATGGCCATAGAACTTTTTCCACTTGTGTAAAAAAAAAAGGTCAGACCCGTTAATTAAACCAATTTATTGTGGATTTATTGGCTTAATTGGTCATATTTTACCACTTAGACCAGAGGCCTCCAAACTTGGCAACTTTAAGACTTGTGGACTTCAGCTCCCAGAATTCTTCAGCCAGCTAGTCCACAAGTCTTAAAGTTGCCAAGTTTGAGCCCCTGACTTAGACAGCACTAGATTGAAATAAGACTCAGCATTTTATAGGGTAGCCTGCTTGGTGGCACCTTAGCCCAACAGATCCAAGAATGGGCAACCCATGTTGGCCCATGTGGAACAGTGAATGCTGGCTTGCACTTTCCCTAAATTGCTGGCAAGATAGTTATGTTTAGTCACAAAATCACTTATCAGTCTGGTGAATATTGTTCCCAAACATTCCTTGTGGTCTCCCAGGATGATCTGTATTTCAGCAGTTTACAGTAGCTTTGTCTTTTGAAGGGTGGGGAAACCATCTTATTTTCTAAGAATGCCTATTTACCACCTTATTTTCTAAGAATGCCTATTTACAAATTGATTTAGAAATCTATAAAGAGATGATGCCAGAGACTGATGCTTTGGTTTTCAAATTGGCAGATTCTTTACTATCATTATTAGTACTACTAATTAAAACATTTTTAAAGTACTAAAATCTCATGGAATAGGGAGCCTAGCAAGAAAGTGTTGCTTAACCTATAGTTGACAGTATGACAATAGCTAGTGGGTTTTTATGATGACCCAGAGACTAACACACTGAGAACAGGGTGCTAATTGCAGAAGAGCCCCTTGGGTCCAGAAGAAAAAGCAAAATATGCATTCAATTATGCATATCATCTTCTTGTAATGAATACTAAAACTGCTATAGAATATATAACCAAATATAAATAATTATTCTGCAGCATCCATCACCTTCTCTTATCTTGGACTTGTATTCAGACATTGGGAAGGGACATGTGCTTTTGGATCTACTGGAGGTTCTTTCCGGACAACAATTGGTAAGAGTATTATGAATAATTCAACCACAAGAATTCATAGAAAGGCTTTGTACATGTAGTTCTCAAGTTTCTCAGTCAGTTAATCAAATAGCCCACGTTTCTCAGCTGAGAAAAATATAGATGCATTTCCTAAATCCTTTGTTTACTATTTATTTATTTCATTTTTATCCAGCCTCTATACTTTTTTTATAAAAAAACTGAAGACAGCAAACATATCCAACACACATTCCTCCTATTTTCCCCACAAGAAGAACCCTGCTGCGTTGAGTTGGGCTGAGAGGCAGTCAGCCAAGGTCACCCAGATGGCTTTCATGGCTAAGGCAGGACTTGAACACACAGTGGTATCCTCTTTCTAGCTTCATGCCTTAACCACTAGACCAAACTGTCTCCTGCAAAGATATACCTCTACGCGACTAGTTGAAGAATCTGAATCACAAAAGCAAATTAGGAAAAATGGATAAAATGTGCCACTCTATTAAACACAGTTTCTTGTTTCTAAGATTCTGTGTTAGTATTATTTTTCAAAATACAAATTATTTTGTGCCAAAAGGGTTTAGGGCCATGGTGGCAAACCTATGGCACGTGTGCTGGAAGTGGCACACAGAGCCATTACTGTCAGCACGCGAGCACTCGCCCAGAAAAGGTCTACTGTGCTCACGCACGGGCCACCCACCCGCCAGCTAATTGTTGTGTATATGGCATGCATGTGCAGGGGCACGCAGGACACACTTGTGCATGCGCAGAAGCACGCAGCACGGGTCACGCAAGTGATGTGCACATGCGCAGGAGGCATGTGGGATGTGTGCATTGCCTTCTGGAAGATGGCATGCAAGCACGAGCAGGCAAGCGTGCATGCAATTATCGGCATGGAAGCTCAAAAAGGTTAGCCACCACTGGTTTAGGGTGATAATTATCTCAGAACATGTGCTTTTTTTCCCTCATGTATCTATTTCCTCCTCCTCCCCCCATTGCCTCTCTATAACTCATTGAAAAGGGTAAAACCCTTGGGGCAGTGAATTTTACTTTCACTCTTTGTAAAGCATTACACATACATAGATATTCCTGCAATATTTACAAGAACAGTGGTAGCAGCATATAAGAGTACAGAATCAAAGTAGAAAATAACTTCAGATTACAGCCATCTGCAGATATAATCAACTGTTGCTACATCCTTGAATTGTCCTATTTTTATTGTCGGTTTGCCTTGTAAAATTGCAATCAAGAATATATATGTACAAATAGTAAAACATTGTTACTGTCGATAAGGATCAAACTGTTCTTTTCTGTTTCTTTATATTTTATAGTCACGTGAAAAGGGATCGAACACTTTCCAACGCAGAAGCAACATTGAAAATGCCTTAACCTTCCTGAAGAATAGATCAGTTAGTATTCTGGCTTTGAAAGGAGCCTGAGTTTACTTAGTTGCTAAAGCATTAAAATAATTATTAAATGATTTGTTCAGTGTTGATTTCCAGCAATTTCACTGCAGAATTAGTTACAGATCTCAGCTATATAAGAACATTTTCCTACATGTGAAGGACATCCAGATTGATTGCTAGGTCCCTCTGATATTTGCATATCTTGTACTTTTATTGTATCTGCTTTTTGCAATAAGCACACATGGTACTCCTCTTTTGGTGCCTGCATCACAATTGAGCAAGTTAGTTGTTACTTTTCCAAGGAAGAGAAGCAGATATTTGTGTCTATCAAGAGTTGGATTTGGGGCACTGTGTTCTTATCTTAAAGCAAGCTTATTTTCTTTCTACACTATTGCAGTTTGTTTCACCTCTAACATTGGATCAAGATTGTTATTATAAAAATCATATACTAAACATTGCAGATTTGTAACACAAGCCAGTCTTTCCTATGGGTGTCCTCCAAATGTCCTGGGATTGTAACCCTAAGAATTTTTCAGTTGACTGGGAACTTTGGGAAATAATCTCAGCACATCTGGAGGCTAGTAGTATCTTCCTGTTCATCAAAACAATAAATCTTCCCTTTCCCCCAGCTCAAACTTATAAACATCCATGTTGCTGATATCATAGAAGGAAAACCATCCATCGTGCTTGGTCTCATATGGATCATTATATTGCATTTTCATGTAAGTATTAACATAAAGAGAAAAGTTTTTCATTTTTTTCCAAAGTTCCAGTTAGTGGTTGTCCCACAATTTCAATACAGTACTGACTTCGTCAGTTCTGCTTCTTCTACCATGGCTAAACCAGGAAACTATTTCAAACATATAAATTGTAGTGTAAAATTATGATAATTTTTCTAGAGTTTTATTATAAGTTATGATCTTTTGGCAATGTTCAATAATTTTTGGAAGTTATTTATCCTATTTTATCATGGGTAGTACGAATTGAAATTCAAATATTGCTGTTACTTGTTTTCCTCCATATGGTTGATAAGGAAAATATTGAACATTTAGTTACATATTTTTTTTCAACCCAGATACATAGTGTTGAGATAGAATAGTTCCTAGGAGGATACTAAGCTCAATGTATTGGGTGACTATACTTACTTAATGTGATAGAAAAGCCAAATCCTGCATGAAAAATATGTCTTGTCAAAATCATGGCTAACTAGATTTTTGGGGGGTAGTCTTTTTTTCTGCATGTTTTTTCTGGCTGTTATATGAGGAACAGATCATATCAAAACCAGCCATTTGAGCTAACTTTTTCTTTTAGATACAGTCAGACATTTTCAAATGCGTTTTTTCTTTCTTTCTATGTGCATGGATAGATTGAAGAATTAGCCAAGGCTCTTTCTTGTGGATACAGCCATTCATCTCTGGACAGTCCAAGCACTGTGGATTTATCACCAGCAACAAGCCCAACAGCTAGAACTAATGTCAAAGCAAAGGAACGATGGAAGATATCAGCGAAGAAGGCTGTCCTGCTATGGGCTAAGGAACAGTGTGACAAGTATGTCAGGACAGGAAAATCAGCCTATCAGTTATAAATCTGTTGTGTCCCATTTCCACATTTATTTGCTTATTTTAAATTTTGAGCTATAGGGTAATTGCAGACAAATGCAGATCTAAAAAGCAGCTACATCTATATCAGCATATTAGTCTTAAGCCAATTTGCGTCAGTATTCCCAAAAATTGTATCCTTCAAAGACCTCTAAATGCATAAGATAGTATTTAAAAGATGAACTTCAACAAGCACATTGAGATGTATTTTTCAGCTGCTCTTTCTTCATGGAAAGTTTACAGTACAAAATCTAACAGTACCTGAGTATTTAACACTTAATAAAGTCATATTGCACGACTCAGTGCTAAATCTAAATTAAAAATGTAGAGGAAAAGAGAGATAGATGGAAATAAGGAATAGCAACAGAGGAAGAGAAAGGTGTTTCTTTGTGTTGCATATTATAAACTGATGTTGGACTATCATTAGAAAGCTGCAATATAGCAGGGTCTAGTTCAGGGTTTGCAAGGAATAAATGTAGTTTACTACAGGTGACTTTAAATAGATTATATGAGGCTTTTCTGATTCCTTCCAGATGTTTTGGACAACAATTCCAATAAAATCTCTGCCCATTACAACTACTTGGAATTTATGGGAGGCAGAATCTGAAACATCTGCTATACATTAGTTGAGGAAGACTGGACTGAATAAATTCATTATGAGTGCATAATATAAACAGATGGATAGAATGCAGCTTGACTTTATAATGAATGCAGGATGAGTTGAGGGAGGTAATTAGAGGTTGGTGTTATAGCATTGTAAACAAAACTTTTTTGAGAGATAGGTGGCTGTCCTTCCAAATTCTCGCATAGTAATGAAACTGTTAATAGCTGTTGGGACTCTGCCCAGGAGATCAAAAGTGTTGGGTAAGTTATGCTGAAACAAATGGCAAGCTGATTTCCTATTTCCCTCTGTGCACATCTGAAGCTCCTCCAGTTAAGTTCAGCAAATGATGTCTGTGCTTCAATGAGACATTTCATCTCTCTGCACCCAGGAAACACCTATTAGGTTGCACCTAAATGCAACCTATTCTCTATCTGTGTGGAGCTTTCTTAGTTTCAAGTCTGTATTCTGCTTGTGATGGAAATTATATATAGGGTAGGGAGAGTGCCCGTAACTATGATTCTATGGGATTGTTGGGCTAAGTGGGCTTAGGAAGTGAAGGTAGTATTTGCAGTGTCTTTGTGGTTCTGTTGTGCAGACAGAACACAGAACTGATTTCCCATTTTGCAAGTAATTCAGTTATTCTTCGAACTGAACAACTTTTATTTCAATTGGTTAGGATTAATATATGAAATCAGACAAGAAATCTATCTGATACAAGTACATTCCTTCCATGCTTATTTTCAGTTCAAGTTGTTTGGTCAGCATTCATCTGGTTGAACTGCATAGAAAAAAAGTGTGCTTTAAGGAACAAATGGTGTGAAGTTTCTTTCAAAATATATTCAAATTGAAGAGCCTTGGTGGCTCAGGCTGTTAATTGCCTGCACTTAAGTTCCAGCTGCCTACAACTGCTGTAGGCTCGAATCCCACCAGGCTCAAGGTTGACTCAGCCTTCCATCCTCTCGGGGTAGGTAAATTGAGGACCCAAGATTGTTGGGGGCAATTAGCTGACCTTGTAAAAATGCCGCTTAGTAATATGCAGGCATATACAATGGAATGAAGGCTATTGCTGAGCACACTGGGTTGCATCCCAAGAATTGTAAGCCGCACTGAGTCTCCGGAGAAGGGCGGCATATAAATGTAATTAAAAAAAAAATTACGTCAGTAATCAGTTTATTATGCCATGGAAAAGAACCACTCTTCCTCTAACTTTCCCAGAGAGTTTATATTGAAAGGCAGGGCAAGCTATACAGAACCTCCCACATTTTCTATTTTATTTTCTTTAGAAAAATCTATCCATTCATTTGTTAACAGAACTTCTTTACTTTGGTCTTTAAGATAAGGGCAGAAGGATTATAGCTAGCTTTAAAATCAGAATGAGGGAACAGGCTGGTATGCAAATTTTTATTTTCTTCTCCAGCATAATATTTCTCCCCTCTCTTTAATTTTGTGTGTTTTTAAATGCTTTTGATCATAGGCATGGGTCTATCAACGTTGCAGATTTCAAATCCAGTTGGAGGAATGGACTAGCTTTCTTAGCCATCATTCATGCATTAAGGCCAGGCTTGGTTGATGTGGAGAAAGCAAAAGAGAGATCAAACAAGGAGAATCTGAGAGAGGCATTTCAAGTAGCAGAGAAGGAACTCAGTATACCCCGGCTGCTTGAACCTGAAGGTAACTCATAGCTTTTACATGCACTTGAGCTTCAATCTGCTTGGTGTTGAGTTTTGAGCATCATCAATCCCAGCTGTGCTTACTGTATTGTGCTGCTTTATTCTACCAAATTTGGTTTCCTTGGCCTTAATATTAGATTATTATTAATAATATTGGATTGGAACAGATAAAATAATACGACTATTAAGGAAAATCAACATTATGAATATTAAAAGTGGCAGTGACAGAGATATATAATCAAATGTGCTTTGCAATTTTCTTCAATATCACTATCAAGCATAGAAAATACAAAATACAAAAGCATATAATCCTTTTGGTTGTTTTTAGGATAAATACAAACATATGAAGTTATTTTAGGTTGAACCATAGATCCGTTTACCCCAGGATGGTCTAATTCTGAAGTTCTTAAGTTCTACTTAAGAGGGCATAGAGTGTAGCTGAACTCTGCAACCTCTTCAGCCATGAGGAGTTCTTCACTGGGTTCTTCTGGATTGGATTTAGATTTATTGTGAATAAATTATTTAGACATAGTGAATAATTTATCCCCACCCAACCCCCGAGAACCTTATTCTGGCTGATAGCTGCATTTCCAAAAGTAGCATGCTGGTCCATACTTAAAATGTTTGGAAACTTCTTCTTGGATATTCTGCATTACTTTGGTATTGGGAAAGGGAGCTAACATATATTGGATGACAGAGATTTCCCACTCAATGATGGGAAAGGCATTTCATTCTTGCTAGAGGTCCAGAAGTATTTGTCCCATGATTTCCTTCTCTGTCTGCTATGTAAAAACATAATTTCCCACTAGAAAATATAAAGGTGAATACAACACTGGAAGTTTTTAAAAAAATGTTGGATAACCATTTGAAGTGGTGTAGGGTTTCCTGCCTAGGCAGTGGGCTGGACTAGAAGACCTCCAAGGTCCCTTCCAACTCTGTTATTCTATTCTACCCTACCCTACCCTACCCTATCTTATCCTATCCTATCCTATCCCTGTAATTGCTTGTGTTGTCACATAACAATAATTTTTGTTGTTATATTGGTCTAATTTATACATAATGTTAAACTAGAATGAAGGTTCATAAATGATTCTGAGCTGAAATCCAGCAAAATTTATGTGTGGAATACACAATTTTGAAACCTAACACTAGTACAATTATGGGCAATACAGATCTAATCAGTAATAAAAATAGTGGATTGGTTTTCTGGACAGTTTGTACTTTGGAATATATTCAAAGCTCTTGGCATTCCACAGATGTTGATGTCACCAGTCCAGATGAAAAATCCATCATGACTTATGTGGCTCAGTTCCTCCAGTATTTTAAAAGTTTACCTGTGGCTGAAGATAGAATGCAGGTACAGTATGTGACATCTAAAGCTTTAGAACATGTTTTATACTTTTTTTGCATCCTGTTTTTTTCCAACTTTTTCTAGGATTGTTCTTTGTAGAAAATCCATACCATGATAAATTTTATTTTTCAGAATTTGATTAGACCTGCAGCTAGTTTCATTGATAATTAATGTTGCTTAAGATTTTGATCTTGTTACATATTTTATAAATATATATATGTAATGCTAGATCCATTTTTTAAAAACATGGTTTATTAAAACAAGTAATATGTGGTAATGTGATAATGATTTGGTTCATACATTACACTAAATTAATACAAATAGTTCATATGATGGCTTAGGAGCCTGGGTGGTTAGGAACAGTGGTTAGAATGCAGCATTGCAGGCAAATTCTGCCTACAGTCTGAAGTTCAATCCTTATGGGGCTTGAGGTTCATTCAGATGTCTATCCTTCTGAAGTCAGTAAAATGATGACTCAGATTGTTGAGGGCAATATGCTGACTTTGTAAACCACCCAGAGAATGCTGTGAAGCATTGTGGGGTGGTATATAAGTGCTATTGCTATAGCTGTAGTGCAATATGTGAATACAGCAAGATTGATATATTCTAGACACTGTATCACATGCTAAAAAGTGGTTTATTTTAACCATGTTTATTGGTTGAAGCATAGAAGCCTCAGTCATAGATTATGCTGAATTATGCTCTAAACACTCAATGTTTGGGGTCAAATGACTTGCCAAAACTAAACAAGTCATATGAATTAGAAGCAAATATTATTTCACGGTTGTTTGCAAAACAGTCTATAAAAGGCAAACTCTCTGGAGAATAAGAGTAACAAAGCATTATTTTCTGTAACAATGCAAACAGGAATATCTGTACAAGTATATACATTTTTTGTTCTGTTTTCCAGGGAAAAATCAAAGAGACCTTGAGCTGGCTCAATGCACAGGAATGCAAGTTAACAAAGTTGCTGACTGAGCTAGAGAATGCATCCTTCTACAGGAAGTTTGAAGTAAGTAACGTTGTAAATGTATCCTTTGGAGGATACATTATATGACAAGAAATATGAAATAGTAACAATTGAGCCCTTTTTGTATCCTTTTATGAAATGAAGATTTTGGATTTTGCTTTCTATGCTCTTTTTAGTCATGGTTGCATTTAGCAAACTGTGATTGAGGCCACATAAAGAATGCATCAGCCTTAGCAAAGGCCAAAATAAATACATTGCCAAAGTAAATCCACGAATATGTTAGCTGCTACATCGTTGGTATTATTGAAGAAGCCAAACATAATTGCATAAAAATATTAAAACAAAATAAGCCATGGTATAAAGAGTTTATCTATCACTCAGGAAGTTGATGATAAAGATCCAGACTACTGAGAAGAATCAGACTGAAATGTTGTTGCTTTGTTTTCTGTTCCAATAATGGCCAAGCAGAACAGATAGACTTGGGTTGTGTTCATGCAATGTGTTTATCGAAGTACCTTAAAAATCTAACACAGGGGAGAGGGCGGGGCTTGTGTCCCAGTGATACTACGTGCGATCGGGAAGCTCCTAGATCGCTGTAGATATCTTCTCAGCTGGATGGTCCATTTGGACCTAAACCGTCCCGAAGAGACGGTGAAGGGAAAGAGCACGTCCTGTCGATCCCAGGGACATCGCAAAGTCCCTGGTTAATCCAGGAGAAGCTCTTTTTGCCGGCGGAAAAGAGGCAGCCATCAAGCTGCTGAAGCTGGGACAGCTCCGAAAGAAAGGCAAGATTGGATGAAGGTGTGTCGGTTTGGTGAGAGGTTCTTTATTATTTACTTATTTCTGAAGAGAACACCCCAATAACTGGAAAGTGGACTTAAAAAGTAAATAGAACAGTTTATAAGCGGCGAGATTAAGCTTTTCTTAAGATTGACGGCTTTTTCTTCCTTTTTATCTCTTCTGGAACTATTTGATTTTAAAAGGGACTGGCTTTTCCTCTATGTAAAATAATCTTTTGTTCTGATGGTCTTTTTCCTTTTTCCACCAATATTTTTTGGATTAAACGCTGTTTATGATTTTAAGTACTTTTAGAAAAGAGAGCAATACCAATGTGCCTTTTCTCTTTTTTCCCTTTTTCTTGCTCTTGAGGGGAGGAGTGAAAGTGAAAGCACTGCCATTTAGAGGCTTGGATATACTGTATTCCTTTCTTCTTCGTTTGTTTATCTATGTGAGCTGCATTCAAGGACATAGAGTTCCTTCTTGAAAGAGATAGTGGGGTGAGCACGACGGATTGTATACACAGGTGCCCATCTGTGAACTATTGATAGCGGAACCCAGAGTTGGAACTGAAAGAAAGAAGACTAAAGTGACCTTGAAAATATATTCTACTGGAAATTTGACTTGATATTCTAAAAAAGTCTTGGACATCTGGTGGCAGTAGTTTTCTTTTTTCTCTTTGGCTGGATTTGTGGCTGCTCTATCTTTTACACCCCGCCATTGATTGAATTTTTATTGTTTGGATTATCCCTTTTTCAATTTTTAGCCAGGAATTTTTCTTTTTCCCTTTTCTCTGCCTATTATTTGCTCCCCTTTTTGCTTTTTTTTCTTTTTTTCATCTTGTTGATTCGCCATTGGATTAGGGTATATAAATACCTGAAGTCTCTTCCCTTTTTCTTCCTTTTTATTTTTTGAACTGGTAACCACCTGTTGTTGCTTTTTGAGACCTTCCTTTTCTTCTTTACCTTTTTTTCTATTTTTGTATACAAGTGGAACCAACTGGATTAAGGTGTACAAGAACCTGAAGAATTTTTTTGTTTCTTTAATTTTTTATATTCCTTAATATTTTTAATTTTTTACTTTTTTCCCTTTTTGTCTACTTATTTTTATTATTTTGGAGGGCCCTCTGCTTTTTGGGCCCTACTAGGAAATAACTATAAAATGAGTAGAAAAGCAATAGCTCCAAGCTCTCAATCAACAACTCCTGCTTCTTCACCATCTGGAGGTCAGCGATCAATACAGGCAATGTTGCAACAGGAAAAGGAAAAGAGAAGGAGGATACATTACAGAAGATTTTGCAAGGAATTCAAATTCTACAGACAAAAGTAGAAAATGTTGAAAAGAGTAATGAGAATATCTCCCAAAAATTGAACAGACAAATCAAAAGGTGGAGAAGATTCAGCAGAAAATAGATAAGACGGATGAAAAAGTTGAAAATATTCAACAGAAAATTGGAAAGACAGATGAGAAAGTGGAAAATATCCAAGAGATGATGACCAAATATGATGAAAAGATTAAGAAAATTGAAGAGCAGGATGAACAAAGAGATAAGGAAATTGGAAATATCAATATCAGATTGAGTGAAGTTGAAAAGACAGGATTGAATCATTGAGAGGAGAGATGGATAGATCAGAATTTTACTTGAGATTTCAAAATGTGGAGGAAGAAAAGGGTGAAAACCTCGTTGGAAAAACGATAGAAATATTGGCGAAGCACTAGAAATAACGAAAGAGAAAATGATGGATGGAATGGATGAAGTGTTTCATGTACATACAAGATATGCAATGAGGAATAAGCTACCAAGAGAAGTCCATATTAGATTTACTAAGAAAATTATTAAAACACAAATTTTGCAAATGACAAGAGAAAAGACATTAAAGTATAAAGACAAAGAAATTGTGGTGCTGAAACAGGTACCAAGAAGAGTAAGGGAGACGAGGAGAGAGTACCTCTTTCTAACCAAAGAACTGCTTAGAAAAGGAATAAATTATAGATGGCTGATACCAGAAGGCCTTCTGTTTACATGGCGGGAACAAAGACATAGAATTGACACGGTTGAAAAGGCGGAATCATTTTATTATGAATATATTAGAGGAAAGGAGGAAGATACAAGAAAAGAAGAGCCCCTGATTGAACCTCAAAAGGAGTTGATAGCAGTAATTGAAAAAGAAAAGGAAAAAGAAGAAGGCGCAGTAGGCGGGGCACCCAGAGAACAAAGAGAAATAAGATCCACCAGAGCAATAAATCCCTCTTACAAAATCTAAAATGGAGGAAAGAAAACTGGTTATGATGAATATAAATGGACTCAATTCAATCATTAAAAGAAGGAAAGTATTTCACAAATTGGAGAAATTAAAATTTGATATAATTTGCCTACAAGAGGTACATATTAAAAACAACATGAACACGTACTGAAACAAAAAAATTAGGAAAATTGTTTACTTCATTGGCACAATGTAAAAAAAGAGGCGTGGTTCTATATATTAAAGAAACAATTTCGGCTGAATTAATTTATACAGATGATGATGGAAGAATCTTAATGGTAGAAATAATGGACAATAATACTAAAATACTTTTAATAGCAATATATGCTCCAAATAACCACCAAGAGGAATTTTATAATAAACTCCATAAAAAATAATTGAACTGGACTACGTTAATTTATGCATGATGGGAGATTTTAATGGAATAATTAATGAGCAGCTGGATTATAAATCACAAAAAGCCACAAAGAAAGCCAGAAAGAAACTACCAAATCCCCTTTTTCAAATGATAGAAGAAATAAATTTAAAAGATGCATGGAGAGAGAGAAATATAGGAAATAAACAATATACATTTTACTCAAACAGGCATGAATCATGATCAAGAATAGATATGATATGGACATGGTATTCTTTTTTAAAGAAAATAAGAAAGAGGATACATCGTTACAGAATTTCTGGGACACGATGAAGGCCTATACAAGAGGCTTGATAATTGATTATACAAGGAAAAGAAATATCAAACAAAAAAAGACTTTTAAAACATTAGAAGAAGAATATAAAAAACTGGAAAAAGAACTACAGAAATTTCCACAAAAAAAGATGTTAAAATCAAAATGGATATAACCAAACATAAAATGGAATTAATGGAAAAAGAAGAGCTAGCCCAAAAGATTAAAAATGCTAAACAGAATTATTTTGAGGACAAACAAACCAGGAAGATGGTTAGCCTATAAATTAAGAAAGGAAAGAGAATCAAGGAAAATTAGCCATTTAATAGATGAAGAAGGACATCCTTGTTACGGAAATGAAGGAAAAAAAGAATTATACAAGACTATTATGGAAAATTGTACTATCAAGAGAGTATTCAAGAAGAAAAAATTAAACAATATATACAAAAGGCAAAGTTACCACAGATACCTAAAGATATCGAAATAATGTTAGAAGAGAATATAACAATGATGGAGTTAACAGAAGCCTTAAAGAAACAAAATACAGGGAAAGCACCAGGCCGGATGGTTTACCAGTGGAATTTTATAAGACTTTTCAGGAGGTGTTAAACCTCCAATTATTAGAAGTTATGAATGAAGTCATGCAAGAGAAGAGAATACCAAAGACTTGGTCAGAAGCTTATATCACACTTATACCGAAGGAAGACACAGACTTACAACAAGTTAAAAATTATAGGCCTATTTCCCTATTAAATTCAGACTATAAAATTTTTGCTTCAATTTTGGCAGAAAGACTGAAAAGATACTTAAACAACTTTATACATGTTGACCAAAATGGGTTTCTGCCAAAAAGAAAAATCAAACATAATATGAGAATAATCCTGGACACTTTTCAGGCACATCCTGAAAAGCAAATGGCCTTGATGTTTCTGGATGCTCAAAAAGCCTTTGATAACGTGAGTTGGCGCTTCATGTTACTACAATTGACACAAATGGGCTTTGGCAAAAATTTTATACGTGCTATTGAGACTATATATTCTGAACAAACCGCAAGGGTTTTGATAAATGGAGAATTGACAGAGCCTATAAATATAAGAAAAGGGACTAGACAAGGCTGCCCACTGTCACCCTTGCTGTTTGTGTTAACCTTAGAAGTATTAAACAGGTGTATTAGAGAAGATAAACAAATAAAAGGAATGAAAATTAAAAGAGAAGAATATAAGTTACAAGCCTTTGCAGATGACCTGGTATTTATATTAGAGGACCCACTGGAATCAGCTTAAGCTAATTGAAAGAATAGAAGAGTATGGAGAAGTAGCAGGATTGAAAATTAATAAAGACAAAACAAAGATATTAACAAAGAATATGTTAGCGAGACGGAAGAAAGAATTGGAAGAAGCTTTAGAAATACAGGTCACAAGTAAGGTTAAGTATCTAGGGATATATATTACAGCAAGATGTAGTACACTGAAGGAGGATAATTACATTAAACTTAAACAGCAGATAGCGACAGACTTGGAAAAATGGAAAAACTTACAACTATCGTTGATTGGGAGAATATCAACAATCAAGATGAATGTATTGCCTAGAATTCTATACTTATTCCAGACAATTCCAATCAGATTAGGGAAAGAGTTTTTCAAGACCTAAATCAAATGATGTTGAAATATATATGGCAAGGCAAAAAGCAAGAATAAAACTTAAGTTATTGCAGGATGCAAGATTAAGAGGAGGGTTTGCTTTGCCCAATTGGGAACTATACTATCAGGCGGCAAATTTGATGTGGGTAAAAGATTGGATAACACTAAGGAATACTAGATTATTGACTCTAGAAGGACATGACTTGTTATTGGGGTGGCATGCATTCCTTTGGTATAAGGGAACTAAAACACAAGGGTATTTTAGAAGACATTATATTCGAGAAGCTTTGTTTTTAAACTGGGAGAAGATTAAAAACAACATTACTTGAAAATTCCAATATGGATATCTACTATTGAAGCCTTTTCATATCCAGTAATATATAAAAAGGAACAAACAGTTAGATATGGTGAGATATTGAATGAAAGGGGTGAACTTAAATCTATGCAAGCGTTGGAAGAACAAGGTATAAAAATGAATTGGTTTTCATATTTGCAAGTACAATCTAGATTTGATAAGGATATTAAAGTAGAAGGTATTTATAACAAGCAGATTGGGCTAGACAAAATATTGATGGGTACTGATGAAAAGGTGATTAAAAACTTTATGGATATTTTTAGAAATTAAAATGGAAGAGGAACAAGTTAAAGAAACAATGATTGCTTGGGGAAAAATTTTGGATATGGGATTGATCTAGAGAAATGGGAAAAATTATGGTCCCAGAATTATAAAATGACAATGTCAACTGCTTATAAAGAAAATTTGTATAAGATGTTTTACAGGTGGCACTTACCCCGACGAGAATTGCAAGAATGTTTAAGAATAAATCGGATAAATGTTGGAAATGTCATCAGATACCTGGATCATATTACCATATGTGGTGGACTTGTTCGGATGCAAAAAGATATTGGACTAAAATCCACATATGGTTGGAAAAATGATACAACAACACATAGACTTGAAACCAGAAATATTTTTATTGGGAATTATACCAGATATCTACAATAAAGAGTTGAAATATTTGATTGTAAATGTTTTAACAGCAGCTAGAATTGTATTTGCCAAAAATTGGAAGAATGATAAAATACCTATGCAGGAGGAAGTGATTAGGAAAATTATGGACTGTGCTGAAATGAGTAAATTGACATTTGAAATTAGAGAACAAGAAGATAAACAATTTTACAAGATATGGGATTTGTTTTATCAATGGTTGGATAAAAAGACTTGGTAATACAATAGACTATATAATTTTGTAATATAAATATAATAGGCTGATATAAAATATAATGTTGATATATATAACCAGTGGATGAAAGTATAACATAAATTTTAGATTAAAAATATATCTCGTATATATGATGAAATAAATAGTTTAATTGTACACAAGTAATAATTGATAAATACATAATGTTTTATTGATAATATGAGAAATTTTCTTTTTGATAAATTGTGAGTGATGAATATGAAAGGATGACACAAAGGATTTGTAACCAACTGACACACTGTATGTATACACGGAAGATGGTTTTTATGTTTTGTATGTCCTGTTTGTATGTTTGTATCAAAAATAAAAAACTTTTTTATAAAAAAAAATCTAACACAGGTAGTCCTTGACTTATAACCATTCATTTGGTGACCATTCAAAGTTACAATGGCTCTGAAGAAAAGTGATGAGAAAATCAGATGCACGTAAAAACTGTGTTATTAACTTAACAACTGCAGTTATTCACTTAACAGCCGTGGCAAGAAATGTTGTAAAATGGGGCAAAACTCACTTAATAATTGTCTTGATTAGCAATAGAAATTTTGGTCAAAGGATTGTGGTCATGTTGACAAGGATTATTTGTAGTGGTATTAAAACAACATGTGAGTGATTTTAAGCTTGGTTAGTTTTTGTGCAATAGGCTGTTATTTGAATCTACTTCATTTTGCATATAACTCTAGTGTGCAAATTATTGTTTATTAAATGTATAAGCTGCCTAATCCCAGCTGTAGAAACTATGTAAATGATATAACCAGACTAAGTTCATTATGTGAATATTATGTTGTTCACTTGAGCCTCCATTATTCAGAGATAAACTACCCTTGTATCCAGTCCCATTTAAATATTATGTTTTATAACCTTGACAATCCTATCCTCTTAATGTCCCTAGTTCTTTTAAGTGTCTGACACTGAACGTATTGAGTGCACTTACACTTTTAAATATCAATTTAAATCCTTAGGCAATGCTATCATTTACAGAAGCATTTAATGAAGAAAAAAACCCCTTCCTTCCCATCCTGGAATCTAAAAGAAAAGGGTCAGAGCTGAATGAAGATTACTCGGAGATGAAGGAAGCATGGGATAACCTATCGCATCAGGTCATTAGGATGTTTGCAGGAATTTGCATTTATTTTGCTGTAAAAGGTTTCTTGTTCATGCATTTGAATATATGGTTTCCATGAGAACACATTTCCTGCCTTACAAATATGAAGCAAAGGTGGGAGCAATAGAATATTTTGCCTATCAGAAGGGAACTTATCTGCACAAACAGAACAATGTCTCTAATATATTGGCACATTTTGGTGGCATAAAGTATGAATAGTTGAAGGAGAAACTTCAGAAGTTGTGGGTGGTTCATCATTGGAGGTTTTTAAGAACCGACTGGACAGCCACTTGTCTGAAATGGATAAGGTAACAGATAACAGATAATCAGTGTTGGAATGGACCTTGTAGGTCATCTAGTCCAACCCCCTGCCCAAGCAGGAGACTTACACCATTTCTGACAGATGGCAGTCCAACCTCTTCTTGAAAGTCTCAGGTGATGGTGCTCCCACAACTTCCGAGGGCAAGCTGTTCCATTGGTTGATAGTTCTCACTGTCAGAAAGTTTCTCCTTATTTCCAGGTTAAATCTATCCTTGTTCAGCTTCCATCCATTGTTCCTTGTCTGGCCTTCGGGTGCTTTAGAAAATAGATTGACCTCTTCCTCTCTGTGGCAGCCCCTCAAATACTGGAAGACTGCTATCATGTCTCCCCTGGTCCTTCTCTTTACTAGACTAGCCAAGCCCAGTTCCTGCAACCATTCTTCATATGTTTTAGTCTCCAGTCCCCTAATCATCCTGGTTGCTCTTCTCTGTCTCCTGCTCAATCAGGGGCTTGGATTAGAAGACCCCCAAGGTTCCTTCCAGCTCTGTTCTGATTAAGCAATGTGCTGGTATATTTTTGTGATATAAAGTATGAATAGTTGAAGAACCAACATGAACGGCATTTCTCTGTTTACTTGTCTAGATGAATGAATGGAAAGCAAAGCTGGACAATATGTTACCTCCACCTCTGGATGCCATTGAAGCTTGGCTGAAAGAAACAGAGCAGCATCTGGTACACAACCTACCCATTTCTCAAGATCATTTGAAAGCAACAGCTGCCCTTGAAGAAAAATTAAGAGCTGTGCAGGTTGGTTAAGTAAAGTAAAATATTTATTGCCTCCCACCTTGTGGGCTGCTTGCAGCATAATAAACATTGAAAAACATTAAATTGAATGTATCGTTGAATATAAAATGACCAAATGAAATAATTAACACAAGATGGAAAAGGAGGGAGCTGGATATATGGCAGGGGGAGGGGAAGAGGGATTAGCTTTTAATTAACCAACCTCCTCAAGTATAAAACTTTCCCATTGGGTCCCCAAGCCACTTGGCAGAATCAGATTTTAAGGCTTTTACAAAAAGTCAGGAGGGTGGGAGCCAATCTCTCCTCAGGGGATAAGATGTTCTAGGGGCAAGATCCAGAGAAGAGAAGGCTTTTTTTCTGGATCCCACCAGGCAAAATTCCTTTTACTAATATGTGTTAGTAAAATATATCTTCCTCTTATATACTTGCCTTGCTTAAATCAAGCATCATGGCATTTATTGTTGTTTGTAGCACTGTTAGCATTGTAGTGTCAGTGGTGCCTTTTTCCTATTCCCCTATTTGGGGAACTGTGAACAATATTGAGGAAAAAAGGACCACAAGCTTACATTTGGTTCACTGTATGATAAGAATCTAAACAATAAAGTAAATCCAACTTACACATTTTTGTAAGCTGCCTATATTCACCCCAGGGAGTGAAATAGGTGGTATATAAATTTAATAAATGAATAAGACAAATCAGCTAAATGTGGGTAACTTCAATTTCAATAAGCATGCATTTCTATTGGAATTTATCTTCTATGCTTTTATATACACTTTTAGGATGCGTTGCATGGCTTTGATAGATTTGGGGTTGCTTTTCAAGTGATTGGTTGAAGTCACATTTTGAGATGAGCCAAAACTCTTGACATTTCCCACATTCTTTATGCTGAATCAGGCTTTATAAGACATTTAAACAATGACTTCATTCAGCCTTTTAGTTCTATTGAGTGGAAAGTGTAAAGGGTGACCAACTCTAGAATTGCTCTGAATAATATCTCTTTGGGCAAATACAATCCCAGTCATACTCACCAGGCATCATCAGTGGGCTCTTTTGGGTTTTAGGGCTTTTGGTAGCTGCCCAAAAATTACAGTGGCTGATAATATATCCTGGGGTGTAATATAAAACAAGGTAAAATAAAAAACAATGTACTATTCAGCCATGCAACCTCATATTGTTCAGTAACAATACTGTCAGCTCTTTAAGTAAAGAAAGATGCAACATTTCAGGAACTGTCTTTATAATCATTCTGTAAACTAGTCCATAATTATTCAATGATATTTTTCTTTGAGAAATTTATTAGCCTTATTGCTCTTTATCCTATTGCTAGAAAAATAAATGCATATATAGATGAATTAATTGTAAGGCATTTGTAAATAGTGCTTCTGTTTTTAGAATTTGATGGAAAGTTTTCAACAACATTTGGAAACCCTCCAGTCCTTTGACAATAGAGATAATGCTGGAATGCTGATAGTTCCACCTCAGAAGTTGGAAGAAATGAGAAAAAGGTTTGTGATGTCCAATTTCTCCTTTGATTGTTCCATTCAGCTAAATATAATTGTGTTCTTATCAAATTTAATAGCGTAATTGCAAGACTGATGGTGGGCATCTCTGCTGCTCTTATTGACATACATACTGTATGCATTTCTCATAACCTGATAACCTCCAGATGTGATGTATTCACTAGATTGGGGAATTTATTCAATCCCAGGATCTGATTTTCCTTGCAGGCAAGTTGTGTGGTCTTGTTCTCCCCATGATCAATTCAAGCTTAGCTTGTGATTTTTCTGAAGGCACTGCAGTGGCTGAATTGGTATAACATGTTTACTTCGTTTTTTGGGGGGGATTCATATAAGGTATTGTAATATAAACCAATTCAATAGTCTGAATTTTCACCAAACAAAGTTAAAACTAATTAACTAAGATTAAGACAAATGAAGCTTACCAGGAATGTGTGTAAATATAGCAAACAATGGTTCTCTAAATGATCTGACTAAGCAAATCCAGCTAATAGAAAGCAAAATGTAGATGGGCCACAGGCCTGATTCAACATAGCTCTTCTTACATTCTTTGTTTCTGGAAATAATGCCAATTTCCTGACTTCTGTCATTCGTATTTTTGTATCCAGTTTATAAATGTATGAAGCTATTTAATTCTGAATCAGACTGTTGATCCATCTGGTTCAATTTTGATTCTATTAATTGCCAGGGGTCTTTTAAAGTCCTCCAAGACTTCATGTAGTAATTAAAGTCTTGTCTGGGTCCTTTAGGCCTTCCAGCAATTGAAGCACTTTTATTCAGCTCTTCAGATGCATCTACTTTATTCTATCATTCTTGCATCACCATGATCAGATCACAGCATTTCCTGTTCCTAGGTCAACCTAACACATCTGTAAATTGGTTGGTAAAAAGACAGAACAACTTATTTAGCCAGTAAAAAGCTGTGCATTTTTCTAGATCGCAGCATGCCTTATGGAGTGCAGATCAGGCTCATTGGTTTTGTCTTACATTTTATAGACAAGATGTTGGGTTTATTTTCAGGTTCAGCAAAGTTCAACTTGAAAATTTCAGCATTATTGTGGAATACTACTGCTCATCCAGCTCAGCTGTCTTCAACGAACTGACATCTAAACTGAACATCTGGCACATCAAGTTTGGAACCAAGGAGACTGTGGAGTTTTTGCAATTAGATTGGCATGTAAGCATTATAGTTGCTTTTTGGATAGCTATGCAGAAGAGACTAAAGAGTTGAATCAAAGGCACCCATACAAATTATGTTCATACTATTTATTCATTTTAGTTTTAATTTTTATTAAATATTTATCCCACCTTTATTACTTTTATAATTAACTCGAGGCAGTGAACATAAATAATATTTCCTCCTCCTCCTATTTTCCCTACAACAACAACCCTGTGAGGTGGGTTGGGCTGAGAGAAAGAATGATTGGCCCAAAGTTACCCAGCTGGTTTTCATGGGTAAGGCAGGATTAGAACTCACAGTCTCCTGGTTTCTTGACCAGGACTTTAACCATTACACCCACCTGGCTGCTCTAAGCAAGTAATTTTCATCCAAATATGCATTATGGATTTAGCATGTTAAAAGTGCCATATCTTATCTGCAGTTGTAAATAAGTATATATATTTTGTCAAGGCTTTGTATAGGTATGACAAACTCCGTCTCAGCAATGCATCCCCCATCAAGACCAAATAAGTTCTGATAAGTATATTCATTGCAGAGTGCTACAAACCCATATGAACAAAGCAGTTCAGCATCTAGCAGTGTACAAAAATCCAGCCCTATATGTGTATGAACTGGTCTAAGGTTTAAATACTGGGTTCCTTCCTGCTGCCTTTTCAAGTCAACAGCTTTTGAATTGCTTGTTTTTTTTATCATTGAAGGTTTCAGCTATCTCTTTCCCATTTTAAAAACTGCTTTGTCGCATCAGAAATTCTCATCTTATCAGTTTTAATTCTTCTTATATGAACATCCAGCAGATGTCAGTGTAAATCTACAAACATTTAATAAAAGGCCTGAGAAAAAAACAGAATTTGTTTCTCCAAGTAGGAAGACTTGCCAAATGTTGTAAGGTCTAAACCTTGACAGCGTTGGTGGTTTGAGAGGCAGAGAACACTATTCACTCTTGAACTGTCTGTCCTGTTGTTTTTAAAAGCTGTTCGTTAGTAAAGCTTTGATTTAATTTATTTCAATTGAGATCATGTGTTCCAGGACTATCAGAGGTGGGATGCTACCGGTTCTGCCCAGCTCTATGGAACCAGTAGCTCTGAAGAGCAGCAGACACCAAACTGGTTCTGTGTTTGCTGCTGTTTGGCTCACCTGCCTGCCTGGGCGATTACCTGTCCTTTATTTCCTGCTTTTTCAACCTCAGCTGCTTTGCGCAGCACAGCTGAGGTTGAAAAAGCAGGAAAAAAGAGGCTTATCAAACGCTGCGCACCCACGCGCAGTGCTTTTCAGCTGTCCGGGTGGCACAGCTTAAGGTTTTTTACACATGTGCACAGCAAAACCTAGTCACTGAACCGTTAGTATGAATCCCACCCCTGAGGACTATCACATATTTCAAAGTTCATGCCTGGTACAAACTATGCTGGATGAGGGTTTGTTTGTTTTTTTGTTTCTTTCATCATGTTATCCCCATGGACATTTTAATTATTAAAATTATTTCTCACCCTCCTCCACCTCAGCAGATAAAACCCCTACTTTGTTTCAGTTTTATCTGATCCACATAAAATCAGAGACTGTAAATCTCAAATTGAATTACTTCTAATTCTCTACAGCGGCAAACATTTCTCAAGTAATTGTGTCATTTTATTTTGCGGCAGAATTTTATAGAAGAAAAAGATTTTCTTGGTCAACTAGACACTGCACTACAAGTATGTGAAGCACAGAAGAACAAAATGATAAAGGCTCCTAATTTGGGTAAGAATTCATAAACATCACAGTGGTTCTGTCCTGGCTTCAACCTTCCCTTGATTTTCAGTGCTTGGTCTGTAAGGATTATTGTTACAGAGCCAGAATCACACAACCCATGAACTACAGCAATTAATTAATTAATTTTTTTATTTATTTTAATTACATTTATATGCCGCCCTTCTCCGAAGACTCAGGGCGGCTTACAATTTTTGGAGCACAACCCAATGCGCTCAGCAATAGCCTTCATTCCATTGTATATGCCTGCTTATTACTAAGCGGCATTTTTACAAGGTCAGCTAATTGCCCCCAACAATCTTGGGTCCTCAATTTACCTACCCCGAGAGGATGGAAGGCTGAGTCAACCTTGAGCCTGGTGGGATTCGAGCCTACAGCAGTTGTAGGCAGCTGGAACTTAAGTGCAGGCATTTAACAGCCTGAGCCACCAAAGCTCTTTAAAGAAACTTAAGATTTAAGGGCATATAAACGGGGGGAGGAACTGTCAAAGGACACCTTTTCCTTCTTGAAAACAGCTTTAAGAAAATGAAGTGTGTTTGTTAGGTATGAAATAGAGAATATTGGATAGAGACAGAGCAATGAAGTCTAAGGAACTAATGGAATGGCTAGAAGCTTGAACATTCAAGGACATGCATTTGTTACATTGTTATGAGATCTTTGGCCTTGTCCTCGATGAAGTAAAGAAAAGTACAAATTTAGCTTTTCAAAAAGAAAAAAACAGATAATCAGAGTTGGAAGGGACCTTGGAGGTCATCTAGTCCAACCCCCCATCCAAGCAGGAGACCCTACACCATTTCTGACAAATGGCAGTCCAATCTCTTCTTGGAAGTCTCAAGTGATAGTGCTCCCACAACTTCTGAGGCCAAGCTGTTCCATTGGTTGATTGTTCTCACTGTCAGAAAGTTTCTCCTTATTTCCAGGTTAAATCTCTCCTTGTTCAGCTTCCACCCATTATTCCTTGTCTGGCCTACATGTCCCCATCTTCTCCCAAGTGTTCTTGTTTTTAGCATGAAGGGATTTTTATTAGTATTAGTAATAAGCATTTCATGAAAGCAACATGTAGAGCCCCAAAATAGATTTAAAGGTAAAGGTTCCCCTCACACATATGTGCTAGTCATTTTTGGATCTAGGGGATGCTGCTCATCTCCGTTATAAAGCCGAAGAGCCAGAGCTGTCCAAAGACATCTCCGTGGTCATGTATCTTCCTAAGAACAACGGAATGTACACCTTGCCTTGAAAATGGGAAAAATTCCTAAATTCTTAAGGAGTTTCAGGAAAAATTACTAAATAATGTCACCATGATTTTGTTTGGTGTAAGATAGGGAAGAAAGAAACACTGGCAAGCTTCCTGAATGTCTGTTTCTTGACTTTGCTTACCTATGACTGGTACCCTATGACCCATTAAGCTGTATTAGTAAGATTTCATTCATCTTTAAGGTAACTATTTGGGACAGAACAAACAATATATTGTGTACCTATTATTCCCTTGCTAGTAGATACATGTTTTCCATCTTATGGGAGCCTACTAAAGAATGGTTGGCAAGGTGAAGTGAGACAGTTTCATTAAATAAAAGATGAAGGCTTGATCCTTATGGCAAATTTACTTAATTGCAGTTCATTCATTTATTCATTCCTACATACATACATACATACATATATTGCAAGAAATGAATTATAATTGCATGTTAGATATAGCTTGAGTCTCATCCCAATAACAAATGTATTTATCTTGTGCAAGTTGTTCTCTTTCAATACTGATTTCTGATCTGTAAAATCTGCTTATAGTTCCTGGTTGTATAAAGTGAACCAGGAAGGTGGAAAGTCTTTGTATACAACTTGGAAATGGTTAATGATATTATTTATTTTAAAATATTTTAGAAATTGATCCTGAAGAAACAGTCAAATTGTTTAAGATGACAGAAGTTCAGATTGCCAAGTGCAGAGAATACATTAATAATGTGAATGATACCTTGAAAAAGGTTTTATTGTCTTGGGCCATCTATATGGAGAACATCCAGTTGCTAAAATCTTGGCTGGAAGAGACTCGAAAAGACCATCTTAAGAAGGTATGCTTATTTTTTCCCCAGTTTTTGAAATTGTTTTGAAAATTATGGACACCCCATAAACATCCTATGGATTTTAATATAATCCTTTAGATCTCCCCAGAAACTTTGGCAGCTTGGAATTCACGGCATGGTTCCTTGAATGAAGCTGGAAACTTTTTGATTGAATCCAGCAATGCAGAAGTGGGATCATCTGTTTCCGGAGAACTGAAAAAATTGAACAGAAAATGGGCTAAGCTTATAAAGAAGACAAAATTTGTGAGTGGACATAAATATTTTACTTTCCTAATTTGATCAAGTCATACTTTACAGTACAATGAAGTGTTACAGTATTAACACCTGACTGTACTGTGAGGTTAGAAGTTAATAGAAGGAATAAAAAGTTTCATATCATCACTTTGGGTTTAAGCTCAATGCCAGTAGTTAAATTTACAGAGCAATTGCATTTTCAATAGCACTTAAACTTATATACCGCTTCACAATGCTTTACAGCACTCTGAGCAGTTTTCTGCATCAATCTGGGTCCTCATTTTACCGATCTCAGAAGGATGGAAGGCTGAGTTAACCTTGAGCAGCTCAAATTGAACTCCTGACAGTGAGCAGTGAGTTAGCCTGCAGTACTGCATTCTAACCACTGCACCACCACAGCTCCATATTATATATTTAATATATTTAATCTGCAGACTTATCCTTGGTTTTTTTTCAAAAGGATTGAAAAAAACTCAAATGAAGTGATAAGCAACCTCCCCCAGATAGATGATAATCACTTGACAAACTAAAATAAATAAATAAATAAAAAAGATGTATCCAATTTTAATCCTATTATTCATAGTCAATCACATTTCATTCTAATATTAAGTAATATTGCAGTGAATATTGTTATTCCTTCTGTATTTAATTATTTTTTTCCTTCTATCAAGTTAAAATTAGAATTCAGTGGTTGTAGGGACTAATTTCAGATTTTCTTAGTCTACAGTTACCAGTTTTACAGAAATGGAATTTGCATGTGACCTATTAATTAAAGTCTTCAAAACTCATTGATGGTTTTGTAATAAATTAGTAACACAAGAGATTTATTGTGGCATATGCCTACTTTCTCATATGCATGAAATATTCTTAATTAGTAGTTTTTTTAAAAAAAAAAGCATGGTGAAAAGACCTTGATATATGTTGATATTGCCACATTTATAAAACTCCAAATCTATACAAGAACACTAACCATTCGTAATAGTTGTTATTTTATAATGCTAATTGAGAAAATCAATTAAAAGTATCATGTTTACAGATTCTTGGATGATTTTCATTAATGCAAACACATACATAGAATAAAGCCATCAAAGTCCAAGTAACAAACTTGAGGATTATAACAAATGTTGCTTGACATTTGTAGGAAATGAAATCGTTGAGGATGCAAGAGGAAGAAATGATGTTAGTAACAGATAACAATGGAAATGTTGAGACTTCTAGGAAATCCAATCCAGATGTGTTTAATAATCCAGTGGAACCCTCAAAGGAGCTTCCTAAAATGTGCTTTGAAAAGGCAGAGGTAAAGAGTCTGCTACTTTATATATAAACTGGAATTTTAGTACTTGCCTTATTTGCTGCATTCCGAACTAAATCTCTACTCTTGCCATTCATTATGGGTGATATAGTTTCTGTGCATTTATATGGAACTATGCAGGGAAGGAAAAAATCCCACCCATAATCCTGCTTCCAGACCTGCATATATAGTGGTTTAAGACTACCCATCTAAAAGAGCCCATACTTAGACTGGGCAGTTATTAATGCTCTTATAATTGCAAGTCATGGTAACTGTATGCTGTTTTCAAATTACTAATAGCTGGGGAGCAATAGTAGAAAGAAATTTATTATTATTACGTCAGCCAGATATTCAGCTTGGGTTTGGAATTTTTGTCTACATATTGAGTCCTTTCCAAGGACCTGGGATGGGCAGATCTGGATGTTTGATGCAGTGGTGGGATTCAAATTTTTTTTACTACCGGTTCTGTGGGCTTTATGGGCATGACTTGGTGGCTGTGGTAAGGGAAGGATACTGTAGAATCTCCATTCCCTCCCCATTCCTGGGGGAAGGTTACTGCAAAATCCCATTCCTTCCCCACTCCACTAACCTGCTTTCCAGCTCCATTCTTCTGTGCAGGGCAACAAAAGAAGACCCAACCGATCAGCTGGGACTCGGGAGGCAGAGAATAGATGGGGCGGGGCCAGTGAGAGGTGGTATTTGCCGGTTCTCTGAACTACTCAAAATTTCCGCTACCAGTTCTCCAGAACTGGTGAGAACCTGCTGTATACCACCTCTGGTTTGATGGTGTTACAAATATCCTTACAGGATGTAAGCTGTTCTGAGTAAAGCTGCTTTTTGCAATTAACTGAGGGTGAATTTGTCAATGTCTATGGTGTTCAAGTGGTGCTCCAGTTGTTTTTGGGTTTGCACCCAAGGCCCCTATTACTATTGCTACTACCTTTGCTTGTTTGCAATCTTCTTGCTGCAACTTGCCAGGTGGTCCACTGTATCTTCAGCTTCTTTGCATAGATGGCATTCACTATCTGTTGCTGTCTTCTCAATTCTGGCTTTGTATGCATTTGTTCTTAAGGCAGAATTAGTCCCTCGGTCTCCTCCTCCTTCTCTTCCTCCTCCTCCACTGCAGGGGGATCTGGTTTACCATTGTGAAAAACAGAATATTGAACTTTGGTCTAGCCCAATTTGGCTTGGTTTGTGTTTTTGTACTATCTAAGAAATATAATGTGGGTCATATTGACCAAAATTAGACTATAGTTCAGATGCATTTATGGAGAGGACCTGTCAAAAATATTATTCTCCCAGGCATGGACACACAATTGAAGCTCCCTTCTATTTTGTTTGTGTCACCCACATAAAGAGGAGCTAGGCTTCAATCTCATGGTTGCAGTGGCCAACTTGACTTCCCTGCAGAAGTTTGTGCTAAAGTTTCTAGGCTGTTCTCAGGTTAAACCCAAGAACGACAGCACAGCAATCCAGAGTTCAGTTCTTTATTTGCTTACATACAATAGACAGAGCGCTTATATTTCCTGGGCTATTGTTTACCTCTTTGGCTTGGTCAGCTTGGTTCGAGCCTGCCTTGGGGAGCTTTAAAAGTCAGTTACCCAGAATACAGGCTTGCATAGACTTCTAATGGTACCTTATTGGAAAATAGAGCTCTTTTGTGAAGCTAAACCCAAAAACTAAATGGAACAATGAGCTAGAGTTCAAGACTTTATTTGCTTATATGCAGTAGACAGAATCTTGCCAGATTAAATCCTTACATCTTGTACCCTAACAGATATATCCTGGGAGATTTTAGGGAGTGGCTGTCCAAACTCTCTTATTTGTCTCCAATCCAGGTCTGGGTTGGGTTGCTTCTTGTCTCCCCCTCTCCATACCTTCAGGAATTATTTCATATTCTGCAGTGAGTGAGAATGGAGTGAGTGAGAGAGATGAGGTCTTGACCTTATTCTGAGAGATATCCTTTTAAATATGTGAAGGGTGTCATCATCTCCCTTCAGTTATCTTTTCTGAAGGATAAGCGTACCCAGTTCTTTCAATCCCTCTTCATAACAGTTTCTATTCTCCTACCAACTTCATTGCCCCTAGTTGAACATTTTTCAATTTTCTCTGAATCCTTCCTAAAGTGTAGTAGCTAAAACTTGACACAATACTTGATGTGGAGGTCTGATCAAAGCAGAATATAATGGGATGATTTCACCATTTAGAAATGGTACTTCTGTTTATGAAACTTAAAATTGAATTTACCTTTTTTGCAGCCACATCTCGTGCTATATTATCTATGTCTTATATTTATCTTTTCCATTTTCTAGTTTTTCAGAGGATCAGATCCATAAAGGATTTTTTAAAAATGCAGTCCTATAAGAGAACGAATTACAGAGATGTACACAATGCTGAAATATATACATCTTCCCATAATGGTTTCTATTTTGATAATGGTCGGAATTATTCCAGCTCTAGAAAAGGATTTTTAGTATGCAATTAATTAAGTTTAAAGAAAGTTCAGATAGTAAGTTTTCCATCTTCCATCTAAAGTCTCTAACAATTGTGTAATAGGAAAAGATGAATCACAGGCCTTTTGGTGGATACATGGTAAGACTACATGATGCTTTTTCCTGTGATTTTTCCTTCCTAGATTGTTCCTATTAGCCTTCAGACAGATCCATGTACACCGGATGAGTTCTTCTCAGAAGATGAGGACAAGCTAAACTTTGAAAAAGCTCACAAGGAACTTGAAACAATTGTTCTAAAAGCCATGCATCTTGTAGGCCAAAAGACAATTTCTGAAGAACCACATTCAAAATATGAAGTGAGTTAATCCATGATACCACTGTAAGCACCCTAAAGGACAGAGTACTGTGGTTGTCATAAATGAAAAACAAAACTGGGTATTATGCGAGCTTTAAAATACATATTAAGGATGTCTCCAGGCAGAAGTAAAAAAAAAGTATGCTCTACCAGTGTTCCTTTTATGATAGTTTGAGCTCTGTCAACATTTTTAGAAGTTTAATGGGTTCTTTGAATCTTGTACATGCTTAAGGCATTCATTTTACCTGTTAAAACCAACTCCCAAAACAAGCCTGGCCCTGTGTATTTTTGGAATGAGATCCTCAAAATATTATGCAAAACATGGTACAGTATTTGAATTGATGGAAATTGTATATCTCTGACATAAATAATATGGACTGTGAAAAACACCAAAATGATGTCTCCAAATCAAGTCTGAAAGCACATTTTTCAGTTAACACGTTTTATTAAAAGGCATAAGCCTTTGTGAGCTGCTTGGTTGGAAAAGATATTACCAGACCCCTGATTTTTTGCTGCCATAGATTAACCACCTGTTAACAGAAACAGCAACCTTATGTTTATTAACATTTACAATTTAGAAACCACAGTTAATGTTGATATAAAATCTTTTCCTTACCTGTAAAATTATAAGTTGCCTAAATCATCATAGCATTAATAATATCTAGTTCATATGTATAGATACCACTGTACCCAAATAATATTACTTGCATCTTGCATCTTATGTTTCAATAAAACAATTTTTTTCTTTTTTTTAAAAAAGGAACAGCAGTGCCTGTCTCTTCCCCATTTTCCTTCTGCTTTTGATTATAAAGTAATTGAAATATGATGGTATGCCTTCTAGGGATGCAGCTTCTTGGTAGGAAACTGCAACTAACAACTATACATGAGTGTTTAACTTAGGGATCCAGTAGGCCACACCTGCTGGTCTTATCTAGTGAGGGCTGTGGGGCTAAGATCAGCACACAACAGAATGGAGATACTTGTAATTTCCCTATGCAGTGCCCCAGAGTTATATCAAAGATCTAATGGGAACGGATAGTAACAGGGCTGCAAACTAATGAAACCAGAGAACATAGGAAAGATAAACAAACCAGGTGGGCCCTATCTACATGTTAGGGTTACAGAAGCTTTTCAGTGCATTTTGTCCTGGGGCCTAACTCAGTGTTTCTCAACCTTGGCAACTTTAAAAGGTGTGCACTTCAACTCCCAGAATTCCCCAAGCCAGCATGAATGCACTGAATGCACATTAGATGAGCTGTTCTTGTTCTGACTATGGCTTCAAACATGTTATTTCAAAGGCTGTCCATCCACGTCCAGCAAACCTTGTTTTAATCTGTAATTGTACTGGAATGGGAAGGATCCTTATATCACCTAGGCATGCATCTACTTTGGGACAGGGGGATTGCTGTTTTGATTATCATTCTGTAATTTTATGTCATTTTTTTGCAGGAGGCTTTTAGCATCTTGGATACTAACATTCTTAGCAAGTTTTTGAAAGCAGCAGAACAACTGAAAAGCATTTTATCGGCTCATGAAAAGGCACTGGTGGAGGAAAGGAGCAAAGATGTTTGTGAGAGATGGGAGGTGAGAAAATGTGCTTGGAAATAGATATTTTAATAAAAAACACGCCACTTGAGTATTTAATATTTGCATGAAATGTTTGCAGGATTTTTTTTGCTGCAGTATGAATGATATAAGGGTGAGAATTATTAGCTTCCATCCAAAGAGACCTAGACTGAAGACATATCCCAATAAATTAGTTCCACTTAGTAATGATGGACAAGTTACTTTTATGTGGTTACCAGAACTTTCTCCATATCTACAGCAACTGTATATATCAGTAGCAGCCCGGCGGGGCGGGGGGGAGGAGTGGTAAACTCAGCCGTGTGACTGGCAGGGTGGCGGCTTTGCATGAGTGGCTCGCACGCATGCATATGCCCTCTGGCCTACTGCTCGCAGAAGTTGAGCTGCATGTGCATGCATGGTGGCCAGCCACTCATGTGACCCAGTTCTGAATAGGCCATAGTCCGATAGTGGGCCAATGCCCAGGGGTTGGGGATCCCTGGTATAGAGGATGTGAGTCTGTAGCATTAGACTGTATTTGTTGCCAGGTCAGAGTTGGTTAGGAGGAATCTAGATGCAAATTCTTGTGGCTCTCCATACTACTACAACTTCTTCACTTGGGGGATTTTGGCTGGTATCTTGGTGACGTTTCAACGAGGTCCCACTCGCCATCTTCAGGCTGGTGCTTTTGGCTTCATGCTTGTGCGAGCAAAGTGTGATCGGAGCTGCCTCTCTCTACAAATACTGGTGGGGAGGTGTGGTATGCTGGCTCTGTTGTAAGCGGGTTGGTTGGCTCTGTTGTTACTTCTTGATTGGTTGATGGAGTTGATGTTTGCAGATTGGTTGGCTTTTTTGTAAGACCCTGTGTGGCTGAGGTACTGGCTGTGTGTCTCTCAGCCTTTTGTGTTGTAACAAGAACTTAAACAGAACTACGCACCCTAACCAAAATACTGATAGCTAATGGCTTCCACAAAAACAAAATCACGAGCCTAATCCACCAAAACACACTGAAACACAATAGAGACCCAAAAGATGAACAGACCTATGGAACAGCTGTCCTGCCCTACATAAAAGGTACAACAGACAAAATCAGCAAAATACTACGCAGACATCACATCAAGACTGCCTTCAAAAAAGACAAAAAGAAATAGCAGCCATACTAAGAAACCCCAAAGACAAAATTGTATTTTTTATATAATCATGTTTTAGCTTGCTTCCATTTTCAACAAAATTGTAAATAGAGTTGACATATTTAATGTATATAAATGTTAGATAAATGTGGCATATGATATGGTTTGTATTGATAGTTTGCTACAGTTCTCTTTGTGTTTTATTTGTTTACTTGTTTTTCATAATGGATTTTATCGTTAATCACTATAGACATTTTTAATGAAGGAAAGTGCCTAAATGTATCAAACAAATATGTAGAGGAGGATTTTGTGAACCCTTCTATATTCTCTCTCTTTCTCTTATCTACATATCCTTTGGATGAACTTTAATCTTTTAATTACAACTTCATTCTTTTATGTTTATTTTATGGTTAACTGCCTTGAGTGGAAACTCAGGAAGGTTGTAATGAGCAAACACATAGCTTGCAGGGTTATTCTGAAGCTAAAATGTTATTCTGATCTTAGAACAAGATTTGGATGTAAAATACTTCCCTTGCTGCTTAAAATGAATATTTGGATTTGGCCATCTCTTTTGCAGGCTGCTCGCTGTGAAATCATGTCTTATATTCACCTGAAATTGAAAATTGAAAGAGAGAAATTCAATAAGACTTTTTCAAATCTCAATAAGCAGATAAATAAAGAGAAGAAACTGCTCAATTCTGGGAAAACCAAAGGACTTATTGAGGAGCACGAGGTACTGTATAAAACTGGCATGGCATTCTCTTTTGTTTCTCAGACACTTTTTTTAATTTTATAAGCCACCATGTAATGGGTCAGAATTACAGTAGTGGTTCTCCGGTATCTCGGTGCCACAAGAGAGTTCCTTTGACTCTGTTTCCTGACATCATTGTCACTGGGAGAGGCCAAGAACCCATACTGGAATTGTCTGCCTGCTCAACTGGGAAACAGTGTAAAATTGAATGATGCTGTAGTATAATGATGCAATCATGTGTTTAGTAAGTTGGTTAGCTGCATGTCCCAAAGTGAAATAATTATAACCTACTAGTTCAGTAAAATCTAAATGCCTGAGCTGAAAGTGTGCATATTCTACCTATCTACAGTAAGTAAGGATATTTTTTTAAAATCCAAGTGAGCTAAATTACTGGTGAACAGTAACTGGGTAAGTATTCTGATCCTTTGTTCTTTCTCTGATATTTGGCTGTCCAGTGCTTTGGACTTTCCCCTCCTAAAAAGTGCCTTGGAGCATGTCACTGCTTTGAAGTGTGGCAGATATTACATTTGCCCTGGTGCATGCTCCAAGGCACCTTAGTATATTGAATTTGAAGCACCATATTGTCTGGTCATTTAATGGAGCAAACTTCACATCAACAGACAATTGAATATGTTAGCCCTAACCCTCTGACTTCTGAATTTCAGCAGACATTTCTTATCCATAATGTAATCATAGCCATGACCCTTCAAGAATATGATTGGTTAGGTGAGGCTTAAATGTGTTTGTGGGACTGGCATTAAGAGTTGTATGGGACGAGTGCAGGTGATTTCAACTGTCAGTTAATAAGGACTTGGAGTACTCAAGATGGATGAAACTGCATTTCTGTATCCATTTAGGCCTTCTTTTCTCAGCAAGGTAGCCTGGGTGAGCTTAACACTTGCTTGCAAGCTTTGAAAACAATGAGTGATAAAATAACCAAAGTGGAAAAGGAGTCCAAAATAAAGCTGCCAATTGCAGAATATGAGCAAAAGGAAAAAGAACTTCAGAAATGTGCAGCAACTATTTACAATGAGTTGGTATCTAGGACTGGCGATGACCATTCACCTGAGAAAGGGTGGGTATTTTCAATAATTAGTGTAGAATTGTGGCATGGGAGCACTTTTAGTTGGTTTAGCATCAAATAAAATTGCTTTTGTGAGAGATTCTTAAACTATTTCACACCTTTGACTGTCCCTCATTTTATGGCTGGAGTAATGGATTTCATTATGCTGTAAATTAAAACCAGACATTTTGCGAAAAGGTAGTATGGTAAGCTATTTTGGGGAAGAAGCTTATAACTCACCATTATGTGTAAATTGATCCTGAAATTAAAGTACTTTTTCTGAAAGGGGGAGATGGAGGAGCATGGGGAGCGGTGGGCAAAGAAAAACTAAGAACAGCAGTGGGATGATTTTATGTCACCAGTTCCAACCATTTTTTACATGCATGGCAGTATCACATGTGCCCCAAAAGGGCAGAACTTACAGCACAATGTTGTAATGTTGTTTTCATCATTGCGATGAAAATAGCAAGTCCCTGCAGATGCTACTATTTGTGATGTATGAATAAAACATGTCAAATTTTAATTCCAAGGAAGAGTCAGGAGTGGAGATGAGAGGGAGAGAGAATAAGAAATGAAGTTTGGGAAACTTTGAATTATTTTCTTAGTAACATTACAATGAATTGGGATGGTGCTTCTTTCTTTTTTATCTGTGTTAAGGTGTATTTTTCATTGCTTTGCTCTGATGTTATTTCATTTTAAAATTCAGAGAGTTTACACTTGCGTCAGTCAATGAAGAGAAGGTATCATCTCAGAATCCTGAAGCTGAAAAGGTAAGACCCACATTTTAATGTTCATGTAGATCAGCCTTCCCAAGTCCAAAATTGAGTTTGGGAAGTTGCATTCCAACTGGTTGATGAAGACTGATGTATGTAGATAAATGTCTGTAGATCAATGCCTATTTGTTAATATGAGACACTCTTGCATGAATCACAGAGCCACAGATTGGAAACCTGAAATTCTTAAGGTGCTGTAGAATTTGCCCTTCTTCGCACAAGATTTTTCTCCATTGGTGATTATAAGGTCTGTTTAGTATAGCATAGCAGTCATGCTATTAATTCATTAATACCTTTTCATATCAAGGCTTTTAATATGAACTCTTATCCTATAATAAGTAGCTATCCTGCATCCTCCTCAGATACAAGCAATCCATTGTATCCCTTCTGCATCATCACCTACTGACTTTTACCTTGAGTGCTAACTCCTTGGGCTTCCAGAATGCAGCTGGCTAAGCCAGTCTTTCTCAACCTTTAGCTGCTTGAAGTCCACACATCTTCAAGTTGCAAAGATTGAGAAATACTGAGCTTAGCAGTTGCAGGTCTCTTCTCCCTGGAAGTTCCCTCTCATTGACCAAGATGTTTTGCTTGGATGCTTCAGACCAGTTGGATAGCTGGCTATGGGGACAGTGAGTGGGGTGAGAAGGTATTGTGGCCTGTCGGCTGCTGGCCCCTCCAGCAGCCAAATCAGAGGAGGAGGAGGATGCGGTGTGGGGGTCAGGGTTAGCATCAGGGCAACCTGGGAGCTCCGAGGGGGAAGAAGGTATGGAGCTGGCAGGGAGACAGAGACAGAGGTGGAGCCTGGGCCATCTGTCAGCCCTCAGATGGAGAGTCAACAGCTCCCAGGTCTGGAGGTGATTGATGAAGAAGAGGAGGAACAGCTGGGTCCAGTGCCTGACGCGCGGATACGCAGAAGGCCAAGAAGGGGAGAGCAGTGGAAAGCTGTGGGCCGATCCTGGGTAAGGAAGAGCCACCGCTGCTGATGAGGCCCCACCCTAGCTCTTGGGATAAAAGACAGGGGGCGGAGATGCATAGGTGTGGCAGACAACTATTCATCTTCTGGCCAGATTGACTTGTTAGCCTCTGAGAGAAACTTTTTGCCAGAGCTGCTGGCATTTCTAATAAAGGAATGTTTTGAGTTCACATCAGAGGGTTTGTTGTGTTTGAGGAGCTGGGTCCGAACGGATGGCGGTGAAAATCACAGGCACGCCTTGAGGTGGATCTTCAAACCATTGCATCATAGCATTGCGATGCAGATGGCATAAATTGCAGTTAAATTTCATCCTTTGTATGCAAAGTCTGCTGCACTAAGGCCTTTCAGATCAAGCTTTTCCTATATTGCAACTTTTTAAAAGAAGCAGAAAAAGTTATTACAATCCTTTCTGAATTTAGGCATGAGTTATTCCCTTGACAGCCTTGGAATTTTATGTCTGGATAAATCTAATTTAAAAACATCTTGGAAGTTCCCATTAGTATTAACAACCCCCCCAATAATAGTTTTGAATAAAAATATATAGCCAAATTTATTTATTCTGCATAGTCATTTATTTATTTAGTGTAAAAGAAATTATGAGGAATAGTAGTTGTCACTTTCATAATTCTGACTGATAAACTAGAGAGCAAAGAAAATTCAGATTGATTTAAAAACTACCTTCTATGAGCATTTTTGATCTGTATTCTGTAAAACATGTACTTTCTAGTCTGAGCACATTTTACTATTCCTAATACATAAGAAAAAATACTGTGATAAGGACATTTAGCTTTAGGTATGGCTGAATGCAGCCTTTATGCATATGGAAAGTTCCTCTTTATCAACATGAATTGGAAAACATAAATGTTCAATATCCCAATTTTTCATATAAAATGTCCTGAATTAGGGTAAAATAAATCTGTGAAAGTAATTTACCTTGTGGCTTTATAATCTTCAGTCTTTTAAAATCTTTAATTTTGGGGGTGAGATTTCTTTTATTTGGAAAATTAATAAGGTCTCATTCCACTGAATCTACATAATTATTTTAATGGATATTATATCTTACAATTGTTTAATTATTTTGGTTATATTTTTAGGATTCAGAAGATGTTTCTTGTATAAAATTGGAATCAGAAAAGGAATTGCAAAATGGCAGACACCATACAGAAAAGTTGGAAAGTGATGGAGACTTGGCCTTAAAAAAATTAAAAGAAAGGTATATTTCAGGGTTAAATATTGAATGACAAGAAATAGGTATTTACCAGAAATATCTGGAATAAATTTGCAAACATCTTTTTTTTAAAAATAAAGCTGAATCTTCAAACTGGTTTACCATGTTTTAATCTGTTAGATTCCAGTCCTAGAATTATTATAAAGAGTAACATAAAATACATTTTCCTCATCCCCCCCGCCTTTGGACTATTCTGAATAATTATTTTAGATTTCACAATTATTTGGTCTTGAAATAGACTAGGACTGTTCCAATTGAGCGTCTTGCTTTATCTCCCTTTAGGAAATCTCTGCAGTGTTTCTTCCTCAGTCTCAGAAATCAGATCTCTCCTGGTTGGATTTGCTTATTTGCATGTTGAACATTTAATTTAAGAACCTGCTTCTTTTTGTGCATGGTTTTTGTGGCTCCTGGCCAGAAAATAAACTTAAACATAAAAAAAACCCATTCACTTAGGATGTGCAAGTAAGAAGATGATTATATAAATCAAGATGGCTAATAGAAAAAATGAGAAAGTAAAGCAATAAAAAACAAACAGTTGTATTATTTCATGAAGACGAGGAGGAGAAGGCAGCATTAGAAGAAACCGGAATTTTGTTTTTGTGCATAATATTACTAATAATATCATGTTTTCTCTTAGCTATGACACAGCAAGACATAATCTGAAGCTTTACCTAAACAGCATCAGGGAGACTATAACTCCATCTTTAACTGATGATGTGAGAAACATTTCTTCCCTTAAGAACAAATTGCAAACACTGGAAGTAAGTGTTCAGATGCTTTCCTAAATTGTCTATTAAGTCAGGGTTCCTCAGACATTTAGCACAAGTGACTATGTTTGGAATTTTGAGAGAATATAATGGACATGTTCATAAAATGGTTATTAGGTCAGGTGGAACCAGTTACAAGATACCTGTAAACCAGAGCACAAACAACAGCCTAAAATACAACTATCCCCATTTGAGTTTGACAGTGACTCAGGGGCCACAGAGACAGCCAGTAGCAGTGTTAGTGTAAGATTCTGTTTTAGGCAGATTATTTGGTTTATATCCTGTTAACTTCATACTAATTTAAAAAAAAGAATTTAAAAAAATTAAATTGATAAGACAGGAAGCTTGGCTGATGCCAAAGCATGTCACAATGCAATTTGCTGCACAAAAGCACAAAACATTATCTTGGGATATTATGTAGACAGGTGTTTATCTTCGCAGTAAAAAAACAAATGGATTCTAATGGGTCATCCATGGAACAGCTCACAAAAGAAACATACTGCAGGACATGTTACATAAGACTTCTGCTTATGAAAGTAAAGGTTATATTTTGCCATCCTTAACTGTTTCTTGGAATGTAGCAGTGTCTAGCACAAGAGTTTGAATAATACATTATTCTTTTCAATTTTAACAGGGTTAGCATTGGTAGTTATTGATCATTCATTAAGTTCCTGTGCAGAGAAATTGACAAATGAATTAAATTATTTAATTTAATTTAATTATTTGTTTTTAATTATTAAAGTAATTAAATTTATTAATATTCCAGCTGGAATTTATATGAATGTATTATAATCAATAGACAAATGGGTTGTGCTTTGTCTCAGTTAACGCATTAACGCACTATGGTAAACTATGGAAAAAAGCATAGTTAAAATTATTCCTGTGTTTGTGTTTATAAATCCAATAATGTTACATAAAAATTATAGTACGCCACTAAAATTTATACATTTTGTTTCAGGCTTTAGATAGCAAAGGTAATTCTTCCTGGAAACTCTTTGATTCTGTGGCTTCACAGTTAGTAAAGTTCTCAAGTGAGATGGACTTGGAAGATTTGCACAAAGAATGGGATGAGCTCCAGTTTGCTTTAGATAAAAGGTACAGTTGGCAAATTAAAGCTTGATAAAGCAGTGGGCTAATTGACTGGACATAAGGGAAGCACACATAGATTTTGTCTTCAAGAAAATCAGTGATGCCCTGTTTTGAACTAGTCTGACTTATCAGATGGTGTGAGAGATGGGGAAAGTTAGTTTAGCTTGCAGATTGCCTCCTAAGTATTCAGCTGTTCATGTGAAGGGGGGATGGCTTGTACTCCTTATGGACTGAGACCACAGAAAGTGAGAAGTTTTAATGCACAATCTGGATTGATTTCTAGGAAGGTCTCTTTTTAAAAAAAATCATATTCATCTAGCCATAAAAAGGAAGAACAGAGATTCCCCAAAAATGAAGATAACAAAGATGTGCTCAAGTTGCCCCATCATTATGAACTTCTAAGGGAAGTCGTAGTAACTGATATCAAACATTATATCAAATTAGATTTGTCAAGCATAGCACATCCACATGGATGGCCAGTTCTTTCAATAACTTCTGCAGGCAATGAAAGTGATCTTGGGAAGTTTTGCTCTTTTTCTAGACTTTTTCCTTAGGCTCACATGGGCTTGATATTTTAGACAAAATGGTGAGTTGGGGCATTGATTATCCTATTCCTGTTAGTCAAAATTTTGCAAAGCCTGGCTGATCCTCCAAAGCTAAGACCTATGAACTTCAATGAAAAAGCAAAAAAACAGAAATTCCTGGGTATATACCACATTCTTTGTTAATGGAGTTGTGTCAAGAACTTCTCTGTCCTTATATATTGTACAAAATGTGGAGACATTTCCTTAAGTGATGTCTTGTTCCTTTTGAACTTGCTGTCCTGCAGGATGGAATCTTTAAAGGCTGCTTTGGCCCTTGTTATGCCAATAGAAAATGAGTGGGTCTTACTCTGCAGATCAGAAGAACAGCTTTGCAAAAGAGACATTCCACGTTTTGTGATGAGTAAAACTGATCTTCTGTAC
This sequence comes from Naja naja, assembly GCA_009733165.1. Lineage (NCBI taxonomy): Eukaryota > Metazoa > Chordata > Lepidosauria > Squamata > Elapidae > Naja > Naja naja. The sequence goes on along the minus strand of CM019148.1, from coordinate 341,890,159 downwards.
AAGAAAGTGAAGGTTTGTACTGATTAGGTTGAAATTTTCTTTGGAATTTGAAGCACACCTATTCATCTCCAGCAGGTTAGCACCAGATTCTTCTAGAGCACTACCTATATTCACAGAAATCCTAAGTGCAAAATTGCAAAAAGAAATATTCAGAAAAGAACCTGGAAGCAGAAATGCTGAAGCCTCCTCTTTTCTCAGTTAAAACTTCCCAATCTCAGCCACTTTTCTCTAAGGAAAAGTGGTAGAGAGGTTCTGAATCTTTCTTACTTTGTGTTATACTACAATATTTATTATGGCCCAAAGACCCAAAGATTTCTTTAAGTGCTTTCCTCCAAATCTGTTTATTCCCCTTGAAGAATAAATGTGTCTTCTCATCATTTTTCATCTACAAAAGTAGATGTGCTTAGGAATATAAGCAACTAGAGTACTTTATATCAAGTTGGTCTATCAACATTGACCAGTAATAGCTTTTTAGACTATCAGGCAGGAATTTTTCCAGCCTTACTTAGAGAAGTCAGGTTTTCAACTTGTACCTTTCTGAATAAAAGTATGCAGCCTAACATTTTGCTATAGAGCCATCTCTCATTCCTCAGATTTAGCAAGTGTAATAGCATTGTGGTTAATAATACGCATAAAACATAGTTTCCTGATCTTATCGTTCTTTCTTTCAGAAAATTCAGGCATCTATATCAAATTGTATTAAACAATGCAACAGCCAAGAACTAAAGAGCCCTGCAGGATGGACAGTTGACCAAAGAGATAGGCAGGCCATTGGTTTAATGATCAGCGAGTATAAAATACGGTTAGAAGAACTGAGTCAAAAGATACAAGCCATTGAAACAGTTTTACAAGATTTTGAAAGTTTTCTGGCTTCCCTGAGACGTATTCAATGTTCTATGGATGCCTCTACATCGTTGAGCTGGTCTCCACAGTCAATGCAGGAGGTTTCTCACCTGGAGAAAGAGGCCAAGTCTCTAGATGAGAAATTGAAGCAAATGCATATCTATTTGGTAGAGACTGAAAGTGATAAAAAGGTGGGCTGTGAAGAATTTGTAGCAGCTTTACTTGTAAAGGAATTCCCTTCTATTGGTTCTGAAGCAACTCAGAATCAAAAGACTGAAGAATTTTCCTTAAGGAATAATGAGCTATTTAAAAATCTTCAAGATATATATGATTCAATCAGTGTGATAGGCTTGAAGGACCCAACAATTCCTGCTATTTCACAAAGGTGAGAAAACGTTTTTTCATTAATTCGTAGATATGGTTGGGAATTATGGAAGGTGAAGCCTTTCTTGAAACTGGAAGTATTTTAAAATAATATAATGATAAAATACAATGTAATAAAATGCAACATAATAAATCTGAAAGATGCTTTTTCAGGAGACAACTGGACTTTCTTATTTTTGTTTGAAGATGTTTCACTTCTCAACCAAGAAGCTTCTTCAGCTCTAACAAGGAAGTCCAGTTGCCTCCTGAAAATGTACCTTTGGGACAACCATTACCTGGATGACTGAGAACCTCTATAGACATCATAAATCTGAATATTTTAAAATAAAGAATATCAGAATAGTCACAATGAAATTATAAGGTATCAATCTAGACCCGTATCTAGATCTGACTATCTAGGTCCGTATCAGTCAGGCTTCCGGCCCGGGTTCAGCACGGAGACGGCATTGGTCACACTGATGGATGATCTGTGGAGGGCACGGGACAGGGGATTTTCCTCTGTCCTAGTCCTATTCGATCTCTCAGCTGCCCGATACCCACCATGGTATCTTATTGTGGGGCCTCAGGGGGTTGGGAGTGGGGGGCACTGTTTTGCAGTGGTTCTCCTCCTACCTCTCGGGGTGTTCGCAATCGGTGTTGGCAGGAGGGCAGAGGTCGGCCCTGAAGGCACTCACTTGTGGGGTTCCTCAGGGGTCAGTCCTCTCTCCCCTACTGTTCAACATCTATATGAAGCCGCTGGGAAAGATCATCTGTGGTTTTGGGGTGAGGTATCACCAGTACGCTGATGATACCCAGCTGTATATCTCCACCCCAAACCAAATCAGTGATGCCCTTTCCGTAATGACCCAGTGTCTGGATGCGGTACGGATCTGGATGGGCAGGAACGGACTACAGCTCAATCCGGCCAAGACTGAGTGGTTGTGCGTACAGGCATCTCGGCCCAGTCAATCGATTCCATCTTTGGTCATAGGAGGAGAGGTGTTGCCCCCTGTGGACAGGGCTCGGAACCTGGGGGTCCTCCTGGATTCACGGCTCCAGTTGGAGGAGCAGGTGAGGGCTGTGACCAGGGGGGCTTTTGCCCAGGTCCGACTGGTTCGCCAGTTGCGCCCATATCTGGACCGAGATGCCCTTCGCATGATCACTCATGCACTTGTGATGTCCCGACTTGACTACTGCAGTGCTCTCTATCTAGGACTGCCCTTGCATACCATCCGGAGGTTTCAGCTGGTGCAGAATGCGGCCGCGCGGGTTGTGATGGGAGCTTCCCGATACTCCCATGTTACACCCCTCCTGCGCAAGCTGCATTGGCTGCCGGTTGCCCTCCGGGTGACATTCAAGGTGTTGGTTTTAACATTCAAAGTCCTTTACGATTTGGGTCCGGGGGTACTTGTGGGAGCATCTCCTGCCAACATCAAATACCGATCGCCCTGTGCGTGCGCACAGACAGGGACTCCTCGGGGTACCGTCGGCTAGACAATGTCAGCTGGCGGTGCCTCGGGGGAGGGCCTACTCTGTTGTGGCCCACGCCTTGTGGAATCAACTTCCTTTGGAGCTCCATTTGGCCCCTGATCTTTGCTCCTTCCGCCGCGGTCTGAAGACTTGGCTGTTTGAACAGGCTGGGCTGGACAGACCTCCTGGGGGGGCGGTTAACGTATTTTTTAACTATTTTATCAATTGGGCTTGTCAAATTTAATTGTTTTTTATATATTTATTGTCATGGTGTTTTTATTGTGAGCTGCCCCGAGTCCTCGCGGAGAGGGGGCGGCATACAAGTCCAATAAAATAAATAAATAAATCTATTTTTTTCTTCTCATAATATAGGTTGAAGTTGCTTGATGAACTGTGGAAGAAGCTGGATCGCTGTGCTCCAGAAATGAAAGCCTTGAATGAGATTAGTCAATTTTCCCAGTTGCCAAAAGCCCAGGACAATGAAGTCAGTCGGAAGTGGAAACTTACACAGGACCTATGGAAGAAGACTAAAGTTGCCATTACTGAAAAGTAGGTCACCATTCTATATTTATATAGGCCTCCAAGGAAGTCCTACTGGAATTCAATAAAACGTACTTCTGAATAGATTTCGTTAGGACTGTACTATATACTCTATATGTTGTTCTGCTATATTTCATGCAGCTGTAGACTGAAATATTACCCATGTTCACATATTGCAATAAATTAGAGATAAATGATCACTCATGCTGGAACACATAACTTCCCTTTTATATCTCCTTTAATTGGACATTAAAGAACTCATGAAAAAAATTATGTTCATCAAAATTATTAACTCTGTCAAACAAGTAAGTTATCGGAAGCTGAGAGCAAGCTATATTTTCTGCCTGTGGTTGAGGGAAAAATCAACTGGAACTTTTGGTTAAAATACTATAAAAAGAAAATGATGAAAAATGTGTCCAGAAATTGAAAAAAAGAACATTATTTTTGAAAGAAAAATGTATACACGAGCAATATACTGTATTTAACAAGTGTGTTGACTTGTTCATAGAAAGCCAGAATTCTCATGAATCCTGGCTGGGTCAGTTCTCTTACTTGGAAGTATTGCATATTACAATTTTTGGGGACTGGACAACTTTTAAATGATAACCTGACACTACATGATTTAATTTTAGTTTGTGTAAAAAACTCTCTATGTTGGTAAGGAAGTAGAACGTCAGAGAATTAAAAATTTTCACTATGGAAGAATAAAAACTTCTTCTAGCATTCTAACTGAAAGAGTCCAAGAAGGGATCTCCTACTTTGATATTCTGAAATGGCCATTCTTATCGTCTCTTTGCTCACTTTGTATATTTGTTTTTATAATATTTATTTTAAATATGGACTGTTATATTTTTATGTATTGTTTTCATATTTATGGTTTTATTTGATTGTTGTATGTTGTCCAGAGTCACTTTTAGAAAGATGAGCAGCTATAAAAATTTGATTAATAAATACAATGTAAGTATTCTGCTGCCAGTGATGTATACAGGTAGTCCTCATTTAGTGACTGCCTTGTTTAGTAACTATTTGCAGTGGTAACTGTGATGAAAAAAATACTTTGTAATCTATTTTCGCCTTTAGGATTTTTACAGACCTGTAAGCTGAAGTAAGATCATAAGTACAGTTGTGTGTTCATTTAACAACCACCTTGCATGATGACCAAGTTGCTAGTCCAAATTGTGGGAGACATAGATAGTCTCTTTTTCTCTTTACATGGTCAGTTGTCTTCATAATAAACTGATGCCAATTGTCATAGGCATCTATCATAACTAGAACAGCAGCTTAGGAGTGGGCGATGCAAAACTGGAAATAAGTTAAACTCCTTTCCTTATGTAGTATGATTCTAATTTTAATTTTCCTCTAAGATGGTATATGAAACTATGAAAGAATATTCCTGCATTTAATCTCTAGTTTAGTCCTACAGTCTACTAATTCTTTTCCTCCTTTTTGTGAAAGCTTAGTTACTTTGGAGTTGAATGGGCATACTAGATTCCTTGACATGTTCATAATAATTGAAAAATAAGGTTTTCTAATTTTAGACAGGTGTGTAAATATCTTCAATTTTCTTTTGGCTTTGTTCCCTTCTATAGGCGTGAGTACTGTAAAAGCACAATGGAACTCTTGAAGCAATATCAAAGCTGCAAAACCTGTTTGACTAGCATTATTCTGAAGCAAGAAAATGCCCTATCACAGCAAGTCTCTTACATGGGAAAAGAAAACCTGCAGAAGATAATTGCTAAGGTGAAGTTTTAGAGAATTTTTCTACATAGGAAACCATTTCCTTGGTTCTCTGCAAATGATCAATGCCCTGTAGCATTCAGTGATGGGCATGGGACATAATGCATTGACAACTGGAACTCTTTAAACAAAGACCTAGCAATTAGTGATAAGTATTTTTCCTCTTTCACTGGCTGATCACTGCATTAAAACACAGCTGTAATGTTTTAAGTGCATCATCAGTTATATACTGCTTAGGTATATCATCAGAGGTGGTATTCAGCAGGTTCTGACCAGTTCTGGAGAACCGGTAGCGGAAAATTTGAGTTGGTCAGAGAACTGGCAAATGCCACCTCTGACTGGAGATTTTACAATATCCTTCCCCTGCCACATCCACCAAGCCATGCCCGCAGAACCGGTAGTAAACAAAAAATTGAATCCCACCACTGTATATCATCAATTGACACAAAGGTCTAATCCCTAGTCATGAAACCCTATAAAGCCCTCAGTTCAGAGTATTATCCTCAATCTGAGCTGCCAGTGTCTGGCTCAAGAACATTATGTTTGATGGGCTGAAAATGTGTCTTACTTTTTGGTCTGTTGCTGCCTATCCAGTGCAGCTAGTAACTTACAGATTCATAGTGAATAATGATAAAATCCTAATAATCCTACTCTAGGAGTGTGCATAGCATGTTCTAATGAAATGGGAATTATGAATCTGTGCAGATTACAGTCCAGAGATGCATTGTTTGGTGCCCTTTGGCTAATACCTATTAAGCACCAATTGCATCTGCCACAGATGCAATCGGAAAACAAATCTTCTCTCCTATGGAACACAGTCTTCTTAGCAGTGATTCACTGGAGAAGCTCCACCTGTGTACAGTGTTGCCATCAACACTCCATGGGGAGATATGAGACAAAGCTCCCAAGCCAACAATCTTTGGGCTTCTTCCAGGCCTTATCCTGCAAGTGTTGAGATTTTTCAGCTGTTACCATGTCTATAGGCAAAGCTTCCTGTTGATACAGATAAGTTTCATGCAAAGTGCTTATTGTAGGATAGAAGAAGAATTGCTCACAGATACCCAACTTTCCATAAATCATGAAATATACCTCTGAAACAAGATGTTAATACAGGTAGCCCTTGACTTATTACTTCAATTGAGCCCAAAATTTCCGTTGCTATGTGAGACTTTGTTCAGTGGATTTTGCCTCATTTTATGACTTTTCTTGTGGATCACCACAGTTGTTAAGTTAGTAACACGGTTGTTAAGTGAATCTGGCTTTCCCATTGACTTTGCATGTCAGAAGGTCACAAAAATTTACATGATCCATGGGGATGCTGCAGTGGTCATATGTCTCTTTTTTCAGTGCCATTGTAACTTCAAACAGTCACTAAATGAACTGTTGTAAGGTGAGGACTACTTGTTAGGATATTTGAGTATGTCAATATTTCCATGCTTGAATGGGAAGCAAAGTTTTTCAATAGGCAACTATGTCAACATCAACAAAATATATAAAACAGGGCTGTCAAACTCCTGGCCCGTGGGCCGGATGCGTGACATGCTGGCCACGGCCACGCTTGGTTTAGCGAAGGGGGGGAAAGTCCTGATACGTCATGTGATGACATGAGTTTGACACCCTGATATAAAGAAAAGAGGTAGATGATTCAGAATTCGATAATACATGTTTTGTTACGTTATCTTCCTTGAAGATTTAACTTCACCTCAAAGAGGACTTGAAATGGGTCATCCATTTCAGAAGAATCTTGACATCTCTTTCTGTGTTTTTGTTACTTAAATAAAGGCCTAAAGATTTATCATTCCTGGTCTTTTAGGATTTTTCCCAACTTATGCGTAATGTAATTAATAATAAGAGTCGGAATCCAAATACTTATGTGTGATATATCTTTCCTTTCTGCCAAGGTTGTTTTATTTGGATTCAACAATGCCATGAGCATTCTCTCACATATCAAGTGCCATATTTCCAGTTTATTAATTCACAGGTGCAAAGAGAGGGTCCTTAGCTTTGGGTTTAGTTTTTTTTTAAGGGTATTGGCACACAGGTCTGCCATGTCATTCCTGATGTGGCTCAATTCTGCATTGACATTGCTAAGGAAAGAAATTGGTCAGAATTCTTCCCTCCCCACTCCCCCGCAAAAAGTATGCAGATTTTCATGCTTATTTTTTCTGTTAGGAGAATAAGAGGACCAGTTGTCTATCATCTGTTGCTTCAAAACCTTTGTCCTTTTTTCTCATTGTCTAGAAGGATGTACTAAAAACAGAGTATTGTCTGACAGGGAACAAAGCTGTCATTAACAAAAGCTTTATAATTGCCAAGTAGTAAAGGTCAGTGCTCCACTGCCTGTGTGTGTGTGTGTTTTGGGGGCATAAAAGAGCCACTTCGGAAGCCCAAAGTGGAAAATAAAAATGACAGTTTGCAAGTTTCAGAGACACAAATTTGGTGACACAATTCTATAAATTAAAATGGGTAATTTATTTTGGGAAACAACTGTAGTTATCGAAGGAAATATTGCATTACCTGAAAAACAGTGTTTATATAAACAGTGTTTATATAGTGAAAGTCCCCAACCGTTTGGGCATCAGGTATTGGTTCTGCAGTGAGAGTTTTTTTCTGTGGACTGGAGGGAGTGTGGTTTCATATGCTGCCTTCATTCTGTGGATGGAGTTTCACTTGTTTGCAGAGCCCAGTTACTGGCATACCGCTGACTGGTGCCGGTCATGGACCGGGGGTTGGGGATCCTTATTATATAGAACAAAATATTTGAGGTTTGATTTGCCATCAATAATCATGCTCTCAACATAGTTTTGACAGTATAATTCAATATTATATGAACAGTATATGGAAAATGTGTGAGAGGAGAATTGCAAGTCCATATATTTGAAAAGAAGATGAATAAACAAACAAATTAACCTGAGATACTGCTATTGTGCAAGTTAATGAGTGCATTTGCATAAAAAGAAAGCAAAAGATTGCAGAAGATTTAGAATATTTGAATAGACTTAATTCTTGTTAAAAAGTAATTGAATTTTTTAAAACTTGGAAAATTCATAATAAAGCACAGCTCCGTGACTTTTTTCCCTCATTCTTGTTTTATGCTGAAACAAATATAAATATTGAAAATCAAAGGCAATGTGTTCTTTCTCCTTTTCCATTTTGATAAGTTTCTTACTCTTTAGAATTTCCCACAAATGCAACAGACTTGTTCTTAAATGGATTTTCTCATCTTTTCATAGGTTAACATGGCAAAGGAGGAATTTAACAGTTACTCTGAAGATGTTGATAGATTAAACCAAATGTGCAAAAATCTTCAGTCTCAAGTGAACAAAATGAAGAGTTTTGAGGAGCCCCCATTTGAGAATGAGGCTAATGCTATTGTGGACCGATGGCTGGATGTATGTTATATAAACTAACTATAAGGATTTTCCAGATTATCATTCATTGTAATAATTAATTTTGACTTCCAAATATTATTCAAACTCAATTAAATTAAATTTAGCATGATGAAGAACCCAAAAGGAGGGAAATTTGAGTTTATAATTGGAGCATGTTTAATACAAAATGGGACTCAAAGAAATGCATATTTTTTATTGGGTACTACAAGGAAATTCTTGTTGGAGATAATTCTCAAAGATATAAACAAACAAGCAATATTATATCGTGCTGTTTATATTGCTTAGCGCTCCCGGGAGATTTTCCATGAGTGCAGATATTAAGAATGTCTTACTTCAATGCTTTAAAAAGCTAGAGAAGAATATTGACTGCTGAATGAATATGCTCAGGCAGTTCCTAAGTAAAACCAGTTAGGACACATTATTGGGAGAAGATTCCATCTAATAAACCAAGCCATCTTGCCAAACCTGTCTAGAGTCTGGAGAGCTATTGTGATCTTTGATATGATAATATTGTATTTAAAGCCATATTTGGCAAGAAACTGGCTGTATCCCATGGGAACATTGGATTACTTCCCTCCCCTTATTTGTTTCTGTGTCTGGCTTCATTTTACCTTGCCTCTCTTCATGTTCTTGCTTGATTAGAAAGCTTTATGTTCTGTTTCTTTCTTTTTTTGTGGAAAACATAATTCCCTCTTCCAGATCAATGAGCGGACTGAAAGCTATTGTGAAAACCTGGAAAGAGCTCTGGCTTTATGGGACAAGCTTCTTGACTTATGCAGTTTCATTGATGAATGGTCAGATGCAGTGCAGAAGAACTTAGAAGATGGGAATGTGACTGAAAAGGAATTAGAAGAATTGGAGGTATGGTTGATAGGGATTATTTGTTATTCCGTAACTGCAGGCAACTTTTTCTAAACTAGATGAAGAATGGGACAATGCTGTCAAGCTGTGATTCAAGATATAAAATTCTGTTTTTTTCTTCCTCCTTGTTCTCTCTTCCATAGTTCCATCATTTCTGCCATTTTTTCATTTACTTATTGATCGCCACAAACACTGCCTCCAGGATGCTTCCTTTATATATAGATCCCATGTAATATACTGGCTTTCTTCTCCTCTGCTTGTATGCAATGATAGATTCATTCATAAAATACCTTTATGAGATGCAGATATGAAAAAGATACATTTGAAAAGCTATTTTTTATCATGAAAAGGGAATTTTAATCAAAATGATAGTAGATGTTACAACGAAATTTAATATGAGATCTTCAAAACCCTTACCATTCTTATGTTAAGATGCAGCCTGTTCTAGAAAGGAATAGGAATCCATTGCAAATAAATTTGTCTGTCATGAGAAAGTTCTTTGATTTTCAGTCAAATCACTCCCTCATATTGCTCAGTATTACCTACATTAGCTTTATAGGAGGTAATCATCACTGGTAATCAGTCTAGCTTAACAGCAGAGGGGTTACATTCTGAGCTGTGTTCATAACTGCGTATGCCATTGCATTTTGGCCCAGTTGCTGCTTCCTAGCGATCTTCAAGGGCAGCAAATTATGGCTTCTACTCAATACTAACTGGTAAAATAAAATTTACAATTGGATAGTTTGTACATAATCTGTTTTCTGTATCTTCTCAGGCCGATGTCCTGTTCCAAGAAAAAAAGTTAGAGAAATTTGATACACAGGTGGATGAAATTCAGGATCTTCTTAACGGCAGTGAACCCCCACTTGAACTACAGGTGAAAGAGGAGGAATACAAGAATTATGATTGTGATTGATATAATAGGCCTGCCTATTTTTGTTGTCCAAAAAAGATTTTCTATGCCTTCATACTGCCTTGTAAAAGTCTCTTTTGCCATCAGGTCTGATCCACTGCCTCAATTGAACAGTGCAGGGTAATTACTACTTCAGCTAATATTCAATATCACATCTCTCCTCGACCAAGTACTGTATATAGGAGAAGATGAAGGAAGGCAAATGTCTTCTATTCTGTTACTTCTCTTCGGGCTAACAATTTGATATTGACTCAAAGTGCTGTGATATGTCGGAAGTAACAGAATCTTTGGTGCCAGTTTCTGAGCTATGTTACCAGATTACAACCAATAAGATACAAATGGGTGCTATCTTACATTACATCGAGAGGTCAAGATGTTCATTACATCTAGAGGTCAAGATGTATTGTTTCTCCTTGAGTCCTATGAAGAAGGTTCTTGTTTTCCCTTTCATAAGAAGGTCTAGTTCTCTCTAGATGACTATAGGAAGAAAACCTTAAGAAGACCCCATTCCTTGCTGTTTAACTTCAAAGGACAAAGATTGAGTTGGTCAGTAATTAGCTAGGCTGAAAATGGTCCCATCTAATGGTTTTCTGGAGTTTTAACAGTGAGATGCAGTAGCTCTTATTCAGCAAATAGTCTTAGTTGAGTCTCAGTTGAGATTAAAAGGATTGGGACATATGTTAAATCTGTGTACACTCTTGAGAAATGGAAATTTCTGGAAACTTGCCTTGCCAGAAGTGCCTGGCAAATACAATCATGAAAACTCATAAGTGTGTATGTGCATCAGTATGTGCATCTGTGTGTGTTTGAGGAGTGCCTTCCTCATAAATATTTGAGTATCTGTGTAGATGGGGAAAGTTCTCATAATCCTCTCTGTGTTGCATGTCAGGAAAGAGTATAACACTAATAAAGATACTTAGCACCTAAATTTGACATTCTGGGGAAGGAGGACTGCAACAAAACATTTGCACAACTTTTACAACATCCTTTGCAGGCCATGAAAGAAGGGAAATATTTTCAGTGATGTTCTCAAGAAAATGATAGAAATATTCTACCAAAGTTACGGGGAAATTATTTGAATAAGAGTGGTAGTGCATAGTAGAAATGATTTTTCTGAAGGAAGAAATATTCTGTCCTGAAGCACATATATTGTTGCTTCTGGCAGTGACTGTTGCCCCTAATTAGTTGTGATGTGGTTGGTCAACCTCCCATTTGAATGCTAGGTTATGATACAACATGTTTCCAAACTATTATGAAAACAAACTTAATTACAACACAGTTCCCTGAAGACGGGTTGCAGCATTAGTCCGAAAGCTTGGAAGACAAAACCTCTGGTCCCGGTGACCGACCCAGATTGGATCCTGCAATATTATCCCGGGACACATGTATTTGCCTTCATTGGTTAATTACAACTGGTTTTCTTGATTTAATTCTCTGAAACAAAATTCACTAAATGATAAGATTTTGTGTTGGAGTGAAGGAAATTTACACTGTAATGTTGTCATGTAGACATTGTTACTAGCTGTGAACATGGCCTTTTTCAGTAACAACTAGTTTAAACCTTTTAAATAAATTTTGGGTATACCTAAAATATGAGATGTATTTATCAATTCCTGCAAAAAAGAAGGAAATTGTAATTTAAAGGCAGATACATATAGCAATATTTCTTTCAAATTTGTACTAAAATAGTCAATGAGAACTTCTATCCCAAGACAGTAGCTCTGTTGAATTCCACTGTATAGTGCAGTGTTGGTATGGTGTTGGGGGTTTTCAATTCAATGTGTGGAGTGTGAAGGATGTGTGTTTGTGTTTATTTTCATGGACATGATGTGCACTGAAGATGGTGTTTGATTTCATTGTAGTAGGTGCAATGACAATAAAGTAAACTAAACTAAATTGGCATCTGGTTTTCTCCTTTTCAGGTTATTAAATCTTCTCTTTTGAACAAAATGGAGCTAATAAGAAAGCATTTACCAAATAAGTCAGAACCCACGGAAGTCAATGGCAGTACAACAGAGCTGAAAGGAGACCTTGATCTTGCCAAGACTCAAATCGGAATGACAGAATCGCTTTTGGAAGCTTTATCTCCCTCTGATCCTTTGGAGATTTTTACAAAATTGGAGGTACTTCCAACATGTACAACAGCATAAAGAAGCATCTTTAGTTTGTTTGGCAATGTGGATGATATTCCACCTGAAGATAATACTTCGAACTGCTCTTACAATGACATAATGATGGAATTTCAATGGTTGGTTCAGATATCACAGGACTTTGAGCGGGATCAGAAAATTAGGAGCTCCATCACCCTCTTCCATGTGAATTTCCCATATTCCATTCTCCTGCTGCCTTTCACAGTAGTTAAAAATTATGTCAATGTCAGTCTCAACCATGATTAATATGAACCAGGATTCAGAGAGTTTGTACAAAATATTAAACCATAATGGATGGACATATAAGTAAAAAAAACCCAGTGTACATTGGCTTAGCACAATCTAGTTATACTTAGACAAGATTCACACATAAACATTAAGCCATAATGTGATTTTTGAATAGCGTTATGTCATAGTTGGGTTATTGTAACTTATTCAGCAAGCTTTTGTTTGCAATATATGTGAACATAACAATATAACCTGAGGTACAAATTTCAAAAACTTATTAAAAACAAAATCCAATCACATTTACTTCTGTCAGCATTGCCAAATTATTACATTTGGACATTGGTAATTGTATATTTATATGATTGCTATTATTTATAACTGCAAAGTTTTAAATTCAGTAGGGGAAGGAGTGATGCAGAGCCTGTGGGAATAAACAGATCATATATTTTGTCATATTTTTAAATCAAATGTGTTAGATCTGCCCCAACTTAGACATTTTGGAAAGAAAGACCCTTGATTTCATTTGACTGAAATGATTGAATTTGAAATTGAGATTGAAACTAAAGTTAAGTGGTTGTAGCAAAAGTAAAGCTAGATCTGAATATTTCCACAAAAAGGTTACACTTTCCCCCCTTTCCTTTGCCCTCCCACCTTGACCAATCCATCAGTGACCAATCGGATGCCTTTTGGATGTTTTGGGAACAGCTTGGATGTTTGGCACGTCTCACTACAGTTTCACATTCGGTTCACAGGTCAGGTGTCCTTGGAGGCTGGTTCATTCCAGTTCCCTTGCAATTTATGGCTGACTGGTTCATTCCCCCTTCCTTATGGCAGGATGCCATTTTCCTGGATTCTGTATGAGCCCAGGAAAAGATGCAAGTTCTTTAAAAAGATGCTAATAAATGTCATTTAAGCATCCTTAATATTCCTGATTTCCTTGACTTTCTAGGACTTAGCTTACCAAAATTATTTCCAGATAGGTTTTCTGTCAACATGTAAATGATATTCCTTTTCTTATTTAGGAAATACATCAGAAGATTCTTCATCAAAAACAACATGTGAAATTGCTTCAGAAAGAGACAGGCTATCTGAACCCTGATGTTATTGAGTTAAAGAAGCTGCTGACAAGTATCACTGACTTATTTAATTCAAAAAAACAAATATTTCAGGATCACTTTACAACTCTCTTAAATCGTGAGTGAAAAGTTATTATTTTTTCTTAAGTTGCCAATTTTAAGCTGTCTCTGCTTTCTTTAAAAGCAAATTTTAACTGGGGAAAATAATCTGAATTGACAATTGCTTTATGTAAAAATGTTTTGGAGCCATAGAGAGAAACAGAATACGATACTTAAACTGTTTAGAAACATTCATGAAGTAACTACTTCAAATTTTTATATAGTTAAAATACAGTTACTATAGTAATAGTAATATCGATTTGTAACTTTATTTTAAAGATATAATTGTGTGGAGGGAAAACTGCCTCCTTTATCAAATTGCTTTAAATATCTATACCTATAATTCTTTTTCAGTGTAAAATAATTCTTATTGAAAGATTTTCAATTTTTCTGATTGATACTTAAATTTGTAAAGGCTTTTCATCCAAGGCCCAAGAGGAGCCCAACAATGATAGAGCTAATTGTTTTGATTCAAATAATGAAGCCCTGTGTCTCTTCATCCTACTCATCTTTTAAAAAATATTTTAAATTGCATCTTCCTACAGACCAGTGTAAGCATTTTGATGATTGGTTCAGCAATGTACAAATCTCTCTGGAAGAGTGTTTTGACTCCTCTGAGACAAAAGAGATGGCGGAAAAGAAAATTCATCAACTAATAGTAAGGCATAAGTCTGCTAATTGTGTTGACTGCTTCCCTTCAGGATTATTCAGATTTTAAATAAATTAGCCCTGTTTTTCTCACATTAAAAATGAGGGTGCATTTTCGTTTCACATATTCTGTATGTGATAAATGGTAGATCCATCTTCTAGGAGAAGGGAAACTGATTTCAAACCTCCACTGCCTTGTGGCTATATCTATTATTGGAAAAGGCTTCAGGAGTCAATCTCGAGGCAAAATCCAGAGCCGGAGTCCCGGAAGCAGTTCGTGACTGTACAATCATGTTCTGGTGATTGGATGTTTTTTTAGATGTAAGGACTTTTTATAGAAGATAGCAACACGATCTCCTCTATGGATTTCATGATCTGATTGGTAAACATAATAATCTCTTATTGAGGTAATGGACTCAGGGAGAGATGTGTTGAGCCATGTTTCACAGACAAATATGATGTCGAATTTTGCCGTATTTAGTAAGAGGAGAAATTCAGGTATTTTATTCACAAGGCTTCTTGCATTGAGTAGCTTGCATTTAAGGCCATTTGTAGTTTGAATTGAGGTAGTTAGGGGCGTGCGTGCCTAGTCTTGGGTGATGGTGGATTGGTTGAAGTAGGATTGGATGCTGGGTTGTGGGTTGTGTGACTTCCTTTTGATACAGTCAGCATGGTAGTCAATGTACAGGTCCTTCTCTCCGTTGTCTAGATGTTTTTTTAGTTCTGTGCGGAGTTCGTGGGAGCGGGCACGTTGCTGTATGGTTAAGTCAGGGTGAGAACGAAGGCTCTTATGGTTGGTGTTGCTTTTGGTGAGTGAATTAATAGTATAAATGAATTTATGTTTGCTTGATTCATTTTTGCAAATGACCCTGCAGAAGCGTGGGGCCACAGAGCCGTCTCTGTTTTTGAACTCCGGGCCGATGCGGGAAATGTCAAGTATTTCATCAGGGGAGATGGTTGATGCTTGGTAGTCACTAAAGATGTTGCAGACAATTGTGATGTCATCATTGTTATTGATGTTCTCTAGACCAAATAAGATGGCGTTTGGACGCTTCCGTTCGTGCGCGACAGCATCTCTGACGAGGGTTGGGATATCATTAATTTTTTGATTTATGTTTTTTTGTGGATTGGGCTGTGGTTGTTGAGTAGTGGTATGGTTTGTAGCTATTGGATGTTCAGGTTTTTGTGTTGTGTCTTTTTTTTCAAGGTTATTTAATTTTTCTTTTAAAGTGTCCAGGGATGCTACTATGGTGTCAAGGAATTTTATTCGTGTTTCTATGATATCAACTCTTTCAAACAAGGCTAAATGTTTGTCCAGTTTGGGTTTGCATGATGGGCAGAAATATTGAAATGCATGTTTGGATGATTCTAGGTATTGAATCACTTGCTTGGTCAATTCCAAGCAGTCATGATGAGTATAGTTGCCACAATTTTAATTACCTAATTTCATTGACTAATTTTATGTAAATTTAATTAATTGACTTAATAATGAGTCAGTTATGTTGGCCTTTTAGGAGCCTTAAAACCTGGCTCTTGTCTTGGGTTTTAGGTTCAGGATGTTAGTTGAGCCTAGTTTGTGGTTTTTGCCTTGTGCTATTTGAGGTGTTGATTCTTTTTACTTATTATCTTTTATTGTCTTTTCTATTGTTTTATATTTGATTCAGATGGGTGACAATAAATATTAGCATAGCAAACCAGCTACAAGTTTATTGATTAACAGAACAGTGATTCTATCAAGAATAGAACCTATGTAGAGGTAGTCCTCGACTTATCACCACAACAGAGCCCAACATTTCTGTTGCTAAGTGAAACATTTGTTAAGTGAGTTTGCCTTATTTTGCAACCTTTCTTGCCACGGTTGTTAAGTGAACCGCTGCAGTTATTAACTTAGTAGCATGGTTGTTAAGTGAATCACCATTGACTTTGCTTGTCAGAAGTTTGCAAAAGCTGATCCCATGAACCCAGGACACTACAACCATCATAAATATGAGTAAGTTGCCAAGTGCCTGAATTGCAGCATACCATAATCAGGGATTATGGTATCCTGCAATTGTCACAAGTGTGAAAAATGGTCATAAGTCACTTTTCACTTCCGTTGTAACTTTGAATGGTCACTAAGGGCTATCTGTACTGGAGGTTGTAATTTTGCTTCCCCCCCTTTCTATCCAGTGAAAAAAGGAAGTATTCATTTCAGTCTTGAAGTGTATCAAGATTGGAATAGTAAGTCATGAAACAGAGGAATAATTTTCTTCTATGAAGGATTCTTTTTAATGAGAAGCATAGAAAAATCCAATCATTTCCGATTATATATGTATCCAGGGCAGTGTTACCTATTGGAAGGAGGCAAGATCATGCACAGCCACATGAAAGCATCGTCTATGGATGGTTGTTTTGTGATAGAAGCCTTTGATTAATTGATTGCTCACCATTACATGTTAATGGTTTCTCTTGGCTATGCCAAGTGGAATGTGAATGAGTACTTAGTGTTAAGTTTGCATGAAGAGACAGACACGGAGTGCTTCAAGCTCTTAGTTTATTAGTGACTACAGCTCAGAACGGACCCAATTTGGCTGGGCTGCGGCTGCTACTTATAGCCGGCAGCCACAGTTGCCAGCCAATCAGAGTGCAGGGTTTTCCCGCACTTTTTAAACCAATCATTCCCAACATTTTACAAGAACAGTTCAAACTAAACCAATGACTTCAAACCTACATACATAACACTTAGTTCTATTGAAAAATCATGCATCAATGTTGAATGAAAAATCAGTTGTGTAGGTGCTGATCAATTGGTTATAATCTATTCAGAAATTGTCACTTATTGCAATAATCAAGGTGTGAGTTATGGATGGATGGATGGATGGATGGATGGATGAATAGATAGATAGATAAAACTATCAAACATATCAAACATCAGCATCAACAAAAAGATATTGCTGATCTTGGATAAATCTCTTATGGGTTTTTTTTTAGAGTTTCCTAAATTTTGAAGACAAAGGCAGTGATATTGATGAGGTGAAGACTATTCTGAACCAGGTGAAAAACTATTTGCCCAAACCAAATGTCCATCAGTTGAATAACTGGGTGAGGGACCAAGAAGTGGAATTGCAAAGAGTAATTTCCAAATGTCAGGCACGAAAAATGGAGCTTCACTACTTTCTTCAACAGTTTGCTAGGTAAGAAGCCAAAATGAACTAAGCTTGCCTCATCTATATTGTGATCCAGAGTGATTAGATGGACTTTAAATCTAATCCTCCCAAAATATGTTTTGAGATTGATGTATTCCTCCTCCTACAGTACTAAATAAGTAAATAAGTATTGATAGGTAAGCTTGCTGAACTAGACTCAAAATTAATTTCCTGTATAGCATTAAGTGCTACAGTTCATGGTTGTTGTTTTTTTACAGCTTAACAGGATTTTCTTGTAAGTATTTATTTTATTTCTTTGAAGGCTTGAAAAGGACTTTAAGAGTCTGCAGAAGTGGCTAAGGACTCAAGAAGAAAAATGGAAACAAGTTCAAAAAGAGAAGACAGGACTTGAACATTTTTATCAAATTCTACTCAAACAGAGGTATTTTGTCTTAGCTGTAGCAACTCACTTAACTCTGCTCCTCACTTGAGAGCTAGTTTCAGTGGAATGAGTATTCCACTGAATATTCCATGTTTTCTACTGAAAATGTTCCTGTCTAAAATGTATTTTCAAACATTTGGTATTCATAATTGAACACAAATTTATGTATATTTTTCCACATAGGCAATAGAGTAAGTATAATGATCTTGAGTTCAACTTGTCAATCGCTGCCTATTTAAAGAATGACTGTTGAATGCAGTGATGAAACAGAAGAATGCAAAGAATGTGATTTTAAATGTTAGATCATCCTGTCTTGGTCAATTGGGAAAAAAAGTTGATATGAAGGTGCCTTATATGAAGGTTGATCATTGACTCAGTTTGCCCAGTTCTGATAATACTTAATAAATGATGATGTAGGTAAAGCATGGGGAATAATGATGACAATTAAATTTCACATAATCGTTATTCTTTTACAGGGAGTGGTTTGATTCTTTTGATTGCCGGGCAAATTATTTGAAAAACTCAGGATTTTTCAATGATGAAGCAGTTCTAGAATCTGCCCAGTTTGTCAGTAAATACAAGAGGTTGGTTAATCATGTACAGAAAACCCTTGGAGTTTCTGAGGTGTATTGTGTAGAAAGAAAGCATTTTGAAGAACTTGTCAGGAACATGTTTTGCTGGGTGGAAATTCTAAAAAACCCTGTCTTGGAGATGAGTGCTAAAGAATCTGAGATATCACTGGAAGAAAGGTTGTTCAAAATCCAGGTAATCCAGCTCTACATTTTATTAATAAAACAATCATTCAATAATATAATTCTTTCTTTAGTCTTGTCTCATTTCAAAAACATTTTTTAAACGTGCTTGACATTTTTCTTGAATTTTAGTTTTAATTGTTCCATGCTCTGTTTGCAGCTACTATTTATTTATTTGTAAAAAAACCCCAATAAAAATGGAATTCATATGCCACAAAGAAAGTCTGGAGAAAGCAGAGGTCAGTTAATCAATTAAAATACTCCAGAAGAGATCAGCCACTTATTCTAATTGAGGCCTGGGATAGAGCCAGGTTGTAAAAGTCTGCTTAAAAAAGGCCAGGTGTAGGTGAGCATATGAATTTCAGATTGAATGGTGTTCTAGCAGACTGCAGTAAGACAGAGAAGCCTATTTCCTGAATCCCAACAATTGATATT
The DNA here is from genome assembly GCA_009733165.1 of Naja naja. Lineage (NCBI taxonomy): Eukaryota > Metazoa > Chordata > Lepidosauria > Squamata > Elapidae > Naja > Naja naja. The sequence goes on along the minus strand of CM019148.1, from coordinate 341,871,085 downwards.
GTTTAATTGATGGAACCCACAGCATGCTAGATATGATAGAATATATAGGCCAGGCCAAACCCATGAATAAGTAGCCCTTCAATAATCAGTCTATATCTTAATAGGTGATAACCAGAACCTTGAATTGCACCCTAAAGCATACTGACAACTAGTATAGCCACAAAGTAGAGCATATGTGAGCATATGTGGTGCATCAGAAAAATTTGTGCAAAGGCTGCCTTGGGCATAGTTGCCACTAGCTCCTGCATTCCAGTCCCAAAAGGGGAAATATAATTACATTCAGGACCAAAGATGGAACCACTCCAAGCTCAGAGAATCAAAACAGCTTATCTTGGCAACAATGTCAATTAGTGGTCTTTCCTACTTTTGTAGGGATGTGGTGGTTCAGTGGCTAAGATGCTGAGCTTGTCAATCAGAAAAGTCGGCAGTTCGAATCCCCAGCACCACATAATAGAGTGAGCTTCCGTTACCTGACCCAGCTTCTGCCAACCTAGCAGTTCAAAAGCATGTAAAATGCAAGTAGAAAAATAGGGACCACTTTGGTGGGAAGGTAACAGCATTCCATGCACCTTCGGCATTTAGTCATGCCATAGATGTCTTTGGACAGTGCTGGCTCTTCGGCTTTGTAACGGAGATGAACACTGCCCCCTAGAGCCGGAAACAACTAGCATGTATGTATGAGGGGAACCTTACCTTCACCTACATTTAGAACCCTTTATTCTGTTAGTTTTTCATTATAATCAATCCATGTTTCAGAACCCTTAACTTTTACCAGCACAAATTAATAGTATTTGATAGTTCAATATCAAAGCTGTAGAAGGTGAACAGGCCAAGCACAATGGCGGGCTTAAACATGTCATCAATATGAAGTCATTGTGTTCTCCCAAAAGACTCAAGTCCAGCTCCCTGTGAATTCTGTTGACTCTTATCTGACACCAATTTGGCTTGAGCGTTAGTAAATCAGATTCTTGTTTATAGGTAGCATGTAATAAACAGTACTTTGAATTCAACCCTTATTCCTAATAACTAATACCCGAAAAAAGCACTTATAAGCTTAATATGCACTTAATTGTTTTATTTATTTGACTTATTTATTTGTATCCTGCCGTTATTATTTTTACAAATAATTCAAGGCTGCAAACATATCCTACCTATCTTCTATTTCTTCCATTCCCACTCTCTCCAATATTGGCAATGTCTTCCAATATTTAGGGAATTAATAAAAGAACTTGAAGCAGTTTATTAACTTTCATTGTATGAGTTTTAATTGGAATGACAATTAATTAATTTTTTTTAAAGGATTGTTTCTCTTGATAATTTTACTATGTTGAAACTAGCCTGGGTGCTAGGTCAAAACAGTAAGTAAAAGCAATTATCTTCATGTTATTTCTTACAATACAGGAGATTGCTTTGTTGAAAGAGGAGGGCAATGCTAAATTGCAAACTATCATAGCTGTTGGAGAACATTTGAAGTGTGACAATAAGAGCAAGAACGTAGCTATTGAGCAGATAGTTTCTGATGTCCAAGAGAAGTGGGACTCCACAATTCATTTGGTTATTGGCTGTCTGAGGTAAGTAGCTTAGATTACACCATGAAAACATCCACTGAGTTGAAAATGCAGAAGCGTCATTCTATAATAATACCATCCAGTATAAAACTCCGCCAGAAACTCTCCACTCGGGTAATATTGCTGAAACTAGTGGAAAACTGAAGATTTTTGCTGCAAGCTTTTGACTAATCACTGTAGAAAAAATTTATAAATACAATTTTCTTTATTTATATTAAAATATAGCCCGTTCCTTTACTGCATATGGGTTACTCAAGGCAAATAATGACCATTAAAATTTGCAAAAATTAGATTAATTTTAAAAAGAACAAATTTAATTACAAAAATATTTGGTAAAGAAGACAGGGTCCCCAGAAGTTGATGATTAAATATATTTTGTAGGTTGTAAGTATGCTACATCTATTAACTAATTTAGTATTCTACCCTATTCTTACAACAAACATGAACTTTTTGCTTTTCAACATTACAACAAGTTTGCCACTCTGTTCTATATCGGGGTGTCAAACCAGATTTCACCGAGGGTTGCATCAGGGTTGTGTTTGACCTTGAGGGGCTGGGGTGGGCGTGGCCAGGGTGGGCGTGACCAGCTTGACATTACTCGTTTTGTGGATGCCTGTGGTGGCCTGAGTGCTCTACCAGTGAAAACGGGCTTCTAAGCTCTGTTTTCAGCTGCAACGGTCTCCTGCAACTCTCTGCCAGTGAAAACATTTTCACTGGCAAGGGCACCACGGGCCGGTCCTTTGCTGTTTCCAGGGTGACCCTGCAGAACAGATCTAAGCACTCTATGGGCCGGATCTGGCCCCTGGGCCTTGAGTTTGACACCACTGCCCTATATATTCAGCGGTCAGTTATTAAACTGATATTTATTTATTTTTCCATGATAGGGACCAGGAACAACTCCAGCATCAAATGGAACACGTGAAGCAGACAGATGATGCCATCAAAGCACTGTTTTATGAAGTAGAGAAGCAGAAGCAAGGATTAAATGTTGATATTCATCCCAATTCACAGCAAGTGCAAAGTCAGCTAAATAATTATTCTGCACTTCTGAAAGAAATTGAAGGCCTAACACTTCTCTTAAATGAACTAACAAAGCAGCGCAATTTTTTGGAGACATGCACTAATAGCTTCAGTGCTGAATCCTTGATGGCTTTACAGCGTCTCTATGAATGTCTTCTTTGCCGATTACAGGTTGGCATCTTGGCAGATTATTGGTTTGGAAACTCTTATTTTTTATTTATTTTATTTTGTCAAGCAATTATAAGATAACAGGTATAAGTATAAACATAGTTATGAATACATGAAATGGATACATATAAGAAAAAAAACAATAAGACAGGGACAATAGGCATGTTGGTGCGCTTATGCAAGCCTACAGACCTCTTAGGAAAGGGGCGAGGTCATTAGTAGACAGTCTAAGGTTAAAGTTTTTGGGGTTTGAGGAAGAACTCTATTAGTGCATATCTTGCAATATAAATCTTCATTAGACATGGGATCAGATTTGATTCAAAGAAACAGGTAGGATAAGATGAAATCGGACCTAGACCATGCTACCTCAATTACCAGTAGGGTATATTTATTTTAATGTATTTATTTATTTGTAAAAGTTTAATTATTACCTTTATATAGCTGCCTAACTCTAACACAGTGATTCTGGGTGGCTATATAAAGTTGTTTAATAAATAAAATATATTTGTTTATTTGTATATGGGTTCAGGAAGGTACTATGCTATTTCTATGGAGAAGTCTAATAGTCTTCAGAAAATACTTTATTATATTGGACAACTATCTGTGCATGATGGTTTTGATCTTGAGTTTCTCCTTAAATCGCAGAATACAACTAAGCTCTTGGAAGGCTCTATTGAGGGACGCCAGCAGTGTGAAGAGTTGACAACACTTTTGATAACTTCCCTAGAGGAGTTGTGGGAGCCTGTGGGTGCAGAGCAAAACCAGGTCAGGAGGAATTTTGTTTCCAGTTAATTTGAAAATCAATGAACTAGAAAGAGTAACAATGTAATAATAATGATAATGAGCCATGGTGGCGCAGTGGCTAGAGTGCATTACTGCAGGCTACTTCTGCTGACTGCCGGCTCTGTCTGCAATTTGTCAGTTCAAATCTCACCAGGCTCAAGGTTGACTTAGCCTTCCATCCTTCCGAGGTGGGTAAAATGAGGACCCAAATTGCTGGGGACAATATGCTGACTTTATAAACCTCCTAGAGAGGGCTATAAAGCACTGTGAAGCAGGATATAACTCTAACTGCTATTGCTATAATATATTAAACTTGTATGCCTCTGAATATCAAGACTCTGAATGGCTCACAAATAATCAAGAAAATTACAATAAAACCCATAAAACATAAAAGACAAAAGACAGCAAACACAATGAAGTGAGGGTATCACTCTCCCTTGCCAAAGTCCTTAATGAGAAGCTAAATTCAGTAAGTAAGAAAATTTGGGCCACAGTGTTTCCATCCCAGAATAAAAATAATGATTGATAAAAACAAGAAAGAGAAATACTGAAAATTAAGAGTTTTACAAGCAGCATCTTTTTATTCATATCTGATTATTGGTGCAGAGTTTTTATCAATGCCAAATGAGATTGCTTTCAAGATTGCCGCATGAACAATTAAACTGAACCAGGGTAAAAAGAACTTGCGATTTGCCCCATGGCTGCTTTCTTACACAACTGAGTCATCTTACACAACTAGCAGTCAGATAAGTCAGCTGGGAATCAAGTGCAAGTAAAAATAATTTACATTCTTTTTAAAGCAATTTGGTGTCAGCACCACCTATTGTTTTATCAGTCTCTTACGAGCAGCACCAAAGCTCAAGCGAGTTCTCATTCATGTCATTGAAGAAGGGAGATCTGAATGTGCATTCCCTTGGGAGCATGGTGCTTTTTCTTTTACAGATAGTCCTCAATGTACGACCACAGTTGAGGCCCAAATCTATGTTGCTAAGCAAGACAGATATTTGAGTTTTGTCCCATTTTACAACCTTCCTTGCCACAGTTGTTAAGTGAATCACTGCAGTTGAGAAGTTAGTAATACAGTTAAGTGAATCTGACTTCCCCATTGACTTTGCTGGTCAGAAGGTCGCAAAAAGTGATCACATGACCCCGGGACACAGAAACTGACACAAATACATGCCAGTTGCCAAGTGTCCAAATTTTGATCACATGGCCGCGGGAATGCTGCAATGATCATAAATGTCAAAAACGGTCATAAGTCACTTTTTTCAGTGCTGTTGTAACTTTGAATGGTCACTAAATGAACTGTTGTAAGTCGAGGACTTCATGGATTTAAATGAATATGGATATCCGTTCTCTGTGCAAATCAGAGAACAAGCATGATCCCTGACAAAGACATTGCCTTTTGTTTACTTTTCTTTATGAACTATCTAATTCTTTATGAAAAAATGTCATGAGTGTTTTACCCTATTTTATTATTTTCGATAGCATATTTATAGAGGGCAATAATATTGTCAACTGTGCAGATTCGCTGTCATTATAATCTTCTTGTACTTTTTCACTTAAGGTACAGTATGATATTCTTTGTCAAGCTGAAGACAGACTACAGGAGGTTGTTGCTCTAATGGACTCCATCAGTTTGGAACAGACATGTGTGAAAGATGAGATAGATGCACCCCAAATTAAGCCGAAGCATCTTAAAACTAAATATGGACTTGAGCATGAGACTGAGGACATCCACAGTGATATACTCAAGGATAAAAAGGAGATGGATAATGAAACAACAAACAGAGAGAAACTGGTAATTTCTAGCATCCCCTTTGCTCCCCAAGAGGTTAGTTTTGTGGAAGAAATTTAGTAATATTCTGGGATAAATGTCCAAAGGGGTGGGTGGTGGGTGGGGTGGGAATCCAGAATTGCTTATTTTCTCTGATTTTTTACAAATTATATTATGTTATGTTATTTGGAGGGAGCACCTCCTTGTCACTGAACATGGGATTATATGAAAATTTCAGTAGCTCATTTTACCTGGTGTTTCCACTTATTCCCAAATAAATCTGCTCAAATATTGAACTTATTTTCACAAGCCCTTCTCTGTATGTCTTCGTCATGGAAGGCTAAGCAGGGATCAATCAGGTTTTTTTGGTACCATCATGTATCTAGAAGAATTTGTTGCACAGTGAGGCCCATGACTCTAAGGTTTCCTGCCTGAGCAGGGGTTGGACTAGAAGACCTCCAAGGTCCCTTCCAACTCCTGTTCTGTTCTATTCTATTCTATTCTATTCTATTCTATTCTATTCTATTCCAATGCAGATTTATTACAACTGTAATTCAGACTATTTCTGGGTTTTATGGAAGATAGAAGCAGAATTGTTAAGATTTTAATGATCTGAATATTTTATTTTACAACAATAAGCATGTAGTGCAGTGTTTGTTATTCTTGGCAGTTTGAAGATGTGTGGACTTCAACTCCCAGAATTCCCCAGCATACTGAAGTCTACACATCTCCAAGATGCCAAGATTGAAAAACATTGGTATAAATATATAGTTGTAAACAGCTTAAAGACATTCAAGTACGTGACTTACAGATAATTATAGTAAATAAATTGATGGTGATAAATAAATAAAGACTGGCTCCAGTGTGTAAAGAAAATAAGCAATGCTTGCATGTGTGCCTGTACATAAGCACACGCACGCTCAGAATCTATTCTGAGATGGTAGGAATATTCCTAATTGAACTTTATACAGATGATAAGGCGTTCAGCAAAAATTCTTTAAAATCATTTTAAAAATAAAATAAAATAAAATTGTTGTGCATTATAAGCCTGCATGCAGTTTTTATTTTTTAATTGAAGTGCAGGGTAGTAAATATTGTACATAATCTTCCTCTGTAAACTTCAGAGCTGATCAGAAGCCAGTTTTTTTGTTTAGAAGTTGGGAGTAGTATTAAAAGCAATGTATACTTAGGTATTTCCTTCTTGGCTGAAAACACAGAAATAAGGCATTGCTGAAATAAAACACAGATGTGTAAATAGCTTTCAGTGAAATTACAATTAGCTAGTAAATGTTGGGATTAAGTGAGCTGCCTCTGCAAAATGGGCAATATAGAAGTCTAATAATAAGTAAATTAAATTTACCAGCATCACATTCCGATTGCCCGGTACGCTCCCACAGGCAGGGCCTCCTTGGGGTACCGTCAGTTAGGCATTGTCGACTGGCAGTGCCCAGGGGTAGGGCCTTCTCTGTGGGAGCACCCGCCCTGCGGAACCAACTCCCCGTGGACCTCCGCTTGGCCCCCGATCTCCGCTCCTTCCGCCGGGACCTGAAGACCTGGCTGTTCCAACAGGCTGGTCTGGACTGACCTTGGGGGGTGTGGGTTGGTTTTAGTATTTGTTTTAATTAATTTTAAATTTTGTATAATATTGATTAGGCTTGTATTTGTTTTAATGGCTTTTATTGTAATTTGTACTAGGTTTCTTTTACTGTTCGCCACCCTGAGTCCTTAGGGAGAGAGTGCGGCATACAAGTCTAATAAAATAAATAAATAAAAAAGATGGGAAGTTGCCAAATACAATGCAACATTTTTTAAATCCTTTTAATCAAACTTGAAGTCTTATTCTTTTGACAGGACATTTTGTACAATAAAACATTACTCAGAGGTTATTTTTCAAATTTGTATAGACGTTAATTTCACAAAAGAAGTGAAAACGGACAGTGTACAACAATACTAAAAAAAAACAATTGTTTATAAATAATAATAATTATTAAAAACATTAAAAATGATAGAACACAGCTTAAAAAAAGAACAAAAGTATGTTAATAATAATGGAGCTGTCTTACTAGTATACCAGTTCTCTGGGGTTCTCAGGCCTTGATGGCGCATCCAGATCTTATGGACCTTTGGCTATTATTATCATGTATTCTGAATATAAATATAATATATAATATAGTATATATTCATATAATGAATGTGAATACAGAGGTAACATATAATAATTCTCCAACTTCTGCAATCTTCATTTGACTTAATTATTTCATTCTCCTGTCTTTTGAAGGAAAATTCCTTCAGAGTGAAAAATCAACTGGACAGAGAAGCTCCAGAATTCTTTCCAGAATGGTTTACACGTAAAGTACAATTACCAAGCTCCTTAGTATTTGGATCTGAGGAGAGAGCAGCTGCAGTTACTGGGGTAATCATTTACTCTCCCTGACAATCTTACTTTCAAACATTTGATAGAATGATTTTTAAAGGGTTTTTTTTTTTGGTGCCATTTCCATAAAATAGTGGTTATTATATGGAATGATGAGGCCTGGATTACTAAGGGATATGACTTTACAGTCACTTGTATATTTCTGTTTCTTTCCTTATAAGTTTGCTGTTTCTCTATTTTGAAATAGCTGGTTTATTTATTCCCAGAATATCGCTGATAGGTAATAAGAGAACAAGCATCGTTACAGAAAATGTGCAGCACTCAGACACAATTTAACTGTCCTGAATAACTCCTCTGAAAGTAAAAAACTGAATAGTTTTCTAATTCAATGTTCTCCAGCCACTTACCTGAACAAAAGTCTGTGGATAATCCTGTCTTGAGACCAAATCCTGCATTCTTCCATAAAGTTCTGCAGGATATGGACCAGTTGGTTTATTCTCCATATTGTCTTCATGTATTTTTAAGGATATCTATAAAAGGATGAGCACTGAGTGGATGTGCTTAAAGTCCTTTTTGAAAACATTGGCACAACTCTTCCATAGCAACAAATTTACCATTGCTGTGCTTTAGGAATTAATCTGCTACTATCACCTTCTCCTCCCACTCTTCCAGCGGGGAGAAAAATGTCCCACAGCTCTTTAGATGAAAGAAGATTGTAACTCTCCACTGCATTTTCTTTCCCAGCAGCAGGAGGGAGAGCAGGTAAACAAGTGACATATGGACTGAGAGACAAACTCATATTCTGGGTTGGTGCCTCCAATGCTGTGATTATTGCCCCTTGCTGTTGCTGAGAAAGAAAGCATCTCATAGCCATGATTGGTATTATGAGTTTATTATGCCAGCATTTTGTCATCTCCATTGGCTCTTGGCTCTTTTCTGGATCTAGTTCAAAGTGTTGGTTTGATTTTCATATTTCTTCATAGCTTTAGACCATAGTACTCAATGGATCCCTTGTCTCCACGTGTTCCTGTCTGTACTTTTGAGATCATAATGAAAACTATTCATGTGGGCTTTCCTGGGATTACTAAACTGCCAGTGTGTCCGGGCAGAATATGTATGTTCCAGGTCTCTTCTATTAAATGTTGCCATTTTATGGTATCTGGAAAGTGTGCCATCTTGGTGGCTGCTGCCGCCCCTGGAACAAACATCCTCTCAGAGATACAGATGGCATCTACTTTCCTGGGTTCTGAAAAGCCCTTGAAGGCTGGATTTGGTCCTAGGGTGGCCTTCAACTGGAGTTAATATGTTATTGGGGCTGTTGTGCTGAGGGGCTATTTTTGTCAATGTTTTTAACTGTTTTAGTTAGTGTTAGATTTTCTAAGCTACCCAGAGTCTGCTAGAGTGATAAATTTAAACAAACAAGCAAACATGGGCTAAAAAACTGGATAACCCACAGAAGGCAACGAAGAGATGCAGACAACTCTTAACACCAAATTTTTGCAGTCTAGATGTGTAGCTTGTATTCCCCACTAAATACTGTACAATGCCCTCTCCTATTTTGTTATGCTTTCTGCAACAAGTTAATGTCTTATCCAGAGGAGTTACAAACTTTTTGGACAGCAAGCCCATAGTCGTTAGATAAGCAGGAACATACAATTATAATCAGGGAAACTAATGCAGAGTGACACTTTACAAATGCAAAGCTGTTCATAACTGAGGTCTTTGTGATTCTTCTGGCAGTGGTCAATCTATATAATCTATAATACTATCCATATAAATTGATGAAATAAATTCAAGAAGTAGATAAGCAAGGTATTTATAGGATGGTTGCAGCTGGCAAGACACAGTAGAAAAATACTCAGAACTAAGATAAACAGATACAAGAACCATCAGCATTTGCTTTTGCTTATATCTGCCATACTGGGTGTTTTTCCTCAGATTCAACTTATGAAAAGCTGAACAGTCCCGTTTCTTTTCTGGGAGCTCTATCAAATCCATGAGGATAGTGTATTAAAGATGCTTCATACCAGGGGTGGGATTCTACCAGTTCAGACCGGTTTTATAGACCCGGTTGTTATGATTCTGCACAGTTCGGAGAACTGACAAATCGTGCCCCTGGCCCCTCTCCGCCCACCCTTCCCCTCTTCTCCCAGTCAGTCCTTATCACGCATGCGCAACATCATGCATGCCCGACATCGCTGACTGCATTCTTCCCTGCCCAGTCACTCCTTAAGGTATTTCTTTTTTTCCCCTCTCGACGATCAACTGTTCCTGTGCCGGGATTCCACTTGCTGTCTTTGCCCAGAAGGCTTCCCTGAAGCCCAGGAAGGCAAAAAGTGGAGGGGAGATGCAGCAACCCCCCTCCTCCTCCGTTTTTTGTCTTCTTGAGCCCCAGGGAAGCCTTCTGGGAGCGAAAATGCCCACTTGGGAGGCTCCCTTGAGGCCCAGAAGACCCCAAAACGGAGCATGGGGGGTACTGTGTGCACACCCCAGGCTCCATTTTTTTCCTTCCTGAGTGCCAGGCAAGCCTTCTGGGAGCAAAAACGCCCCTCCAGGAGGCCCCCCTGAGGCCCAGAAGGTCTCAAAATGGAATGCAGGGAGTGCTGCTGCAAAAAAAGAAGCCATGCCCACCCAGTCACATGGCCACACCCACCCAGTCACATGGCCATGCCCACCTAGCCATGCCCACAGAACCAGTTGTTAAAAAATTTGAATCCTACCCCTACTTCATACCATAGGGCCAATGTAACTTGTGCATGTTTCAAACATCAGTTGTATTATACTGTCTGCTGCATTCTCTTTCTCATCCAAGAAGCTTCTTTAGCTCTGACTGGATAGTGGGGAATGGAAGGATTTATACCCATTGCAGCTGGTGCAAAATGCAGCGGCGCGGGTGGTGATGGGAGTTTCCCGATTCTCCCATGTTACCCCCCTCCTGCGCTGCCTGCATTGGTTGCCGGTTGCACTCTGGGTGAGATTCAAGGTTCTGGTTTTAACATACAAAGTCCTACATGACATGGGTCCTCAATATTTAAGGGAGCGTCTTCTGCCGATATCAAGTGTCGGCCGCCCTGTGCGAGCACATAGGCAAGGACTCCTCGGGGTCCCGTTGGCAGGCCAATGCCAGCTGGTGGTCCCCCGACGACGAGCCTATTCTGTCGTGGCCCCTGACCTCTGGAACCAACTGCCCTTGGGGCTCCGCCTGGCCCCTGACCTCCGCACCTTCCACCATGATTTAAAGACCTGGTTGTTTGACCAACCTGGGCTGTGACCCCCTCCCTGGGGGGGGGGGGTAGGTTTCTTAATTTTTAACTATTGTAAATTTTAGTTTTTGTAATTTTTGGGCTTGTAAAATTAGTTTAATTTTTTTAAGTATTCATTGTTCCTGTTTTTAGTTGTGAGCCGCCCCGAGTCTTCGGAGATGGGGCAGCATACAAGTTCAATCAATCAATCAATCAATCAATAAATAAATTGCAGACAGCTGGTCATTTGAATTCTTTTAACGAGACATTGAGGTCACCTGGAGGTTTACCTGTCATCAGGGTCACCTGAGTGGCGCAAATGAGTGTGGAGCCTTCTTGGAACTGTTGAAACAGCTGTGTTGTAGACTGGAGATAGATGATGTCATATCCCCCCCCCATTGAGAGAGGACTGTTCAATTATGACATAAATGGCCTCTTTGACCCCTCTTTCAAACCAGTGGTCCTCTCTGTCCAAAATGTGGACTTTGCTGTCTTCAAAAGAGTGGCCTTTCATCTTTTAAATGCAGGTGGACTGCTGAATCTAGTCCTGATACAAACTGTCAGGGAGTTCCTGTGGTTTCAGGCATAAGTCCTTCCCAGTCCACTTAGAAGATGCCAGGGACTCAACCTGTCCATTCTGTATGCGCCATATCCTACATTTTATTACAAAACTAGTCCAGTGCTCCCATTTCTGATAGAAAAACAGCTTTCCAGACAAAGGTGTTTTCTGCACAATTACATTGAACAGTATTGCCTTGCGTGACCTGAGCTCTCCTCATGGATACTTTCTCCAACTGCAGCAAAAATACATAAAGGCAGAGGAAGACAAGCCCATAGCCTCTTTGTATGTCAAGCTGCATCACAGTATAGAGAGTAAACAGACTGAATCTGGTTAGTAGGGACCCATCTCCTCAGAATTATAAGATTACAGCCATAGAAGAAGAAAACTTTTGGGCCAATTAACTTTGTCGGAGCTTTGAGCAACCTTCTCCATCCTCATAATATTGTTCCTTGGAGAGCTGTCTGTGCAGATGTGCTTTTCTCTGACCTTTACCACCCCTTTATTCTATTATTCTTTCACTATCTTTCCATTAAGAAAGCAATTGACATTTCAGTACCTGCTGTCCCGAGAAGGTTATGATTTTTCTCTCTTTCCCCTCCTTTCTCCTCCATTCTACTTCTACTTAGCAGGAATTGAAAGGCAATTTGATGGAAGCCCACAATTTCCAAAGTTCAGCAAGCCAGTGTGCAAAGCAGCAGCAGAAATCAGAGCAAATACTGGCGGATGATTATCCCAATGAATCTCCGCAACAGCAGCAAGGCTATCAAAAGAAATTGCAAGCAACATGTGCCTGGTCAGAAATGCCTCAAACCATTTTGCCATTAATGAATGGAAAGGTAATGGAGGCTGACCCTACTGCTTTGCCCATTATACATCCATCTCCGGAAAGCAAGGTAATAATCTCTGTTGTTGCACAACTTCATTGAAGGACTTTGTTAAGTGCTATTCTTGTGCACTGCTAGCTCTTCAGCCAGGATAGCCATTAATCCATAATTCAATCAATTTCATCCTTTTTTCAGTTTCCAATAGTGGTGGTTGGGCCACTGGCCCAGCAATACTGGTTCATATGACGCTGAGTAGGATAAACTTCTTTTCAGTGTTAATTCCCTCTAAAATAAAATTTGACTTTTGAAAGAATGCTTGTTTTTCTGTTTCACATGTGCATTTTCAGATCTTTATTTTATGTGTGTGTGTGAGAGGGGGGGAGAGAGAGAGAGAGAGAGAGAAAGAGAGACTTAAAAACCACAACTGAGAAAGAGAAACAGAAAAAAGAAAAAATGTGAAAAAAGAGACAACCAATACGAATAGTAGAGAGACCTACAGCATTATCAAACCGAATGGTCAAATAAAATATCAAAATAATATAAATTTTGTTCCACATATTTATGTATCTTATCACATTTTAAAATATTTGTTCTTTATCAAAATCAAATTAATATGCAGTTATTAAGGGGATAGTCACGTTTAATAATATTTAAAAGAAAATGGTAGGTTGAAAGGGAAATTCAACTTTTAGAATTTGTTTCATTCTATTATATTTTCCAAATTTTTGAAGTTTAACTGTTGCCACCAAAAATGGAAAAATAGTCTGATCAGATCAGTGCATTTCCAACAATTTTTAAAAGAATGCATTGTCTATTTTGGCAATTAATACTGGTGTAATGTACCATTGATGAAGTATTTATTTACTTACTTATTAATTAATTGTTTAGTCATCATCTCAAAATTTCAACCTTGGATAGTAAATAAAAGAGTAAAAACCAAAGGAACAGGTCCAAATAGTAACTAACGAACATATTATATTAATTTACTTTACTTTAAAATCAAATTGCTCGAAATGTTGACAACAACAAGGTACCTTCTTTCATTCTTGGTGGTCATGTCCCGAAGCGAAAAAATATTTGAAAATAATACAAATGTGGTCAGAAGAATTAATTGGAAGCAAAATTGATTTTGTCCCAGAATTATATCTTATAAGGATAATAAAAAGAAATTACAATAGAAAGATAAAATATCTTATGTTACACGTATTAACAGCAGCAAAAATTTCCTATGCACAGTATTGGAAGAAAAACTCCACACTACCTGAAGGTTTAATAATTTAAAAAATCTTTCAAGTGCACGGAAATGGATAAATTAACCATGGAATTAAAAGGGAAAGTAGATACAGAATACTATGCAATATGGGAAACATGGTATATTTGGATTGACAATAGAAATAAGAGAAGAAAATGTATATAATGTATATAATAGACATAGATGGTATGGAAGTAGTATGTATAGAAAGTATTGGATAGGATATATAAATGTATACAAAATGTCACAGTACTGTTTATTAAGCAATTGCAATATGTATAAAGGAAAAAAACCCAATAAAGCATTATTAAAAAATAATAATAATTTACTTGAAGTGCAATATTCACCATAAATGTAATATTTTTCTTCCATTGAAATTCCCATTATTGCATTTGTCAGCAATGAGAATTTCATGAAAAGAAAACCAGTTGGTCCCTCAACATTGTGCCTTGTTTGTATTTGTCTCTGTACAGAAAGGTACAGACATTCCAGGTTCCAAAAATGAATTTTCTTTCTTTTTTCTTTATTCTTGACTACTAAGATGATCTGCTAAACATGGTTAACTAGCCAGATGTTGTTGTGGGGCAGGCAAAGTTTAGGGTAATTTTTCTAACCCCTCCATCATGCAAGGGTGGGCAGTAATCACCTTAGCCAGAACAATGAGTAAAGTGGAGAGGATGTGACTTAAATCAGGTGGTCTTGCTTCCAGCAAGATTTGTACCTGATACCTTTTTCTTCAATTAAAAGAAAAATCTGGATGATTGATATGGAGTAATTAGTTGTTCCGTAGATTGCAAAAGAATGTATGCCAAATCAATGCAATTACCTGTTTGGGTTTCCCAGCAGGGTTATCTCGAAGACCAAGCAATTGCTGAGTATGCTAAGCTGGAACAAAAGATCAACAAAGTGAAGATTTGGACTGCAGAGTTAGATATTGTGTTAATGAAGGATCAACTGAGAGAAATGGAGGTAAGGAAACAATATGTTCATTGGCATAGCTGTAAGCACTCTGTTAGTCCCTGTTATATTCTTATCCTCCCACTCGTCTGCTCAAGCACATGAGAGCCTCATAGCTATTTTTGGATAGTGCAATCTCATGCCATTGGATACATGAACATTTCAACAACATGAAGGGGATAATAGCATTGATTGTTCCCACCAATTGGCATCCTTCTGCCTAAAATAGCATAGGAGGAGTTTCTATGAGTGACCTCACCTACAATGGTGCTTAAAAATCTGTGCACCCATTTGAACTTTCCACATATATGCATAAATGTGACCCAAAATGTGATCTATTCTCCACACAAATCCTAAAAGTAGAGAAAGAGAATGCGGTTAAACAAATGAATTGAAAACTTGTACTTGTTCCTTTGTTTTGAGAAAAATTATCCAAGGTTATATATTTATGTGTGGCAGGAGAAATGGGGTATATGGGGAGATGTCCTTTCCTCTTATTTTTAAGAAGGGGTAGAAAATGTCATGGACAATATGGAGTAAATGGTCATAATGATCTGCACATGCAGCTCATTATAATAATTTCCTCCCTATTGTCCATGACATTTTGCATTTTGCCCAGGTCCCCCTTCACCTCAGCAGCTTCACTAGACTTGGTGCCCTAAATGTGGACTTTTGGGAAGTATCTGACCATTTCTAGTTAGAAATACAATATGTGGTAAATAGGTATTTCATCTGATCTGATCAAAAAGACATAAAAATGAAAATAATCCCTTTAAAAAAAACAAGACAAGACCTACCCACCCCATCTGAAT
This sequence comes from Naja naja, assembly GCA_009733165.1. Classification (NCBI taxonomy): domain Eukaryota; kingdom Metazoa; phylum Chordata; class Lepidosauria; order Squamata; family Elapidae; genus Naja; species Naja naja. Next base: position 341,855,746 of record CM019148.1, on the reverse strand, counting down.
TTCTGTCATAGGATTTGTGTCTGCAGCTAGAAAAGAAGAAAGCCCAAGCTTTGTCAGTGTGGCCAGAATATTCAACGGTGGCAGAAGAAAGTCAGCCAAACCACCAGGGCGCCCACAGTGTTACTTCTTCCAGTTGGGACAGCCTCCTACAAGAATTAATGGCTGCTAAAGAAGCCAAGCAGAATCAGTTTAATTTAGTCAATCGCTACCATGAATGTCTTGCTACTGTTCAGTCTTCAATGAAACATTTATTAGCAGAAAAAGAAAACATATATACGTAAGTTCCTGGACCAAGTTTCTACATCTTTGGATCTGATATAATTAACTTAATTTATTGTTAATGTGTATACCATAGAGATGAACCTTTTCTTTCATTTACTTTGTAATTTGTTACGTCTGCCAGACAATGTCGGCTGTCGACCCCTAGGGGTAGGGCCTTCTCTGTGGGAGAACCACCCTTTGGAACCAGCTGCCCCTGGAGCTCCGGGTAGCCCCTGACCTCCGCTCCTTCTGCCGGGGCCTAAAAACATGGTTATTCCAACTCGCTGACCTGGACTGAGGGTGGGCTATACGGGGAGTTTTAAGGATTGTTTTTAGTGTTTTAATTATATTTTGGGTTTCTACTAGATTTAATTTCTTTTTAATTGTATATTTGTATCATTTTTACTGTACGCCGCCCTGAGTCCTTAGGGAGATGGGGCAGCTTAGAAATCCAATAAATAAATAATAATAAATAAATAAATTCCCAAAGACTTGGGATAGACTTAGAATAATATGATTTATATGCAATGCTAATATCTGAACTTTCCTATTGTGGCTTAGTAAATCAACATAGGATAGGAATGAATAAGCATTGTAGTTGCAGCAATTATTGCTATGCTATTATTTATATATAATATCCCTTCTTGGAATGGTTCCAATTATATTTAAATGTTAAAAATATACATATTCATCCTTAGTAATTACATCCAATGTATGGCAGAGCTTCAATATAATTTAATATATATGAAATAATACCTGATTAGTGTTTGCATGTTGAGTAAATTGACTTTACAAAAAACGATTAAAGATAGCTATGTCTGTTTTTCTATTGCAGAAGGGGGCCTGTGGAAGACACAGTTCTTCTAGAGAATTTGAACAAATTGTTGGCTTCTCTACAAAAAGAAAATAGTCTTTTAGACAAGCTGAAAACTGAACAAGAAAATCTATCTAGACATCTGTCCACTCTGGACAGAGAATTAGTACAAAGCCAGGTGGATCAAGCAGAGCAGTGGTGGAAACAAATGGGGGACTGTCTTCAAAAGAAGCAGTTCTGTGTTGCAGCAGAAGTGGATGAGTTTAAGCTTTTCATGGAGAAAGCAGAGGAGCTCCAAAGATGTTTGCAACAGCAACATGATTTGCAAACAGGCCTGAATGCTCCTAGTACAGAAGAGCATCCATGCCCTATCTCTATTCCTTTAGAACTGCGCATCCTTAAGCGAAACATTTCTTTGTTAAAAACAAATGCAGAAATACAGATGAAAAGAATGTGGAGCAACCCAGGAAAAACAGCCTTAGACAACACAATAAATGATCTTCAGAGCCAGGTAGAAGAATTAGAGCAAATGACCGCTAAAGAGAATGTCCAGATAACTGATAGTCATCCCCAGACATATGAAATAAGGAAAGAGATAGAAGATGCCATTTTGGGGAACAAAATTTTAATGAACCATCTTGATGAGAGGGCAGCACTGTTTCCAGATGATCTCCTCTCACAAATTAAATGTTGTAAGGCTGTAATCAGTGATGCTAAAGAAAAAGAGCCAACTTTTATAAGGCTAGCAGATGAAGCCCAGCATGTTGCTTCTCACATGCCATCAAAGGAGGATTCTGCACTTAGCATCCTTTCATATGAGTTGCAAACTGGTTACCAATTCCTTATTTTGAAATCATCTCAGAAATTACAGCAGCTGGAATCTCAGCTTGGAAAAAGGGAAAAACTTTTTATAAATATAGAGAAATTTGAAGCAGAACTTCAGAAGATCATGGCAGCGTCTAGCTTAGATATTGATAAAACAAATATAAAGTCTGCGTTTGACCACATGCAGAATCTTTTAGAAAAGACTCCCAAGAATGTCCGGGAGATGGAAGCCCTTGTAGATGCAAACTGCAAAGATTCATCTGAAGGATTAAATGCTTTTGAGCAACTATTTTTAAATGATTGTTTGAAGAGCCTGAGAAGTAGAGCAAAGAGGGCCCATAGGGTAATTCAAATTAAGGGTCGTTTAGTACAACACAAAATGGGTGCCTATCAAAAATTCTCAGAAGAGATATGGGCCTTACAGCAGGATCTAAGCAATTTTCGTTTTGATGAGCTGGAACTAAGTCCAGAGGAGTTATTGTCTAAGAATCAAGTGATAAAAGATAAACTGAATATGTTTAAAGAGAGAACTTTAGCCATCCAGTCACGTTTATCATACCTGGACCAATACCAGGAGTTTTGGAAATGGGTGGATCCGAAATGGGATACATCACCACTTGTTGATCTGAAAGATCAGTTCTGCAAAGCAAAGGATAACCTTGACAAGAAAGGTAAATGTCTGAAGAATTTATTTACAGAATATGACAGGCATCAGATAGTCCTAAGTGAGATTGAAGCTATAGTATCTAGTATTCAGAAAGAATGTGGTGATTTAAAAGATCTTACCAGTTCTACTCCTGAAGCCAATCTGATATTGGGGAAAAAATTGATGTGGAGAGTTGAACATGCCAAATATATAACTCAAGAAGCATTCAAGCTATTCAAGAAAAATAAGTCATTTAGCACCTCCCTCAAAAAGACCAACATACAGCAAATAAAGTCCTTAGATACAAAAATAGATGGGCTGGAACAATTGACTTGTTCTGTGATAGTAGCTAATCAAGAAATATGCAAGTACAAACAAGGTTTCCAGAGTAAGCTGGGCCACAGTTTAAGGACTTTAAAGCAAATTCAGTCTGAGTTCCAGCAGCCTGTCCTACTTGATTTGAAAATTCAAATGATTCCCTATGAAATGATGTATTGCAAAGTGCTTAAAGGTGCTATAGAGGCAGAAATTCATGCTGCTGAAGATACAATAACTAAAGAGAAATTATCTACAGAACAAACATGCCTCCATTCTGAGAGTTTAGATACAGAAATAGAGGAATTCCAAAATCTGAAAATACAACTGAAAGCAGACTTTGCTAAATACACAGTAAGTAGTCCTTACAGTTTTGTTCCTTTGTAAACAACTTTACAAACTTTGGTTGCTTCCATATAAGGATTGATTATGAAATACCATGGTTTCTTCATCTATATTTTACATGATATCCATGTAACAGATTTTACTTCTAGACCTTGTAAGTCCTCCCCCACTCCCTCCCTCCCTCCTTCCCTCTCTTGATAGATTAATAATGACACAATTGCAGTTCCATCTTAACTTATACTGAAAGAAATTGAAATTTTTTAAAGACTGGTGATACTATTAAAATAAGTAGAAGGGTTTTGTAATTCAATGTAATAAAATGTCTTGGGGAGACCTTGGAATCCTCTGAGCTTGGTTGTTTTCTTGCAGATGTTTCATTACCCAACTAGGTAACATCCTCAATGCTGTACATTGCATTGCATTGCAGTATATTGCATAATATATACAGGGGTATAAAATGTCCATTATTAAAAGCTTATATTTTTGACAATGATTGCAGTGAATATCTCAATACTTCTCAATGCTTTTGCTCTGACATAAGTACAATAACAAAATATTCAGATCTGTGACTGTTAATGGCTTGCCATCCAAAGGACTGGCTTCTTTTCTATGACCCTGTCAGTTTATTGAGATGTTTGATGGATTTATAGAAGCTGTTATGAACAAGTTCATTTGCCATTTTATCCTTGACTTCGGAATGTCCTTCTCACTGCCAGTCTCCAAATATTTTGAGACACATGAACATTTTTATTTAGAATAATATATGATGGCTTTGAATAAAAGCTTCTGGATGCTTCTTTGATAGTAGATATCTGGTTCAGATTTATATGTATTTTTAATAAAAAAAATTCAACTTGTTTTCTATATGAACTAAGCCAACTTTAGCAAAATTGATATTTTCTTATATTTTTCTCCTGCCCAAATTTGTCAGCCTTCCATCACTCAAATAATTTCTGCATTTATTAAATGCCAATTTAAAGTGGCAAAAAATTAAAGTGAGTTAAAAACATTTAAAAACAATATGGAAGCTAATTAAAATATTTACAAACTAAATATAAATTTAATGATAACCATGCAATTTAAAAACAAACAACAGCTGACCAGTGAAATACGCAGCAGAACCTTTTTTTCAAGGTTGTTTTAACTTTGGAAAATTGTTAAAAACAGCAAAAGGTGGGCCTAGGCATCTGTAGGCTGTTTGACTATCAGTTAAAACAGGGGTGTCAAACTAGATGCGTCACGCGCTGGCCATGCCACCCCACCACCCCTCTGTTTTAGTGAAGGGGAAAAAGTTGTGATACATCATGTGATGACAATGTGTCGTTGCAAGTTTGACACCCCTGAGTAAAAATGTCCACCAGCTAACAGACAACGGAGTTAGATCAGGGCTGCAATGGTATGCCTTGGAACTGTAATTCAAGAAAACATTTGGGAGAAGAGAATCATTTTTCAGCTTGTATAATAACATTGCTGTTAACTATTTATTTGCGCAGGAAGCTTTAGATGAAGCTTTTAAAATGGTGAAGCTTTACAACAAAGCTGTTGAAAAATCTGCAGATCTCCTCAGTCAGTGTGAAGCCTTTCTTTCCATTCCATTGCTTGATTTACCTAAACCAGAAGAATCTCATCTTGACTTTGCCAAGAAACAAGAAGAATCCGAGTCTGCAAAGGCTGAAGTGGAGGCATTAACCCTTACTCTGAAAAAGTCAATTAAATCAAAAGCCAAACTGCAGATGGAGAAAATACTTGATGATCTAACTGCTAAGAATTTGACTATAAAAGAGCAGAGCCAAAAGAGAAATTCTTACATACAGAGGTAGGATGAACATTTTCATCATTTCAGGGATGTATGAAACTGCCCTATCTGAATCACAGCTAGCCCAGGGGTGTCAAACTCAATTTCAGTGAAGGCTGCATCAGGGATGTGGTTGACTTTGGGGGTCCAGGTGGGCATGACTGGGTGGCTGGGTGTGGCCAACTGGATGAGTGTGGCCAACTGGGTGGGCATGGCCAACTTGTCGCCACTCCCCAAACCGGCCCAAAGCCATGCTGGCCCAATCCTTCCTCATCGCATTGGGTAGACCAGGACGGCCCCATGGGCCGGATCCAAACTTATCGCAGGCCGGATGCCTTACGTTTGACATCCCTGATATTTGACACACCTAATATTGTTGGTGATTATTAGAGTGAATGATGAGAACAATTACCCCAGAGATTACCATCCTTATCTGGACATGCTAGAAATCAAACTTGACCATGTTCTGAATGGAAGATGTGTGTTGGTCCTTTGAGCTACAACCAGGGGTGGGATTCAGCCAATTCGGACCAATTTGGACATATTAGTGCTGAGCAGTGAGATGAAATAAAATTGAGAAATCTTGACTGGGCGATTAGCTTCAGAGCAAAAAGAAATTCACAGCTGGTCACAGTTTTACTATGTTGCTCACCTGCTCATGATTCAGTAAAACCCACCAGCCTAAAATAGTGGGTTTGGAAATTCTTGTGCATTCTTGTGTAAAGTACTGTTTAAAATACTATGTAAAATGATTGGGAAGATCTGTCAATTTCTCTCCTTTGTACCACTTTTATTTCTACCAGTAGTTAAAAGCTGAAAATGCATAATTCTATTATTGGGATCAATTTAAATAATCTTATTTAAATACTCTTGCATCTGTAGGTATATGGAAAAATATCACAGTTTCAAAAACTCCAAAGAGAGGATATGTGATGAGCTTAACAATGCAGAAAAAGTGCTTTGGAAGTATTTGTACTACATTCCAGTATCTTACAAAGATTCTTTAGAGCATTCAGAACAAAGCAAGGTGAGGACTGTCATCATCATCATCATTTCCATAATTTAATATTTTATTTATTTTATAGCTCATATGTCTTCAGAACCATGTTTACAATAGAGAATTCAACACACTTCATACTGGCTGTAACAATTGCAGTAATTTATATTCTGAATAGTTATTAATATTAGTCTTCAAAGGTTAGCTGACATCATGGTCAAAATGTGGGTAATGGATGCAAATCTGCATCTACAACACATGATTGCAAAGATTGTAAAGAAGCAGACTTTCTGGTGACTCCTTCCTTGCTGTGAAGTGTACAATTTTAGATATTATGGGTGCTTGAGATACCTTGGCTTGATTGTCGCAATTTGTTTTTGTACTCTGCCTTTTTCCCGACTGGATGATTGAAACTCACTGTTTATACTTTACTCTTTATACTCTCCTTTTATATATTTTTATATATTTTTATAGATGCTGTTGTCCCAATTACTTTCAACCAAAGAGGAGCTAATGAAGTTGAGACGAGACTCACAGTCTCTAAGCTTGATGTGCAAAGAAAACGATGGAGGGTTGATTGCACCCATTGTATCAATGCTGTGGCTGAAATGGCTCTGTTTGTTCAACATCGCAAAAGAATGGGAAGGCAAATGTGAAGAACAGAACCAAGAATGGAAATCTGTCAGTGAAGAAGTGAGTAATAGGGAAACACCTGAGTGATGTTTTCAAGCTCAGTTGTAAAGTGGACTTGTTTGATCACCTTAAGTACAGACAGGTTGAAGAAGATAAAACTGCCCAGTTTGTCACATGAAAATGAATAAAGGATAGAACAGTAGTAGTACAGGTAATCCTCTCTTAACAATGTAATTGGGACTGAAGACTTCATCACTAAGCATTCCAGTTGCTGTTGTTAAATAAATATCATGCAGTTGCAGCACTCTGCCTTCATGGGAGCATCAATTGCAACCTCCTGCTGGCTTCCCCATTGACTTTGCTTGTTGGCTTTGGTAGTGAAAGTCGCAGATGGAGATCACATGACCACAAGATGCCACAATGATTGTAATGAGAGTTGGTTGCAAGGCCCAAATCACAATTCACATGACTGCAGGGATACTGTGAGGGCCACAACTAGGAAGAATAATTGTAAATCCCCTTAAGACTTATATACTGCTCCATAGTGCTTTACAGCACTCTCTGCTGTCAGCATACAGATTGCCCTCAACAATCTGGGTCCTCATTTTACCAAGGATGAAAACTGAGTCAGCCTTGAGCCCGTCAGGATCAAACTCCTGACTGAGGGCATAGCTAGCCTGCAATACTACATTCTAACCAGTGCACCAACATGACTTCTTGTTGAGCACTGTTGTAAATTTTAATGGTCATGAACGATTGATTGATGAATAAGGACTACCTATACACAAAATCATGCATGGTGTGGAGAAAATATAGAGGTTAATTTCTCTTACTGGAATCGGGGGTTATCCAGTGAAGCTGAATGGTTTTAGGTTCAGTGGCTATCAGTAGATAATAGACATTGTTGTACTTTGTGTTGGGGATTAAAGGTGATTTGGAATGAAGTGGCTGAAACACACAAGCATTTCATTTTGCAGCTTGTAGTTGCAGCTGCCATTTTTATACTTTTATTTTAAACAAAAGGAATATAGTAAATCCCTTACCATTATATTTCTTACATAAAATGAATATATTGATAAGAGCATTACTGCAAATATTTATAGAAAAATAAGTCCCCCTGTATTAAGAGGAATTTATTTCCAGATAAGTGTGAGTAGAAGTGCAACTTCAATCTACTTAAATGTCTTTTCCATGTATTCCCCCTAATCAATATTTCTCTCTCTTTTTTTTTGCTTATTTTCTCTCTAGCTGGAACGAGAAACAATTATTCTAGACAGTCTTCAAGAAGAGCTGCCTGAGAGCCTCCAAGACAAACAGCAAGCAACCAAAGAAGAACTGGAAGAATTTCTGGAATCCGCAAGCAATTACATAGAAAATTTGGATACTGAGAAATTATTGCTACGCTTAATACTTTGCCGATTAAGGAACATTTTGAGTGTCCCTGCAAGTTTGTCTGGAAAGGAAAGCCTTCCTATTGTCTGTGAAATTCAAAACATGCAGCAACGAACAGAAGAGTAAGTATAAAACAGACTTGCTGAGTGAAGTCATACAACATTTTGTACAAAGTTTAATTCTGATTTCAAAATACATTCTGATGTTTTTTTTTTTTTACTAATTTGAAGTTTGAGCTCTAGATCAGCGGTCTCCAACCTTGGCAACTTTAAGACTTGTGGACTTCAATTCCCAGAATTCCTTAACTGCCTGAGGAATTCTGGGCATTGAAGTCCACAAAGTCTTAAAGTTGCCAAGGTTGGAGAGCCCTGATCTAGATTATCTTAATACAGGGGAACTTATTTTTCTATAAATATTTGCAGTAATGCTCTTATCAAGTGTGCTTAAGTTCCAGACAGAGAGTGGTATTTATAAAAAAAATAAAACAACAAGGATTTATTTCTTCACCCAAGCCTTCCCAAGACGAATGCTGGAAGAAAGTTTTGATATCTGTTTACACCCAAGTTTTAAATGCATTTGTTTATTAACTATTGTTATTTCATGTGATGCTAGTACTGTTACTTTCTAGAACTTGCCACTTTGCTTTGCATTTCACTTGAATTTTATTTTTGCTTATTCCATTCATGTTAATGAAAGGGAATTGACACAAGTCTTAGAGTTGCCATGAATCCTGGCCTCTTATTTGAACATAACGGGTCATTCATTCACTTATTAACTCATTCATTAAATTTGTATGTCTCTTGATTCCCAACAACTCTGGGCAGTTCACAAGAAAACAGAAAAACTATAAAACAATAAAAAATAAGCAAAAGGAAAAACTAGGCAGCCTGCAAACACACAAAAACCTAAAAATGGGCTACATCCTTCCTAGCTGAAAACCTGGAGGAAGAACCAGGTCTTCAAGGCCCTCCAAAACCCCAGAACACACAATCTCCTTCTTCTTCTTCTTAATAGTATTTCTAATGGAATTTCTTCAGGCTCTGTCAAAAGGCTCAAACAGAAAAAGAGGCCATGCAATTCGAGATGGTATACCGGACTGAGTGCAGTGAAGAGCTGAAAGCTATGAAGACTTCATTACAGGGCATCATATCCCAACTCTGTGGCATAGATTTGGAAACCCCTACTGAAAAGGCATTGAAACTTGAGGTTGGTAAGAAGCTGCTTCTGTAGATAGTACACTAATATGCTTTAGATCAGTGGTTCTTAACCTTTTTGAAAGAATCGCCCCCTTGAGCCATTGAGGAAGTTGTCATCGCCCCCTCCCCCAACATAACCGCCCCCCTGCCACCTCTTAGCGTCCCCAAGGGGCCAGCAGAGGGCGAGGGGCGTTCGAGGCGCCGGCCCTTCAGGCTCACCCCATTGACTGTTGTATCGCACCTGAACCGGCGCCTCGAATGCGGCAGCATGTTGGTAAAAGCCACCACCACCACTTTCCCAAAGTGCTGCTGCTCTCGCATTCTTTCTGTCTGTCCATCCATCCATCCATCCATCCATCCAAAACGTCTGTTTGCCTGCCTGCCTTCCTACCTATCTACCTACCTGTCTGTCTTTTTGTCTACCTACCTACCAATATAGATCTCTCTCTCTCTCTCTCTCTCTCCCAATATATCTCACTCCATCGCCCCCATATCGGCCCCTTTCCTTTCCTTCGCCTCCACATCACCCCTTTTTGTTCCATCGCCCCCCTGAAAAACAAAATCGCCCCTTGGGGGGCGATATCGCCCAGGTTAAGAACCACTGCTTTAGATAAATAACATACTTTCCAATTCTTGAGTTGCAAATTGGTGTATCATTGATCTCTGGTCCTTCCAATAGTCATAATTATTAGAATTGTGTTGTCCTTTACTTCCTTCTACATTTAACTGCTTAACAAACATGGTATCCAGATGCTGTCATCTAGACACATTTAACCAGAAAAGGAATGCAATGGAAAAAGAGTTTTTTTCCATTGCATTTAGAAATCTCCTTCATAGATGGCTTATTTAGATGGACCAAATAAGCCATACATGAAAGAGCATTGAAAAGGCTATATAAAGAATCACAGAATGCTAGTTTTGGAACAGATTTTTGAAGGTAGTGTAATCCAAACCTTTGCATAGTCCAGAACCAATGAACCTTTCCTGCTGGCTATCCAGCCAATCAAGGAGACAATACTATTTTCAGAGGTAATCTGTTCCACAAACACCTTTCCCTATTAAGAAACTTCTTCCAACATTTAGCCAAATTTTGTTTCTTTGCAGTTCTTACCCATACTCTTTATTTTCACATTTGTTCTCTTACTGTGAAATAAAATCCAATATTTTGATATCTTGGAATTAAAACAAATAATTGTAAATGAAATGTATCTCTCAGCAAGAGGTCCAAGTTATTTGGCAACAAAATGTATTTCACGGTTGTTCATGCCACAAATATTAACAACTGTCAAGTTTGTTTTATCCTGTGAAAAAGATATCCTTCAAACAGAACTGGAAGGAGCTGTTTTGTTTGGATATTTTCATTAAGATGACACCAAAACAAATGGCCCAGCAAATGTACTTTTGGTCACCTTTTATTTTTGGGTTTTTTTTGTTGTTGTTCTGAATCTGAAAAGCTCTTTATGGAGCTTAAATCAAACAAGCATTGTGTCTCCTTTAGCATTTCATCTGTCAGTCAGCTCTGACAATACAATGAAAAGTATTGGGTTTAATGTAGTCTCAGCAAATTGAAAAGTATGATATAAAACAAAGTAAGCATCTTTCAGGTTTTGCTCTGCAAAGCTTTCTCATGAAAAAAAAATCTATTTGTACCTTAGATAAAGTGGGAGAGGTTATTTCCTCCAACCAATCTTGAAGAAATTTCTAATTCTTTTTTCCTGTTAGGAGATTCAGAGAGTAGTTGATAGCAAGAAGCAAATCATGGACAACCTACAAACCAAGTTCACTGAAATATATAGAACAGTCCCAGTTGGTATTGAAGAGCATTTGGAAGACTGCAAGGGAATGTTACATGACCTGGAAGAAAAGGTAGCATCATCCTACTTGATTGTAAAACTTAGGGAAACTTGCTGAAAGTCCCAGATTTATTCTAGTTAGTTGTTGTTTAATTCTCTAGAAAATTATGTTTGAGGTTTTGCTTCCCATGCTAACAAATTCCATCTAACTTTTATTGTTCACTATCCCTTTCCCTAACCTTCTAGGCAATATTTTAAGAAATCTTCAGATAATTCTGTAAACCATAAGATACTGTGGTTGGTTTACTCTAGCACATTTGACTTTAGAAGGATAGACTACCTTCCTAAATCAGGATTAAGCAACATTTTGGCTAGATAAGAATCTTAATGTGGATAGGAATGAAGTCAAATCAACCCTCTCTCAGTGAAAATAAGGTTCTTTTATACCCCTAGTGACTCAAAGCCTTTTTTCCCAATCTTTCACATAAAATATACCCTCTTTTGCCTGGTATTGCTAACTTTGATATAAGTGGTAGTTGAATGTGTAAAAAACTACCAACTCTGGCCTGAGAACCATTGGCTCTTACACTTTTTGCACCACCAAATAATTTTATTATACCTTAGGGCAATGTACAGATCTAAGCTAGATGTTAAAAGTTAAACTATAAAAATGGTAATTAAAGTAGAGTGGAGGGGTTATTAATAATCTGAAAAACTGATAGTTAAGTTTTTAAGTTTATTTTCTGTTTTTCCCATTCAGGGCTGAACTTTCTTTATTCTCTCTCTCTCTCTTTACTATGGTAGGTCAGCACAGAATTTCTGAAAAATTCTCCTCACTACAATACAGAGAAAAAAATAGAAGACATTAACAAAGGTTTGCAAGCCATTGAAAATATGCTACATCAAAAGAGTGAGAACATTGCAAAAGCAAAAGAAGTTCAGAAGGTAACATCCCACTTCTTTGCTCCAGATGAAGCAATGAGCTTTCCTTCCCCAACTGATGTTGATTCTGCCCTCAGAGTGACTTGTTCAAATTAGACTTGCTTTAACCAGTGTAAATGTGGAAGTAGAGTGATGTTTTTAAAATAGGAAAAATGTATGCCTGTAGCCATCCAGTTGAATCCTTGCTCATTTATTGTTTTGTTCTCTTGTATGCAGAGAATCTGGGATTTGTTAGATCTTTGGCATTATAAAATGAATGAACTGGATTCAGAGGTTCAAGATATAGTGGAGCAAAATCCCCACCAGGCTCAAGAATTGATAGATCGATTGATGATACCCCTGCAACAATACCAACATGTTTCACAGCATGCTGAGCGTAGAACTACAGACTTGAACAGGGTAAAAAGATGACTGAAAAAATCATTTGTGTTTGAAATCTAGATGCTTCTAGATTCCTGCCAGTCAGACTGCATTGATCTCAGCTTATCAATTGCACTGCAGACACATATTCTAAGGATGCATCTATCAGTGTGGCTGACAGGGTGAATTTCTACATACGTATAATTCCAATGGGCCTGAGAGAGCTCCCCAAAGTGGAGTGGTTCCCTAAATTCTGAATATATGGCATTATCTATAAAACTACAGTAGATACTCAACTGAGATCTCACAGTATTTCTTATTTCTTCCTTTAAGGAAAATAATCCTCATGCAGCTGAAAATAATAACAAAACTAGACATCATATGTGTAAAAGGAAAGGCAGAAATTCTGTTCCCTGAAAAACCCATTATTCTCTTGGTCACGATTCTGACACTTAACCCCATTTAAATAATTTATTTATTTATTTATTTATTTATTTATTTATTTATTTATTTATTTATTCGACTTATATGCCGCCCCCTCTCTGAAAGGACTCGGGGTGGTTCACAGCTAAAATACAACAATAACAATAAATTACCTAAAAACATATTAAACAATTATAAGCCGAATTGTAAATCTAAAATTTAAGACAGTTTAAACCCCACCCCCGGGGAGGGGTCACAGCCCGGATTGGTCGAACAACCAGGTCTTCAAGTCATGGCAGAAATAATGAGTCTCTAGCCAAACTCCAAAAAGATTTATTGGGAGTTAGAAGATGCAGCATTGCCTGGGTGTAGCCGACTCTGAGACACATCATTCATTGTCACCCTTGACCCTGGTTTTCCCCACCCCCTGGGTATATCATAATTCATATTCTCCAATGGGACACATCCATAGCCAAGAGTAATCAATCATACTCTCCAGTTAGAATTTTGCGTGGCAGAAAACTCGGTCACCTAGAAATTATCTTTGAAAACATTTATGGAATGCAAGCTGCCCACTGCTTCCCCCTCCCTTTTTGTTGCCAACTCTAAAAGACCACAGAAATATTTTATGAGTTGACACTCTTTTTATTTTCAGACTTTCTCCATATATTCAATATATGCCCATTGTTTCTTCTGATATTTTAAACCAGAAATTAAAAACTAAAATTTTAAGTGCTGTGCTATATATCCTGAGAATATTTAATTAAGACTTACAATGAGTATAATCCTATGATATTTATCTACTGACAAAAAAAGTCAGTAGATAACATTTTACACTCCCTCTTCCTTCACAAATTGCTGCAGAGGGGATGATGAGAAGGTTTTATTGCAGGAGTGGAAATCTGCTTGGGAATCTGGATGATCTGCCAGTGTTTCAGATACCTGTGTATTACTTTGTGTAAAATAATATGTGATATCTTATATTAAAGGTTGCTAGCAAGTTGGAAGAATGTGATGAGCTCCTGAAAAGCATTCAGGTTTGGCTTGAAAACACCAGCCGGCTCTTAACAGAGGAAGTGAAAAGCGATTCTGCAAAAGCTTTGAATAAACATGCCAGTGCGCTTGAGGTAAATTGATATGCAACTAAATGACGGGAGCAATGTATTGTTTCTCCTTGAGAGCACATGCCAACATGTTGTTGCATTGATAATGACCAGTACAGGTACATATGCTAGGCTAAGAAGTAGCATCTAGCTAGCCTGAACTTAGGAAGTTAAACAGAGTCAATTAAGTTAGCATTTTGGTGAGACACCACTAAGGAATAGCAAGGCAGTAGGCTAAATAGGAAAGTTTTAAAAAATCTTTGAAAAAGATATAATGAGGGAAAGCCAATATGAGGGGAAATGTTTTACATTTGTTGCCATCTTTAATATAAGGTGAGGGTGTGCCTGTGCATACAGAAATATAGATAGTACTGCAGGTACAGCATGCATATAAGGTCAGAAGTAAAACCTCATGGAATCCATAGGGGTTTGGTCCCTCATAAATGGATAATTATTGATAAATGATTATCTTATTGAAGGTCTTATAGCTGGGAATACAGTATTATGCTAATTGATCCCTGGCTTCATATTCCCAACCAATTAATTTATGCATTAAAGAGTGTGGTGAGCACAGCACAAACAATCATGGGCTGCCCCCTAACCCCACTGGATGAAATTGCCAGAGTGTCTCAGGAGAGTGAGGAAAACCCTAAGGGAAGACTCACCTCCTGGACAGCATTTCTTTATTCTCCTACCATTGGGCAGGAGATATAGAAGCATAGCCTGCCAGACAAATAGGCTGAAAAATAGCTTTTAGCCATGGGCTCTCAGTCTACTAAATGCAACATAATACCACAATCAGGCTTAATGTGGTAGACTTAGAATGTGTGTGTGTGTGTGTGTGTGTGTATATATATATATATATTTGTTTTCGTAGATTTTCACGGGTAAAGGTATGTAGGTCTTGGTGTATTCGGGTCTTGTCCCGTGTAAGATTGAGAATACCTTGGCATGGCATCCGTCATCTTCAGGTTGTGTTCAGCTTGTTCTTCTGGGAGAAGTGCACTTCTCCCAGAAGAAGCTGAAGACACCAGCCTGAAGATGACGGATGGGATTTCAAACGCTGCAAGGTATTCTCAATCTTACACGGACAAGACCATCTAAGATATATATATATATATATATATATATATATATATATATATATATATATATATATATATATATAGTAGATTTTCACGGGTAAAGGTATGTAGGTCTTGGTGTATTTGGGTCTTATCCCGTGTAAGATTGAGAATACCTTGGCGACGTTTCGACGAGATCCCACTCACCATCTTCAGGCTGGTGTCTTTGGCTTTGTGCTTGTGCCAGCAAAGCGTGATCTGAGCTGCCTCTCTCTATAAATACTGGAGGGAGGTGTGGTGTGCTGGCTCTGCTGTAAGCGGGTTGTTGGCTGTGTTGTTGGCTGTGTTGTTGGCTGTGTTGTCGCTTCTTGATTGGTTGATGGAATTGGTGTTTGCTGATTGGTTGGCTGTGTTGTTGGCTGTGTTGTTGCTTCTTGATTGGTTGATGGAGTTGATGTTTGCTGATTGGTTGGCTTTTTCATAAGAGCCTGTGTGGCTGACATAGTGGCTGTGTGTCCTTCAGCCTTTTGTGTTTTAGCTACCTGGGTAGTGGGCTGTGTGATGACCTTCTGAGTTTTATTGTTGTGACATCCTGGGTCTTGTGCTGTTATCTCCTGGGTTGTTGTCTGTGTTGCAACCTCCTGAGGTTTTGTGTTGTAATCTCCTGAGTTCCATGATGTAGTATCCTGGGTGGAAGGCTGTGATGTGACATTCGGCCTTGGTTTGGCTCGAGTTTGAGGTCTGGCTATGTGTTTATAGCGTGTCAGTTTGCTTAGTTTGGGGGTCGGAGGGGTGTAGCAGCTGGAGTTGCAGCTATGGTCTGGTTTCTGGACGGTGGTTGCCTTTTGTCTGTGGGGTGGGCTTGGGTTTGAGTCTGGTGAGGGAGATTGGTGGTGGCATCATGTGTTATTTTGGGTCCGGTGTTGGTTTTGTGGCTGGACTCGTTTGTTGATTAGGGCTAGTTTCCAGATGTCTGGTAGGTGGGAAGTATCATCCCGTTTATTCATGTTATGGGGGTGTTTCTCTATTTCGATGGCTTCCCTAATTATTCTCTTGTTGAAGTGTTCAGTGTTGGAGATAAGTTTGGATCCCTCAAAATCAATTTCATGTCCTGTGGCTTTAAGGTGCTGGAAAAGGGAGGAAGTTTTTTCTTCTTTTCTGACTGTGTTCTTGTGTTCTGCGATGGGAGCATTTATTCTCCTGTTGGTTTGTCCAATGTATGTGGCTGGGCAAATTTTGCATGGTATTTCATAAACTCCTTGGTTTTCTAGCTGGATCTTGTCTTTGGGGTTTCTTAAGATGTTGGCTATTTTTTGGTCAGTGCCAAAGGCTGTCCTGATTTTGTGTTTGTGGAGAATTTTGCTGATTTTATCTGTAGTGCCTTTTATGTAAGGGAGGAGGGCAATGCCATTGTCCTGTTCTGTGTCTTGGTTTTGGGGAGTCTCCTTGGATTAGGTTGGTGATTGTGCTTCTTTGGAATCCATTGGACATTAATATGTTAGTGAGGGTGTGTAATTCTGTTCTCAAGTGGTCTTTGTCAGCTAGGCATTTGGTTCTGGAGATGAGGGTCTTGGCTACGGAGTTGATCTCTGCAGGGTAGTGATGGGATTGTGCATTTAAGTAGTGGTTGGTGTGTGTCTTCTTCTGGTAGATGGTGTGTCCTAGGGAGCCATTGGGTTTTTTGTAAATTAGGACGTCCAGGAATGGAAGTTGGTTGTTGGTTTCTGTTTCCATGGTAAATTGTATTTTGGGGTGTAGGCTGTTGAGATGTGTGAGGAAGTTGTCCAGTTTTTCTTTCCCGTGTGGCCAAATTACGAAAGTGTCATCTACATATCTAAGCCAGAGTTTGGGTTTGTATTCAGATTTGTCTAGAGCATTGGTTTCAAAATGTTCCATGTATAGGTTAGCGATGACGGGTGAGAGGGGTGCTCCTTCTATCTGTTTATGGACAAAGCCAACCAATCAGCAAACACCAATTCTATCAACCAATCAAGAAGCGACAACACAGCCAACAACACAGCCAACCAACCCGCTTACAGCAGAGCCAGCACACCACACCTCCCCTCCAGTATTTATAGAGAGAAAGCAGCTCAGATCATGCTTTGCTGGCACAAGCACAAAGCCGAAGACACCAGCCTGAAGATGGCGAGTGGGATCTTGTCGAAACATCGCCAAGGTATTCTCAATCTTACACGGGACAAGACCCGAATACACCAAGACCTACATACCTTTACCCGTGAAAATCTACGAATATATATGTATGTATGTATATATATATATATGTAGGTCTTGGTGTATTCGGGTCTTGTCCCGTGTAAGATTGAGAATACCTTGGCAACGTTTCGAAATCTCATCCGTCATCTTCAGGCTGGTGTCTTCAGCTTCGTTCTCCTGGGAGAAGTGTGTGATTGTGGCTGTTTTCCCCTTTTAAACTCTAGAGTTGGCTGTGTTGTTACTTCTTGATTGGTTTGTGGAGTTGATGTATGCAGATTGGATGGCTTTTTCTTGAGACCCTGTGTGGCTGAGGTGCTGGCTGTGTGTCTCTCAGCCTTTTGTGTTGCCTGAAGATGACGGATGAGATTTCGTCGAAACATTGCCAAGGTATTCTCAATCTTACACGGGACAAGACCCGAATACACCAAGACCTACATATATATATATATATATATATATATATATATATATATATATATTCATCCAATCTGCATACATCAACTCCATCAACCAATCAAGAAGTAACAACACAGCCAACTCTGGAGTTTAAAAGGGAAAAACAGCCACTATCACACACTTCTCCCAGAAGAACGAAGCTGAAGACACCAGCCTGAAGATGATGGATGAGATTTCGTCGAAACGTTGCCAAGGTATTCTACGAAAACACACACACACACACACACACACACATATATATATATATACACACACACACACACACATAAAACGTGTGTGTGCATAAAATATACACATATATACATATATACATACATGCAAACAACCCCCCCCAATACCTCCAACCCAAACACTCCCCCAATACACAAAACACAATGTTACCAGCCAATCAAGAACACAGCAACTCAAGCACCAATGAACACAGACCTAGACTCCCATATATATAGTATTCAGCTTTGTTCGAGTATTTTCCCACATCTTTATAGTGCTTTTAAAGTTGTAGCGACGTTTCGGTAGAATCTCATCTGCCATCATCAGGCTTGTGTATTGTTCGTCTTCATTGTGTGTGCCAGGCTTTCGTAACCACCTGAAAACAAAATTACACACCCTCACTAACGTATTAATTTCCAATGGATTCCAAAGAAACACAATCACCAACCTAATCCTAAGGGAGACACCCTCCAAAAACCAAGACACAGAACAGGACAATGCCCTCCTCCCCTGCATCAAAGGCACCACAGATAAAATCAGCAAAATTCTCCACAAACACAATATCAGGACAGCCTTCGGCACTGACCAAAAAAATAGCCAACATCTTAAGAAACCCCAAGGACAAGATCCGGCTAGAAAACCAAGGAGTTTATGAAATACCATGCAAAATTTATCCAGCCACATACATTGGACAAGCCAACAGGAGAATAAATGCTCCCATCGCAGAACACAAGAACTCAGGCAGAAAAGAAGAAAAAACTTCCTCCCTTTTCCAGCACCTTAAAGCCACAGGACATGAAATTGATTTTGAGGGAACCAAATTAATCTCCAATACTGAACACTTCAACAAGAGAATAATTAGGGAAGCCATCGAAATAGAGAAACACCCCCATAACATGAATAAACGGGATGATACTTCCCACCTACCAGACATCTGGAAACTAGCCCTAATCAACAAACAAGTCCCAGCCACGAAAACCAACACTGGATCCAAAACAACACATGATGCCACCACCAATCTCCCTCACCAGACTCAAACCCAAACCCATCCCGTAGACGAAAGACAACCACCGTCCAGAAACCAGACCACAGCTGCATCACCAGCTGCTATACCCCCCTCCGACCCCCAAACTAAGAAAATTGACACACGCTATAAACACATAGCCAGACCTCAAACTCGGAGCCAAACCAAAGCCCGGAATGTTACACCGCAGCCATCCGCTCAGGATATTACATCATGGAACTCAGGAGGTTACAACACAGCCAATGACCCAGGAGAATACAGCACAAGACCCAGGATGTCACAACAATAGAACTCAGTAAGTCATCACACAGCCCATTACCCAGGTCGTTACAACACAAAAGGCTGATAGACAACAACCAATACTTCAGCCCCACAGGTTCTTACGAAAAAGCCAATCAATCTGCAAACATCAACTTAATTAGAAAGAATTCAGAACCAAAACAAGCAGCAAAGGAACAACTAGGGTTTGCTTGAAATACAGAGGAAATCAGTACATAATTTGTGATTAAATGCCAGAGGAATTCATGTAGGAAATTACTTTAAATATCACCACCCAACTGGAAGTTTCCTGTATAAATTTATCAGGATTTATTTATGTCCATTTTTTTCTTGAATATTAATATATGTTTCACTATATATATTGTTTCCTGTTGTCAATGAATTAAAAAAAATCAAATATTCGGAAGATAAGGTTTATTTTACCAAATTGTGTGCTTCCTTCATGCATTTTAATGTGTTTTTTAAAGAAAAATCATATTAACTTTTCCTCTCCAGATGGCATTAGAAGATTCAGAACAAAAGCAAAGTATTCTTAGTGCCATTTCCCCAGAACTGAAAGAATTGTCCGCTTTAATTGAAACTGACAGTATGGTGCAGGAATTGACAGAAGTAAATGAACAAGTTAAAGCCTTACAGCAAAAGATAATGGAAATTCTTCCATGTATCCAGCACTTGGCTAATGTAAGTGTGGATTAACTAACAATACCATTATTTCTGTTTGATTTAGTAAGGTTCAGATGCTGTTCTTGATGTTGATGATTTAGCCACCTATTTGCATGCCTGTTAGTGGAATACAAAACAGTAGTGGGGCAAGAGAAAGACCAGAGAAAGATGAGATAAACTGAGATTTGTGGTAGGCAAGAAAGGTTGTGCATTTATTTTAGTATGTTCTTGGGAGAGAAAACAACATTATTTAAATATGGTATTTGTGTCAGAAACACTTGGGACCAAAGAATAGTGAAATATCAACAAAACAGCAAATAAAGGGTGAAGATTTTTTTTTATTGGCCATAAAAGCAAATGCATAATTTATTCAGCATCAACTGATTTGGCTTCATATAATTATAGCTTGGGTCAGAAGCAAATTTGATATTGTTCTTGTGGTTCTCATAACATCCAATATATTAGATAGTTTTTCAGAATTAAAAATAGATAATCATATTTGTTGGGTTGTAATGACACATGATTTAATGAGGGAATTAAAAAAATGGATGCAACCAACTGGCTAATAAGGTAGCACTCAAGGGATGTGTGGCTTTTTAGATATAAATAAAAATGTAGGCTTTTCTGAGTCTTATATTGCTGCGAGTCCATCATTGGTTTTTGCATTTAAGAGACTTCAGCAGAAAATAAGTACTATGATTGTTTCTGAAAATGTAGGATGTTGAAGCTATTGAATCTGAAGTGAAAACAATGGAGAAGGACATAGAAAAAATAAAGACAATATTGTCCCCCTCTGAAGACACACTTGATTTTTCTCCTAAGGAGCATCTTAAACATTGTAAGGTAAGGTATTTCACTTAAAAAAGGAACTGGAAAAATTGACATAGGAACAATTGTAGTGTAATATATATACTGTATAGTGCTGGATTAGAAGCCAGCTATTTCTAAATATTGCTATTCTTGAAGTATTCCTAAACTTTTGAAAATGTAATGATAGAGTTTTCTTTTTTTGCTACTCCTTTATGACAATCCTATAATATTTTTAAAAACTGCCTTTTAACTCTGAATAGCTCATCACCATAAATTTCTACCATTAACCTTCCACCTGTAGCTGCCAAATAGCCCCCATCTGCCAAGTGAAAATGGTGGCTCATTAGGTGCTCAGTCAAGAATTGGGACAATTCAGCAGAACAAAGCAAGATGTGCTTTAACCCAAGACCCAAGGTAGAGATAGCAGCTTTATCTAGCCAGATGGGGCTCTTTCATTTCAGAGGTCATTTACATTGTGGGGAAGATGGTTTATTGTTACAGAATTTGAGCCAACAAATTCTCCTGAGAGGAAGAAGAAAGGTGCTTGGATTCTGTTACTAATGTTCCTGGTTCAAAGCAGCACATTGAGGTCATCAATTCCATGAGCAGGAAGCTATTTCTGAAATTAATTTTGGAGATGTATATAGTGGGGAGGAAAGTGAGAGAGAAATACAAATGGGTGTAATTCTAGATTCCATCTGAGGTATTTTGAAAATCATGCTGTCCTAGATTTTCTGAGATCAAATATGTGAAGTATTTTGAACATAAATATCTGAACTTCCCAAAGTGCTATAAGCATGCTGAGTCTTACATATTTTTTCCCTTCCTTGTTAATACATTCTATTTTAGGTTATATTGGCCCACATCTGCCCCATGAAGAAGGCTGTGGCTGAAATGCAATCCTATAAAGCAAAATTGAGATTGACTGACATGAGAATGCAACCTCTTTCAGTATTCCAAAGAACTAAACAGCTTTTGAAAGAGCTGAAGGTTCTAGAAAGACTCACAGAGAAACAGAACACTCTACTTGAGGTAAAAGCAAATTTGATTGAGTGGTTATTTGTGAATCTTCTTGGAAAATACCTTCTGATTTTTAATTTTGTGTTTTCTGAATAAGAACATAACACATGGAAAAGCTAGTCCTTGAATCATATGCATCTGGACTGGTTGATTATTTAAGGCACAGGATACTGAAAATATCTTGCATTTTTAATTAACTTGTAGGAACTCAGTCTAGTCAACTGCAATAATTAATCATATATCATACAGCACAAACCGTAACATCCATGATCTGGAATGCTCTGAATATATTAAAGCAACTTAAAATTGTATCTGATTCCTTTTTCTCACATGCATAGCAGTACAAATATCATTGACTGAGTAATCTAGTGATTAAAACCCAGTGATCTTTTAATGACACACAGATGGAAATCATTTTTTGCATACTATCTATGCATTTGATTGAAATGAGCATAATGGATATAATATTAACAATGGGCATGCAGCAGGATTGTTTCTTTCCTACTGCAATTTAGTTAGACTATTCCCAAATAGTTCTTAGAAGCTTCCAAATGATGCAAAAATTAAAATAGAAATAATTATAAGCTCCAATAACAATCAACTTGAATGTATTTGCATGCTTCCCCTACAAGCAGAGCAACATCTTTTTACTGCTTGTTTACTACTAAGCATTTTAGAAAAATAACTTTACTGCTTTAGGAAAACACATTTACTGTTTTCCTAAGACTGCTCTATGTATCACTCCAAAGTATGGCAGAATATATCAGTTGTTTAACCAGGTTGTGCAGTATTGTGTGAACTCAGCTAATGAGTTACTGTTTCTTCTAACTAAATACAGGCAGTCCATATTTAGCACACACAATATGGACTGGCAACTTGGTCATTAAGTGAAGCAGTCACCAAGTCAAACCATGGCTGTGTTTATGACCTTACCTCAGCTTTGTTTTGCTTTACAAACCTTAAAAGGTCATAAATATGAGGACCGGACACAAAATTATATTTTCATTGTGGTCACAACTGCAAACAATCCCACAAAAGGCAGTCATTGAATGAGGGCTACCTTATTTTGCTCCATGTTCAAGATAGCAATAGCAAAAATGTGGGAGCAGAAAATCAGGAGTAGATAGTCAAAGAATGCAGAAAATATATTATCTATTAATTTTTTATAAAGAAAGACAAATCCCCCTACAAATATTCACTATTTCTATCTTCTGAAAGCCAGAGAATCACTATTGGAGTAGTTGGATTAAATGAATCAATGTTCCCACTTACTAGGAAAATATTTTCATATGTATATGTATTTCCAATTGAAATTAGAATCTGAATGTGAGTATTAATAGTTTATTAAAATATATGTTCCATTATCCACCTTGAAACAGCTCATAGTAATTGCTGGTATTTTGTTTTAGCCAATTGTAAAAGAGATAGAAAAATTCGAGCAACAAATTGACTTCTTAAAGCAAAGCCAATTCCCGAAGAGTAATTTAGATGAATTGCCCTCAGAAAATCTGTGGCTGGTTCAAGACCACGCCTTCCTCAAGGTGAGCTTTATAAATTACATTGTATGTCTTGCTTCATTTACAATAAACAACTGTTGTAAAATTGCTTGACACTGTTATATTTCCATGATTAGATCCTTTCTAATAACCATAGGAGTCTCTATTTTTGTGTGTGTGTGTGTGTGTGTGTGTCTATTGAATCATGTTCTTGCTTCTCCAGAAGCAAGTGGCCACAGGATCCAGAATCTCTTCTACATTTGTTCTGAATTTGATTTCCTAACATGGCAAAAGAATAACAATATTGAATACATAAATAATAATCTTTAAATTATTTTTTAATTTAAAAACTAGGAAAATTTGGATTATATAAATTGCCCAGAGTCAGTTGGAGTGGGCGGCTATAGTAAGTTCAATGAAATATTTAAATTTAAATGAAATAACTATAATTTATCACTGAGAGCCAGTTTGGTGTAGTGGTTAAGGTGCTAGCCTAGGAACCAGGAGACAGTGAGTTCTAGTCCTGCCTTCCTGCCTTAAGTATGAAGCAAGTAGAATGACATTGTGTCAATCATTTTCTCAGCTAAACTCACCACAGAGGATTATTGTTATGTGAAAATGTATTGTGCATGTCCGCTGCATCTCTCTCTCTCTCCCTCCCTCCCCCCCTTGTTCGCTGCATTGGATTACTTATAAAGTAATAAAGAAGAAAAATCTAATAAATAATTACAGGTAGTCCTTGACTTACAACCATTCATTTAGTGACTGTTCGAAATTACGATGACACTGAACATTGTGACTTTGGACCAATTTTCACACAACTATTGCAGCATCCCCATGGTCACATAATGAAAATTTGGACCCTTAGTAACTGCCATGCATTTATGATGGTTGCAGTGCCCTGGGGTCTTGTGATCGCCTTTTGTGACCTTCTGACAAGCAAAGTCAATGGGAAAGCCTTAACAACCATTTTACTAACATAACAACTTTATTCACTTAAAAACAGTGGCGAAGGAGGTCATAAAATGGGCCAAATTCACTGCTGTTTGCTTAGCGATGGAAATGTTTGGCTCAATTGTGTCTGTAACTCAAGTACTACCTGTAAATGTATTTCTGTACTTCTGTATTTTTCTTTCATGGCTCTGTTCTTTTTGCAAAATGGGACTCTAAAATAGCATACTACTTATATCATTTTCTGAACATGATGACATATCCCTGATTCAATATACAGACATGTAGTGAAGAGCATGCTTATACATGCACAGGGATGATGTGGCTTGGCCCCACTGGCTCACTCGAGTGATAGGCCTTAAATTCTGCACTCACAATCCTTACTATTGCAACTTCCCACATTCTGGACTTGGGGTTCTGTCTGTGTGCTGTCACTATATCACTCTTCTCAGAAATATTTCTTCTCTTCATATTTTCTCAGGAGGAGGCAAGCCAAATTCCTTCTTTCTATCTTCTTGCCTTTCTGTAGGTAGCAGAGTGACTAAGTTGTGTGGCAGGCTAAATTCCCTGCCAGAATGTCTACAGACTTCAGAAGAAGGTATTATTATGTAATGTAAGGTTAAGGAGCTAAAAGTTGAAGAAAAATTGGAGAAAGGAATTTTCATAATTTTTCTGGACTTTGACTCTCAGCTAATGTTCCAGGCAGGAATATTCCATACTAGAACAACATATCATATAAAGAAATGGGATAGATCAATGACATACATTTTTAAAAGCTCTTACATCGTAACACTCTCTGCATTTCATTAAATGGCTATTTCCTCCAGTTTTTAACTGATAGTGCCATATTAGGAGGCCAGGTGTCTTATTGTGATGAAAGACAAAAGAGAAAAGCAAAGTGGAGTTTCCTCCACCTCTTTTTAAAAGCTCACCTGAGAGAGAGGAAACCTTCCTGTTTCTTAATGGTCATTCAGATTTTGACTTTCTTGGAGTTTTCTGACGTCAGTGTCTACATTGACAAGGTAAAATTTGATGAATTTTAAGTTTTTCTGATCCTCTTGTAATGTTTGTTTCCCCTTTCACTACAAAACACTAGGTATTAGTGCAGTGTTTATGATTCTGTTTATCAAAATACAAATCTTAACACTAGTATCCATGCTTTATTATCTGTTACATTCATTTAGAACTTAACATTATATGTTGCTCATGTTTAGGGAGATAGATTTGGACAAGAAACCATACTTGTATTCTTCTGTTTGAATAGACTTACCTCTTATTGTTTGTTTCACTTATTTAGTCACAATTGGATTTATGCATCCACAATGTCATGCTTCCATTTTTATGCCTAACCTTTATGGAAAACACATGCATGTGATTTGCCGTAGTGTATTCAACAGTTGTTTCAGAATGCTCTTCTGGGTTAGTCATATGAATTAGCTGGCGCCGCCCAAAGTGCTAATTGCTTTAAGATTTCTTTAGCTTGTCAGAGCTTAATTATATTGAGACTCAAAGTATAAACAAAAAGATGGCTCCAGAAGAGGTGAACATTTTCTAATCAGAGAAGTCAACTATAGAAAATGCAATGCAGAAATAAATTAAAAATCTGCCTGGTAGCATTGTGCACTCAGTCACTTTTTTAAAAAAGCTAAGAAAAGTAGAATGGATCATTTTTACTGTGATGGAGCTCAAACTGCTGAAATAGAATACAGAGTTTGGAAAAATCTGAATCCACCAAAACTATATCTGATGAAACCCATAAATATGTTAAATTACTGGTAAGTCTTGTTGGAATTTGGGGACAGCTTACAGAATTGATTAAAATTTCTACAACTTGAGACACCCCAACTCTCAGAATTTCCATTCAGCATAGTCATTGCTGCAAATTTGGGGAACTGAAATCCTCTTACCTGGAGTTTCCATGTTGGGAAAGAACATGAACACATTTTACAGGGGGACATTAGCAGGAAAAGTACTAGTTAGGCAAAGGGAGAGACTTTTCTCAACAGACCTGATCTTTGCACAATTCTGATATTCTCATTCACATATGACAGCCATTTGGAACCATACTATTGGAACCCTGCTGAGCTTTACAGATATGAAATTATTATTATTTAGATTGATTATAGTTACCCCACTGGATGGCTTACAACATCCAAAACACAATTAAAACATAACAGAGTATAATATCATAGACATAGAGGATAGTATCCTGGAGAAAAGCAACCATAATAACCAAAAAAATGCCACTAATATGCCAGACCCAGGCCTGAGAACAGAGCCAGGTCATAAGAGCTTTCCAAAATCCTAAATGAGTGGATACCATACATATCTCTTGGAGGATGCTATTCCAGAGTACCATCACCTTGAAGACTGTCCAGATAAAATTGCTTGGAATTCTTCCCTGATGGATCCAGTTTTGCTGCAGGTCTAGAGGAGATGACTGGAGAGGACTCTTGCCAAGTTATCTGGGAATGGTTTGAGCCCTTTGGACCTGAGGAAGTGCACAAGGTCCTTAAGACTGTGAGATCAGACACCTGCTCTTTTAGATCCATGCCCCTGCTGAGTTGTGATGCTGGCCAAATGACTTATCATGAGATGGGCAGCCATATAACATTAATAAATGAATAAATAAATTACATCCTCAATCTGGGGCCCGAACAATCACAGCCATAATCGCTGAGTCTTATATGGACTGGACTTTGTTCTCCATATTCTTCACTTAACACCCTCCAGATACTGAGTTAGTATGGTGACAGCTTCATTTGCATAGTCCACAGTTGAGATGCATATTTGTCTGTCATCATGTAATAATGAAACCAACCCCATGTGACAGATGAACTCACTTTATGAGTTAGCTGCATGTAGATGTTAAACAGCAGTGGAGGAAAGTGTGGTATCATGTGATACACTAAACATGACCTCACCCAGCAATTTCATGTTGATATTAAACAATAATGGGGGAAAGTGGTGTGTGCCATGACAAACTCACAAGCCTGACCTCCTCCCTCCTGTCAACTCTGACTGGAAATGACCACCGAAGAAGGAGGTGATCCACTGCAAAATAGTTCCCCACATTCTTAACACCCATGGTTGATGGTTTCAGAAGACACTGAAAGATCAAGGAGCACAAGGATGGATGTACCATTCCCATTGTGAATCTGCCAAAGTAACTGACAAGCCAACCAAGATTGACTTCATGCTTTACCATGGTCTGAAATCTTACTGAATCAGGTTCCGATAATTCTTTTCCTTCAAGTTCCTGTGTATATACCTGCCATTTGATCAATTTCTCCACAACATTTTCCACAAAGGGCAAACTGGAAATTAAATTATAAATATCCAGGATAGAGGATTCCAGCAATGGTATTTTGAGAAGGAGATGCATCACTACCTTCTTCAAGGCCGGAGGGAAACCCCCCCACTTTTCTGCTCCTTCAAAGATCCCAATCTCTGACTGCCTCCCAAAGCCAAGGAACCAGGGTTTGACAAACAAGTTGCTGAGCTGACAGTTTGTGGGACTATGTCTACTTCCTCAGGAGTCACAGGAGTCAGTGTAGATAATTGAAGAAGACTGTGCCCCAGGCAACTCACTTCGATCTGCTAAGTTGGAGGCCAACTACAAGCAAATCCAAATATCTTTATTCATTAAATAGCATGAATCACAACCTGGTCCTGTTATTTCATGCTGAAGTTTGTAAGCAGCAAGAAATGGAATAACAGATTGAAATGAAAAAGAGTAGCCCAAACATTTTGAAGCTGAGAGAGATAGAAAAGACGAGTTACAATTAGTTCATGTGACCTGTGTGCTAGATCTATATCCTGACAATCCACTAAAATTGTACTCACTGGGAATGCTTTTGGCCCTCAAATTACACCGACACTAGCAAATCTTCCTGTAATATGGATAGCATACAGCCCTAATTAAAGTAGATAATTTAATTACTCCTTTATTAAGTTGATGGATATCCACCTTATGCAAACAATATTTGGCAAGGTTGCCAGCACAGATTAGGAGTAGAAGGGTTACCTGTACTTTATTAGGATATGTTTTTGTGGTCTTGTATGAAAACAATTCACTTTTGCTAATTTTCCAGTTTTTCCCACTTGAAATAGGAAAAATGTTTTAAGAAAAGAAAAAGCTCTTCCAGGGAGGCAGGAAGTGATGCTTCTGTCTTAATTAACCTACTTTGCATAGTATTATGAGTAAACTCCATGCTATCTGTCACACTCCTGACCACTTGCCCTTCTGGAATTCAGCTCCCAAATTCAGGCAGACAGCTATGAACTGTTCAGAGTGTTGTTCAGTTTCCAAATGTCCCTCTAAGATATGGCTGGCTGCATACAGATCCAGAAGGCTTTACGTTTTGTATTGGGTCACTTGGCTTGGTTTTCAGCTGTGCTAAGGAAATGCTTTAGTGCAAAGAAGGCACCCAAAGAAAATCATGCAAATCATGTTACAGTAAGATGTCACAAGCTGTTCACAATTTTCTTTCATGTTCCCATTTTTATGAGATATGTCATGTCTCAATATTATTGTTCCGTAGGATGAGGAGGTGGAAGGAGTAAAGCAACAGATTGCCCTATTATGCCAACAGAAAGAGGATATTCTAACAGCTATGAAGAATGCCTTAGTGGAACTTCATCAGAATCAAGAACCGCCAGAAACTGAGGACAGTGACTTAGAATCACCAGAGGAAAATGGAAATGCTGTTGAGTTGCAGGTAAGTTCATATTCATTCTTATTTCTCTCAAATGGTTTCATAGAAATACGGTTTTGTTTTATTTATTTATTTATTTATTTATTTATTTATTTATTTATTTATTTACTAACTATTTGGTCTTATATGCCGCCCTCTCTCCCGAGGGACTCAGGGCAGCTCACATAAAAACAACCATACAAATTACAAAATGTTAAAAAGGAATTAAACCAAATTCAACCAAATAATCATTAAAACCCACTAACAAACATTTAAAATATTAAAACAACCCCCCCTCAGTCCAGGCCGGCCTGTTCGAATAACCAAGTCTTTAGGCCGCGGCAAAAGGAGCGAAAGTTTTAATTTCCAAAGATACAGGGTGGCCACCAAAACAGGTATCCTTTTGTTGTTTTTATCCTCAGTTACTCAGAGCATGTGGAAGACCTTCCTGCATGGCATGCTGTCGTTTTGTTATGCATTTTTGTTTGTATATACCACACCATTGTCTGAAAGATAGGGGTGAATGTATGATCAACACTGTTTCTTGGCTGTAGAAAATCAGAAAGAAAAACCCTAAGAGATTAGAATTCAGCATTTAGGAGGAAATTAATTTTGGATTTAAAAATTATATTCTAATTATATTCTAATGAACAGAGTTTCAGTTCTTTTCAGCTTGTTAGAAAATGAAGGCTTTTTAAAAAACTGTAACTCAAAAGAAATGAAAATCTTACTTTATGCAATGATACTGCCCAAAACCAGTACATATATATTAGGAGGGATTATAGGGCCCAGATTTCTCAGTTGGAATTCAATATATATCTGAAATGTAACAAAGATAAGTTTTTTCAGCCACTACCCATTTGATGTTCTATGGCCATTCACAGTTCAGTCTCACTTTTGGTGAAATTTTGCCTGTTGTGGAAGCCAACTTTAGGCTGCTATCTGCTAGCAGAGTATAAAGACAGCTTTTAATCTAAATAGAGACCATTCACTGCATGCTGCTTTATTTTTAATCACTCAAATGAACAAACCAATTAGAAATATTAAAAATCATTCATGGGTTGTTTTAGCTGAACCATATTTAAGGGTTACCAGTAATAACGGGTTGTGGGTTTTTTTTGGCAATTATTCAAGTCATTGAAAACTTGATTAGCAATAAGATGATTCAAAGTATTAATATCCACATTAACTCATAAACTGTAAAATGCATACATGAAGGTTGGGTACATGTATCTGTGAGAAGCTATGGTATTTTCAAACTGGGATTATTCCAGAATGCAAATATATTGTGAAAATAGTATTCAGAATTATTCTTTCATCTCAGCATCTTCCAATTGTATCTTGAAACTTTCTATGCTATATGGACTACATTTTAAATATGATTACATTTAAAATTTTTTAAAAAGGAACCAAGCCAGGATATGAGACAGATTATATAATAGTTGGGGTTTTTTTAAATTGAATTCTGTAAAGAAAAGATCAGAATATATATCTAGTGACAGTGTTGAAAATCATAAAAATGAAAGACCTCATCATTATATAAAAACGTTAACTTAAATAATTGGGAGAAGAAGGGTAACTCTCTCATAAAGTATGTATTAATAGTTTTCTATTAAACAATAATCTGAATACCTTTAAGGCAGTTGCAAAAGGATTTTTCTAAATTTATATTTTAGCCTTAAAGTAGGAATACATTGCCATTACATTTAAGTTTTGCTAGAAATGCAGTGGGATTTTAAACCACCAGTTTATGTCATTGTTATTCTGAGTTAAGTAGTATGAAACATCAACAAATAAAGATATTTTTTTCTGGAATAATTATTTCATATTATTTTAATGAAACTGAAACCCATATTTTTATAGATTTCCATAGGTAACACTAAAGACTATGGCATACATGAGACTAACTTAGTTAATTAAGTAATCTAAGAGAAACCTTGCAGGAGGGAATTCCTGCCCTGGAGAGTGGAATTGGAATAGATGTCATACATGGTTCCCTTCCACCTTGTGTTTTTGTCAAAATAAAATAGATGTTAAATAAAATGTAGAACAACTTAATATAGCTATAAAACAAACAAGTGCAGGGATCTGAAAAAGGTGTTGTAACTGAAGGAATAAAAACATTGGACAGGAAACTGATTCCTGTCACATTATATGAGATCATGCCTACAAAACTACTTAATTTGATTATTTCTTACTATTTCTGAGAAGCATGCATTGTTACATGTCAGATGGAACATATTTAAGGGCTGCTGTAATAACTGGGGGGTTTCTCTCTCTGCATGCTACAGCCCAAAAAGCGAGGCTCCCTGGTTCTTTTACCTTCCTTGGTTGAGGAAGCAGAAGACAATTCATTCCACAATGAAGTAAGTACACCATGGAATATAATGGAGCTGAGTCTTATTAGAGAAATAAAAGGAGGCAGTGAAAGTGAGCAAGTTAGTCATGGCAAAGTACTGATAACTTTGGGAATGAGCAGCATGGTCAGAATTGTCTTTTTAAATGCAGATTTTGATTATGGCAGTATTATAAATGTGAGTTTTGAGTGGCTCCCACATGTACGTCATTAGGAAATTATTGGGGATCTGTTTTTCTCACAGTCTCTGGTGACAGGATGATTATGGATCATCTTTTTGTTTTATTCTTTATTATTTTGATCTGATCTGTTTTGGCTTTGTTTTTGGCATTTTGCCCTTCGGGTCGGTTATCTTAGTTACATGTTTTTAGTTGTGAGCTGCCCAGAGTTGTTTAAGAGTTAACAGATAACAGATAATAACAGATAACAGATAATCAGAGTTGGAAGGGACCTTGTAGGTCATCTAGTCCAACCCCCTGCCCAAGCAGGAGACTTACACCATTTCTGACAGATGGCAGTCCAATCTCTTCTTGAAAGTCTCAAGTGATGGTGCTCCCATAACTTCCGAGGGCAAGCTGTTCCATTGGTTGATTGTTCTCACTGTCAGAAAGTTTCTCCTTATTTCCAGGTTAAACCTCTCCTTGTTCAGTTTCCATCCATTATTCCTTGTCTGGTCTTCGGGTGCTGGGCAGCTTATAAATTATTAAATCAACATAAATAAAACCATCCCACACAGGACTGAACTTAAGGATTGTTTGCAAAAAAGCTTTCAGTAATAGCAAAAACTGCTGCTTTATTTTGCAACCTTTCAAAAATATTTGTGAAAAGATGTAAATTGTTTGCCCGTTGATCTCATTTTGATGAATGCATTCAAATCTGTTCTGTTTTTGGTAGATACAAAGGATGCATCTACTATCGGTGAGGAAGGGAGTTTTAATTTGAGGTTGCAGTGCAATCTGTATCTCATTGTAAGAACCGTGGTGGGACATTGGTTAGAATGCAATAGTGCAGGCTCATTGCTTACTGCCAGGAGTTCAATTCTGACTGGCTCAAGGTTGACTCAGCCATCTATCCTTTCATTGTCAATAAAATGAGGATCCAAATTGTTGGGGGCAATATGCTGACTCTGTAAAACACTTAGAGGGGGCTATAAGGCACTATGAAATGGTATAGAAGTCTAAATGCTCTTGCTCTTGTTGTAGCTCTTCTGCAAGTCCCCTGTGTTACTTTTGAAACAAAATGTGACTGAAATGTCTGGCAGGCATCTTCAGCTAAAATCTCCATTGCCACATATCTAACTTAAAGAAGCAGGCTGTATGTAGCTTTAGAGAAGCCATCTAAAATAAAATCTAGTACCAACTGTTTTTGGTGTCTGCACTTTAATTTTATATACAGAATATTTTCCAACAATTGTGAATTGTTTTTATTAACTATTTAATTTCCCAGAGGTGCTTTATCAGAACAAGAAGGAATGCATAGGCAGAAATTTATAGTTTTTTTCTGACTCTAAATATGGACAATAAAACTTAATAACAATTCACAATATGGACAATCTGTGAACAATATTGCTGCAGTTTTTATCATCCCTATGAGCTTCAGAATGATCCTTTCTTAAGATTACTTGGTGGCTTTGTTTCCAACTTTTGCAGTTACATTGGTAGTTGAACACCTAACTTTGGGTGGCCGCAACTTTCAAGTTAGAATCTTAGCAGTATGCAACTTCATAGGGGAAAAAAAGCTTTCACTTTCTTTATAGGAGGTGGATACTGATACCACAAAGGCCATGTCCAGTGAAGACTCTCTTGACATTCCAACCAAGGTAGGTGTCCATGGCTATTAAACTGTTAAAAATTTAAATTGCTCTTTGGAAATATAATGATTTGCTACTTAATATTGGAAAACTAAAATGATAAGAAGCAAATTATTGTCCAGCTATTGATATATATGTTGTATTCAATTGTAAATAAATCATAAAGAGTTTTCCCCAACCTGGAGCTTTCTAGAGGTGTTGACTTCAAGCTATGACCCTCCTTAGCCAGCATCTTGAGAAAACTTGGGTTAATTACAATTTCTACACAATATTCAGAGCAATTATATTCAGATCCTCTGTATATTGGTCTAATATGATCTGATCCAATAGTACATTCTGGACTAACTAAAACAATGTAATTTATTTTCTTGAGATATAATAATAATCATGATGAAAGGATTCAGTAGGTGGATAAAAATGCCAAAATCAATCTGAATATCTGGTTGACTGGGCGATGAACCAAAATAATTACTGTCATTATTTATGATTCCTTACAGTTTTAAAAGAACTACCCAAAAGCACATGGTCCTATATTATTAAAAGCATCATAAAATAGAATTATATCATGCACAATAGCACTAATTAAAACAAATAGTAGAGGATAAATAAGAGTAAAGTCTAAAGGGACTAAAATAGTTTTTTTTAGAATGCCTGGGAAAAATAAAACAGTTCATTATCTAGCACTTGAGAAAAATACTGCAGCCGATGACGGACATATCTAGGGAAGGAGCCCTAAGGAGTGCCACTACTGAGAAAGCCCAAATCTAATGACTACCAGATCCCCTCATCTGGCAAGAGAATCTGCAAAAGGACCCCAGGCAGGACTTAAAGTTCAAAGAAGGTTGTATATCCACTTTTCCAGCTACAAATATTTCAGCTGTTGCACCCATGAAACACAAGACATTATTACTGACTTGGGAGAATGCTGAAATGCTTTAAAAAAGGTTGGGGAGGAGTAGAAAGAAGGGGGAATTAAGCATACTTGCTTGTCACAAAATGCTAAAGGAATCTTGGGGGAAGGAAGAGTGGAATGACATTGTTTACAAACTTCATTTGACAACCTTCCCTTTTGTGAAGAAAGAACATTTATTTTCCTTTTCTGCTAGGTTTTTATTTTATTGTTTTTAATGTTAGAATAAATGCCTTTTTGAGACCAAAGTTCAAAAGCAATATGTAAATATTTACTCTGGGGCCTACGTTCCAGCTTTGAAATGCAGTGCCTGGAATCTTACCTGACAAGCACTAGAAAAACACCTTTCTGTAGATCCTGTGGGATAGCATTTAATAATAAGCTATGAATCAGCCGGCTTCCTGTTTCGTCAGCCCTACCTGTGGAAATGCAAATGAGTTGCTAAGAAGCCTGTTGTGCCAGATCACATGTTGTTGCTGGTGGCCGAGATTACTTTTTCTTTCTTTTTTTCTTTCTATCTTTCCTTTTTTAAATGTATATATACCTATATTTAAAAAAATCCCATTTGGCAAAGTGTGAGAATGCATGCTGCTTCCTGAGCACATGCTCGCTGCTTTAGGTCTCATATATCCTGGAGAATCCGGCTGTTCTTTCTTTCAGGGCAAATCTTCCACCCAACTCACCAACCCTCCCGAGTGCTTATGGAGATCACTGAGCAACACAAAGGCAACCAAGGACACGGTTAAGTCTGACTCCGAGCCAGCTCAGGTCCTCCATGTGTGCCAGACTCAGATTGCTGAGCTGGAGCTGTGGCTCGATCAAGTTAAAGAGTCTCTAGGATCGGAAGCCCAGATCTGTCAAATGCAGCAGTCGGTGGAGCAGCATCTAGCTGCATGCCAGGTAAGAGGAAGAACTGGCTAAACTTCACCACTGCTTTCTGTAAACCATGTGTTTTCTTTAAAGTCACTCCACATGGTACCTAATGTTTCCACTGCTTTTACTTCTTGTTCTCTTCGAAATGCCCCTTTAGTTAGATGGGTTAATTTTAAGGGGCGTAGCTAGATTAGTTTCCCAATGCTCTTGATCCAACCAATCTCTGCTAACTTGGACAGGCACTACAAGACAAACAATCTCAATCTTGTTTCCATCTCATTCGTAAACAGGAATGGGCAGAATACAGACTGGGGTCTATTAGCCTGATATTTTATAGCTGATCAACAAGTGTTTCCAGTTCCCAGTTATTTAGCAGTAGCAGCAACAATATATTTCCCATCTAAAAGGAGCTATGAGGTAATTAAGTTTTGGAATAATCAGGACTGTGAACTCAGTTTGGTGCCGATTATGAAAACTAACTCCTACACAAATATTCTGAAGGCAGTGTGATACATTTGGAAAAACACATATTGGCTGCTGCTTCTATATCTCTCAGGCCCAAAAGTGCTAAAACTCCGATACCATGCAGATACAATAAGAAGTTTTGTCCTAATTACAAAATGCTGACCTTGTTGTCCCCTGATTAGGAGTCCTCCATGCAACGTCCAATTATAAGGGCATGAAATCAATAATCCAGCAACCTGGAATTCCAGTTAAAAAGCACTGCCAAGATTCTAGTCAGCATTACCATAAATATGAATTTTAAACTTCATGGACAGTGCCAAATGAAATATGATGACCTTAATTAAGTTGCTAGCCCTTATTGTGACAAAGGTGGATAAACTACATGAAAGTACCAAATGAAAAATCCTAGACTATTTCCAGGACAAGAGTCCACTACCTGATGATTGCACTGTACTCCAAGCTAGATGAAAAATTCAGGCAAAGATACCTTAGTATATATTTGAAGCCTGTCACATTTCAAGGAAGTAGGTAGAAGGGTGTTTGTGTTTAGCTTATTTTTGTTAAGATTTTTTAAAGCACAAAACGAAAGTATACCTTCATTGAGAAATTAAATGAAAATGTCAAACATTGTTACTTCTTTTGTGGGGGTTAATGGATGCTGAAATACTAGGTATGAGGGTTTTTGTGGATTTTTTAAAACACAGTTTAAGAAGATGATTGAAAATATTGATAAAAGTTTCTATTGTTTCTGGACAATTTCCTACAAAAAGAATGTTTCAGAACAAATTACTTAGATTTACAGCAAATTACTTATAGTAGGGCTTTTGTACTAAGCCTCACCAAAGTGACTTTTGAAGTGGAAGGAAAGAGAACTGGAACAAGAATACTTAAACTTTATCGTTCATGATATTTGGGGAAGTAGTGATAAAGAATTTGGATTCTAATGTTTTTGTATGGACCTCAGAACAAACTGCACAATTCTCTTTATCTCATCTTTTATTAGATAAGCAAAGTCTCTGACGTCTCTTGTGATGAGTAAGATACAGGATGGCAAAACCCCACTAAAAGGGAACACTTCTTGCTCTAGCCTACCTTCTAAAGATACTTAATGAAAATAATAAGGGCTCTATAAAAAAGCTAAGAATTATGAGCCTATACTCAATTCACCTCTGCATTTGAAACCTGCTTCTAGATATCCTAAATTATTACAGAAACACACTTCATGGTTTCAGAGAAGCTGTCATGATCCTGAGTCATTTGCCCCCATGACTGATCATTGGGCTGAGCATGTCAAAAGAAAGTAATATTTTTCTATTGCTTGGTGATTTTGAAAATGTTATCCACGGATCATGAATATGGCTGCTGCCCTTATTTTCCCTCACACTGTGCTTTCCACAGTTCTTTAAACTTGGCTTCCAGGCCTCTTGCTGTCCCATTAGACCATCTGACCATTTTCCAAGTGTCCTTAACATGGACATTCTGCTCCTGTTAGCCAACCCAGTGTGGTCACTCTGTGTGGTACCTTTTTTCTCTTTCACATGTGCCCCTGTTGTCAATCTTTCTGGCAGCAACCTTGTGAAATGAAGGTTGGGGTGATGTTATTCTATGAAGAGGAAACAACCACCACCTAGAAAGTAACAGTACAGTCAAACAGAGAAGTGCAAATGTTTCAAGTCCATTAGCGCTCTCAATCAGAATGTATTTTTAGGCTTGGGTCCTGCTCCTTTTCAACACACCTCCTCTAGATAGAATTTGCCTAGGGCAGAGTTTCTCAATCTTAGCAACTTTAAGATGTATGGATTTCAACTCCTGGAATTCCCCAACCAGCCAATCTAGCTGAGAATTCTGGGAGTTGAAGTCCACACATCTTGAAGTTGTGAAACACTGGCCTGGAGAATGTGTATGCTGAAAGTCTTCCAGGTCAAGGAGAAGGATGGTGGGAAAGGATCAGAGGAGAACATTCTCCCCCAGGGAGCCCCTTGAATGAAACAGCTGGCCCGAGCAGCAAGATTGGTCCTTTCCTAGTGATCTTTCAGAAACTTTTTAAAAAGTTGTTGGAGATTGAAAGAGCAGAGTGAAATGTGGGAATGCTTGTCTTGGATAGAATGAGTGTGCTCTGGGTTCATTATGGTATTATAATAGGTTCTACAGTGTTACTTGTTTTATTGGCTCTTTGGCTTTTTAAATTGATAAAAATCAACCAGATTAATGCAGTGTAACAGCTGCAATGATTCATAAATATGTGAAAGGGGAAAGTCAGGAATGAAAGGAAATCATCTCAGGTGGACATTTACAGAAGAGTTGTAGGATGAAATTGGCACACCAATATCACTATATGAGGCCAGCCTTCAGATTTCTGGGATGTATGGCTCTTTTCTTTTTCTACTAGAAAAATGAGATCCGCAATATATGTAATAAAAAAGACAGTTCCTCTGAATGTATGCTTAGCTGAGAATTTTGTGACAAGTACATGAAATGCATAAATTACTATTTCTTGATTCTTTCCTCCCCCATATTGTCAGAAGCCTCAGGCGGGAGCAGGAAAGGGGGTCACTTTTAGATGGGCCTTTCCAGGCATTGGAGCTGTCAGCCTTTAAGCTTTAGGACGCTAAATAAATAAATGTTTTGTGAATGATTAACTGCTTGGCTTCTCAGGTGATGTTAACAGAAATCGAACAGAAAGTCATGTGGTTATTGGAGGAGTGCAAAGGCACAGCCACTAGCAATAGCTCAGGCCTCGAACAAGAAACAGAGAACCTTTCCTTGAACCTTAAAAATGTGAAGTGCAAGTTGGAAAAAGTCCAGCGCATGCTCCAAGGGAAATACACAGAAGAACAGGTAAACTGAAATGTCAAGAAACTTGAGTAATTATGCTGCCTGACTGCCAACAACTCTTATTGAATTTACTTAAAGCAGACTTCCTCAATCTGATGCCCTTCATTTATGTGGATTTTAGACTCCTAGAATTCTCAGTATGGGGGAATTCTGGTAATTGAAGCCCACTTATCTGGCAAGCATGCAGCTTGGAGATAACTGGTGGAAAGGGTGTGTATATGTGTATAATATATCCTGCATAATAATTATGACTGCAGGTAATTCCAGCCTTCGGAAACTTGGAGCCTTGTATGCATCTACTCTGGGATTGCAGTTCCTGAATTCCCAACACATTTGAAGAGCCCTAAGTTGGGGAAGGGCTAGCCTGTATTACAATTACTTGCATCTTCAGCTCTACTTAATGTTATATCTATTGATCAGAAAATCATGCATTATTATTTTGCTGAAAAGTGTATGTCTGCCATGTAGGTTTGTAGATGGAGAAAACGTAACAGTTGCCTTTCTTAAATAACCTCAGGGACATCAATAACAAAATAGCTCATTACCTGTAGCAATTCTTTCCTGTATTGTGCTTCTTTCTCTGTAGTTTGTTTCTAGCATGTGGCATTCAAAGGTAAACCATCGTTCAGTATAGAGATGGGTTAGATAGAATTCACAAGGGTTGCAATGTTGCAAAAGATTGCAACATTGAATATTCCAGTTATGTATTTGTTTTAACAATTTCAAATAGCCATTCATTTCAAATGGTGATTCTGGGTGGTGAACAATTATAAAATCAATTAAAACCAGTATAAACATTATACACACACACATATTCATTCATTCATTCATTCATTCATTCATTCATTCATTTTCTCCAGATGTTGTATTTCCCCCCAGATCTGCAGCTATTGTCCCTTTTCTGCTAATGGTATTGTTTTGTCAGCATAAGAATGTATATTCACATAATTATTTTGCTAATCATTAAGAAAAAACCACAATAATTTGAGCTGTTTACAAGCAGCTTCGGCTTATAAGCATGAAATGGATGTATTCAGACTGAAAAAAAGCTCTTTTTAAATAAGGAACAAAAACACTGAGTCAGAGAGAGTACAAATGGAACATTAGCTCTTTGCTATTGGGCCTACCTCCCTGGTTCCTTATGATTGTCTGTTCATAAGTGCCCATAATTGGATTTAGTTCTCTGCAAAAAAAATATCCTTGTGCTTAGAGATGACATGGCCTTGGTGATAATGTATTTGGGGCAAGAATAGCAACAATTATTAAAACTATTTTGAAAACCATTTTTGAAGCGTTGCATGAAAGTGCTCCAGGATTGCCTCGTACAGAGTCTCCTTTGCTTCTGGGGAGTGGGGTGGGGAGGTGGGAAGAGAAGGAGAGAACTTGGTTGCAGCAGCAGGAATGAATAAATGAGCAACATGGACTTTGATAATGAAACTGAAGTATCTTCACATGGCCTCCAAGCTGCCTCAGAAGAAGAAAGTTGATAATGAGGAATAAAAATATTATTTCACTTCTCTGTCATCACTGCAGGCTGCCAGAGAGTTCCATGTTTGATTTAAAATGGTTCCCCAAGCAGATATTTGTGTACATAATAAAGTCAGGCTCAAGCATAGTGTACAGTGGTGGGCATGTCTGGCAGGAAAAAAGTCCCAGATTCAATTCATGTATTTCCAGAGAAACTCCTGCCTCTTGACAACTCCTGTCAGTCACTGTCAACAGCATCGGAGTTGGTGGATCAGAATTCTGACTCAATATATGGCAGCTTCCTGCAATTCTAACATACTGTGTTCAACCAGATTTGGTGAATAACATGAATACAAGGATAGGAATTTAAAGGAGAGAAGCTGTGGGTAGTAAGCAGCATGAAGTCCTTCCCTCAGTAGTTGCTTTTTGCCTGTTATCCTTTCCCTACTATCCATCTGTCTATCTTGGCCAGCCTTCTTGTCTTTCTGAGAGGAAAGTGACAGGAGTAGAAAGGCTACAGGGAGAAGCAGCAAGATGAGGAATGATTAAGAACCTCCTGTTTCTCTCCTCTTATTCTTTTAGCAAAGGAAAGTGTTTCCTAGTCCTTTGCAATCATTTTTTCTGTGCATATTTTCATCAGAGAAAAGTTCTTACATGTGTATTTTTACTGTGATCCTTCTACTCTTATTAAAAAATGATAGCATAAGAACTTATAAAGTGCATGCATGTTTCTAGTTTAGTTTCTAGTTTTATTGGATTTCTATGCTGCCCCATCTCCCAAAGGACTCGGGGCGGCATACAATCATAAAAACAATATAAATATAAATACTATACAATTTTAAAAAGAGATTAAACATGAAACCCAATAATCTGAATTAAAATAACACTATTCAATTAAAACCCCCATCCCGCTCCTCAGCCCAGGTCGGCAAGTTGGAACAATCATGTTTTCAGGTCCCGCCGGAAGGACTGGAGGTCGGGAGCCACCCGAAGCTCCAGGGGCAGCTGGTTCCATAGGGTGGGTGCTCCCACAGAGAAGGCCCTACCCCTGGGGGTCGCCAGCCAACATTGTCTGGCCGATGGCACCCCAAGGAGGCCCTGTCTGTGAGAGCGCACAGGATGTTGGGAAGCCGTTATTGGCAGCAGGGTCTC
Source organism: Naja naja (assembly GCA_009733165.1). NCBI lineage: Eukaryota > Metazoa > Chordata > Lepidosauria > Squamata > Elapidae > Naja > Naja naja. Next base: position 341,815,154 of record CM019148.1, on the reverse strand, counting down.
CCTCAAGTATCCCGGTCCTAAGCCATGTTCTCTCTATATTTATAATACAAAATGCAAGCTTCTTCTAAAAATAGTATTCTTTCTCTTTGAAGATGAGCACTAATGAAGAGACCTCTGTCAACTTCCCACAGCCACTTCATTTGGACTCCTCTAGTTCATTTCCAAATGGGACCTCAGAGAGACCTCTGTTTATTAGACCAAATGGTTTTCAGCATAAACAGGTAATTTTTCTTTTACTTATTTATTAATTAAATTACATACCATCCATCTCATTGTCCAAGGCTTTTCCTCTTATTTGTTTGTTTGTTTGTTTGCTTATGAGAATTTATATGGCTGCCTACTCACTCTCAGTGACTCTGAGCAGCTTACAAAAAGTAAAAACCCAATATACAAACAGAAACAACAACAACCCCCCCCACAGCCCCCTGGCAATAAAATCAGATAGGCCACTTGATGGGCTCCATTCCACTCTTGGTTTCCTAGGCCCGTTGGCAAAATGAGGTCTTTAGGGCTTTGTGAAAGAGTGTCAAAGTGGGGGGCAATCTAATCTCCACTGGGATGATGCTCCAAAGAGATGGAGCCACCATAGAGAAGGCCCTTCTTCTGGGTCCTGCCAGATGTATCTCCTTAGGAGAAGGGATCCACAATATTCCCTTCAGGTAATCTGTTCCTAAGCTAGTAAGCACCAGGATCTTGAATTGTACTCAGAAGCAAATCAACAGCCAATGCAGCTCCCACAGGAGGGGAAACACATGTGCATATCTGGGCCTGTACAGAACTATGTGCATTTTGAGTCAATTGGAGCTTCTGAATACTTTTCAAAGCCAGCCCCATGTAGAATGTGTTGAAGAATGGGGGCTGATTAGGGCGTGACTGACTACTATGAGCAGGCATTCAAGACCAGAGATCGCAATTCTCCATGGACCAAAGAACAAATCCATTTCTTATAAAAGAAATGGGGAGCCCACTCATTATTTCAACTGATTTCTGGCCCATGGATGGTGAAAATGTTGGGTATCTTTAACCTTGCAAAGGATTGTTTTTACTTCTTAACCCCACTGTCCCAGTCCCAACAAAATAAAATGCAAGTCTGATGATACTGACACTGCAAATTCTGGGGAAATCAAACATGCCCGTTGCAGCCTTAGGCAGAACACAAAGGCAAAATACAACCTGCATGTTGAAAAATAGCTTTCTCTTCCCTTCCCTTGCATGTCAATTATTGTGGGCTAAGTAAAACTGCATCTAGAGCTTCTAGGATAGACAGCCATACCAAATTGAGTAAATGTAATTATATAATGTGGTGGGATTGGTCCTCAGAGAGCCTCACTTTCAGTTTCTTGCAGTTACCTCTTCTGAATTTTGATCTCAGGAAGGCAATAAACAATAAATGAACATCTAAATTTGTTGGTTCCCAATTTGATTCCTACAGCATCTTAGGATGAAACAGTATAAGGCATTCTTGTTGTCAAACACCTACTTCTTACAGTTCAATTTTCTTAACTTTGTTTTTATTTCTCCTGAAGGAACTGCTGTTAAAGCTGTCTGAGCAAGACAATCTCATTGACTTCCTAGAAGTATACATGGAGAAAATTCAGCCTCAACCTAAGCCCAACAGAGTTCTGGAACTACAAACAAGGTACAGTTGGAAACACCTCTCCCCTTTGGCTAATCTCAAAAACTAAACATGATTGGACCTTGTTAATACTTGAATAGGATACCATTAGAACTTCAAGTCTGCACACAAGATTTTAAAAATTGAAAAATATTTTGCAAGAAGACAGTGGTTCAGTGCCTTCCATGCTATTGCTGAGAAAATGTCATTGCCATGGCCATGTAATCACCATAGGCATGTTCAGCTCAAGAGAACCAAATATAATATAATGCAGAATGGCTTGAAAGAGGAGTTAGCCGAAACTTCTTTTCTTCACTTTTTAACTTTTCATCACTACAAATATAGATAACCAATTATGCTCCAGATCTTAGGATTTCAATTCCGATTAGATCTAACCAACATGGCCATTGATAAAGAATTGTGAGAATGTTACTCCAAAATATCTGGAGAAGCCAAAGTTGTCTATCCTGCTTTTAATGAACTTATATTAGAATCATAATGGCTTATGCTCAAAACAGCATCTGCTACTTTCTTTTTTCCAACTACAGTAATAAACCGAGAACCCATGTGATAGCATAATGTGACATAACATAATCTTGGCTTATTGCTGGAAAAATAGAGAGAACCTGAAGTTGCAGTTTTCAGTGGCAATCATATATGCCCCATTTCTTCATTTCATCTCTATATCTGTATTAGAAGCAGAATGCCGATATATAGTATATTAAGTTTTCAATGTGATCCAGGAATTATGTTCTGCAATATATTCACCAATGTCTCCTTTTTGTTGCCTTTCACTACATTTGCTTACTTATAATGGGATATGATGCAAATCCAGCAATGAGGCAGTCAGTTCAGGAAATGAGCCTCTTGGATTGACTCCAAAGGACCAAACAGGTGATAAATGGCAATATTTACAAGAAGAACTGCTACTCAAGAAGAATGCTCCTCATTGTCAATTGGATGAACTTCAGGTTAGTATATCATCTTTATCCTTACTCACTTGCAGATCAAAAATATAAGAAGCATCACACAAGCACCTTCAGGTGTTAAAAGCAAATGTGAGGGAGCCATGCATGTGTTGCCCCATATGGCCACAATATTGTGGCAACCACAATCGATCCATCTACCCCAGCATACTTTTTATGAATGCAGAGTTTCTATTCTCAGAAGATTTAAAACCTGCTGTTTGAGTGGATCTGTCATTCCACAATATGATGATGATCTAGTTTTAAAAGTATATTTGTTTTTACTTTAAAAAATAATATTATATAGTAGTCTTGACTTATAATCACAGTTGAGACCAGAATTTCTGTGATTAAGCACTTACAGTTGTTAAGTGAATCATTCTTGATTTTATGACTTGTTTTGCCATGATTATTAAAAGAACAACTGCAGCTGTTACATGAATTACATGGTTGCTAAGCAAATCCAGCTTTTCCCATTGACTTTACTTATTGGAAGCCAGCTGGGAAAGTCACAACTGGTGATCACTTGATCCCTGGATGATGCAACTAAATACATGACAAGGGCCCAAAATTTGATCATGTGAGAAAAAGTCATATGTCATATATGTGAGGTCAGATCATATATCACTTTTTAAAGTGCCATTATAACTTCAAACGGTCACTAAGCAAATGGATGTAAGTTGAGGGCTATCTTGCGGGGGGAGGGTTGCCTGACACTATCTGTATGTCATCATGAATTTAACCTGGAGCACTTGTCTAAACATGTTTTGTTTTCTTCCCAAATATTAGATCTCTACCAAAATAAATATTCTGCCCCTGGGTGCTACATCGAGTGTGAGAACTCCAACCATTGAGGAGCTAAAAACATACACAGCACAGCTTGACAATCTAAGCCAGAAAGCTTCTACTCAGGTACAGGTACTAAAGGCATTTCTCTGAGTTATATAAGTAGCCACCAGGGTGGTTGAATAGGATCTAGCTTTGGAATCATGAAATATCTACTTTCAATGCACTAAAAATAAATGTTTCCCTTGTCCAGTCATGTCCAATTCTAGGGGGCAATGCTCATCTCCGTTTCTTGGCTGAGGGAGCCATTACCTATAAAATGACTGTAGAATAGAATAACAGATTTGGAAGGGACCTTGGAGGTCTTCTAGTCCAACCTTCTGCCTAGGCAGGAAACCCTATACCACTTCAGACAAATGGTTATTCAATCTCTTCTTAAAAACTTCCAGTGTTGGAGCATTCACAACTTCTGGAGGCAGGTTGTTCCATTGGTTAATTGTTCTAACTGTCAGGAAATTTCTCCTTAATTCTAGGTTGCTTCTCTCCTTGATTAGTTTTGATCCATTGCTTCTTGTCCTGCCCTCAGGTGCTTTGGAGAATAGATTGACCCCCTCTTCTTTGTGGCAGCCCCTGAGATATTGGAACATGTATTATAAAGCAATTTGGAATAAGTGCTCAATATTTTCCATAACTTAGTTCTTGAAAATGTCTGTATATGTTTCCACCATAAATGTTAAACAGTGGTCTTCAGGCCAGGATTTTGAAAAGTGCAGTTTCTTATGTAAGGGCGAGAAGTTCTGGAACTAATAATATGACTGCTTCTACGTAACTCTTAAAATAATACTTTCTTCCACATCTATCTTCCTCTACATCAGATCATTCTAGAGATCACTTTCAAGTTACTTGTAATGCCCAATATAGATGGCCTTTATTTACATTAGGGGTCTTCAAATTTGACAGCTTTAAGACTTCTACCTGAGGCTTCTCAGAAAACAACAACTGAATGAAAAACTGCTGGTGACCTTCTACCGCTGCACCATAGAGAGCATTTCAACATACTGCACCTCTGTATGGTTTGCCAATTGCACAGTGGCAGATAGGACAGCACTCCAGAGGGTTAATGTCATTGCCCAAAAGATCATTGGTTGCCCTCTCCCCTCTTTGGAAGAGCTTTATAGCTCCCACTGCCTTAAGAAAGTTCAAAACATTCTCAAAGATCCATCTCATCCTGGGCACCCTTTTTTTGAACTATTACCATCTGGCAGATGGTACAGAATAAAAAAAAACAAGGACAAATAGGCTGAAAAACAGCTTCTATCCCAGGGCAGTAGCTCTTTTGAATTCTGCTGTATAGTGCAGTGTTGGTGTGGTGTCGGGGGTTTTCGGTTCAATGTGTGAAGAGTGAAGGATGTGCGTTTGTGTTTATTTTCATGATCATGGTCATGATGTGCACTGAAGATGGTGTTTGATTTCATTGTATGAGATGCAATGACAATAAACTAAACTAAACTAAACTTGTGGACTTCAACTCCCAGAATTCCTCCTCCAGTCATGTTAGCTCAGGAATTCTGGGAGTTGAAGTCCATAAGTCTTAAACTTGCCAAGTTTGAAGACCCTTGCTTTACATCTTCACATTTTTGATTATCAGTTAGTGTAGGCAGCATTGAGAGAGAAGGACAAATGATCTGACTTCCTATAGTCTGTTTTCTTAATAGATTAAAAATAATAAACCACAGATATATCTACTGCAATGCCAGCATGAATATATTTATACTGGTTCATATGCTGCTTCCAAATAAATAGGAAGACTGAGAGGGGATTGAAAATACATATCTTCCCATTTTGTAGGAAAATGAAACAGGAGAAAATGCATTAAGTCTGGATGAGAAACTCTTTGAGTTGTTTCTGGCAATCAGCCGCTGCCTGAACAACATGGAGCAGATGTTGGGCACCTGTGTACTCTCCAGTGAAGAAGCTCCTGTACAGCAAGTGCTTTATGAGGTCAGTACAAATGGGAGGATCTATGTCATGGGTGTCAATCTTGCAGCATCACATGATATTTCGGGATGTTCTTTCCCTTGGCAGAGCTGGGGTGGGCATGGCCTGCACATGGCACATTTGGCCTGCGGGCCTCCAGTTGACACCTTGACCTATGACTTCATGAGGTACAAAGCAATATGTTTTATATTTTTGCATAATTGCAAAAACCATTCACCATAATGGCATTAGAAGTAGATATTTCCTGAGAATGCTAGCTTTTATTAAGAATAAGGTTGTCCAAACTCCAGATCTTTAAGATTTGTGGACTTCAACTTCCAGAATTCCCCAGTCAGCATGGTTGACTAGGGAATTCTGGGAGTTAAAGTCCAAGGTTTTAAAGCTGCCAGTTTGGACACCCCGATTTAAAAGAAAGAAATGCAAATTTTTAGCCACTAAAATTGTACAGATGTGTTTTAAAAATTGGAGAACACGTCAGAAAATCTCAGAAATTTAAAATGGGGATAAGTTTTCATTTTAATACTATCTGATCAAATTTGTACTTACTGAACTAACAGGATTGGATTGAAATATAGGTACTCTTCCAAATATGAACTTCTTTGAATTTGTTGATACAATTCTTTGCTCATGAAGCAGTGGGTGAGGAGCAGCATTTTTTCTTCGTTTCCTCCATAGCCATCTGTTCAGATCAGCTCCCAAATATTGGAGTAAATATTAAGAAGTGTAATTTCCTTCCAAGCAAAAGTTGACTATTTTGAGGAGATAGGCACTGAAACTTTGGGGGAGGTCTTTGCTGCTGCTTTCATAGGCCATGGGGAGTATGCAAGTGACACAATTGTGTTATCAGAAGATACCTAATTCTTTACGTTTTGGTTGGTGGTGATAAGGTTTTATTTTATAATAAATTAAGCTAGCAAAGGTTTAATGCACATGGTTTAGGACTTTTATGATACTGAAAATCTGTCAATTGACCTAGATTATCTACCCCAGCTTTACAGCATTCAAAATTATTGTAGTATCTGAACTACAATAGGTTTATACATTTTTAGTTCCATTTACATATCCCTCCATGTTTACAAAGGGCAAAAAAGTAGGAAAAATAAGGATATTATACTGAGATAAACACCAAAAAATGACTAGTTGTTTTTTCTATTTCAAGCAGAATGTGCTCAAGCTAATAGTTTTTACCAAAAAAAAAACAAGTATAGAAAGTTAAAAACAAATTAACACTTAAATTGATACTAAATATGTTTTGTATTTTGAAATCCTGGTGAAAGAAATGCATCATTCTAAATGGTGAGGAAACGGGTTAAACACAATTTCTGAAGGATTGTGTTCCATAGCTAAGGAGCAATTCAGGAGAAGGCCATTTCCTGTTTCAGAAAAATAAATCTCTGACTATTAAGGTATATATAAAAGGAGTTTTTTTGTTTATCTTTACTACCATACAGTTTACAACAATTGCTCTGTAAATACCGCTACCTTAAACTGTATCTGGTAAACAGCTGGCAATCAGTGCAGATTTTTCTATATAGATATTATATAATCCCTGTAGCCTATTTGCAACTTCAAGGGAAGTGAAACTTTAAGGGAGCGACTCCTGCCGATATAGAGTACCAACCGCCCTGTGCGAGCACACAGGCAGGGCTTCTCGGGGTTCCGTTGGCAAGCCAGTGTCGACTGGCGGTCCCCCGGGGATGAGCCTATTCTGTGGCGGCTCCCACCCTGTGGAACCAGCTTCCCCTGGGGCTCCGTCTGGCCCCTGACCTCCGCACCTTCCGCCACGACCTGAAGACCTGGTTATTTGTCCAAGCTGGGCTGTGATAACCTTCTCAGGGCGGGGGTCTTTTTATTTAATTTTAATATTGATATTGGGCTTGGTTTGGTTTAATTCTTTTTTAACTATTTATTTATTATGAATGTATGTTTTTAGTTGTGAGCCGCCCCGAGTCTTCGGAGATGGGGCGGCATACAAGTCCAATCAATCAATCAATCAATCAAGAACATGTCAAAGATGTCCAAGAAAAACACCATTGAGTATTTTCTCAAGAGGGTGAGAGATACAGTATATGAATGCCCAAGTCTCATGCTGATATTAAAACTTCTCTCTTGAAATAAACAAATGGGTGTTGATGGATTCTACAAAAGCCATATTTACTTGCCTATCTCACCTACAATCTGTTTCAGACACTCTCTGCAGAACTACAGAAACTTCATACAGATATTGGAGATAAGAAGGACGATCTTCTGAAATCCATCACCTCTGCCGGTGGGAATTCTGAGAGATTCTCCCAGTGTTTTAGCAACTTGCAGGCATGGCTCCAATTGACACAAACAACTGCTGCTTCTAGAAGCGAGTCTATGAAAACTGAAATGGACCATTACATCAATTATCAGGTATCACAGGGTTAAGTTTTCATTTCAGCCTTTAAAATCTATTAAAACAACTGCTCACCAAAAAACATGCTTCATCCTTTTTCAGTTGAAATGCTAGTGATGTCATATCAATTCACATGTGATCAAATTTACAGAAAACTCTGTTGGAAGAAATATCCATATGGTTCAGTTCCAAGTGGGGAGAAAGACACTGGAAACATGGATGCTGATTAGAAAGATGGTTTATTGATGAACAGGATCACATGGGTTTGAGGCCTTGGGCAGCTGACCATGTGGAGTGGAGAGTGAGGGTTATTTATACCCTCTCTTGGGCCTTGCCCTTGAGATTCCTGTTCCTGTGCAAGAAATGTATTCTGTTGGTTGCTGTCAGACTCCTGTGAGGCTATGTAGGGGTCAGGTTGTAGGTTATTTGAGTCAAGCTTGGTTGAAGCTTGGTTGATGCAATGAAGGGGCTTTGTTATTCAGTTTCTCCTTGTGGCTGAATGGTTTTGCCCTGAAGGATAATCCCATCATCCTGGAGCTGAAGGTCTTCTATTTGTAGATAGGCTGGCCCAGTCCTTCTCAATGGGCACCAAATATCTGCTGGGGGCAGGGAGCTGTAGCTCTGAGTTTCTGTCTTTAGAAACATGTTTCTCCTTTAGGGAAAATATAATATTTTGCCTTTTTAATATTTCCTAAAATATTTCATTCTTCTAAGAGGAATGGGTGCTAACTTTCTACAACTCTAATCTCTTCTATCTAATTATTGCCTAGAGTTTTGCAACTAGACAGAGTAGTCCTGTTTTACAGACATAAGCACAATCTTTGTATTGTACTCTTGCATGGGCATCCTAAAAGAGCACAATTTCCTACATAGGCATTCAAGTATAAGCACGTGCTTACATAAAACTTCTACCCATAAGAAGCTTATCTGAGATAAGACTCATGCTTGCAAATGTAGTGCAAACCATATCACCTTTACAGATGATTTAATCTTTGATCTCCATAATGAGAAGCAATTTATGATTACAAAACTGGACTGCACTGAGAGTGTAATTCTAATACATTCCATTTATAAAAGGACTCTTTTTCTCCTCTTCTCCAAACGTATATACATAAAGAATGATACTGATTAAACAAGCCTTTTGAATTGCAGTTTCATTATCCCTTAATTTTGCCTAATGCATTTCTGGATTTATATTGGATTTTTTGTTTCTTGTCACAGAATGAAATCAGGCACTTGTATGATGCATTGATTGAGAAAAAATCCTCTTTGCAACAGTTTTTCATTGAAATGAGTGGGCATAATATTTCTAAGCAATTGCAGGTAATTAAACCGAGATACGAAAATCAGGTATAATTAGGTACCCAGCATTTTAACTAAATTCTTTTATTTTGCTTTTAATTCCCCCCAAATCAAATATTGTTTGTTACTGTGAATTATTTGTATATTTATTTATTACTAAATGTTTGCCTTACTTCTGTCAGTAATCTTTAATTGTGCTAATTAATGTTATTTACAACTAACTGATTTGCTAGTTTATAATACATTTCTATTATGCTTGTGGAATTGCTGAAAACATCTAATTGGATTTTAAATACTCTATTAAGTAAAGTATGTCATATTAACTTGGTACTTGGCTTTTTAAGTTTTTTTAAATTTTGATTTAAGATGCTGCATCTGTAAAAAAAATTGTTGAGAAATCTTAAAATGTCAGTGAATGCTAGAATCTTGAACCCTAAAAAGTTATCTATTGCCCTGTGTAACCCTGTGTTATACTGCCAGAGCCTAAGATATCCTCTGATGAAGATATAAATGCTTGTTTAACTCTCCCAATATAATTGTATGCTGACATGGAATCAGATCATGCATATAATATCCTCTCTCTTTAGAATCTACAGTAAAAAAATATCTAAAGCTTAATCTTACATTATTATTTTCGGCCTACCATCCCTTTATGTTATTTACTACCTCTGGTAAAATATAGAAACATTATTATTAACTTGTATTTCATGTTACAGAAGAAAAAAGGAATCTAATGTCATTTCCCCCCTATTTTGTAAAATCTAGTTTACCCTAAATGTTCATTAGAACAATAAAGAGGTCTCAGGTTTTTAAACTACAATTGACAGTTCTTGATAATCAAGTCAGATGACTAGTACCAATAAGATTATAGTTGGACAGAACTATTAAGAAATGAGAAAGATGATATAAGCATTCTTGGTGGTAATGGAAAGATTGCAGAAGTACAAACAAGCTAAGAGAAAAACCCTAAGTGGTCTCTAATTCATCTACCCTGCCCCCCACCCAACAATTGACAGAAAACTAAGTACATTCATTGTTCACAAAATACTGTGATTGTTTGGAAGAATGGGCTTGACTATTTTAGAAGAGAGCACAATTAGCTAGAATATGAAATAATTGCATTTTGTACAGCAACACTTACTTGGAGATCTCATTTGTAAATCATTGTTATAATGTTCCTGAGATAAACAAATCCTCACTCCAATTATGCCAATTTGTTTGGAGTGTTTTTTTACTTAGACCAGTCCCTTTTTCTACTTAACGAGTGGTAGTTTTATTCTGTTATTTGATAGATATAATTCAGAAAACTGTCAGATCTTTCCTCTGCCTCAGAAATATCACTGCTATTAAAAAGACTAGCCTAATTCTGAATCATTTCATATCTCATTCAGCAGATGGATGTCTTTGAATCGGAACTGCAAAATTTCGAGACACAGGCAGTTAAACTAAGAGATCATGGAGAAAGAGTTCATTTGCCAGTTGCTGCAACCCACGACGTGTATAAACTAGAGGTAAACATGCTGAATAACAAATGGACACATGAACTGAACAAACTGAAATGCAACTGATCCGATCATGGGAGGGGCAATCACCTCCCAGCCTTATTCCTGAGTCGCTCCTGCTGCTTCAGCTGCTGTCTCCTTCTAGCAGCCCTGCACACATGCGCACTGGGAACAGGCTTCCCGGGGTCCTCTGCTTCACTGCTGCCAGACTCCAATGGCTCTAAAGGCAGCACCCCACTCTCAGATAGTCCTGTCCCCATCCCTGCATCAGATGCAGGACCCTCGCCCAAGTCCTCGCCAAGTCCTCCCTGACTGGTTCCCTTTCATCCTCACTGTCTGATACCTCTGCTGTCCGCACTGGCTGCCAGCGAACCACAACAACTGATCTGCCTCCAATGAGGTGGCTGATGAAGTCTTCCCCAAACATTCACCCAAAGAGACAGCATGTGCTTTCTCTCTCTCTCATGTTCCAGATAAATATAAATTTGGGAGGAGGACTTGGGCTAGATGATTTGGATAGTAGACTATATTTATTTTATTTATTTATTTTGATTAGTCAATTGCTTACAAGATAATATATAAGTATAAACATAGTTATAAATACATGGATACATATAAGAAAAGAAACAATAGGACAGGGATGGTAGGCACGTTGGTGCGCTTATGCATGCCCCCTACAGACCTCTTAGGAAAGGGGTGAGGTCAATAGTAAACAGTCTAAGGTTAAAGTTTTGGGGATTTGGGGAAGAAAGCACAGAGTCAGGTAGAGTATTCCAGACACTGACCACTCTATTGCTGAAGTCGTATTTCCTGCAATCAAGTTTGGTGCGGTTAACCATGAGTTTGTATCTATTGTGTGCTCTTGTATTGTTATGGTTGAAGCTGAAGTATTCATTGACAGGTAGGACATTGCAATGTATGGTTTTATATACCATATTTAGATTGGACCGAAGACAGTCTAGAACCTCAAGTCTGGTGGCATAAGGTATTCTGCAATGAGTAAAGGAGTGGAGAACTCTTCTTGTGAAATATTTCTGGACTTTCTCTACTGTGTTAATGTCAGATACGTAATGTGGGTTCCAGACTGGTGAGCTGTATTCAAGTATTGATCTAGCAAATGTTTTGTATGCTCTAGTTAGTAGTGTGATATTACCAGAGAAAAAGCTATGTAGGATTAGGTTAACAACTCTTTTTTTTTTAATTTTAAAAACAACTTTATTTACAAAAGATTAAAAATGTACAGACTTAAGAATGTACAGAAGTAATATATATATAGCGCATTGAGCACTTTTAAATTGGATATCAAATTTGATAGAACATAATAGTCAATAATAACTAATAAATGGCGTATATTCATTAACTTTTTTTTGGGGGGTTACATCCTGAATAATAAGTAATACACAATATTCTACTATTATTATCGTTGGATTATAACTGTTATTTAATCGATATAACCTTCATATTATTTATATAATAAAAGAAAACGAGACGATTAAGACCGTTGTTATGATTATACATTCCATATGTACAGCTGAATATAATATGTTTCTTGGGTTCATTTCTTCTTTGTGGTCTTTTTCTTACGTTCTACCCAGCTGTACTATTTATCCCATACCTGGTAATAGTCTGAGTCTTCCTTCCCATTTAATTTAAGCATGACCCTCTCCATTTTGGCACACTCATATGAGATTCCTGTTCCTGTGCAAGAAATGTATTCTGTTGGTTGCTGTCAGACTCCTGTGAGGCTATGTAGGGGTCAGGTTGTAGGTTATCTGAGTCAAGCTTGGTTGAAGCTTGGGTTGAAGCAATGAAGGGGCTTTGTTATGCAGTTTCTCCTTGTGGCTGAATGGTTTTGCCCTGAAGGATAATCCCATCATCCTGGAGCTGAAGGTCTTCTATTTATAGATAGGCTGGCCCAGTCCTTCTCAATGGGCACCAAATATTCCAGTTTTCCAAGTCCTTTTCAATCTGTTTCAATAATTTGATATAATTATCCTCCCATAAAGTTAATTTTCTAGATCTTAACCAGATACCTAGATATTTAATCTTATTTACAATTTGTAATCCCATTTTTTCTTCTAATTTTTTTTGTTTACTATTTGTTAAATTTTTGACTAACATTTTGGTTTTTTCCTTATTAACTTTTAATCCTGCTAATTTGCCAGATTTATCTATTTCATTTAGTAGTACTGGTCCTGAGTCTATTGGTCCTTCTATGACAAATACCATATCATCTATGAAAGCCTGCAATTTATACTCCCCACGGAGGCTCCCCTCCTCCGTGAACTCATTGAGGAGGAGGCTGCGGATCTGGCGTGTATCACGGAGACCTGGTTGGGACCTGAGGGTGGTGTCCCTCTTTGTGATCTTTGTCCCCCAGGTTTTGGTGTTGCACCGCCACGAGCCCAGGGTAGGGGTGGAGGAGTAGCGATTGTTATCAGGGAGACTCTGTTTCCAAGGGAGGCCTCTGTCCCGCAGATTGGCGGTTGCGAGTCCCTCCTTCTGAGGTTGGGCCCGGGTGGTCAGTTGGGCCTGTTGTTGATGTACCTGTCCCCCAGCTGCGTTGCAACGGCCCTTCCCGAGCTGCTGGATGCCCTCTCGGGAGTGGTGGTGGAGTTCCCAGACTTATTGTTCTGGGGACTTCAACTTACCCTCCCTGGGGGTGGCGTCTGGATTGGCTCGGGAGTTCTTGGCATCCATGACAGCCATGGACCTGACCCAGGTGATTCAGGGGCCCACCCATGAGGGGGGGAATGCACTCGACCTGGTTTTTATCTCGGGCAGTGGTGTAGTGATCTGGGGGGTGGATCTCCTGTTATTCTACCCCTATCATGGACAGATCATTATCTCCTGAGGCTGGTCTTCCAGTCTGCTGCTCCCCGCTGCTGGGATGAGGAGCCGACACGATGGTTCCGCCCCAGGCGCCTAATGGACCCGGAGAGGTTCCAGACGGCCCTGGGGTTTTTGCCCACCTCCCTTGCCCACAGCCCGCCGAGACTTTGGTGGCCGCCTGGCAAGAGGCGGCCTCGGCAGCGCCGACCGGTTGTCCCCTTGCGGCCTCTCCCTTGCCGGAGACCTCGTTTAGCTCCTTGGTTCTCAGAGGAGCTTCGGGGAATGAAACGGCAGAGGAGACGCCTAGAGAGCAGGTGGAGGACTAGTCGCTCTGAGTCTGACCGTCTCCAGTTAAGAGCCTATATTAGGACTTACCTGGAAGCGATTAGAGCAGCGAGATGTGCTTACTTCTCCGCTCTGATTGCGTCTGCGATGATCGCCCTGCGGCCCTGTTTAGGGTCACTCGCTCCCTCTTGCAATTGAGGGAGGGAGGGACCCCTGCGGGCAGAGCAGAGGATTTTAGTTTACATCTGGCGGATAAGGTCGCTCAGATTCGGGCCGGCTTGGACTCTGACTGGCAGGATGTTGATGATGGTGTGACGATGAGTCTTGTGGATCCTGTTTGGGTTGAGTTTGACTCTGTCTCCCTGGATGAAGTGGACAGGATCATGCGGAGGCTGTCCTCCACCACGTGTTTATTGGACCCGTGTCCTTCCTGGCTGGTTTATGCCTCCAGGGAGGTTACACGTGGTTGGCTCCAGGCAGTTATCAACGCTTCCTTGAGTGAAGGGGTTTTCCTGCCGCCCTTAAAGAGGCGGTGGTGAGACCCCTCCTTAAGAAGCCTGCTCTGGACCCAACCATTTTGAATAACTATCGTCCAGTTTCCAACCTTCGCTTTTTAGCGAAGGTTGTTGAGAGCGTGGTGGTTCAGCAGCTCCGCTGTTCCTGGAGGAAACTGATTACCTTGACCTGTACCAATCGGGTTTCAGGCCTGGACACAGCACCGAGACAGCATTGGTCGCATTGGTGGATGATCTCTTGAGGGCTCGGGACAGGGGTTTTTCCTCTGTCCTGGTCCTTTTAGATCTCTCAGCGGCTTTCGATACCATCGACCATGGTATCCTTCTGCGGCGGCTCCGGGGTTGGGGTGGGGGGCACCGTGTTACGGTGGTTCTCCTCTTACCTTCGGACCGTTCGCAGTCGGTGTTGACGGGAGAGCAGAGGTCTTCCCGAGGCCCCTTAGCTGTGGGGTGCCTCAGGGGTCGGTTCTCTCACCTCTCCTGTTTAATATCTACATGAAACCGCTGGGTGAGATCATCCGTGGTTTTGGGGTGAGGTATCATCAATATGCTGATGATACCCAGTTGTATATCTCCACCCCAGACCAGATCAGTGATGCTCTCTCGGTGATGTCCCGTGCCTGGAGGCGGTGCAGGCCTGGATGGGGAGTAACAGGCTCAGACTCAACCCAGCCAAGACTGAGTGGCTGTTCTTACCGGCATCTCGGTGTTCAGTGGATGTGCCATCTTTGGTCATGGGGGGAGGTGTTACCCCCGTGGATAGGGCGAGGAATCTGGGCGTCCTCCTGGATGCACAGCTCAGTTTGGAGGAGCAGGTGGGGCTGTGGCCAGGGGGGCTTTTGCCCAGGTTCGGCTGGTTCGCCAGCTTCGCCCTTACCTGGACCGAGATGCCCTTCGAACGGTCACTCATGCGCTCGTCACGTCCAGAATCGACTACTGCAATGCTCTCTACATGGGGCTTCCCTTGCGGATTACTCGGAGGTTACAGCTGGTGCAGAATGCGGCCGCGCGGGCTGTGATGGGGGTATCCCGATACTCCCATGTTACACCCCTCCTGCGCGACCTGCATTGGTTGCCGGTTGCCTTCCGGGTTTCCTTCAAGGTGTTAGTGACAACTTATAAAGCCCTTAATGGCTTAGGTGCAGGGTACTTGCGGGAACGCCTCCTGCCTGCATCACAGTCCAATCGCCCCGTGCGCTCCCATAGGAGGGGCCTTCTGGGAATACCGTCGGTCAGGCATTGTCGGCTGGCGGTTCCCAGAGCTAGGGCCTTTTCTGTGGGAGCGCCCGCCCTGTGGAATCAGCTTCCTGCGGATCTGCGTTTGGCCCCTGATCTCCACTCCTTTCGCCGAGACCTGAAGACTTGGCTGTTTCAGCAGGCCGGCCTGGACTGACCGTGGGGAGGGTAGTTTTAATTAATCTTTGCTTATTTGCAATTTTATTGTATTTTTGTTTAGTAATTTGGACTTGTTTTTACCTGTCTTATTTGTATTTCTTTTTGTATGTTCGCCGCCCTGAGTCCTTCGGGAGTAGGGCGGCATACAAGTCTAAATAAATAATAATAATAATAATAATAATACTCCTGACTTTTAATTTTAGTTCCTTTAATTTCTTTGTTCAGTCTAATTCTATCCAATAGTGTTTCTAAAATTGTTATAAAAAGCAGGGGTGACAATGGACATCCCTGTCTAACCCCCTTATCTCAAATGGTTTAGTAGCCTCACCATTTATTAATACATTTGCCTTTTGTGTGGTGTATATTGCATTAAGCATTTTTGCAAAATTACCACCAAATTCCATCAAATTAATCTGCTTCTTCATAAAGTCCCAATTTAAATTATCAAAGGCCTTTTGCACATCCAGGAAGACCAAGGCCACTTGGCTTCCTGATGGTTTTCATAATATTCTAATTTGTCTATTATCGTTCTTGTATTATACCTAATCCCTTAATAATCCCTATTATACCTAATCCCTATTATACCTAATCCCATAATAATCTGCCTCGTGGGAAGGAATCCATTTTGATCCAAGTGAATTTTATCACTGAGCACTCTTTTTACTCTTTCCGCCATTACAGTCATAAAAATTTTGTAGTTTGAATTTAAAAGAGATATTGATCTATAATTTTTTATTTGATTGGCATCTGCACCCTCTTTGGGAATCAGTGTTATATACGTTTCCTGCCATGATTCTGGAATTTTAGCTTCCAGTAATACCTCATTGCAGATCTCTAACAACACATTCTCTAAAGTTTTTCCTAGCTCTTTATATAGTTCGCTTGGAAATCCATCTGGACCCGGCATTTTGTTGCTTTTCTGTTTTTTTAATCGCCTCCTTTAATTCATTTAAAGTTATTTCTTTATTAAGCAACTCCTTTTTATCATCTGATAGCGGGTATATAGTTCTTCTTTCAGGTATTCTATTTTATTTAAATCGACTATATCTTGCTTATAGAGGTCCTCAAAATACTCTCTTACAAAATACTCTCTTACAATTTCCTCCCCCAAATCCGTCTCTATTGTTCCATTTTTATGCTCTAATTGATATATCATTCTTTTCTGGTTTTCTTTTTTCAATTTATACGCTAGCCACCTACCAGGTTTATTTGCATGTTCGAAGTAATTTTGTTTTGTATATTGTAATTTCTTAATTAATTCCTCTTGTTCTAAAATATTCATTTCGTGCTTAGCTAATACTAATTCATTTCTAATTTGCTCGTCCCCCGGGATTTCCATTTGCCTATTTTCCAGGTTTTCTATTTTTTTTGTTAGAGTATTTTGTTTTTCCCATCTTTTCTTATTTCTATTTGCAATATAAGCTATAGATATTCCCCTTAAATACGCCTTCATTGTGTCCCATAGGTTCTGCAATGAGGTATCCTGGTTTTTATTAAATTTGAAGAAATTAATTAGTTCTTCCCTAACTTTTTGAATATAGTTTTCTTCTTTCAATAATTGCAAGTTCAATGTCCATCTACTTTTCTTGTGGATACAGTCTTTCCAAATTATCTGTACTGGATTGTGGTCTGCCCAAGTATTGGTTAAGATCTTTATATCTTGAATCTCCTTACATAACTCGCTATTTACCCATGCCATATCTAACCTAGACCATGATTTATGCGGGCTGGAGTAGAAAGTATACTGGGACACTCCTGGGTTCCTTTTCCTCCACACATCCACTAATCATAGTTCTTCAACCATCTCAAAAAATCTCTTGGGCAATATATTCCATTTTTTATACTGTTTTTGTTCACATACGTAATCTTGCTTGTTGTTTGTTACTGCATTATAATCTCCTATTATACAAATTCTTGGGTTGCCAATTGCTATCATTTCTCGTATAAAGTTTTTAAAAATTCATTCTGATTTTTATTAGGGGCATATATCCCCACTAATAATGTCTTTTTGTTTTGTATGACCACCTCTACCACTAATATTCTCCCCATTATGTCGTTATAAATCAATTTTGAAGTTATATCCTCTTTGATATATAGTACAACTCCTCTTTTTTTCTTCTGCCAATATTGTATACATTTTCTCCAGTTTTTTTATTTTGTAGATATCTCTAATCCTGTATTTTAATATGAACCTCTTGGAGACAGATTATATCAGCTCTTTGTTTCTCTAATTAAAGAATATTCTTTTTCTCTTAGATAGGTCATTTAATCCATTAATATTCATAGATATTAATTTCACTCCTCTTTCCATTTACCCCTTAACTTCTATCCCTCATTGAGTTTACTCGTTGCTTGACTTCTGGTTCTCACTCCTAGCTCTTCTCTAACAGGTATCTCTTCATCTCCTTCCCTCTCCTTCTCTTTCTCCCTCCCTCTAATTCTAGGTTGTAGTTCTTCTTGACTCGAGATCTCAGGGTCATCTCTGCTACTCAGTTCCTCCTCTGTTCCTCCTATCTGGTCGAAAAATTTCTGAGCTTTGGCTTGGGGGGGGCAAAGCAATAAGCAGGCATATACAATAGAATGAAGGCTATTGCTGAGCACATTGGGTTGTGCTCCAAAGATTGTAAGCTGCCCTGAGTCTCCAGAGAAGGGCGGCATACAAATGTGAATTTTTTTAAAAAAAGCTTTGGTTAGACTATCAATTCTCACTCTTTTCTCCTTCCATGTTACCAGGATACCTTCCGGGATAATCCATCTAAAGGGTATACTTTTTTGGTTTAGATAAGAAATTGATAATCCTTCCTCTGTTCACGGACTCTCCTTGGCACCTGTTTCAGCACAATTACTTCCCGACCCTTATATATCATCATTTCATCTCTCGTAATTCTGTAGATTATATCCTTCACTCGCCTTCTGGTGAACCTAATGTGCACTGCTCGGGAAGTCTGTGCCATCTCGTGTAACTCATGTATACTCTATATACATCATCCAGCGCATTCACCATCTCATTTTTGTCTCTTTTTAAGAGTTCCGCTAATATTTCTGCCATTACCAACATTATATTCTCTTCTCTCTCTTCTTCCACATTCTGGAATCTGAGATAGTAGGAGGCCCTGTCTATCTCAAGGTGGATTAAGGTCTCATTTGTCTCTTTATTCTGATCCATAAACTTTTGTTCAATATATTCCACTTTCTTCTCCATTTGATCAGCTTGTTTTTCAATTACTTTAATCTTCTCTTGGTTTATCTTAATCGTTTCCTGTATCTGGCCTATTTTCTCATCCAAATTCTTGATTTCACTTTTCATTTCCCCTATTTCATTTTTCAATTCTATTTTCATTGTTTCCCTTTCGGCTTTGCTTTCTGTATGATTTTTGGACATCGACTCCTGCAGTGCCAACATCATACCTTGGATTGCTAACAATGTGGCTTGGACCGATGTGGTACCATTTTGGGTATTGGATTTTTCCGGAGCCAACATCCCTTCAATTGTTTGTTGAGTCGATGATGTTGTGGGAGTGGGTGGTGCTACTGTTGGTACCAATTTTCTCCCGGTTTTCATAATAGTGGTAGTAGTGTTGGTCATATCTTTAATAAATCTCTGCTGTTCCTCCACTATTCTAAGTATATTTTCCCAAATCGTATTGCCAACTACCATCAACCTTATCCATACTTTACAGCTTTAATTTTCTCAATTATTTTTCATCTAGCAATGGTTTTAATGTAATAGTTAATCTTAATAGATACAATATGTTATCAGTTCTTAAATAATCTAATAATAATTACTCAAATATATTAATATTTAAATATCTTTCAATATTATAACCAGTTACATTTCTTTAAATTAACTATAATATGTCATCTATTATTTTTCCAGATATATAGTAAAATTCAAAATTCAAATTAATACTTTTAAAATCCCAATAGACCACAATATCCAACAGAGAGAGGGTATAAGAGAGAAGGGGGAAGAGCAATTAATTAAATTATCATTATATTAATCAACATACTAAATTCATTAATCTATATTCAGTCAAATATATAAGAGGGAAGAGAAAAAAAAGGTGTAAAATACCCAGGGTAGATAAATGTCACTCTCCAAACTAAAATTTATGTAAGGTAGCTAATCAGTCTTATTCTCTATTGTTTAAATATATAACGTAAGTAAGTGTGGGATAAAACTATACAACTCCAATAAATTCAAGAAAGCAATAAAAAGGGGTGAAGTTCGACGTCTCTTAGATTACTGCCATTACATTAATATTCTGGTGATAAATAATAATAACTCTTCAAATGTCAATAAACGTAGAAATGCGTTTTTCTGACTTCTTTTTATATCTTCTTTTTATATCTATTCCATTCCGTTCTGTTCTCAGATCTCTGTTCTCAGTTCTATCAGTCACTCCAGCTGCATAGTTACACTCTCCCAAAGTTGCCAGTCTCAATGGCCACCTCCGCAAGTTGCACTGTCACTCCTCGAATCGTTTTCAAAGTTCTCAGAAAAAATACTTTCAGCAATTCCAAATCGTACAACTAAAGACAAAGGGTTCTTTCCAACAATCTCCACTCGCTTCTCCTTCTCATTCTCCTATTAAGAACAAATTTCCACTTTAACCTGGAGTTGAGGATAGAAAACTAGGTTGCTGCCGCCACTTTCCACTTTTCCCCCTTTCGTTCTGGAGTTCCAATCACAGACCTCAAATTATAATCCAACACAAAGTTTAAGCACCAGTATCTTGCCCGATCTCAAATTCGATATCTCCTCTCTGCTTCCTTCTCTAGATTGTTCATTGTGTCCTCAGGTCAGCCCACAACTGGCTGACTTCTTTTGCCCTGAACTTTAGGCTCTCTTCTTTACCTCTCTGGGTTCGCAGCTCCCTGGTTAGGCTCCAAGAGTTCCTCCTCACTTAGGTGATCCTTCCAGGATCAAACCACACCACAAATGTCTATCCACAAGGAAAACACCTGATGTAGGAGAGTAGAGCAGAGTTCTCCTACATCGCCATGACTCAACGTCACCAGAAGTCCCTCCAGGTTAACAACTCTTAATGCTTTTTGGCTATGTGGTTACAGTGGGCTCTAGCACTTAGATCATTTGAGATGAGCACTCCAAGGTCCTTGACAGAGTTTGGACCATCACCAAGGTCTTGACTATTCAGCTTGTATTTTATTTTCTGATTTTTTTTGCCAATATGTAAGACAGAGCATTTATTTGTTGAGATTTGAAGTTGCCATTTGTTTGACCATTCTGATATATAATCAAGGTCTTTTTGAAGGGTAGCAGAATTATCTGTGGTATTGAATAGCTTTACATCATCAGGAAGAGAAGCATAATTGCTCTTAATATGATCACAGAGGTCATTTATGTAGAGTATGAAGATAGTTGGTCCTAGAATACTGCCTTGAGGGACACCACTGTTGACAGGTACAGAATTTGATAGGACGTTTTCAATTTTGACCATTTGTTGTCTGTTTGACAGAAATGCTTCTATCCAGTTATGCAGGTGTCCAGAGATACCATAAGATTTTAGTTTTAATAGTAGTTTGTTGTGTACCACTGAATCAAAGGCTTTACAGAAGTCTATGTAGATTCTGTCTATTGTTTTGCCCTGATCGAGTTGAGTCCATATGTTTTTGCAGTGCAAGAGTTGCAATTACAAGATAGTTTTTTCTGAAACCAAACTGTTTATTAGAGAGTAGGTTGTTTGTCTCTAAGTGGAGGATAATGGATTGGTTAATAATTGATTCCATGACTTTACAGGTGACGCAGCATAAGGAGATTGGTCTGTAATTTTCAACTAAGCTGGGGTCTCCCTTTTTGAAAATGGGAATGACCGTGGCTAGTGACCATAGGTTTGGCAAGGAGCTGGTCCTGAAAGATTTTTCAAAGATTATGCTTAGAGGTTTGGCTATGGCAGCAGATAACTTTTTTAAGAAGTAGGCACATATTCCGTCCGGTCCAATAGATAGAGATGGCTTTAGATTGCATAGTGCTTTTTCAACATTGTCTTCTGTAAAGTCTATATTTATTAGATCATTGTAGTTGTCTGTGGTTTGAATAGGAAATACTGGGCATGATCCATTGCTGTGTACAAATACTGAGCCAAAGAATGTGTTAAAGAGGTTTGCTTTAATGGTGTCATCGTTACAGTCTTTACTATTAGGTCCTTTCAGGGGTGGGATGGACCTTGAGTCTTTTAGTTTGTTGTTTACAGAATTGTAGAAAGTGCAGGTAGAATTGGTGCGTAGAAGGTTTTCTTCTTGTTTAATGTGATAATTGGTGCATTCAGTCTTTATCTGGTGGCATAAATTTTTGTATCGGCTTTTGAAGTTGGCAACATGACCAGATTTATTTTTTCGCCAAAGTGATCTCTTTTTGGATTGAAGCTTCCTTATTGTTATAGGTAATCTGTTTTTTCTGGTTTTGGAAGTTGTTATTGGTACATATAGTTTGATGACTCTTTTGACTTCAAGTAAAAATATGTTGTAACGGTCTTCAACAGTATTGCATCCAGTGAATAGATATCTGCCCATGAGTCATGGGTTGCTGCCACTGAACTAGAATGTGAAATATGGCATTTTCCCTAGAAAGCAAATCACTAAAAGGCCTATTTAAATTCTGGAAGTGATCTAACCATTGATGTCTTTAGGAGCCACGTCAGCCATTTTGATTGGCTGATGGACATTGTAATTTGATGGGGAAGATATAATATAGATACATAAATACAATCCTGAACTGCATCCAAGAAGAATGGATTGGAAATGCAATGTTTGGTTTAGCCAATCAAAATTTGTAGGTTTATAATGTATGTTGTCAAAATATGCAGTTAAACCCTGATTGCTGGTCAGCCGTGTAATATAAAAAACACATTCTAGAATGGTAGTAATATTAGTACTTTGTGGTATCTTGAAGACTATTGATTTTGAGATGCCACAAGTTTCTCTGTAATATGACTGTCTCATAAATCATTCTAACCAGAATTTCATTTAATTTCTAGGAGGTGCTGGATGACCTCTGGGAGTTCCTAAGAGTCAAACAGAAGGAACTAAGTTCTTCATTCATTAAGGAACAACAGTGTGAATTTTTGTTACAAGGATTTGCAGAGCTTATAGATCTTGGGAAAAAGAAACTTGTTCATGTTTCAAAGCTGAAAATTACCAGTCGATCTGATTTAGAGTTACACTTGCAAAACCATAAGGTATAAACATCTGCTTAAATTACACTTAAATATATTTTTCCATACCAAGAAATCACTGATGCATTTCTATTATATGTTCACAAAACACACAATGAATAAACCACATGATGGGTTAATGTGATTCTACTTATTTAAAACAGTTATATAGTCATCTACCTTATAGCAAATTCTGGTTAACTCCCAATCCTCTCATCCTACTATGACTGTAATGGATTTCCCACCATACACTGAACCACAAACTATAGTTTTAGCCTAATCTAGCCTTGTGTAAACCTAGCCAGTGAAATCATGGCAATGCTGAGATTCGTTGTTTAATTTTATCATATGTTCAGGCATGCATGCATAGATTCATTCATTGGTTAGAAGGCAGTGGCCTCACTCCAGAGCTCCAGGCAGTGATTCTCTTAATAAGTGCATTACATTAGCTCATTTGTTTTATGTTTATTTTTCACTTAGAGCTTTTAATGTGATCTCATCAACATGAGCAGAGGTAATTTTATAGGAAGAGGAGGGGTTGTTGCTGTTATGTGTAATCATAACATCTATCCAGGGCTATGATTACTTTGCTGAAAATAAAATATAGCCTTGGTAATGAAGATGAAAATGTATAGATTGCCCAGGAGAACATTTGAATAAACACAAGTTGATTCCTACTTAATTTCTCTGAATGGAAACTTGGGGGAAATAGTTACTTCTATTTGGCATCAAATTAAGAAGGGTGTAATTGTTCGCATGTTGCATATGGAAATGCCTCTTATTTAAAATACCAGCTGGATACCAGAGCTTCACAACAAAACTTTGTGATTGGGCTATGCAAGAGAAATTCAGTTCACAATCCGTTGGCTCGGTGGTTGGTGATTGAAACACATAAAGGAATATCACTCCTGCCACCTTGAGTCTGGAAGCAGTTTCATAGGTGGAAGGCATAGACATTTTGGTGAGGTACCGACGTTATAGTACTGTAAGGAGCCCCAGACCGCTTCTGAGTGAAGGAGTGGAACGTCTGCCAGTTTGAACTAAGGTAACAGAATGTGAGGCAATTGGCAGATGGAATAGAGTTCTTTTCAGGTGGGGAGGGGGAGTAGAACTCCTTAGCATCAGAGCATGTTAATTACTGTATAAGAAATACTAGATCTGATGGTCATTTCAAAAAATCCTTTCTTAGCAAGCACCTAGAAGCCAAGCAACATATGTGCCAAATTTCAAGTTTGTAGGCTTTACGGTTCTGGAGATTTCATGATGAGTGAGTGGTACTTGGCTTTTATATATATAGATTAAGAAAAGTATAGTTTATTTGACTGAATAATTACTTTTGGGATTCCAAGAGATTTTTAAAATATATGTAGCAGTGTTTCTCCAGAATTGTTAGAATTAGTGTTTGATGGCAAAGAAACCCTCCACATTTCATTTTGGATTCAATCAGATAAAGAAATCAAGCTCTTTAAATGAGATATAACTTGCTTTGTTCCAAACCAAGTTGTGATTTAAATTCAAATATGTTGCCAGAATAACATTATCAGTTTTACCATAAGGTCCAATTCTTCTACCAATATATCCTCCACTCTTCTCCAGTTGTCCTGCACCAATTTATCCATTGGTTTCTGGGTCCACTTTCTTCCCTTGATTTTTGGGTATACGCCAATGACTAGGATAAGGGAAGCAAGCTGTATGAAGCAGGAAGCGGCCATATAAAGATGAATAATAAAATAAATAAACATAATTTTAGCATTGATTCAAATCTCTAGTTTTGGAAAAGGGATCTAAAAAGATCCCTTTTAAGGATATATCATAAGTTTTCCCACTTTCCTAGGATTTGGTTGTTTTTGCATCTGCAAGCCCAGCAATTTTCTACTTGTTTAGGGAATAACCAACAACTTACATATTTTTGTAATAATTAGCACATGAAGAATATTGGCATTCTTGGTTGAGTTATAACAAATACTATACTTGTGTTGTACTAAATACTTGTTTACTATTTTGCCATTTTAATGCTGTTAAAATATAGATGTCTGTGTATTTGTTATATTTGCTGTTGGTAAAAGTTCAAAGGAATGAAAGAGGATAAGTTTTTATATTATTGAAACATCCAGAGCAGGTGCATGTAGCGGAAACATTGTAACTTTATTTATGCTCTTAAAAGACAAGTGTGTTCTTTTTGAATAATTATTTTGCAAATATAATTATCTGTACTTATGCTCCTTTTCTTTTTTGAACATAGAGCTTTTTCTGTAAACTGAATGACCATATGCTTCTTGTACAAAAAGTGGCAGCTTCAATATTACAAAACAGGGAGAAATACTGGAAGGATATGGTAGAGAAGATTAAATCATTGGAAGAAGAAGCTATTGAGCAAGGAACCCATTTGGAAAAGGTTTTACAGGTCAGAGAGTAAAATAAAACAATGTGAAATAGGTTCAGACAAGTCTGTTGCACTCAGCTTCTAACCCAGAAGTTGAGTGAGAATACATTAATTTAATTTTAATTAATTTTACATACATTTGGAATTTATCCAAATTCAAAACTGACTTGATACTGCTACAGCACACAACTTTGAACTGATTCAGCAGGGCTCTTTTTATATCTCAATAAATGATTAAATTAAAATATTTTTGTATTCATTATTCAATACCCATTAAGTAATCTACCATGTTGAGATTCAAGGTCATATTTGTAATGGAAGAATAAAATACATTTGTTTATGCTGGATACAACAGCTTTCCCAGTTTGGCACCTTTATGATGTATCAGACCATAACTCCCATCGCCCCCAACCAGTATAAATTTGTGTAGGCCTACACGTTTGGAGGAAACTGATTAAAGAAATTATTTTATACAACCAGTTTACTACTGGTTTTTGGGAGCTACTAACAATGCTCTTCATCTTACAGGACTGGAGGGCATTTGATGAGAGCTACGTTTCATTCTGCCAAAAGCTGGAGGCACTTTTACCCACAATGCCTTTTGTGGCTTTAGTGGAAGAGACAGAAGAAAGAATAATGGAAAGGACTCAACTCCTCCAGGTATTGACTTAACCCTAGGTTCTGTAACTTCCATTGTAACTATGGTCATTATTGAAGAAAACACTGCTAATACTTGAATAATGTTTCCTGTATTTGTAATTAAGGAATTGAAGGCTAAACATATCTTTACAAACTGCATTGTCATTTCATGTAGTTCCATTTAAGGACATTGACAAGATGGAATATGTCTTATGGATAGCATCAAGTTGATTAGGGGCTGGGAGGAATGGTTAGATATGTTTGGCCTGAAGAGGAGAAGACTTTGGGAAACATGTTAGTTGTTTTCTAATTTCTGAAGTGTTGTCATGTGACAAATGTTCAGAGTTGTTAAAGAAGGCAAGACAAAAGGGGTTTAAGTGACAACAAAGTAGAATTTAGTTGGACATCAGGATAAATTTTGTGATAGAGAGAATTATTCAACAATGGAATAGAGTGGCATAGGAAGTGATAGTCTCTGCTGGAGGTTTTTAAACTGAGTCTGGATGGCCAGACATCAAGATTGATATAATAGTATAATTCTGCACTGGGGCATAGGGTGGATTAGAGGATCTCCAAATCACTTTCAACTCTTATATTCTGTGATCTACAGGAAACATGACACTCTTCATAGCAGTTAGGCATTGAGTCAGAAGACAGTAGATGTAAAACAATTATCTTGAGAGAAAGAAACAAGCCAGCAAACATGTACAATTCCCTCTTAAGAAAGTAAAAAAAAATCTAAATAGATTAAAATAAAAAAACAGATATGGGAGATATCATATTAATGCTTGCTCAATTAATGCTTGCGCAAAAAGTTCATTACAGTTATAAAATGTGTTGATTGCCAAATTTGATTAAATGAACACTAAAGGATAAATAGATTTTCTTTTTTGTGTGAAATTAAAGGGAAATAAATTAGTAATAATGTGATCTGTTACTTTTCATTTATAATTTTATATAATTTCTTTATTGTTTCTCAGGAAATCCAGAAGAACATTGAAGGGGAACAGGCTAGATATTATCAAATAGTGAAAGAAGGGAAGAATTTGACAGAACTTCTGAGATGCCCAGAATTGCAATCCAAGATTGAAAAGCTAGAACATCAGTGGGCATCTTTTTCCCAAAGAGTTGGCCATGAACTACAAAGACTTGAGACATTGCACAAACTCTTGTCCAGGTAGGAATTACATTTGCTTGCTTTTGAAGGTCAGCTTCCCTGACCTAGAACTCTCAATAGGCATAGTTCACATAATTCCCTAGCAATCGTGTTCAAAATCTGAAAATGACAAGTTGGGAAACTAGACCAGTTCTAAAAAAAAACCCTCACATAATAATAAACAATACACTAAATAAATGCTAAATATAAAATGGCTACCAAGCACCTAATAAGAACAAGGGTTATACTTAGCTGGCCTCTTATTTTGGGGGAGAAGAGCTACCTAAAGGTGCGATGGATTAGGACTTGTCATATATAGGAGCAGAGATCTTTCTGAAGAATGGGGTAACCACAGAAAAGGGACACTTCCTAAGTCCCATAGGATGACAACATTTAAAAGAGAGAACATGGAGCATGTCCTCCCTGTGGAAATATGTTCTTGGCAGAAGTCAGTCCCTCAAGTAATCTAACCTTATACCATGTGGAGCTTTATTAGTAATAAGCAGCACCTTAAATCATACCCAGAAGCCTATCAGAAGACAATGCAGCTAGTGGAGTAGGAGTAAAGTATTCATAACTAGTCGTGGTTTTGCATTTTCTGGGCAAATTGAAGCTTTCAGATAGAATAGCCCAGTCAGAAGGATATCAAGGTGAATAACCATTACCAGGACTCCTGTCCAGGATTGGGTACAACTGACATACAAGAATATCTGATGTTACTCCATCTGTTAACAGATAGCATATGGGAAGCTGATTTTTTTTCTTAAACAAAAAATAGCAAAAGGAGAAGTAACTGAAGTTCTCTAAACAGTGA
Source organism: Naja naja (assembly GCA_009733165.1). NCBI lineage: Eukaryota > Metazoa > Chordata > Lepidosauria > Squamata > Elapidae > Naja > Naja naja. The sequence goes on along the minus strand of CM019148.1, from coordinate 341,787,412 downwards.
GGAGAGGGTAGACATTTTATATTTTCATTGCTCTCATGTAGGACTAGCAAATCAGATATAGCCCCCAAATTCCATCTGCCAGGATGCTCTTTAATAATCTGCTGGTTATTAATTGCCTTATAAGCCTGTTACCAGTCAGAAACAGAGTTGTTTGAGGGATCTGTAGTGACTTATTGATTCTACTTCCTGATTTGTTTTCTTTTGTTTTTCTTGAAGTTACAACAAAGACACAAAGGAGCTCAACGTCTGGTTGGAATCTGCTCAGCAAAATGTGAACTATTGGAAGGAACAGTCTCTCAACGCATCTCAAGACCAGAATACTGTCAGGAACCATATTCAGAGTTTGCTTGTAAGTTAGACAGTGTTTATGTAGAAGAAACTGATGTAAAATTGGTGGTGCAGGCTGTTAAATGCCTAGCACTTAATTCCAGCTGCTTGCAATTAGTGCAGGCTTGAATCCCACCAGGCTCAAGGTTGACTCAGCCTTCCATCCTCTTGGGGTAGGTAAATTGAGGACCCAAGATTGTTCGGGGCAATAAGTTGACTTTGTAAAAATGCCGCTTAGTAATAAGCAGGCATATACAATGGAATGAAGGCTATTGCTGAGCGCATTGGGTTGTGCTCCAAACATTGTAAGCCCTGAGTCTTTGGAGAACATATAAATGTAATTAAAAAAAAAATTACAAGGACAGTCTTGCCATCTAATCTTGTACATTGCCTCCAATACAGGCCTACCATCTCTCTAAAGAGCTCAATGCCTATTAGTCAAATATGTTTTTTTATTTTAAGTTTTGTTGCTAAGAGCCATTAATAAACATACAGTATTCACCATATATTTATCTAATGCTATTTTGTGAAGTCATCTTTAAGCCCATTATACTTCCTTTTCTAATCGATCTCACAGGATAAAGCCTGGTTCACTGCATGACACTCCAAAGGCTAGATTTGCACACTAATGTGATTTGTTTAGCATGGTTTGTTAAGGCTGGGTGAATAATTCTGTTGCATTTTATGGTAATAAATTACAGCTCAAAATCATGATTTGTTACTGACTATAGTTGTGACTTGACGTGATTTTGGTATGCAGAGATGTAGAAATTATTTATAATTTTCTGGCTTATTCCTGATTTGGTATTACAGTAGATCTTGTGCAAACCTCTAACGAAACCACAAAGATGCAAATGAGAGAAAAGTAACGGGAAATTTTTCCAAGTCAGCCATAATTGTTCGCAAGACTGACTGTTCAAAAAATTGAGCTTAAAACAAACATTGACTTAATGTGATATTTGAAGGTAGCTTCAATGCCCTATTTACTGAGTCAAGCCTTCTTCGGTTTTCTCCAACCCATCCCCACCATTACCTTTGCAGATAGCAGGCGGATTCTCTTTTATGTAGCTGGTTGTATCATTCACAGCCAACATATGGGAGTGAATTATAATCTACTCAGACAAGTTAATGTCTAAGTATAATTACTGTTGGGAGGTAGCAGCTAGAACCAATAGATATTTTATATAAGATTGCAAAGAACAATTTCTCCTCTCCTCTTTCATAGCTATTACATTTTAATGTTTTAGCCCTCATTCTTGCAATTATCTTTGACTTTGTCATCTGAATGACTTTCTCATCTCGTATCCATTTGGTCCCTACTGTCATTAGTCACCTATCTGTCCAAAGGGCAGACAAAAATATAATATGTAAATGGAAAATGTCAATACAGAAAGTTTGAACCTGGGTCTAACTGACCTAAGTGTTTCCATCTAAACCTTCAGCACTGCTTTTGGGTGCTCTAAAATGTAAAATATAATGAGTAAACCATGTTGAGCAAAGGTTTGGACTTTGGCCTCCTCAGTCTATTCCCAGCTCTGTCCAGAACACATAACTAGTGTTTGGCTTATTCTTTAAAAAGTGAGTGGGGGAGAGAACAATATTTTATCTCAGTTTAAAATGGTTTCATAATGTAATATAATTAGCAAGCTTTTTTAACGCAACATTTTCATGCATACCATATTTTTTATTTTGTATGTGTCATCAGGAATTCTCTAAAGAAGTTGATAATAAATCTTCCTTGAAATCTTCTGTCAGAAGCACTGGAAATCAGCTGTTGCTTATTAAGGAATCTGATGATGCAAAGTTGCGCTCAGCTTTGGCAGAGTATGAGCAGAGATGGACCAACCTGGTTGTTCAATTACCAGGCATCCAAGAGAAGTTTCACCAGGTAAAAAGTAATTCATCAGCAAAGCTACTAGGCATGAACAACTTTGAAGACTGCCATAGTTATTAATTGCATACTGCAGAACATTACATATCTCTGCCATTTCTCTGTTTAAAAAATCTTATCTATCTGCTTTATCTATGGTGAATCCATCATACTGACGTATTAAATACTACATTTGTTGCGGTTCTTGCTTGTGATTCTGATTACAAGCATTTGTACAAAACTCAAGGATGTTGATCCACAATTGTCCCACTAAAAAGTTTGACTGAAATTGCCCAATATTGTTCTTTATCTTTGACCTGTAATAGCAAATGTCTCAACAGTTTAAAACATACTAGACAACCCCTTCAATCATCATTTCAGAGATATTTTCTTACCAGATTTCTCAAAGTCTTCAGCAATGATAGACTGCCTTCACTGGAAAAGTTCTTAAAAATTCAGGAAGATATTCAGAGATGTCTCTTCCTTGAAAATAGCCCATGTTGAATGGTATTGCACAATCAAACATCAGCAGTTGAACAGCGGGAAATGTTTTATGACATTTTGCATTATGTCCTAAAGTGTTTTATGATAATTTTTATGTCATAAAATATTTTACAAAATTTGCCCAATTTCAATTTCATGGGAGTCATGGGGTCTGGGTTTTAGACACATTCTGTAAGTTAGTCCATGACCCTTGTTTCAAAAATTGTTGCCCTACAGTGCACTATTTTGCCCAGTTAAAGTTTACAGATAAGAGAGTTTAGCATATGGTTCCTATATAGTTGTGGAATGGAAGGTAAGATGATGACATGTGCATCATGATATCCTCATGTGAATGACATTCCTTTTACATTTAATTGCCTCAGACATGATGACTTCATGACACAAATGCATTGTTTGCACAATAATATGATGATGGAGACATTGTTTTGACATCATTGTAGCTTGTTACAGATGCCACTGTGCAGTTATAAACTTTGTGCCCCTTTCTTAACTTGTGAACATTAGGAACAATTTGCTAAGATTAAAGTGAACTGATCTGAAGGGGGATGTCTCCATCACAGTCAAAATGTCTGAAAATTAGATAAAAATCTAGAGCATTTCTGAATTGTAAATATTCTTCTGCAGACAAGGCTGACTATTGTTAGCTCTAATATCACTACAGAATAATAGGGGCAGTTTGATGCTTCTTTACCAACAGTCTATAGTCTATAGTTTAGAAGCCCATTGCAAGAGTATTCTGTCCTTTTTCTACAATACACCAAGCAGGGAGACAAAAGAGAGAGGCAGAGGTTGCAGTAAGTGAGAGAAAAATGAGTGATTCCCATTAGTTGCCCCAGCTCCTGCTCACCTAGCAGTTCAAAAACATGCAAATGTGAGCAGATAAATAGGTACCACTTTGGTGGGAAGGTAACAGTGTTCCATATACTTTGCAGCATAGTCAGGCTGGCCACATGAAAATGGAAAAAGGGTAAGAAACAAAGATGAGGATTTCCCCCTAGAATCAGACACAATTGGACAGGGAAACCTTTACCTTTATTCTGAAAACAATTGAGGGTTATGTCAATATATATATATTTAATTCTCTACTAAGATTTTAGTGAAATTAAGCAGAAAATAAGTGTAAGGAAACGTTGGAAAGGAAGGAACATCCCTCTTGTACTGAAATTTTTGTTTTCATTTTTTTAACCTGTCTGTACATGTCTATGGACAGAAAAATGCAGGAAAGCAAGGAAAGATGACATCAGCTATTGGAATCTATAACCAAGGAGCTTTTGATTGCCTTTTAGAACTTCCTACTTTTCCCACAGTTATGAAAAATGTCCATTTAGAAAACCACCAAAAATGCATAGCGCAGTTCGTTATGTGTCTACCAAGTAACAAATGAAAAAGATTTCATAGTAAAATACTTCTAACTTGAATATTCTGTGTTTATCTTTAAATATCTTAGAAAATACATTAGATTTTGTTCCTTAAAATATAAGTATGATGGTATAATTTTCTAACAGCTCCTGATGGCAAAATTGTCATCTTACGAAGCCATCACAGAACTGAATGCCTGGATGAATTGCATTGATCAGCAAAGAAGAGATGAGGTTGTAATTAATTTGCAAAGTTCTGCCAGCTTGAAAGGCCTTCTTCGGTGGTACAAGGTAAGCCAGACAGTTCATTATGTCTAAAAATGGTTTCATTTTCTTTGGGCAGAAAATAAAATAATATAAATTCAAATAAGGAATCATACTATGTTGTCTGTTTGAGTCAGCTGAGATCAAGAGAAAGGGAACTAGAATAATATTCTCTCTATCCTTAGGGAGTGAGTGCATATCCTTGCATCATTGATTTGGTCCACCATGTAGAGTCAATTGTATGAGCTAGGTGTCTGCCTGCCTGCCTGCCTGCCTGCCTGCTATCATCCATCATCCTAATATTGTCTACTTCATCTTATTTTCCTACTACCTATCATCCTACTCCACTGGGTGTCCAGACAGCAATTGGCAGATGTCTGACAGATTTATCTGTATGAGTTTGTGGGAAGATGAGATATTAATATTGATATGACAAATATTTATTCATTCCCAAGATAGATAGATATATACAGTAGGTAAAATCAGGTTTCTAAATATATGGAATCTCTATGCAATGTTTTCTTCTAAAGTTTTCTTTCCATTCTAGAGATCTATTATATAGTTAATCTGTGGTGAGATAGAGGCCAATACATCTGTCAAAATGTTGCTGTCAGATTTTTTTTTCACAGAAGGCATTTCAGCCTTTCATTTTGTCTAAACATTTTCTGTGTTTAATTCACTAATATTATCATGCAAATAAAGCTAGACAGGTAGTGCTAACATTGTCACACTATTATTTGTCAGTGTCTTTAAATGGCACCATTCTTTTATGAATCACACATAAGAGGAAAATGAATTTGGAGAAAAAAAGGCAAACTTAAGCATACTTATAAAATCCTTATAGGAATCTTGTCTCTGGAGACTGTATCCAGCAATATATTGGCAGCAATATAGAAAACATTTGCCTTTACTTCTCCCAGGATGTTTTTTCAACTGAACTCATAATCTCTTCCCAATTTGATGCCTTCACAGATGTATTGTACTACAACTTCCATCGCCCCCACCGAAATGATCATTATAGGCAGTTACACTTTTTAAGTGCCCATGATCATTATGCTCTTTAACTATGAGCAAGGGACTTGGCCATACAATTATGAGTTATTATAGCTCTGCGCTTCTATCCTGTTCTCACTTACAGTAGAATCAGTTATAAAGGAACAAAACTGTATTTGCTGCATAGAAAACATGCTTCTTTTGACAGAGTTGTATTTTACATTTCTAGGAGTATGTGATGGAAATGAACTTTAAACAATGGATAGTTGATTATGTAAACCAGTCACTACTACAGTTGACACCTTGTGATGTTGAAAGCAAGCGTTATGAGAGGACGTCATTTGCAGAATGTCTCGGGGAATTAAATATGAATTGGCACCATTTGCAAGGAACTCTGAATGAAAAGGTTTGAATGTCCTTTAGAACCTTTTGCGGAGAATGTGAGTCAACTTAAGATGCACCTAGTGGAAGATCACCCATCCATCGCAGCTTCATTGCTTTGTTCTCTGTACTGCAGAGAACTCTTCAGAATGGCAGTGGGGTCCTGCCTGGAAAGGCTACAGTTGGAGAAATCAGGCAGAGTCGCCTCCACATAATTTGCCTACATTCACTGCATGCTCATTGGACAGAAGCCTATCATGGTGGCATTCCTGTCCCATCTGCAAGGTCTGATGCTGTTCAGATCTGCATCAAGGATTAGGAAATGAACAAAGATAACAGATAACAGATTAACAGAATTGGAAGGGACCTTGTAGGTCTTCTACTCCAACCCCATTCCCCATTCTCCTGGATTTTCCAGGCAGCTCTAAAGTCAGCAGCAATGAAAGCAAATATGAATTTAGTTCTCACCTACTTTCTCTAATCAACAGTGTCAACTCATAAAATATTTCTATGGTTTTTAGAGTTGCCAACAGAAAGGGAGGGGGAGCAGTGGGAAACTTGCATTCCATAAATGTTTTCAAAGATAGTTTCTAGTGACTGAAGTTTCTGCCGCACAGGATTCTAACTGGAGAACATGATTGACGACTCTTGGCTATGGATGTGTTCCATTGGAGAATATGAATTATGATACATCCAGGGAGTGTGGGAAAACGATGCTCAATGGTGACAATGAATGATTGTCTCAGAGTTGGCTACACCCAGACAACGCTGGCATGTTTACTCCTAATAAATCTTCTTTAAGTTTTGAAAATTCGGCTAGAGACTTATGATTTAAATGTGGGTAACTACTGGAGCCCTGACACACAGACCTTAGTAAGCCTGCCTTATGCCCATTTTGGTTTATGTTGCCCCACTATCGATGGGATAGGAATAATACAATGACAACATAACCATGTTCTCTTTACATTTCCAGTTAAGTACAATAGATTAAAGTTACCATTTGGAGGTGATCTGAAGCTTTTTTTTCTGTTATATCTGAGTTCAGAAACATAATACATGAAAACATGAGGCACTTTGTAGAAAATGCGGGGAAATATTCTTTCTTCTGTGCTTATTACCATAAACTAAAAAATTTAAAACATTCCTACATTTTGCAAATAATTACAAATTGTCCTCTATGCAGATAAAGGAGTTGGAGCACATTTTGGAATCTGTTGTTAAAAATGAAAACAAAGCACAATCTTTGGGCAGCTGGCTGGAAGCACAAAGCAGAAGGCTAAAACACTTGAAGAGCCCAGCAAGTTCTATTCTTGCACAGGGCACATTAAAAGACTGCAAGGTAAACGTTCATTATTTATATATATAATAATATATCCATTATTATTTCATTACACTTGAAATGTCAAGTTCATTTTGTTGATGACCTCCAACATTTTAATCCTATCTTTCTTCCTATATGTTCAGGACAATATATGTGAATTTATCCTTGAAATTCAAAAACAACACAGTAATTGTCCACAATCAGTAATAAATCCAATCCATTCAAATTTGACCTAATAAAAACAGATTACAATGGGATACAAAGAAAGGAGGGAAATAAACTCGGATATTTGCTCATACAGTTGGAGCTATAGAATGATCCCTCAGGGAAACAGTTTGATGAAGAAGAAAAACCCTAAAAAAAATAATTGATCCTAGAACTGCCTTTCAAAAGGCTCTGTCCTGTTTTGCTCCCTGGTGTAGCTGTAAATGCCCTCCTGGATGGCATGTGCCAGAGAAAATATGTGGGAAATAGATCTTTTTCCTCCTGGGGCTTTCCTCAGCCTCCAGTAGAATTAACTAGGGTCTTTTTTTGACTCAGATGGAATTGGAGGGCAGAGGGATCTATAGAATCATCTTGTTCCACATGTTCTTTAAGCTCCTGAATGGAGTTACATAGAGGTTTGTAGAAAAACAAGTATGCTGCTAATGAATTACTTCGTTTCTCTTACATCTGAGAATATAAGGACATAAAAAGAGCCCTACTGGATCAGACCAAAGACCAGTTTTGTGTTTCACACTCTGGCCAGTCAGAAGCATATACAAAATTCCCAATTTTTCAGGACTATTGCAAGTACTGGATGTATTCTAGAATCTTCAAGAATAGTAACTACTGATAGCCATACCCCTAATGAATTTGTTTTATCCTCACTTAGGTTGGTGGCTGTCACATCGTCCTACCTAGCCCAATAGCTTATCTAGTACATTACATTGACTTTCTCTGAGCAGCACTGAATAGTCACTGGCTTATTGATGAAACCACTGACACTTTCTCATAGCAAAACCTGGGGCAAAATTCCTTGAACCCTAATACATCTAGAGGATTCCATGTTGAGGAAGATTTTGTTATTCTCAAAATAATAGTGGCAAATCATATTTGCCGTGTCTTTCTTGACTCCTTCCTCTTACAAGGTGCAATGTTTATTTTTTGCTTTATTGCTATGGTTACTCCATTCCTCTACTATAGTCAAACTGAAAGTAACAGTAATTTGGCTATTTATTCTCTGCAATGTTTTGTTGAGCTCTGGAGCAACTTTATTTTTCTAGCTGAGAGATGGAGATTCATTCCAACTAGCCAGTAAGAAGCTTTGTAAATAAATAAGAGACAGATTGAAACTCTCTTAGTGAGCAGGTACACACCCCAGGGGATAGAAGAAGGGAAACCAAAAAGTTAAATAAAACCAGGAAGAATTTTTCAAGATTTTAAAAGAAAACTTTAAAAATGAACAAGAGATATTTCCCCACCTCCAATCTTAGCCACATTTATAAATAAGCATACAGTATATATCACAGCTTATATTAAAAAAGTAAGATCATGGCCTACGTAAATTACTTAATTTGGATGTTGTACTTAATTTACATAAAAGATACTGCTGTTTCTGATTAGAGGGACAAGTATCATGCCAACATACTTCAAATATTATTCTTTGTTAATAAAATTATGCACGTAGCTTCTCTAACTTAGATTTCCTAATGCTAAATGAACTCAGAAGGTATCTAAACATTGCAGATGCTTGGCTGTTCTTGCCTGATTATTGTTGTCTTTCCTTCTTACGTGTATAGTCCATCTTTCATGCAAGTAGAAAAAGGCAGTATCTGTATTTTCACCTGTTTTACCTTCATCACTACTCCTGTATTACCAGTTAGGCTAAGAAAGAGTGACCGGACCTGGTTCAGGAGTAAACAACTCTTTCAGACAGCAATTATCAAAATCATAATGGTAAAGATAGTTGATTGGAATTTAAAGTACTCTTCTTCAAATCATAGAAAAGCAGTGTGGTGTGGCAGATTAGGTTTTACACTATAGAAGGGAGGAGCCTTATGTACACCACCTTGACTCTTCAATTACACAGTTTGTTATTCTGTGCAAAAATTGGAGGAAGTACTATGTATAATCCCATAAGAGAGATCTAGTACTTGCTAAAATAGAAATTTTTACTAAGGATTTTTTTCCAAGGATAGGGGATTTAAGATAAATATGTTTTGAGCCGTGGTGGCACAGTGGTTAGAATGCAGTTCTGCAGGCTACTTCTGCTGACTGCCGACTGCTTGCAATTTGGCAGTTCAAATCTCACCAGGCTCAAGGTTGACTCAGTCTTCCATACTTCTGAGGTGTTTAAAATGAGGACACGATTGTTGGGGGCAATATATTGATTCTGTAAATCGCTTCGAGTGGGCTGTAAAGCACTGTGAAGCAGTATATAAGTCAAGGTGTTATTGTTATTGCTTCACCCAAATTGACTTTCTCAGGGTGTGAAACAAAATAATAAAAGCAAACAGATGTGACAAGAGAAAATTTCTAGAACATATTGAGAGACTACACAGTAAAACTCCCCAGGCCCTCATGACATCCACCTGAGAATTTAAAAGAATTCAAATGTAAAATTACTGATCTAGCCAAAATATGCAACTTGTCTCTCAAATCAGTCTCAGTGACAGAGGACTGAAAGATAGCTGAAGTGATATCTATTTTTAAAAAAAGACTTAATGAATCCCTATCAATTATAGACCAACATAATGTCTATTCCTGAAAAATTGGTAGAAATGGTAGCCACAGGAAAAAAAAACCTAAATATGTAGCAGAACAAGTCTTGCTGAAGGAGAATCAACATAGATTCTATAAAGAGTCACTTGATGGTGAGCTGGGCAGAATATACCTTTAATAAATAGTTAAAGGTAAATCATGTCTCAGCTCTCTTAGAGTGTTTTAAAACGCTAACAGGCATCTAGATGAAGGTGAACCTGTTGGCTTTGTATATTTCAATTTTCAAAAAACCTTTAACAAAGTTCCACATCAAAGGCTGCTAGGAAGTTTACTGCCATGGTTGCCTGTCCTTTTATGAATTGCTAACAGAATTCAAAATGTAAAAATAAATAGGCAATTCTGTCAATTGAAGTATTTAACTGCCATAATTCCCTTAAGGTAACTTTCCCCAACATTTCCAGCTTTGCAGACCGGACGGGTATGGGGAGAGGGAATGGTTCCGTGTGAGTGGTGGCATACACATGCTTCTCCCGCTTCCACAGCCCAGTTCCTAATGGGTCATAGCCTACTACTGGGCCACAGCCTAGAGATCGGGAATTCCGCCTTAAAGATCTGTAACGACACCAGTGATTTTTTTTTGGTTTGCTCATAAATGAACTTCATGCAAGTTTGAATATAATAATAAAATATTTGGAATAAAAACCAAGAGTAATTGTGGAGATATGTATAAGGAGCTCATTGCACTGAATTAATAGTCACCTAAGTGGCAGTTAAGTTGCACTTTGCAGCTAAACTTCTCCTTCCCCTGGGTTTTGTATGTGCTGAGCTGTCTATGTCTAATCTGGAAAAATATTGACATCAAAGATCAATAAGATTTTACAATCAGTGTTCAGTGTGGAAAAGGCAGATTCCATGTTAGGGATCATTAGGAAAAGATTGAAAATAAAATTGGTAATCCTGACATTCCTTTATACAAATCCACAGTCTGTCTCCATCTGGAACACTGTGTACACATTTGGAAAGGATATAACATAATTGTGGGGGAAAGTACAGAAAAGGATAACCAAAATTATTGATGACCTTCCTTATGAGAAAAGACTGTCTGAAACTCTTCAGTTTAGATAAAAAGGAGCTGAGACGGGGAGTATAGGATCAAGGTGTACAAAGCCTAGAGAAAGTGGATAAGTGAACAAAACTTGTCTTTTTCTCAAAGCAGTGAGACCAGGAGCTATTCATTGAAACAGACTGGAAAAGATTTAGAACCGACAAAAGAGAGCATATATTGACGTAATAATGCATTATTAACCTGTAGGATTACATGGTATCGAACCTGTATATTACACAGTTTTAAGGGTGGATTGGATACTTACTTACTTACTTATTTACCTTACATACATACATACATACATACATACATACATACATACATACATACATACAAGCATCTATACTGTATATTTCTATACCTCTCTCCCTCTTCCCCCTCTCCTCCCCTAAATTAGGCTATGCTTATGTTGTTCTTAAGTTTTAACAAAAAGTTCTGTTCCATTTAATTTAACATGTTACTTGGTATTGATCTTAATCATGCCCCATGTTCTAATGTTAAATGTTGATTCCCCCCCCCTAAATTGTACTCAAAGAATAATGGCTTTCCTCTTATGCCTATCTATCAGGTGTTAGAAAATCAGCTTGCTGTGAAGTCTAAGGAAGTGGATCAACTGAAAAACAATCTCACAGCTTTAAAGGATTGTGCTGATGCTGCCAAGAAAGTAGGGTTCACAACCACCGATTTGGCTGAAATGAGAACTAGCATTATCAATCAGGTTGATATCTTTATTTTTGGCTATGTATAAGAATTAGTGACTTGTTAAATGTCACTCAGTGGTTTCTTTCCACACTAGGATTTGAAACCATTCTATACAAAGATAGGGTCTTTGAAGGCAACACGAGATATTTATATTCTGAAAATATGTATAAAGAAAAGAAAAACAGATAATAAGTACAATGGTCTGAAGACACTCAGGTTTTCGTGTGCACTTCAGGCTTCTGTATGAATAGTTCTGTTGTATGTCTGCAATCATTTGGATTCAAAAGTATTGTCTAATCTTAATTTTACCACTTCCACTTATATTTGAAATGCTCTCATCTACTTAAACAAACTTCTGTTTAAGAGAAAGTTAATGTATAAATGTTCATAGATGATTGTAGATGCTGTTATAGTGGGTCTGGACAGAAAAGGGATATTTCCTTTGTTAATAATTAAAAGCTGTTTTCCTACCCACTCACATGTCCAGAATTGAGAGGATGATCTTCTGTTATGATTGTTAGAAATTAAAACTATGATATTTTCTGTGAAATATATGTGCCATTCTACTAGATCTCACAAAGTTAAATTAATCAAGAAGTCAATTTAGATGACTTTAGTGGTCAGGCAGAAATCAACCAACAATACATGGGAGCCAGGGAAGCTCCATTTGCTCTTTAGAAACTGGGACTTAAATATATTTTCTCTAATACTGAAAAATAAAATCAATTATTTTTACTGTGATCAAAGACCAACCAGTACAATCTAATAGTGAAGTTAATGATATATCATCATTATGAATACTGCTACTAATTATTTATCCTCCATAATATGCCTGATTGTTTTGGTCTTTCTTAGTCGATGGTTATCTCCATAGTAGTGAACTTCACAAGATTATTATGGATTGTCTGAAAAAAGACTTGAGCCTCCTATTAGTTCATTGGATGACCTGAGATTCCAGCAGAACTAGAAAACTGAAGGAATAAGCTTTATGCTCACCTTCTATATACCATATCTGATTTTTAAAACTTTCAGAATCATAGGCCAATAAGTAAATAACAAAACTTATATGGGCTGTTGGATATTTTTGACAGATGGCTAAATTTATAAGTTTTGACACATAACAGATAACAGATAATCAGAGTTGGAAGGCACCTTGTAGGTCATCTAGTCCAACCCCCTGCCCAAGCAGGAGACCCTACACCATTTCTGACAAATGGCAGTCCAATCTCTTCTTGAAAGTCTCAAGTGATAGTGCTCCCACAACTTCCGAGGGCAACTTCTGTTCCATTAGTTGATTGTTCTCACTGTCAGAAAGTTTCTCCTTATTTCCAGGTTAAATCTCTCCCTATTCAGTTTCCATCCATTATTCCTTGTCTGGCGTACAGGCACTTTAGAAAACAGCTTGACCCCTTCCTCCCTGTGGCAGCCCCTCAAATATTGGAAGACCGTTATCATGTCTCCCTGGGTCATTCTCCTTACTAGACTAGCCAAGCCCAGTTCCTGCAACCATTCATTGTATGTTTTAGGCTGCAGTCCCCTAATCAGCCTGGTTGCTCTTCTCTGTACTTCTTCTAGAGTCTCAACATCTTTTTTATAATGTGGTGAACAAAACTGGATGCAGTATTCTAGGAGTGGTCTTACTAGGGCTTTATAGAGTGGTATTAGTATTAATTTAGGATTGCATTAGCTTTTGGGCTGCTGCTGTACACTGCTGGCTCATCTTTAGCTGGTTGTCCATTAAGACTCCAAGATCCCTCTCACAGTTACTGCTATTGAGCCTGGTTTCACCCAGTCTATATGTGTACTTTTGGTTTTTCTTGCCTAAGTGTAGGACTTTACTTTTCTCTACATTGAATTTCATTTTGTTAGATACAGCCCAGTGTTCTAGGCTGTCAAGATCCCTCTGGATCTTGAACCTATCTTCTTGGGTGTTAGCTATTCCTGACAGCTAAGTATCATCTGCAAATTTGGTAAGTTCCCCTTCTATTCCCTCATCTAAGTCGTTAATGAAGATATTGAAGAGTACTGGGCCTGGTTTTTTTATTATCTTTTCCAGTATCTTCCTGGGTATTGATGTTAGGCTAATTGGTCTATAGTTTCTTGGGTCTGTTTTTTTTTTCCTTTTTTGAAGATGGGAACCACATCAGCTCTTTTCCAGTCCTCTGGTAGTTCCCCAGTGCTCCAGGATTTTTGAAAGATGTGGTGCAGTGGTTCTGAGATGACCTCTGCCAGCTCCTTTAAAACTCTGGGATGCAGTCCATCAAGCCCCAGTGATTTGTTTTCATCAAGATCAGACAGGTGTTCTCTTACTATTTTTTTGCTTATTTTAACTTTTATTTCTGGTCTGTCTTACAGTTATGTTTTTGGTGGGTTGAGCTATAGTTACTTTTTGCGTGACGACAGATGCAAAGAATGAGTCAAGCAGTTCTGCTTTCTCTCTGTTGCCTGTTACTTCCTTGCCATCTTCTCTCTTTAGTGGACCGACTGTTTCCTTGATTTTTTTCTTGTTATTTATATGTTGGAAGAAACTTTTTTTATGATCTTTGACTTTTGTTGCAAGTCTTTGTTTGTTCTGAGCCTTTGCTATCCTGACTTTGTCTTTGCAGATTTTGGCTATCTGTTGATATTCTGCCTTAGTTGTATGTTCTTCTTTCTATTTTTTGTACTTGTCCTTTTTTTCTTTCAATTTGCCAGAGAGATTTTTGTGCAGCCATGTTGGTTTCTTCTTGGATTTCTTGTTTTTCTTTCTCAGTGGTAGTGTGCTGGTCTGGGCTTCTATGATCATACTTTTTAGAGTTTCCCAAGATTCTTGAGTTGTTTTCCCCTTTAGGATTTTCATCCATGGAATCTTTCCCAAGTTCTCTCTGAGTTTATTGAAATCAACTCTTTTAAAATCCAAGACTCTGGTGTCATTATGTTCTGTTGCTTGTGTTTGTGTTATGTTGAATTCTAGTATGATATGGTCGTTCTCACCTAAGGTTCTTGCAGTTTCAACTCCCTATATCACTTCTTCTCTGTTTGTAAGAATTAAGTCTAGTATGACTGTCCCTCTAGTTTCACCCTCTATCTTTTGGACAACAAAGTTGTCGGCTAGATTGGTTAGGAACTTATTTGATTTCTCATTTGGTGCAGAATTAGTTTTCCAGTTGATATCAGGATAATTGAAGTCTTCCATTACTATTGTTGTGTGTTTCCTGCATATGTTTGTTAGTTGGCCGGCAAAAAGGACATCTATTTTTTCTGCTTGATTGGGTGGCCTATAATATACACCTATGGCCATGTCATTCTTTCTTTCTTTTATATTGACCCATATGCATTCTAGGAGGTTTTCATCTTTGGTTTCATGCATTTCTGTAGCAATATAGTGGTCCTTTACATACAGTGCAACTCCACCTCCTCTTTTATGGGGTCTGTTGTTGTTGCTTTTTTGAATAGTTTGTATCCTTCTACCAGTATGTTCCAGTCATGGGTTTCATCCCACCAAGTTTCTGTTATTCCAACTATATCATATTTACCTTCATGTATTCGTAGTTCGAGTTCACCCTGTTTGTTCCCCAGACTTTGTGCATTTGTATATAGGCACTTGAGATCTTTATGTCTGACACTGTGTTTACTGTCTGCATAACCTGTGCTGTGCCTGCCTGCCCATCCTAAAAGTCAGCCTTTATTGAGATCTCAGTCCACTATTGACCTTTTATAATTGGAAAAGTCAAAAGTTGGCAGATTTTGTCTAGCACATTATGAAATGTGAAATCATTATAAAATGAGACTATTTGCACATCTAGTCAAATATTGTCCATTCTGATTGGCACTAGCTGCTCAGAATATCATATTTTACCTTTCCAATTTGATACCTTAAATATTAATGTTTTTCTGCATGTGGGCTATCCTGGCAAAAGTGAAATATGAAACCCAGATTTTATCTCCCAATTCAGCCATTAATTCATTATGCTTGGTACAAAAACTACCAAAATTCTGTAGATGCTGCTTAGCTGCACGTAGTTGTAACAAATCTTTGAAATAATAGAAAACCAAAATCGTTTAATAGCAATTTTCAGCTTTCATATAACAAAAACTTGCAGCTGACTTGTCTATTCCTTCTGCAGTTGAAAACTCTGCAGGCATTTCTGAATTTGTGAGTTTTCCTGCTGAGATGTCATCATTCAAGAGAGTGAAACCAGTGCTTTTATTCCTGTACAACTTCATCTAACCAAGCATACTGGAATGTACTCTACAAGCACAACAGGACTTTGTCCTCAAATTAAACTAATAATGAAAATTATTCTAATACTGCAGTCTCTTATACAGATTGATGATTTTTTTTCTCTGAACACATTTGAAGCATGTGCTAGTACTCCTGAAATCATTTATATTTTACATTATTAAATAAATACTTAGAGGGTTTTTTATCCAGCATGTATCAGAAAGTAAATGATGTAATAGAAAATCAACAGGGGGTGTCTCTTGAGCAGTGTTCAAATGTCCTAGTAAATAATTTCATATACATCCTTTTTAAGCACAGGCTTGTATGTTTGCAGGTTGCACAGCTTAAGTCTTCTACCGAGTCTGCTTTAGAGTGCTGGAAGACTTATGATGAAGCTTGGGATGAAATCAGGCTGATGCTTGCAAATGCTGCATATTGCCTGGAGCATAGCAAGAATGCTTTCATTACAATGAAGTCACTGAAAAAGCAAGTGGAAGATTTGCAGGTATATTTCACAAAGACCAATGTGCTGAACTCCTTGGTTCCACAATATTCCTTCTTAAAAATAAGGAGCTGCTCTAGATATTAATGCCAAATGAATATGTGGTGGTGTTGCATGATTGAATCATAACAGATATCCTGGACCCATATGCTGTTCCTCCCACATACTGTGTTTCTCCAGTTTGAAATGTAGTAGCAGATTAATTTATGTAAGACCTAAAAACCAGAGAATGAACATCAAGAACAAACCCTGATGCTTGACTCTGCTTGGGATAGAAAGCATAAATCATGATTTTTACAGATGAAATAAATAAAAACAATTTACTCCAACTTGAAAAGAGAAAATGATGTGCAATGAGCAATATGACAGGGAGCATGAAACAGCATCCTTTAAGGTTTATCTGTAGAGAGCTCTGGAGAGTTAATCTGTAATGAGAATTGTACTCCATTAGTGTCAGGACTTGGGAGTAGCACATATTCTTTGTACAAAGTTACTGAGTTTTCTCAGCATGTTTCTAAGACCAAAAGGATCAGGAAGTGAGAAGATGTTTTTATTTTCCAAGCTTCCTGAAAGGAAGAATGAGTTTGGAAGACCTCCCCCTCCACACACAGACCTTTTGTAATGGTGGGCTGCAAATTTTTTAGCAACTGGTTCTCTGGCTGGGTAGGCGTGGCTGGTTGGTCATGTGACTGGGTGGGTGATGTGACTCATCACACCCAGCCCTGCCTCCTAGCCACTCACCTCAAAGGAACAGGTAGGATTCAGCTAGTTGGGGCCCAATCCCATCACTGGCTGGCCCCGCCCCATCCATTTTTCGGCCTGTTTTGGGCCATTTTCAGGCCGTTTTGGGGTCTTTTTCAAGCTGTTTATTGCCCAAAAACATCTGAAAATGGTCTGAAAACAGTCAGGAGAGGGGTCAGCCAGTGTTCCTATTTGCCAGTTCTCTGAACCATGCAGAATCAAAACAATGGGTTCGGATGAACCCATCTGAACCTGCAGCAGCCCACCTCTGACCTTTTGCCAATCTAGAAAAGCATCCTTATCAATGGCAACCTTGTCACTACTCAAATCCTGCTAAATTTGGTGAAAATACGCTGTTTTGGAAGGATGGATATAAGGTAGCATACCAATAACTATCTCCTCAAGCATCATCACATTTGTAACTAATTAAGTGGCATTTCTTTCTACAGTCCCTTCAAGATAAAGCTGAGGGAAACAAAGAAATCTGGGCTAGGCTCCAGACTGCTGCTGATAACCTGAAGAAAGTGTGTGATCCCTCATTCTCAGAGATTATTGAACAAAAACACGAAGAGGCACGCACAAGGTACAATACTTTTTTTTTTCCTTTCACTATTTAGAAGTCTGACTTCAAAAAATTATTTCTGCCGAATACAATTGCAGTTATTGCCAGCAGACATAAAATACTGCTTAATTTATATAGGAGATTAATAGAATGGTTTTGATTTGGTCATCTTTATCTTTTAGGGACAAAGTAATTGAGTGAATCACTTTAGTTTGCTCTGCACACTGGACACTGTTGTGCTCATCACTGCTGTTTATCTAAATGTTTGCAATAATAGCCTTCCTGGGCAGAAAAATAAGAAAAAGTTAAAAAAAAAAGAATCTGGTAATACCTTAAACTAAGGATTCAGTCTACCATCATTGCTTTAATTCCAAACAGGATACAAAAAATATTATATTGAGAAACTTTTTTTAAAGGCCCTCATGCTCTTCAAACTTTGTGTACATGAAGGATCAATAAGCTTACAAAAGGATTTTCAGACTCTCCAATCTCACTCATTTTCTGTGTCACAAGTAAATTCAGTCCATTCACACCATACCACTTCCAGTAGCTGACATGCCCTTAGTTGCTTGCTCCCAGTTCCAACCAATACCTTGAATTGTACCCAGAAGTAAATTAGATGCTTTGAGTAGAGATAAATAGCACTGAAAGCTACTTGGAATTCAAGCAATAGCAGAACAGTCACCCTGCTCTTAGCCTTGCCAGAAGTTTATGCTCAAACACAACCAGTGTGTTTTCAGTCCCATACCCAGGCTTAAAGCGAGACTGAAAATGGTCCAGATAATCCTTTTTCTTCATGGTTCTATGCAATGATATCTCTACCAATCTCTCAACAATCTGCTTTCAAGAAGAGAAGGTTGCAGACAAGTTGTCTATTGTTCAGGTAAGGAGAAGGTGCACCACTGCATCCTTCAAGATGGGCAGTACCAGTCCCCTCATGAGGAGGCTGTTCATGAGCTGAGAACTGAGAAAATCCTCTTTGGAACTATCATTGGGCTCAGGAGGCAGGAGCTACAATGTTGGTTGGTTTTCTTCCACAATATTACTTGGGTGGGAAGAAATCCTGTGCTTGTTCCATCATTGCCTCCAGAAGTTGTAAATGCTCCAACACTGGAAGTTTTAAAGAAGAGATTGAATAGCCATTTGTCTGTAATGGTATAGGGTTTCCTGCCTAAGCAGGGGGCTGGACTAGAAGACCTCCAAGGTCCCTTCCAACTCTGTTATTCTGTTCTATTCTATTCTATTCTATTCTATTCTATTCTATTCTATTGCCTCCAATTTGACCAGAAACATCATAAGAGAAATGGGAAGGCATTGGAGGGAGGAAAAATGTAATTGGAAATTGAAGTTTCCCTCTGAAAGGCATTCTCCCTGCAAAGAGACCTTACAGCTTATTGGAGTTTAAGTAGAAATATTTTTAGCCTCTGGAACAAATTGTTTAATTCTGTTATTACGAATAAATCAGTGCATTTTGTTTATATATATTATTTTTATATAATATTTTATATTACCGTGTTTCCCCGAAAATAAGACACTGTCTTATATTTTTTTTGGCTCCCAAAACACATTAGGTCTTATTTTCGGGGTAGGTCTTATATTTATGGTGCCAAATAGTGGGTGTGAGTGTGTAGGGGGTGTTTGGTGCACGGTTGCTCCCTGAAAAGTCTTCCTGGAACTGGAGATTTACACTAGGTCTTATTTTCGGGGTAGGTCTTACATTAGGGCAGGTTTAGAAAATAGTGCTAGGTCTTACTTTCAGGGTAGGTCTTATTTTCGGGGAAACACGGTATATTAATATTAATATATATTCATATATATATGTGTGTGTGTGTGTGTGTGTGTGTGTTTTTGTAGATTTTCACAGGTAAAGGTATGTAGGTCTTGGTGTATTCGGGTCTTGTCCCATGTAAGATTGAGAATACCTTGGCAACGTTTCGACAAAATCTCATCCGTCATCTTCAGGCTGGTGTCTTCAGCTTCGTTCTTCTGGGAGAAGTGTGAGATAGTGGCTGTTTTTCCCTTTTAAACTCCAGAGTTGGTTGTGTTGTTACTTCTTGATTGGTTGATGGAGTTGATGTATGCAGATTGGTTGGCTTTTTCATAAGACCCTGTGTGGCTGAGGTACTGGCTATGTGTCTCTCAGCCTTTTGTGTTGTAACGACCTGGGTAATGGGCTGTGTGATGGTGCTTTCAGCTTTCAGCCTGAAGATGGCGAGTGGGATCTCGTGTAAACATCGCCAAGGTATTCTCAATCTTACACAGGACAAGACCTGAATACACCAAGACCTACATACCTTTACCCATGAAAATCTACGAATATATATATATATATATATATATATATATATATATATATATATATAAATTACTGAGTAAATTGCTTGCTCTTGTATTCCATTTTTGTATTGTTTATAGGTGGATATTGACAAACAAAAATATTGAAGAGAAACTACAAAAAGCTCACACACATTTGAACTTGTGGGGATTCTATACAGAGGTTTCAGCAAAACTAGACAAATATGAAGAACAGTATGATTCCCTGTTGATGCCTGATATACTCTCAAGCTGCACAGTGGAGAAGGCAGAGAATATAAAAGTAAGGATGGAAGAATGTAAGAACCCACCAATGTTTCTTTTCCCCTGACTTGAAAAAGAGGCCAGCAAGGTTGCTGCCCTCACATCTGCTTTTGTTGGAGGAATGAGCAGCAGGGAAGGGGACTCTTCCCTTTCTCTGCTGTCTCTTTCTTATGCCCCTCCCAAGTATGAGTCCCTTGCTGCCTGCCCACTACAGACATCATCTGAACGCCATTGTCATCTCTGTAACTTCTGCAGCAGTGCTCTCAATATGCATGATGGTAAAGGCAGATATTGCTGTAGTGGGAGATGGCAGAGGTTGTCAGTAGGAATATCTTCCTTGTAGATATCTGCCATCAGGTTAATGTTTTACTGGAACCAAGAAAAGAGAAAAACTTGGCTCTGTTCTTTCCAGCAGCCACAGGAGACATCCAACCCTGTTCTGTAGTGGGCCATTTGGAATCCTAGAGCTCATTGACCTCACCCAGGTTCCTCTTCCATGAAAATCAATATCTTGCATAGGGAAGGGCTTGTACTTTTCCACTGAAAACCTGCTTTCCTGCCAGATCTGTTTGATCCAGTTTTATGCTGCTTCAGTAGCACAATGATCTCAAGTTGATGTTCAGATGTAAATTATAATTAGAGGGCTATCTCAAGGCTAAAGTAAGGGAATTTCTAATCCACCACTTTATGTTTCAAAGTAACCAGTTAGTTGAATTTGTAAAGCTGACTGGCTTAGAGGATTTTCCCAGCACATACCAAAACTTGACTGTCGATAGATACCAAATATCTCAATCTGGAATTGATTGGAATTGATTGGAGTGTTCGTTGCTTTGTTTCAACAACAAAACAACTTGGCCCAAAACAGTATTCGATCAAAACTGAAGCTTCCATTTGTCTTGTAGACTTCCTTAATGCAGTTTAATTTTTTTATATGAAGAATTGTGGTCATGAAGATCACAAAAACAGCCTATTATCCTTTTCTGGTCCTATTTTAGACTTCTGTTACTAACTTTGCAAAACTGTAAATTCACTTTTGGGATGCAAAATAGCACTCACCCACCACCACCACTAGTCTCAATCAAATACTGATGATATTAAAGCTTGATGAAGGAAACACAGCCCATTTGTTGTTATTAAATATGTTCATTATATTGTATCTCTACAAAGGTGATTTAAAAAAAGCACGACAGAACAGCTGTGTTTTAAATGTCTTGGATCCAACCTTTGAGACAGCTCATGTTGATAAAGACTTTTGCCAAATTAATAGTTATTCCAGTTTCACCCCATGTGTATCAAGGTTATCTGTACTTTCCAAAGAACCTGTGCTTTCAAACAAGAAGTGTAATCTATAGGTGGAGGAAAACAAAAAGCAATGATCTTTTCCCACAAATGTGTGGGAGTAAGAATTCCCAAACCCCTGATGGAGAATAAATCTGAGCCTACCATTTTTACCAAGGAATTCAATTTCTTGCCAGAGTATCTAGGGCTTGTGGTCCCAAGTCATAATTCCAAGCCAAAGACATTTCAGCTGGTTCTGAGTGCTTACCTGTATTACAACTTTCTTCTGCACCAAGATCTTTGACCTTTGAACTAAAAAAAAGTATGTACAGTGGTATTTGCAGGATCAGAGCCAGCCCACCTGCATTTTATATCAAGTTAACAGATCTACACTGTAGGGGGAAATATTTCAGAATTTTCCTCAGTAATACAGTAAAAAGTGGTAACACAGCAGTAGAAATGCTTCTGCTGTGTTATAATAATATAGAAGCAGCTTTCTACAATATAATTCCATGACTCTGGACAACAGTTTAAAAAAAAGATAATTTTGTCAAACAAGAAGCAATTGGTAAAGCCATCTGGTGTTAATAGTAATCCTCTCCCCACACAACCTAACAAAAAATAGCAGTGGAGAGCTAAACCATTCTTCTTTTATAAAGAGTAATTCTAAAGAAGAACCCTAATGGATGGGGATGATTTTTTTTTCATTTTCTTTTCAGTTGTGAATGACTATTAAGAATCTGTTGGACCACTTGTTGTGCTTTTAAGCCTAATCTTCTTTTTCCCTGTGCTAACAGTTTTAGCTGAGGTTGAGGATTTAGGGTAAAGTTCTCTGCATTTTCGCAAATGGTTAGAAAAGCATGTATGGCCTTAATAAATTACTCAGGAAGCCTAATGTGAAGAAATTAAAATGGACCCCTTTGGTGCAAGGAACTCATTTAGCCTGAAAAGCAGCAGTGACAAGGGAAAAAAGGCTTAGGAAGCCAGGCAAGCATCAGTCCTATTGGCAAAATTTGTCGTTAATGGTAGTAAATTAGCATTTTCTACTTATTTGATGCCCGTTAACTACAAAGCTGTGATTCTCATTCTCAAAAGCATGATTTTTAGGTAGCTGGTATTAAATGGAAATGGTATTAAATTATATACTTTGGATGAGGTGCTCCTCAATTGCATTTCCCCCTCCCTTTCTATAAAATCGACCTACCTAGCTAGAGTTTTCTTAATTTTCTTTGTATTGCTCATCATATACAGCCAGAAAGTTAAAGGGAATTAAGCATCCCCACAATTTTCAGGATTGAAGATCTGTGGCCTCATCAGTCTGGTTAAACTAGGTTTTACGTGAAGACCACCTAACTAGCTTTCAGAAGATATAGTCGTTTTGTTCAAATATACCCTCTACCAGGTGGTGGATTCAAATTTTTTTATTACCAGTTCTGTGGGTGTGGCAGGGGAAGGTTATTGCAAAATCTCCATTCCCTCCCCACATCACTAACCTGCTTTCCAGCTCTGTTCTCCTGTGCAGGGCAACAAAAAACGACCCAGCCGATCAGCTGGGACTCAGGAGGCAGAGAATAGATGGGGTGGGGCCAGTCAGAGGTGGTATTTGCCGGTTCTCCAGACTACTCAAAATTTCCACTACAGGTTCTCCAGAACTGGTCAGAACCTGCTGAATACCACCTCTGACCAGAGCTAAGGTTTTTATGATTGGAGAGCATGGCTTTTTGGTGCCATATTTGGTTTGCAAATGGTGGCTGTCATAATTTATTGTCTGAATAGTGTTTTAAGGTACTTCAGGTGAGTCTGTGAGCAAATTCATGAATCAGATAAGCAAGAAGATAAAAGGACTTCTTGAGTGCTGGGACCTGATTCCTCCAATTCACTAGCTACAAAGATAATTCTCCCAAACTCTCTGCATGTACTGTATATACCTCAAATCAGTTGTACTTTATTGAGGTAATCTTCTAGTTTGTTAGCTTGTTGTAATCTCCTCACTTCCAGGATGTGATATGTAGAAGATGAAAGGAGTATGATTGGACTGATGTATTTCCCTAATCTGATTTTCTAAGCTCAGACCTTTTCCACTTTTAAAAATCTATTTATAAAGTTGCATAACATTCTCTACACCTTTATTCTATAGACCAGGGGTGTCAAACTCATGTCGTCACGGCAGTGTCATGTGACGCATTGGGACTTTTCTCCCCTTCACTAAACCAGGCATGGGCGTGGCCATCGCATGACGCATCTGGCCCATGGGCTGGGAGTTTGACAGCCCTGCTATAGACCTACCAAGTTCAGTGTGTCTTGTTCCTCAATTAGCACACTCTAGAGCAGGAGTGTCAAACTCAAGGCCCGGGGGCCAGATCTGATCTGCAGGGTGCTTAGAACTGGCCCCCAGGGCCACCCTGGAAACAGCAAAGGACAGGCCCACAGTGTCTCTGCCAGAGAAATGGAGCTCCATTTTCACTGGCCAAGGGCTTCAGGAAGCCTTCGCAGCTGAAAGTGGGGCCTGGGGGAGCATGCACAGCCCACCTGAGCTCCACTTTCACTGGCCGAGGGCTGCAGGAGGCCAACACAGCTGAAAACAGAGCTCAGGAACCCGTTTTCACTGGCCACCATAGGCAACCCCGATATGAGTAATGTCAAGCTGGCCACGCCCACCCTGGCCCCTGAGGTGAAACACAACCCCAATGAGCCCCTCAATGAAATCAAGTTTGACACCCCTGCTCCAGAGTAAAATTGAAAAGTTTGTTCTTTTGTGCTTTCCAGTTTAGATTTATAAAGATCGTTTATATTTGCTATTACTGTTATATTGCTAATGTAACATTGTTTTGAATTATAAGATCCTAGGATAAAGTAGGGCACATTTTTTTTCAGCTACATGTAACAGTTTTAGCACTGATTTATAGCACAGAAGACTGTCCCAGTGGAAGCTGAGGTCTAATTTGGGAGACCTGTGTAATATTCAAAAGCTGCAACTCAGCTGCATTGTATGAGCGTTCTTGATGTTTTCAGTGCCAAAACCAGTGAAAAATCAGGGCTTGAAAATGAGCATAGACAAAAGAGAAGGAGTAAGAGTTAGATGAATGGTGCCTTCTTGTAATCCAGCAGGTAGAATCTTAGTTCTGGGATCTTGCATTGCTTCTCCTAAGGCATAATTCCTTTATTTTTAGAAACTGCAACTTGGCCTTCAAGACATCAGAGAATATTATCTTCAAGCTTGTGAATCAGGCGATAGTATAACTCTATTGGCTGAACCAGAAACACAGAACCTTCTTCAGGAGAAACTCCAGCCACTTCAAAGGATCTCCTATCTGGAAAAGATGCTACAGATGAAAGCAGATGTTTATCAAGTATTGCTAATTGTTTGTTATAAGCATTTTCAGAAGAGAATGGGAAGTTGTATAATTTTCCTCAAATGCTGTATTTAGAAAATACCTTTCATTTATATATCCGGGTTTCCCACACTTTTGGTATAATGGGCCACCCTTGGAATTTTGAGAATGTATTTTGTGCTGTCGCTGCTCATTTATATTTTTTCAAAGAGCCATCCTTTGGAGAAAGCTGGTGTTTGGTATATAGAGCAAACTAGCTACTAATAATCAGTTTTAAAAAAATTTAAAAAATCAGGTGACAGGTACATAGGGAAGGTATGTAGGCTTGTTGGAGACTGAAAATTAATTGTCAGGGTAGTAGAAAACACAAGGTTCTATATGATGCAAAATTTGGCCTTTTCCATTTTTGTTTAAATTTTAAAGTGTTAAATCTCTGATGTATAGCCACAGCCCATTTTGTTTCTGTTATTTGCCACTTTTTCAGGTAAACTATATTTTAAAGCTATATGTTAAATCAGATAGAATAGCAGTATTTCATAATTCTTTCTTCCCTCAGTATGGTCTTTTACAAATGGAGAATTTTGGCAATTCCTTGGAAAAACTGGAAAATCATGTTAAAAATTCCACAGAAATACTGGACAATTCATGTGAAAACAATAAAATTTGGAGCTACTCATGGTAAGCCTACATTTATATTAGTATACAATTAAGACAGTTAAGGCAATGAAGTATTTCCTGGGTGTTTTGAAGTCCCATCAATCCTAGGCAACATGATATAATCAAAAGGTACTTTGGGAGTTAAAATTCAAAATATATGAAAGACATCAGGTTGCAAAACAGATACAGATACTGATTAACAGAGTTTGAAGGGACCTTGTAGGATATCTAGTCCAACTCCCCACACTCCAAGCAGGAGACCCTACACCATTTCTGACAAATAGCAGTCCAAACTCTTCTTGAAAGTCTCAAGTGATGGCGGTCCCACAATTTCCAAAGGCAAGCTGTTCCATTGTTTGATGGTTCTCACTGATAGCACCACCACTAGATGGACTTGCAACTGGCTGACAAACTGTACTCAATGAGTAGTCCTTAATGGGTCTAAATTTACATGGAGGGAAGTAAGCAGTGGGGTACCACAAGGTTCCATCTTAGGCCCAGTACTCTTCAATATCTTCATTAATGACTTAGATGAGGGAATAGAAGGGGAACTTACCAAATTTGCTGGTGATACTAAGCTGGCAGGAATAGCTAACACCCAAGAAGATAGGCTCAAGATCCAGAGGGATCTTGACAGACTAGAACACTGGGCCATATCTAACATGAAATTCAATGTAGAGAAAATAAAGTCTTACACTTAGGCAAGAAAAACCAAAAGTACACCAGGCTCAATAGCAGTAACTGTGAGAGGGATCTTGGAGACTTAGTGGACAACCAGCTAAATATGAGCTAACGGTGTGCAGCAGCAGCCCAAAAAGCTAATGCAATCCTAAGTTGTATTAACAGAGGGATACAATCAAGATCAAGGAAGGTACTAATACCACTCTATAAAGCCTACTCTGTGGCGGCTCCCACTTTATGGAATCTTCTTCCACCGGAGCTCCAGCTGGCCCCCGATCTCCGTATCTTCTGCCATGATTTGAAGACCTGGCTATTTGTACAGTCCAGACTGTGATGACCCTCTGGGGGTTTGATTGTTTTAATTGTGGGGTTTTTAACTTTAATTCGGCTTGTAATTGTTTAATATGTTTTTAGGTAACTTATTTATTGTTGTATTTTTAGCTGTGAGCTGCCCCGAGTCCTTTCAGAGAGGGGGCAGCATACAAGTCAAATAAATAAATAAATAAATAAATAAATACATACATACATACATACATACATACATACATACATAATTCAGCAGTCCTAATGTACAAAGCTCAATTGTGGCCAGTTAATAACTTGAGCAACCAAATTAGCATAAAATAGGGCAACCTGTGACTACCATTCTGAACTATTCTGAAGGAAAGCAAGATATAAATAAGTCTAATAATTACATTATAATTATAATATAAGTTCTACATTGTGTAGGAATGGCCAGATAATACATTTTGGTATTGAGCAACCATTTCTGACTTTTGATCTAAAAATAAGTTTTGGATTTCTTTATTTTGTGTGAAAATAGTGCATATTCTGTTGAAATGTTCAAATTCCTGGTTTCAGAATTATTTAGTTCCAAATGTATAGCGTTGCTCCTGGTGCTATTTATTGAACTTCCAGTAAATAATGAACATTAGTTCCAAAAAACTGAGATGGGGGGGAGGAACTCTTTGACCCAGTGATATTTATCCTTCCCTGATATTGCAAACTAGTCTGAAAACTTGCCCCATTAATAAATAGTTATTATGCTAATTTCTATGGTATGCAACATTGTATAGAGAGACTGGAGATTTTTGCTTCTTCTTGTGCATCAAAGTGATTTGCTCTTTTGGGTAACATTTGCAAGAAATCAAACAAACATGACTTTCTAGTATTTAATTTATTTGTTCTTCTCAGAGCCAGTTATTGAGTCTCACATCTTTGTCTCCTGAAATGGAGAGGTTGAATGAAGTCAGCTTTAGATTGCCACTCTGTGACTTCACTGTAAAGAGATTACAAAACCTTAATCGGCAGTGGACTCAGAAAACGGCTCTAGTTCTGGAGCAGTGCAGGTAAAGAGGACTTTTATATATATATATTATGATGTAACTCCATCACAATAGTTTATGTTATTTTATTTGCACCCAAACTGTTTAAACTCTTGAAAACTCTGTGGCTAAACTATATTGTATATGTGATGTTTTCCTTCACAGCTATTTTCTATAAGAAGCCTTATTCATCTTTTAGTTTTGTCTTTCCATGCAACACTCATGGAATAGCTCCATGAGATAGGATTTTTGGAGTCTGCTTTTGTGTATATGAACTGCAGTCCAATGAGTTGAAAGAAATGTTTAATAATGTGCAAATGCCAGTGAGCACATAAGACAGCATCAGAAATGAAGACATTCAAGTTATAAAAAGAGTTTTATCAGAGAGTGGGATATTTAATCTGTATCCAAAACTGGGCAACCAGATTCTTCTTCCGAGCTCCCGTGCTGGAAGGTACCAGACTAGCTGTTGTAGACCTTTTCCTTGCTGTGTGTCTCCCACCTTCATGTATTTAGGGAAGGATAATCTGTGAAAGTTACATTTATTTATTTATTTATTTATTTATTTATTTTTATTTTTTATTTATTTAATTTGTCAATCGCATACAAGATAATAGGTATAAGTATAAACCTGAGTAAGAATACAGGAAATAGGTATGAATAAATGGGGACAATAGGACAGGGACGGTAGGTTCGATGGTGCACTTATGCACACCCCTTACAGACCTCTTAGAAATGGGGTGAGGTCAATAGTGGATAGTTTGAGGTTAAAGGAGTGGGGGTTAGAGGATGTAACAACAGAGTCAGGTAGTGCATTCCAGGCATTGACCACTCTGTTGCTGAAGTCATACTTTCTGCAAATAAATTTGGAGCAGTTTACATTGAGTTTGTATCTGTTGTATGCTCTTGTATTGTTGCGGTTGAAGCTGAAGTAGTCATTGACTGGTAGGACATTGTAGCAGATAATTTTGTGTGCTATGCTTAAGTCTAACCGCAGGCGGCATAGTTCAAGGTTGTCCAAGCCCAAAATCTCAAGCCTGGTGATATAGGGTATTCTGTTGTGAGCAGAGGAGTGTAGTACTCTTCTCGTGAAATACTTCCTGACTCGCTCAATTGTATTAATGTCTGATATACAGTGCAGATTCCAGACTGAAGAGCTGTATTCGAGTATTGGTCTAGCAAAAGTTTTGTATGCTCTAGTTAGCAATTCAATATTTCTGGAGGAGAAGCTTTGTAAGATTAGATTTACAACTCTTAATGCCTTTTTGGCAATGCTGTTACAGTGAGCTCTGGCACTTAGGTCATTTGATATGAGAACTCCAAGGTCCTTGACAGAGTGAGGATCATCAACGAGGTCATATCTGCCTAGTTTGTATTTGGTGTACTGATTTTTTTACCAATGTGTAGGACAGAACATTTGTTGGTCAAGATTTGGAGTTGCCAATTGTTTGACCATTCAGACACATAATCAAGGTCACTTTGAAGGACAGTAGCATTGTCGGTGGTGTTGAATAGTTTTACGTCATCCGCAAAGAGGACATAGTTGCTTATAAGGTGATCACAAAGGTCATTTATATAGAGTATAAAGAGTGTGGGTCCTAGAATGCTGCCTTGGGGGACACCGCTGTTAACTGGAGCAGGGTTTGATATAGCACTCCCTATTTTTACTATTTGTTGCCTGTTTGACAGGAATGCAGTAATCCACTTATGAAGGGATCCGGAAATGCCATAAGAGTTTAGTTTTAACAGTAGTTCGTTATGTACCACTGAATCAAAGGCTTTGTAGAAGTCTATGTAAATTGCGTCTATAGCTTTACCCTGGTCAAGTAGAGTAGTCCATGCATTTTTGTAGTGTAGGAGTTGAAGATTGCAGGACAATTTTTTCCTGAAACGAAATTGTTTTGTGGTTCACATGTAGATGGTTTTACATTGTGTAAGCCAACTCGAGTCGCCATGGGTGAATAGGCGGCAATATAGGTGGCCCCTGACCTCCGCTCCTTCCGCCATGACCTAAAGACATGGCTATTCCAACTAGCCTACCCGGACTGATGGGGGGAGGGTTTTTTAGCATTGTTTTAGTATAGTTTTTAAATCGAAATTGTTATGAGACCTTGGAGTTTAATTGTTTTTTAATATTTGTAATTTTGTATTATTGTTTTATTTTGTAAGCCGCCCTGAGTCCTTAGGGAGATAGGGCGGCATATAAGTCTCATAATTAAATTAAATTAAATTAAATATAAATTAAATAAATAAATAATATCATGTCCATGATATCACTTACTTACTTACTTACTTATTTATTTATTTAATTTATATTGCCGTCTATTCGAGGCGGCTTGCACAATGTAAAACCATATTTAAAACAAAAAATAAAAATAAAAAACAATAAAAACTAACAAAAAGAATCAAATAAATTAGTAAAGTGTGATAGAACAGATTTTTGGGGAACAACTCCCACCCCGAACACACAGATCACACTAGTCATTTGATGGGCTCCATCCCTCTCTGGGTTCCCCAGGCCCGTTGGCAAAACCAAGTCTTCAGTGCCTTTTGGAAGAATGCTAGAGTGGGGGCCATTCTAAACTCTGGGGGAATAATATTCCAGAGGGAGGGAGCCACCAAAATGTATTAACTAAACTTCTTTAAACTCACCTAAGTCAGGTGTTTCCAATTAGTTGACATGGACACTAATCTTTTGAAAATGATGAAAAACAATATCTTGGGACTGTTGGGGGTTGACTGTGCAAAGGAAATAGAAAGACCAATAAGGAAAAGAGAAATAAATGGAGTCTCTTGGTAAGGATTGCAATTAACTTTAATAAAATAAAAAAATAACACAATTGATTAAAAAACTGGAAGAAGCAAGCAAAGAATTTAAGTTGGAACTGCAATCTGTGAAAGAAATGTTAAAAGAAAGAAGGGGACTATTGAACACACTGGCAGAAAAAGTAATGCAATTTATAGCAGAACAAAGGAACCCTAGAGAGGAGGAGCCAAAGGAAGAGGAAAACAGCCAAGATGGACATGAAGATTCAGAGACATTGCCAAAAGACATAAAAGGAACTAAAACTAAGACATTGATGACAGAGATAATAAATAAAAAAGAAAAAGCTCCCAAGAGTAAGCAAAAGAAGAAAAAGCTGTACAAGAAGAAATTTCAAAAAAGAGAAAAGGAAAGGGTGGGAGGAAAGATGGTGGACTGGCAGATGGAAATAAAAGTAATATTAGAGGGAAAAAGAGGGATAAAGAGGAAAGGCCAGGAAAAAAAGCTGGCTAAAACTAAGATAAATAACAAGGCTGAGAGATTTAGAGATAAGGGTTAGATATAGCATAAAAGGGGGATACCACGTGGGAATGTATCTTTGTATTTTTTATTAGAAATGTAGACATGGGAGTTTATAACTTACTGGGAATTACTTTAAGATTATTAGATAATTATAGATGAGAAAAATGAAGGAGTGAGCAATAATCAAGAGGGTTCTATTGTTACTAATCCTTTCTTTTTTATATATATATACATATTCTAAAATATGCTAATGACTATTTAAATGATATTAGGAAAACAGAATATGATGATTTGGGTGAAAATCTGGTATTAATTATGTTCAAAAAATGTGAATTAGGATTATATAAATGCTATAGGTTGAAATTGGTTAAAGGGAAGTAAAAGGGGAAATTAACTCTGTTTTTATTTTTATTTTTTTCTTTGTGGTATACATGTAATAGAAAATGCAACTGATTATACAAAGGAAAATAGGAAATGTAATGAACTAGAAGGGATTATGTGGGAATGTAAGATATTTATAATGAATACATTATATTTTTGACTAAGTGGAAACAAAGAAAAAATATGAAATGATTATATGAATATCTCTGGAATATATATAAGATGTATCGTAGATGGGGGGATATACCATGTGGATCCTAAATGTATTAATCTTACTTTACTTTTACTCATTTTTGAGAAAGTTATAGATGATAACAATACATAACGTAACATAAAATAGGTGGTAAGCTGAAAATGGAAATAATAGGGGATAAAGAAGTGAAAATATATGTAAGGATAAATGATTTTGATATTGAATTAATGAATTGAAATATGAAAGGGAAATTTATCTGAAGATTAGTTGAATGGATAATAATTTGAGATGATAATATTTAAGAAAGTTGAAAATGTAACTATGACTATTATTCTGTCCTCTATAATTACTGGCTGAATGTATAAAGGCAGCTAGATAACTCCACAAAGCATCCATACAAAGTCTTTTTATTGGTTCATCAGGCATGTATAACTTACAGTTACATCGAGATTCTTCTCAATGTCCAACTCTTTGCATAGCTGACTTTCTGGTGTAAAAGGATGGTAATCTTTCATCCC
Source organism: Naja naja (assembly GCA_009733165.1). Lineage (NCBI taxonomy): Eukaryota > Metazoa > Chordata > Lepidosauria > Squamata > Elapidae > Naja > Naja naja. Next base: position 341,755,647 of record CM019148.1, on the reverse strand, counting down.
CAAAATGAAGGAGCAAGGGGTTGAGGCAGCAGCATGTTGCTGGGTTCCAGGCAAGAGTGGAGAAACCTCCCCCAACCCACCAAGGGTCAATTCAGTGATCAATCAGGATTACAGATGTGGCCACATGACATGGACTACATTTCCCAGGATACCTTAACTGCATTTACCCTTAAGGGGACAGCTCCCAATTCCTAACTAACTATCCCACTTCCCATTAACTCTATACTGTCTGGACAGTACAACTATGTATAAATATTGTAATCTGGAATCACGTTGCTCACGTGAAAAGATATGTAAAAAATAACAAAAAAAAACTTTGAATTAAAAAAACAACAAGTACCTCTTGAAACCTGTAAGATTTAAGTTAGCCATACCTAATTTAACCCCAACTAACTCTGTGCTGACGTCTTTTCATTTAATTTCTTTTTTTTTAATTGCAGTGAACTGCAGAAGGATCAATCAGATGACAAGAAGTTTCTTCAGCAATGTCAGAATTGGGTGCAGTTTCTAGAGAGAATGAAAGAGAGTCTGAAAGAGAACATGCCGGCTACACTTGAGAAGCTGCAAGAACAGCAGAAAGAATATGAGGTGATGTTTCGAGATGTTTGGCCTTGATCTGAAGAATTGGGAGTTTGGTTCAGTATCAGCTTTAAAGTCACATTCTTGCTGCAGCTGATATTCTTTTAGTTCATTGAACTATAATAGTGATTAAATGTTATTCATTGCTTACAGATATTACAAACAGAGATTTCCATTAACCAGCAAATTTTCAGTTGTCTTGTGTCAAAAGTTCTGAATATGTTGGAATCAGGAGAAACAGAAAACAGGTAAAATATATGACTTGATGGTATATACCTTGGTTTTTATGGCATTCAATAGTAATGATGTGAACCCAAGCACTAATCATTTTTAGAAAAGTTAAAGCTGTCAATACAGATAGTTCTCAACTTATGACCAGTTGCTCAGCAATCACTCAAATTTTTATCATGGACTTTGCAGGGGCTACTTAGGACCTAGATTGCCTGCAGTCACATGATCGCATTTGGTGCACTTGGAGGCCAGCCCACATTTACAACTGTTTACAGAGTCCTGCAAGTCCTGTGAATGCAACTTACAACTGCTGTTGCCAGAAACCCAGTATTTGCTTCCTGTTTCTGGCAGTGCTCATTGCCCAATGGGTTCACTTATTAATCATATTTGCTTAATAATTACAGTGATTCACTTAACAATAACCACAAAAAAATCATAAATTGGGCACAGTCATATTGTGATCCACTTAATAACTGGCATGATTTATGAGTATAATTCCAGGCTCAAATATGAGGGTTACCTGTATAGATTAATGGATATGAAACAATTGGCAAAGCCAAAGCCAGAAACTCAGATCTGATCTTAGGCTTAAATAATATCCAGTGCAACTAACATCCATGGTAGAACAGAAAACTGCTGAGCCCACCCAGCATCTTCTGTTCATCAGTGTTGTTCTGCACTATTCTATATAACAACTTCTATTGCTTCAAGTCTGTAATTTCCTTTGTCTGCTTACCTGGATGCCAGGCCCACTGAATTTAAAATTTTAGGATGAGTGTCTCCACTTCTGCATATGTCATATATTCATATTAAACTTAATCAGCCTTTCCCAAAACAGTTCATTTCAGATTGTAGGAGTTACAATGCCCAGAATTTCCAAATAGCTGACAGACCCTTTCTGATATTTCTATAAATCAGTATAATTGTTACTTAGCTTTCAACATCTTTTCCTCATCATAATGGGGTAGGAAAGTCAGCTTTTCTATGGGACACAAATTTCGTAAGCTCCAGTGTACATATGGGAGCTGAAATCCAAAACATCTGGAGGACACTTGGCTGCCTATGCCTGAAGTTTTATATTTTAAAAATAACACTGTCTCCATTCCTGCTGACAAATCAAGAAGTCAGTTCAGTTTATTTACAGTCCAAAACCAATAACTAAAAATACATGATTTTGTGTGTGTGTGAGTATATGTGTAAAAAGCACAAGCCTGAAACTGTTCATGATAAGAACAGCTTCTACAAACCAGAGCTATTGATAAAAAATCTGCAACTTTCTAATGATTACCTCATGGCCATAAAAGAACTAGGTTTTCTAAGAATAGGTTGTATAAGTTTTATTTGCTATTGTGTATAAGGGGGCATGTTAGTAACACACTTTCACAGTCTCAACCTCCATATCTGTGCATACAGAAGTACAGTGCTCAGCAACCTGGAGAGGATTTGGTATTCCTAGTTGGCCAAATCCTATAAGTGACATAGGGTACCTGCTAAATAGCACCCTGTATCCAAAGCCATATATCTACAGTGTGATGGTAGCTTAAGATACTGTATTAATGTATCACTCTGCTTACTTTAGAACTGAGTTTATCTCCAGGCTCACTCTGCTGAAGGAGCAGTGGCAGAGTGCAGTGCGGATGGCCCATCGGAAGAAGATTGACATTGACAGCCTTGTAAAGCAGTGGCAAAAATTCACAACCTTACTGCAAGATCTCACAAAATTCCTCATGGACACAAGCAGCTACATAGCTGCTGTGAAGAGCCAGGAGAAGTATCACTTGGATCAAATTAGGAACCTGAATCACAAATTCAAGGTTAGGCCTCCCACTCGCTATAATCCAGAGAAATCAACAATAGACTGCATTAGCATATTTCTGGAAAATGAAAATTAGGTAAACCTGGATAGATGTGCCCCATGGTTCTATTTATTTATTCGTTAAATGTATATGCTGCCCATCTCACAATTCGAGGCAACACTGGGTGGCTTATAATGTAATAAAACAGAGATATAAAAGCAATGTAAAAACAGATTAAAATTACAAAAGATTAAATAAAGATGAAAAGACCATGGATTTGGAGCAGAGCAGTGGTAGTACCTTCTCTGTCACTGCACCAACCACCTACAGCTTCTCCATCAGGACCACATGCCAACTGGCAGAACCAGATTTTAAGGCCGTTCCTGAAGACCAGAAGGGTGGGGGTAGGTCTCACCTCCAGTGGCAAGATGTTCCAAAGAGTGAAGGCCGTGGCAGAAAAGGCTCTTCTCCTGGATCTCATCAGCTGAAATTTCTTGGCTGATGGAGTCCACAGTTGCTCTCTTCTGCCAGAATGAGTAGAGTGAGCCAATTCCATCATGGTGAGATGCTTCTTCGGGTAATCAGGACTCATGCCATAAAGGCGATGACCAGCATCTTGAATTCGACCTGGAAGCAAATTGGCAACCTGTGCAGCTCCAGGAACAGTAGGGTTACATGTACCACCCTAGAGGCCTCCAGAACTGTCTATGCTGCTGCATTCTGGACCAACTATAGCTTCTGAATACTCTTCAAGGGTAGCCCCATGTAGAGGGCATTGTAATATTCCAAATGAGATATGACCAGAGTATGAGTGACTATGCGCACGAGCCTCATGATCCAGACATTGCATTTCATACTCATGTACCTCACTTGTATTTCTTTCTGGTATAAACTGTAGATTCAAATTAGATTAATAATAATTCCAACATTGGAATTTGAATTATTAATGTTGAATTATAATTATTTATAATTCCAAATGTTGGGGAAAAAATTTACTGAACTGACCCTAGAAATTTCATTTTAACATTGTTGACTATAGAAAGCACATATGTATTGATACATTTTAAAAATAAATTGATTTTTTTTTGTATTTTAATTTAATTTAATTTAATAATTGGACTTGTATGCCGCCCCCTCTCCGAAAGGACTCGGGGTGGCTCACAACTAAAAATACAAACAATAAATACTTTAAAAATAAATTAAACCCAACAAGCCCAAATAAAATCAATTTAACCCCCAAAAAGAGGTCATTTTAAGCAGCTTCAGTACAATTTTCTCATTTAAAATGGTATACTAGTTAAAAACCTATTTCTTTTTTTAAAATGAAATTGGTGCTTGCCTGAAGCATGCTCGTCATCACATGTTATATATATTGAATCTCTTGTCCCCAGGATCATACATTTTGGGGGTAATACATACTTAGACATGGGTTTAAAGACTTGGCTATACCAGTATAAAAGAACTTATATTAGCAGCTGCCATCTCAGCTTCTTTCTCCCTCCTGTGGAATTGTGATAAAAATAGATTTCTGGGAGTATCAGTATGTCTTTCATTCAGGCATAAGACTAACCAGAGGTGGCTAAACTTTTTTTGGCCAAGGACTGCATTTTAAAAATATTTTAATTACTTTTGCTTCCCAGGACACAACAGAAGTGGCAGTAGTGCTGTAAAATCTATAGTAATATGGAAAGACATATTTCCTACTAAAATTATTCCAGTATTCTTAAGGAGATTTTGTTTTCAAATAGTTGTGTAGATATTCTTTTGCATCTCTGTGTGTCCTTTCAATACCCTACCTGCTGATCTTTTAACCATAACAATGATTTATATTTTATGTAATGATAACAATCTGGGTTTATTTGCTTTCTTGGTAGAATAAGAAAATACTTCAAAAGAGGTGGCAAACCAGATATTCTTTAATCTTGGATACTGGGGAAAAGTTACTTAGCATGGTAGCCCCTGAAGCAAAGGTTACCATGCATCTGGAGATGAACAAGTTGCGAGCTAATTGGGACAACACACAACTTCAGCTGGAGAAGATTACCAGGCAATTTCAGGGCACCATACAGGTATCTTGCATAAACCAGTTATCTTTATTCTATAATAAATCAATTGGGCCTAGAGTTCATCTTTTTGTGTGAATTTGCCATTTGTGGAAGGTTGTTTTGTTTATTTACTTACTGCAGTTCATATACCAATCCAATCCAGAAAATCTCAGGGCTTGTTTCTATCTCTTGCTACCCAATTCTTGAATTTACTGCTGCTAGAAACTGAACATAGACTCTTCTGAACATATAGAAAATGCTTTAATATTTAATTGTGTTCCGTAGCTTCTTATACATTTCCTATTACAGTTATTATTTGGGGAGTATTTTTCTATAGGACAGAGAGGTAAGGTGATAGATTTGTTGGGGATTTAATTATTTTTATTTAAATGTGAATTTTATTCTGTATAATTTTTGTCAGATTTTGCGGTCCGACATTTATAACCAGTACAGTAAATGCCTAATTAATGATTCTTTCAAAGATCATCTGTGATTGCAGAAAAATACTGCTAGATTAAATTACCCAGAGCATTGCTATTGTGTCTAGCTAATGCTAGTCTGGTTGCTTAAATATCATTTGCTTTTGAGGCAAAAAGAAGTTCTGCATCCAAATTGCTCTTGTTGTTTTGCTCATTCTTAAGATCATAGAACTGGAAGGAACCATTGAAGCCCACAAGTTTGCCACCTGCTGTGCATAGATATCCAAATAAAAGCATTTGGATATCTAGGATTTACTTGCACACATCCAATGAAAGGCAGTTGCATACCTCTCTTGATAATTAGTTCTACTATAAAATTCTCTTTCATTATGAAGATTTTTCTAACAGAAATCTCAAAGAATGGCATACTTGTAAATCAATGCAAAAATTATGAGAAGATCAAAATGCATACATTAACTATAGGCAGATAATAAGAGGCAAGAAATCTTTGTGGATACTATTTTTCTTCCTCTGTGTTAAAAGGAGAATCCCAAATTATTGGAGGTTATCTGATAGCAGCAAAGCTTCTACCTATTGAGCAATATTTATTGCTCATCATGAACCTATTTTTCTTATTTGAAATTACAGACCTGGGACAACTGTGAAAGGCAAGTGAAGGATCTGGGTCATGTTTTGCTGGAGCTCAAAGGAAGCATAAACAAACCTCTTCCTATAGAACATGATGCATTGCCAGCAACCTTGGAACAAGTAAAGGTATATCTATGAAAGCCAAGATCTGGAACAGTTTGAGGAACATCTGTTTTAACATTTTCACACTAGATGTACTTGCACAACAATTCTTGATGTTCTAAAACAAGTTCTAAATTGGATTAGAATGATGGATTAGTGTAAATGGAACAGTTCTGAAATTAATGGGGGAGTAACAGAGGCCTTGTCTCCAAATTGAAAAGAAGATACAGTTCTTCAGTTCAGAAACAAGCTGATGTATTGAACAAAGATATATTGAACAAAGAAGATGAGGTTGTCTGGTTCCACTGAGATTTCTGGATCCTGTTTACCTGCAATCACTGCTATTAATTGAAAAATAATGAATGTGACATAGCACTTTTTAAAAATTTGACAAGAAACCTTTGAAGTTCCCACTCAGTCAAATGCTGCATGTTGTTCATTTTGGTGTTAGTTGAAATGAGACTCAGTCAGCAGCAGTGCAAGAGTAATTGTGCAACTATCTAGGTAGCTAGATTTGTTTGGAAATTAATCCCCATGAATTCAACTGACTGTATTTCAAATTATTTTACCCTGGCTTTTTTTTTGACTTAGTCACTTTTGGTTGGGAATAAGCACTATTGATCCCAGTGAATGTTATTCCAAGTAAACGAACTCCTCATTTTTTAAATGCCAGAAGAGTAACTTTGTTAAATTTCTTCTGGAAGGAAAAAAAATAGTCTCACAGATGTCATGCTGCATCTTAAGTAAAGCTTTATAACACTATACAATTTTAAGAGTTTGAGGAGGAATTCAGGAAAACTCTTTGTGTGCTTAATATTTGAAAATGACCCATTTCCTCTTCTCTCCAGTTGCCTTAATTTTAACTGGCAACCACCACCAACAAAAAAGGCAAGATCCCAACACAAAAGGTCTCTCTCTCTCTCTCTCTCTCTCACACACACACACACATTGCTGTCCTCCTTTCCCTTCCCTCTTGTACAGACCAATCACAAGATTTCCCAAAAGGTTTGTAGAAAAAAGAATGCAGAGGCAGGCATGCTCGTCCCCTCCCCCATTCCCACATGCTTGCCCCCCCCTCTCACACCCCAGGAACTGCCTCTGAAAGGGCTGTTGTTTTCCCCTTGGTGTTTCCTTGCAGGTGCTGGAGAAATCACTCACCAACTGGAGCCAAAATGCAAAAGAACTTGATGCACAAAAGATGAAACTGGCTCAATTTATCCTCCCAGAAGATGTGATGGTGTTGAGAGAACAAACTGAACGTTTACACAGCCAGTGGGAAGAACTCTGCCTCAGAGTAAGTAGTTTATTTGGACACACTGATGTTTGAGATTGGGCATTGCAAGGCAATGTGAATGTGATACTCTTCAGTTTTGTGTAAAGGAACACAAGATAAGCTTGAAGCCCTGAGGTTTTCTAAACAAAACTGTAATCAAATGTAGCTTTTTTTTTTTTTGGCTGTGAACAAAAAAACCTGCTTGTGGCCACAGTGCTCTCCAAGTTCTGAAAGTTTTGCACAACAGAGCACTTTACAGAAAATTGTGACTGAAGGATATGGTGTTCTGGAAGTAGATCAGCAACACTGATCTCTTTCAAAGTGATCTGAAATGGTCCCATAAGAGAAGGCAAAGTAGATGATTATTCCTTATATTTTTCACTGCATAGTTTTCTACATTTTTAAAGGTGCCTCTCATTTTGCTCACTATCTAGGAAATTGGTTCAGAAGTGAGAAATTATTGTTGGCCCAAGGCCAGATAAGGTCTGCTTTTGCAGTTGTTAAATTAAACAATGCCATCATTTGGCTTCATATATTGTCCGACAGGTGGTTTTGCTTAATGTGACTTTTCAAATCAGGGGTGTGATTATAGTTAAGGTAATCATGATGTTACAACTTAGTTTATCTTAATCATAATCCAGCATGATATTAGACTCTACATATTGTATACAGCCATCTGCCAGTAGTTAACTCTCTCATCAGTGGGATATGGGTAGCTTGGTGATCATACTTAGAACTAATTATAGCTTAGCCTGCTGCATGAATATTCAGAGAATAAATGGCAAAAGTTAAAATCCAAGTCTGATTCCAAGATTTATATTATGATGGGTCTGTTATTCTGAAAACCAAGACACAATTAAATAGAAAAAAACCTGCACCAATCTCTCATCTTAAGTTAAAAAAATAAATAATTAGCATGCCCCCATTTTCTTTCCTACCGATATCCCTAACCCTAAAACGAAATCTCCAACGAAAGCATATTGTTTGAAAACAATTAATGGAAAAGCCCAACCCATGCCTATGTTCAAAGCGAGGCAGTGCAGCTGCCCAAGAGCCCCTCAGAATTAACCAGCCAGATGCTCCTGCTGAAAGAAAGAGGAAAACAAACAGCAGATGGACTGTCTGGAGCAAGGAGGCGGGGAATATCAAGGGCAGGGTTTTGGCATGCCAACACAGTAGGGAACAGCACAGAGGAGCGTATCAGACAAAAGACTATTTAAAATGGATGCAAATTTTTCATATGCTTGCTAACTTATAGAGATGCAAATGCCGAATCTGTTACTCTGGAAATATAGTGCCCTTCAATTTATCCAGAAAGCTTACAAGAAGTTAACTTTATCTGCTGATGACAATAATCATTGTTATTTCTATCAGTATTATTAATATTGATTATATTTTATATTTTATTTTGTACCTAATATTTTGTGTTGATTTACATTGCTGAGTTATTGAGCACTTTAGAAATATCAAGATGCAGGCAGTCCTTGACTTACAACAGTTTGTTTAGTGACCATTCAAAGTTACAATGGCATGGGAAAAAGTGACTTATGATCATTTTTCACATTATGACTGTTTCCATATCCCCGTAATCATGTGATCAAAATCCAGACCCTTGGCAACTGACCCATATTTATGATGGCTGCAGTGTCCTGGGATCATGTGATCATCTTTTGTGCCCTTCTGACAATCAAAGTAAATGGGGAAGCCAGATTGACTTAACAATCTGTTACTAACTTAACAAGTGCAGTGACTCAGTTAACAACTGTGTCAAGAAAGGTCGTAAAACTAACTTAACTGAACAGAACAGAAATTTGGTGCTCAATTGTGGTTGTAAGTCGAGGACTGCCTGTAATTCAAATTGACAAGGCCTCATAAGACTTTACCGCAGAATCCACAGCATTGTAGAAATGATCCTACATTCCTGAATGCTGAGAAGATGCAAAGTAAAAGCAGATTGAGGCTCTTTTAATGTAGCTTGTCTTTCACAGTGATCGTAATAAAAAGGCTATGTATGTAATATAGCTTGTCTGTTAGCTATCTGAAATTTAAACCAGAGTAAGCACAAGCTACAGGTTGCATGTTTTTATGGCTTTCCTCACACATAATATTAAGGCATATATTTTTGGTTTACCGTGATATAGCAATAGCACTTAGATTTATATATCGCTTCACAGTGGTTTAGAACTAAGCAGTAGAGGGTTTAAAGAGTCAGCATATTGCCTCCAACAATCTCAGTTCTCATTTTACTGACCTCGGAAGGTTTGCAGAATCAAACTCTTGGAATGAGCAGTGAGTTAGCCTGCAGTACTGCACTCTAACCACTGTGCCACCATGGCTCTATGAACTTATATAATATATGAACTTACTTTTAAAATCCAGGATAAGATTATGTTTGAACACAACATGTGTTATCATTCCATCTACTTAACTCAAATATATCTCCCATGCATAGGCATAGTGCTCAATTTTGCCACTTAAATGGACTGACAAGTGAGGTAATCTGGTGTTTTCTGGTAGGCTTTACATTTCTTTGTTATATCAAAGATGTTTCCATCACTCCCCCAAAATGAGGAAAAATATTATTTGTAAGTGAAGGAATTGTTTGAGAGTGTTTTGGATTTTGCAGTGAAATCTGCAGGGGAAAAAATAAAATATTCTTTTTACCTGCTCATGGATTGCATTGGTAAACTTTGGCTCCTCCCAAAATTTAATGAAGATTAGATTTAATCAATTTAATTAATTAAATGTAACTAATATCATCTATATCTTCATTCATAGGTTTCTCTACACAAGCAAGATATCGAGGAACAACTCAATGCCTGGATTGTGTTCAATGAAAAAAATAAGGAGCTGTGTACTTGGCTGATGCAGATGGAAGAAAAAGTCCCCCAGTCAGCAGATATCAGTATTGAAGACATGATAGACAAGCTGCAAAAGGTGGGTAAACTTTATTGATGTACACAGAAGTTTATTCTTGCTTAGATATGCTTGCCATAATGAAGTTTCAGGAGACATCAACAAGAACTTAAAACTTCTTGACAATCTTCTGCTTTTCACATAACTGCAAAATAAATAAATCCTTAGTCTTCTGTGCTGATTATCTTTAAGTTATTTAAATTGATACTTAACCTTTATTTTTTTTAAAAAAAGCTCTCAGAAGCTTACAAAATTTATAATATGAGAGTCCCAGATCTTAAGTGTAAAATTGAAAAGCTGTGACACAAGGAAAAAGGGAGATGGAGGAAGAAGATAAATTGTAAACTTAAGTATTTTTTTCTTCAACTTTCTTCAACTTTGTGTAATAGTTATCTGGGAAAAAATAATGGAAGGGTCAGCTGTTTGTTTACAGTAGGTAGAAGGCCAAAGGCAACTTATCAACAGAGGTGATGTAATGGTTAGGCTTCCTTTCTGTTTCTGTGCTCAATAGGCTGGTGGTAGAACTATTATTTAAAGGCAATTCTCAAAGTCTCTTTGGCCTTCTTTTAATATTTAAGGCAGTGCCTTATTTGAGACAAGCTGAGCTCCTGATAATTTCAAGGATATATCTATGTAATTTCCTTGGCAAACGTTTGAAAGTTGCTTACAGTTGACTTCTTCCAGGATATTTTTCCCAACTTCCTGGTCTGTCTAGCAGCTTTAGGATTCAAGGGGTTCATTCAGACAGCCTCTTTGCCAATGCTCCGTGAGATCTCACTTAATGTTTTCAGAGGATACAGCCTCACCGAGGTGCCTCCATTTTTCATCCAGTTGCTGAGGCAGGCTGAAAACAGGGGTGGGGATTGTGTCCTGTGGACTTCACTTGCTAAGGAGAGCCCATTCCAATCCAGGTTTGTGTCCCTAGGATCATTTTTGCTTTAGTTGCCAGAGAGAAAGAACCCTATCCTGTAGCTATTCTTTGTAGGGTTCATAGGATTAAATGTGAATCTTCTGCCAACAATGAAACATAATGGAACTTTTCTTCTGTTAAGATTTGGTTCAAGGACAATGGCTTGCTTGTCCAGGACCAGGTTGGAAAAGGATAGGACTGTTCAACCTCACCCCTCCATTTCTGTGGTAGCTCCTCCTCAGCAGATTGACTCATCCTTCCCATTTAACTAGCGAAATGTTTTCCTAGCCTAGGGTAATAATCATCATTTTTTAAATGAATATTTATTTTCATCCAATGAAAGGGAAGCATTAATAAACAAAGTGGAAGAAAAAAATGCAATCCATTTCTTTGTGGCTGAGGCCTAGAGATAAAATAAGAGGGAGCTGGTTACAGTATTTTTAATATAACCAACTATTCTGGATTTTGGAATGGTAAAAACCTACATTTAAACTTCTCTCTGTAGAAGTCTTAACTTTTGTTGCTACCTTTTCCATTTCATGCAAAATGTGTTATTTTAAAAGTTTAAAATTCTCTTGTTTAGGATTATATGGAGGAAATCAATCTATTTAATGAAAGTCAACTAGTTCACTTCAAGCAAATGGGCAATCAGCTGATCAAGTCTAGCAACCAAAGTAGAGGGGCTGAAATTGAAGAGAAACTCAACAAAATTAATGACCGCTGGCAACACCTCCTTGATATCATCGGAGGACGGTAAGTCTGTGTTCATTAGTTGGCATATAAGCATAGTAGAATTATGAAAGAAATAACAACTTGAGTAGAAGTTTGTATGAAATAGTATAGAAATTCCTGCTTGAGCAGGGGATAGAAGACCTCAAGCATCCCTTCCAATTCTCTTATTCTGTTAGAATCCTTAAAGTTGATTTATGCATTACATTTTAGTCAATATGGTTGTACAATGTAATGTGTGATGGTAATTCATCTATGTTTTGTGAGTATGTGCTACCTCAACATCCTGTTTATAAAGATACGATTGGTTGGTTAACTGCTACTTTATATTAAATATAAGCTAAATGACAAACTGATGAACACATCACATTTCCTTCAGAAGTATGTCTGTTGACTGGCAGTCGCTGTCCAACACTTCAGTAGCTCTATTTCCCAAGAAGTTATTTGCCTCTGAAGCGTACAAGAATTAGTTTTCCATTTCTGCAATATAACTCAGATGTTTGGATTACTTTGTAATATTGGTACTGTCTAATAATCACATAAGATTTGCAGAGTTTTCAGAAATTTAGAAAAGAGACAAAGGATGAAGAAAAGAATAAGAGACCTGTGTTTCAGCCTCAGCCCTTTCCTGGAAAGAATAAGACAGATTTAGCTGAACTAAGATATTGTGCATGCATTTTCCCTATCATTGATTTACGTGTTAGGAAAAGCATAGTATCATAAAGATTTCTACTTCACTATTAGAGAGGGAGATTGGAGAAATCAATTATTTTGGGTACTTGGATAGGCAGATAAGAATAACATTCAAATATGGCTTCATTAATCCTACATTGCAGAAGGAAACTTACTTATTGTAAAAGATGGATGAAGTTAATCTGTGGTGGATTAAAGGTGCATTCTATTTGGCCATTAATTTATGTCAGGAAACTATTCCATTTGCACAGATTTATACATTCATCAAATTTCAAACAAGTTGAGCATATTTAGATGATACGATGAGCTACCATAATCTCCCCCCCAGAAGTCTGTAATCCTATCCTATGACTGCTTCCTAGAACAGCACAGCCAAGATGTGCTGCTTTTTAAAAAAGCTTACCATAATGTCTTAAGGATTCTCCCCAGCACAAGTAATAAAAGAGCTTCCCAAAATCTTAAATAAATAAATAAATAAATAAGATAGGTTATTTGCACCTATGCCTATGGAAATTCTCAGTCGTCCAGGTCGTGGTTTTCCTAAATATGCTTTTTCAAAAGGCAACAAGACTTTGTTTTCCCTTGAAGGCAACTAGACTTTGTTTTCCCTCTCGTCAAGACCTGAAGACTTGGCTGTTTCAGCAGGCCGGCCTGGATTGACCATGGGGCGGGTAGTTTTAACAGTTTTGTTTATTATTGTAATTTTAATCGTTTTAGTTGTTCTTTGTAATTTAGACTTGTTTTTATTCAATATCTTTTTTAGTGTATATATTCTTTTTGTATGTTCGCTGCCCTGAGTCCTTGAGAAGATCTAATAAAAATAAAATAAAAATAAAAAGACATTTCACTTCTCATTCCAAGAAGCTTCTTCATTTCAGCTGAAGAAACGTCTTTGAGAAAAAACAAAATCTAGTTGCCTTTTGAAAAAGCACCTTTGGGATTTACACCTATGCTCTTCTTTGGGGGAGGAGTCAGTGGTGGTGGAGAAGAATTAATCCATAATCCAAATTTACAGGATATCTTGTCCAAATATGTCCAAATATGTCCTCTTTTTAAAATAGTATTGCCAAAATTTCACTAAATGGTGGTCATAAGATCTATGTATTTTGTGCAAATAAGCTTTGGTTTTAAATCAGTTATAACAAATGTGTAGGCCATACACATCTGGGGAACAGTTTAATGGCAACAAAAATAACTTCGAAGCCACTGGTCAAAACAGATCATTATACTAAAGGTGTGGCTTCACCTTAAAGCAATAAACAGCTGGAGTCATATGGGCAAATTAGACAAGCTTTTCACTTGGTTCTTGATGTGCTTCTTATCCTTTGCTTTGCCATAAGGCTCTAGCTGCATGGAGCCTTGTCATGTTTCCACAGTGCCCAAGCATGCTTGGCTTCTGCCATGCACGAAGGCTTGCTTTGTGCATAGAAGCAGCTGGAAAAGGATGTGTATCTAACCAGGAGCAGTTTGGGGAACTTAGTGTGTCTATGAACAATAGGAGAACAAATAAATAACATAGAGACATTTGTTTTAATTTTGATACATGAAAATTTTGTGGAACTTCTTGAGCTGTTTCATGTAGCAACATTGGAAATACTTTGAAATATGGGGAAGAAGCCTTAAAAATTTAAAAGCACAAAGTGTTCCTCATTTGGAGGTTGCATTCCCCCCAATATATTTCTGTGTTCTTTAGATCAGAGTGAAGCTTTCCCCTACCAGGGTGCTGAAATGAAATAATATATGTGGTCCTAATACATCAAAAAGATGTAAATTTAATTCTCTGTCTCTGATAGGACTTTAAAATGCTTTTACTGCTCTGCATGATTTTGTTAATTATTTTGTCTTTCATGCCTTCCTCTTTCTTTGATCCCATACTTATGACATCTAGAAGTCCTTGGAGCACAGAAGTATTTTATGTGTTTGTAATACTGTGTGAAGTATATTATATAGAGATATTGCTTTATAAAGATATAATGAACCAAATATATAATGATATAATGAACCAAATGCTGAATGAGAACTATCCATTATTCCTGATATTACATGAAATCAAGGAGTATATCATTGAAGCATTTTGCAATTCACACCATTTTATGCTATTTGTGTGGTAACATAAATACACAAATGATATAAATTAAGTCACTTTCATAATGATATTGAGTAAATGATGTCAATTGATGCAAATGATAACATTTACATAATGATGTCATTACACAAATGAACTAAGTCATGGTGGAATTTGGTCTGTTCCATGCAGTCTGTTGCCTCAAGGCCTCTATATTCCTGGTCTTATTTTATAGAATGTTTTTGCTAATACAAGCAGTTGAAATCCTGTATAAACTGCAAGTGTGCCATTCAATCTAAAAGACAAATTCAAGATTAAATTCTCAAAATAAGATACATGCTGCCAATGTATTTTTAGCCAGAAAACTGTAGTTTTGTCATTCCACAAAGCTTTATAGAATTTTATAGACATTATTAACAAGATTCTTTGGCTGGTTTCCCATGCAACAAATCAAGGAACTGATTTGTGATACTGTTGAGGGCAGAAGACAGATCTTTTCCATAAAGCAAACCTAACCGTCCTAAAAAGGATGTGCAATAACTATGTTTCAAGGACACAATATTTTGTGCAATTCAGGAATGTAAGGATTGTCCTCCAGATCATATCTGTCCAGGCATTCCAGGAGTGGCCTGGCAGTTTTTCAGAGCTTAATGCTCTAAACAGGAAGCATCTTATACTGTGGTGTTCCAAGTTCCAGACATGTAGCCATTCTTTTTCTTATGGAAAACTCTTGTCTATGACATCATTTCACTTTAAAGGATTGATTTTTGGAAAACTGAAGGAATAGTCAGTCTCACCCAACTCTAGAGAATGAAAGTTCAGTGGATATGTCTGCTCCTAAACAGGTTTGCTTAAAGCAAACTAACAAACAGGCAACATTATGTTGATGTCTCCTTTTTTGATGGAATGTTTTGGACTATTAGAAATGACATCATGCTGTGTCCTTACTGTCTAAAATTAACTTGGTTTTTTTCCCTTCATAAAGTATCTCTTTTGTTGTTTATAGATTATCAAAAATAATGAGACTTGGAAATTGGAAAATTGGATACATTCTGAAATTTCTCTTCATAAAAAGATATAAATTAAACAAAGTTGTATTTTATGATATCCTCTTATTAGTCTCTTTTAAAATGTTAAATTTGAAATATAGAGTTTTAACAGGCTCCCACAACATGCTTTCATTTTTTCATTAAGGAAAAATAAAAATGATAGATATTAAGTATATAAATTATGAGTCATGATTTGCATTACTCGGTTTACCTTTTTAACCAGAGAAGCAAAACGCAGCCCGCAGGCCACACGCAGCCTATTAGCACACCTCCTGCAGCCACTCGAATCTTCCAAATTAGGACAAAGTAAAAATAAGTTTAAAAAAACCCTTAAAATTCTGCCTTGATATCATATGGGGAAAACAAGTGCTTGTTTAGACTTGCAAAACTCTCCCTCACGTTAGGCCCATATCTATCCTTGAGGATTCACAATCAATCAGTGCAAGTAGTCCTCAATTTACAATTATAACTACAGTCATTGTGGTCGTAAGTCAAGGCATCACATGACTGGATTTGAAATTACATCCCTTTTAATGATGGTCATTAAGCAAACAACAGATTCATTAATCCATTTTCTCCAAATGCCAGAAACTGGCCCCAAAAAACATGTTGCAAATCATGAGCATGTGAATGCAGGATGCTACAAATGGCTATAAAGGGGAGCTGGTTGCCAACTGCCCAAAATATGATCATGTGAACAGGTCGTAAGTACCTCTATTGTAGGACTATTGTAGCTTCAAATAATAGTCATAAGTCATAAGTAAAGGACTACCTATAACTCTATTATCAGTACTGCAGTATCATCTATGCAGTAACATATATATGATTGCTTTGCCAAAGTAGCATTATTCTCATTCATCGGGTGCTATTTGGAGAAAGGGAAATACTTGATTTTGTATTTACAAAGTAGCATATAATTAGCTGTTTACCTGGTTCCCTGTGACAACTAAGTGACATCTGTAGCCGTACATTACATACCCATAGAGTTCTTCAGATCATCTCAAGGATACTAACAAAAGTATCTTTTAGATGGGGACATCCCAATTCCATTGTTTCCTACATCCCTCTTTCTATGCCTTGAGAAGTCCACTGGCACCTACATTATACTATTTTCAATACAGCGCTGAGTAAAAACCACTTTTCTTTCATCTTAATTCCAATATCCTCATTAATTTCAAAATCTTGTTTTGTCTAAGATTTTATATTGCAAAATTATTATATTGTATTTGTAATAATGTTTTTCTTCAGTTGTGTTTCTTTTGATTTTATGCAGTTGCTGCATTAGTTTCCTATGATTCTTATCTTCTCTTTTACCACTTGTAATGTTTTTAAATGTTTTCTTGTACAGAATCCAGACAACGCTTCCAGTAAAATAAACGAATAAACTGTAATGATTACCCAAATCTTAATGTCAAAATCTAATATTCTCCACCCTCACATTTGATGTCTATGACAGGGAATGGAGCAATATAATGATCATGTGAAATTGTAGTCTAGGACACATAAATTATGCTATGTAATAGAGTGGGAAGGGAAGGTGTTTAGCAGATGTCTGTCATTTGAGTAGCATTTTCACACTGAGCATTATGGTCCTGCAAGCAAATCACCTGCAAGTAAAAAATGTAATATTCTTTTTTTTTCAAGGGAAATAGTTGGTTCCTTTTCCTTTTTTTTTTTGCACTTTAGCTGTTTCAAGCCAGCTTTTGGCTTGAATCTGCTATTGTTGGCAGATACCAAATCAGAAGAAAAATAGCATTTGCTTTTTAGCAGCATTGTTCATCATGGACCTAAAGGTGTTTGCATGGGCATGTCTGCAGTACATTCTCTCTAGTTAGGGCTCAAAGGAGGAAAAGGGAAGGCCTATTATTCCTCCCCCTAAACTCTCTTCTTTCTTTCTGTGTGGGAGAGATGTTAAGGCAGTGATATTAAATAGGGCATCCAAGGAGGAGGGGTTTCCTCTTCCTCCAGTGCTCGGCTCAGTCAGATGCTGTCCCTGCAGCTTTAGGCTGATAAGCGAAGGAATGCTTTTCCCTTATAAACAGTAAGTGCATTTCTGGTCGTCAGGGGTCTGGTGAGAATAAAATTGTACGATGCGATAGGAGCCTGGTCTGTGTGCTGCAGCAGTCTTGGGGGATGGGCCCAGCGCTTGTCAGAATGGATGGTGGTGTGTGTGTGTGTGTGTGGTGCATGCGTGTGTATGTGTGTGTGTGTGTGTGTGTGGTCCGTGGAGGGAGGATTGGACAAAAGCTGGCAGGAGGAGGAAAAGAATTGCAAGCCAATAAGTGACATTCAGGGTCTTCTCCCTCTTTGTTGAAATCAACCCTTTGCTTTCCTCATCCTTGTCGAGAGAGATTAGTACCTGCCCGTTATGAGTAAATGAACTGACAGTATGACAGTTCTGCATCCCCCACCCAGCCACCCCAAATGCTGGCTCTGTCCATGGAATCTGGCATGAGTAGAATCTATTGCATAAAGGCTTGTGGTTGCATGTTGCTCACAATGTCTCTGGGGAAACATGGCAAATCTTTCTCCTATTTGGAATATTTATTTATTTCATTGTTTTTAAATCCTGCCTTACATACTAGTTTGGCCTTCATCAGATTGGCATCAGATGCTTTGAAATGTTCCAGGTCTCTTTGACCTTATTTACAACCATTTTTAACACTTATGACTGTTGCAGCCTCCCCATGGTCATGTGATATACATTTGGGTGCTTGGCAATTGGTTCATATTTATGACGGTTGCAGTGTCCCAGGGTCATGTGATCACTTGTTGCAACCTTCTGACAAGCAAAGTCAATGGGGAAGCCAGATTCACTTAATAATGTCTTACTAACTTAACCATTTCAGTGATTGACTTAACAAATGTGACAAGAAAACGTAATGGAATTTCTCACTTAGCAATGTAAATGTGGGGCTCAATTGTGGTTATAAGTCAAGGACTACCTGTACTCTCTAATTGCTCAGGAGATTTATCAAATTCGAGTAACATATCAACCCCACTATTCAGAAGGGTATTTAGATTGAAATATAAACATGCATTTTGCTGGACTTTTAAAACCATATCATTAAAATAAAAAGATTTTCAAAGCAAAATTCATTCTGTCATGAGCATTCAAACTGCCTGGTAGAAGTTTCTCTTTTCTTTGCCATTCTCTGTGTCTCTCCAGAAACTTCTCAGGAAAATTCCCAATCACGTGGAGCAGATTTTGAAATTGATATAGGGAAAGAAAAGAATTTGACTCTGGGAATATCATTTTTAACAGATTTAGGGAAATTGGAAAAGTTGCAGAGAAGAAGGAGAAGAAGGAGACTAAGAGATGACTCCAACAGCTTAATTATTTAGGGATATCAAGATATGTGATCAGTATCCAGGATCCTATTTCAGCCTAGAATTTTGCTGCAAATTGAAGATTTTTAATACTCATATTGGAAGCAAAATGGCTGTCTCTGTCAGATGTAAGACAGTACTTCTGAGATAAACACTTCTATGCTAAAGTGACAGATGATTTAGAAATTAATATATTTGTCCAAATAGCTGTTTTTGGAAGAACTATACAGCTCTTTTGAATCATATAGTTCTCTTTTGCTCTAAAGGAGTGTCAGCAGTCAAGTAGTAAATTGATTGCATGGTTATTTCCCCCAACCTGATTAGATTGAACTTCAGCTTCCTCCAAATATTGGTTGGGATGACTGGAGTAATACCTTTAAGGCAGCAGCTTGGGGTAAGTTGCTGCATTGAATTCAAAGCTTGATGTCTATTGAAATTCAATTAAATGAAAAGTGACATGCCACAACTATGCACATATATACACAGACATCCTCTGTTGCATGCTTTATGCTTGTCTTGAGTATGTATCATTTCCTCATTCCAGAGTGAAGAAGTTGAAAGATACCTTTGCTTTCATACAACAGCTGGACAAAAACATGAGTCATCTTCACACGTGGTTGGCACGCATTGAATCTGAGCTTTCTAAACCTATTGTTTATGACATCTGTGATGATCAAGAAATACAGAGGAGACTCGCAGAGCAGCAGGTAGGGTGGAAAAAGTAGAACTGAAAGAGTTGGGCCAGTTAGGGTTCCTGAGATCACTCCGTTCTATTCTTTTCCCAAGTCTTTGGTATTGTTTTTATTATTTGAATTTCATGCATCGTCTTCAATAATGGTTCTACTCAATTCTCCTGTACATTTTTATACTGTGTCTGGTGCTTTATTAATTTTTTTATTGCTTCTTTAATCTCTTAAATTGTTATTAATTTCCATAAGATTTCTCTATGTTCTTATGTAAAATTTTAGGCTTTGAAATATATGTTTCTAAATTTCCTTTGTCAATTTTTTATCTTCAAATTGTGATTTCCATCTATTATGAAAGATTGCATTTTCCAGCTGTGGTCTTTCAGAGGCATATTTCTTTGATTCATCTCTCCTGCCAAAATAATATTTCCAATTATTTATAGCTTTGTTAGCAGCTCAGATTGAGTCATTGGCTTTAGTTGTAGTGAAGTAATATATTATAGCACCAGGAATTGCCTACAGACTCAGTATACACCCCAATGTAGACACACATACAAAATTACTGAATCTCATGGGGGATAGTGTCTATCAGTATATCTAACACAAAATACTAAAGTAGAATCTCTAAATTTTAGACATAGTTTATCAAAGAACAAATGCAGAACAAACAACTAGAAATGCTGCTGTTTTTATGCCCTGCTTGTAAACTTTAGAGGTGTATGTTTGTCTGCTGTACCTTGCACAATGTTGAGTTAGATCATTCTATTGGTTTCATATAGCATATCGTTTCATGTAGTTTGGAAACCAATCACTTTACTTGGAATGCCTATTAATAATTTAAAAGTGTCCAAGATTTGCAGTTTCCATTGAATGCTTTATGTGTCTGAATCATGAATTGCTTTGATCAGCTCCTACCTTATCTCTCTATAATATAGAGCTAGTCAGAAAGAAATAGGAGAATCCATTGAGAAGTTTTCTTAAACATGAAATGAAAGAAAGCTTTGTAGGAATACTTATATTCATGCAATCTGCAGTCTTTTCAATGGATCTTGACCAGCAGAATACCTGGATATATTGTGTTGCATTGGATCTGCCCTGTGGCCTTCTAATTGAATTGATAGAATAAGGGTTTCAAAGGAAAACCTTACAATCTAGGCTAGATGGACTTCTTACTATGTGATTGAATACAAACAACTGCAAATCATTTATATAGTCAAGCAAATTATATAGGTGGATCCATGAACAAGGATATGCACGTAAGGAGAATTGATAGTAGCAGGTATTACCAAGACTGTGAAAATTTTAAGGCATAAGAAGATTAACGTTTCCAGAAAAGAGTCCAATGTTTGAAAATGAATATCTCAGATGTCTGTTCAAACAGATTATTTGTATATTAGTGCTTTTAACTACAAAAATGCAAAGGGGGAAGTGCAGTAGCAAGATTTTGCTTTGCGTAGGATGACATAATTTAATATTTTAATATCCTATATTTTAATATAGGTTAAAACTTTGTTTATATAGCTATGCTTCAAGGTTTTTCAAGCTTAAAGGTGGAGGAATTAAATGTTTAAATGTTCCTCCATAATAATCCTCCCAAAATATAATGTTAAGGAGAAAAATTAGAATGTTTGCTACTGTTGGGTTATATGTGCAGCTTCTTATTTGAAGAGTGTATGTACTCATTTGATCTCTTACCAACAGTCTGTCACAATTAATCATATGACTGATATATAGAAATCATTAGGAAAGTCTTTGGGGATATGGAATGTTTGATCTTTCATGTGACATATCAGTGGCTTCTTCTGTTGTGTTGTATGAAACTAACACTGCAACTGGAGATAACTTTTTGCTTATGGTTGTAGGACCTGCAACGGGATATTGAACAGCACACAGCAGGTGTGGAATCAGTCTTCAATATATGTGAGATCTTGCTGCATGATTCTGATGCCTGTGCCAATGAGACCGAATGTGATTCAATCCAGCAGACAACAAGGAGCTTAGAAAGGCGGTGGAGAAACATCTGTGCCATGTCTATAGAGAGGCGGATGAAGTGAGGCATTATTTCTCTTCTTTCTCAAAACAAAAACAAAACCCCAGCCCCCAAAACATGTTAGTTTTTTAAACAATTTCTATAAAAAGCCCAAAAACCTATTCTTGAAAGAAAGAACAGATAAGAAATTTGCTGGTAGGAAATATTAATTTAGTGCCTTATGTTCATTGGTCTCTGTTTCATTCTCCATATAAAAGAAATGATGAGAAAATTTCTACCTGAGATATTGCTCTGGTTCCTAAATACCCCTAAACTAAATACATTTATTGTCTGGGATGAGAGAATTTAAATGTCAATCGTTTATTCAGTTCTTTGCTCCTAGTTGTGGTAACTAAAGCTAAAATAAGTTATTTAAAACATTTTAAAATGCCTACAGTTGATATTATTCCAAAATGACAAATTTAACATTTGATTAATTTACATACTTTACCTAGGCTACAACGTTCAGGTTTTCCAGGCACAGAACATATACTGTATTATATATTTGGTATATGCATTTTTCTGTGTTTGGTGTGTTGGCATATATCTCTGGGAAAATGCCAGAAAGCAAACCAAGACCTCATAGTTAAGATTCAGTACTATATTGTTATATCAGTCTACAAACCTGACACTCCAAATCTTGGGACTTGGGATTAAAAGAGGAAATAGCCAACTGAGTTATGAGGAAATAGAATGGAATGCATGCAGATGCACATCCCTGCACTTTCTATAAAACATGAAACAAATCTTTAGAAATTATCTTTTTGAATCATTTTAATTTAGTACTTCAGGTCACGTATATCCTTTTCCATCCAGGAGGAAATAAATTTTAGTTACAATGTTTTTGATTCAGGATATTTTTGAATGCTAATAGAAGAGAATATATGAGGTCAGGATATCCAGCTCTCTGAGCTTGGTTGTTTGATGCCAATTTCATAACATCAGCAATGCCAATGCTAGGAGTATTTCTGAATGCACTTTTTTAGTTGAATTGAGTATAGCTTATTGGATTGGATTTGGTTTGGTTCAGTTTAGATTGAAACATAAATGAATTTTGATGCAGGACGTCTTGCAGAAAGGGATGCATATTTGCAAATAAACTGTTGCTGCTTGTTTCTGCAATAGGATTGAGGCGACTTGGCGACTATGGCAAAAGTTTTTGGAAGATTACTCTCGTTTTGAAGTTTGGTTGAAAACAGCAGAGAAAACCGCAGCTTATCCCAACTCTTCAGAGATTTTGTATGTAACAGCCAAGGAAGAGTTGAAGAAATTTGAAGTAAGAACTCCTTTTGTAGTTTTTACATCTTTGTGTATAGATGTAAATTAGGTAAATTTACCAAATAGCGATATCAACATATCCTATATTTTAACTCTTCACTTTTCTTGGGTAGCAACTTTCCTCCTCATTATTTTGAATGCATTAATTTTAAATCTTTTGGAAAAAATAGCATAAAGTACTTTTTTTTTCCTCAGGCATTTCAGCGGCAAATTCATGAACGACTAACCCAGCTGGAATTAATCAATAAGCAATATCGGCGGTTGGCACGTGAGAATCGCACTGATTCAGCTAACAAGCTCAAGCAGATGGTTTATGAGGGTAATCACCGATGGGACAATCTTCAGAAACGTGTCACAGCAATTCTCAGGAGACTTAAGGTAGTTGCAAATAGGTTTGGAGACAAATTTCTGTGGAGATTCTCAGTCATCCAGGTCATGGTTGTCCCAAAGGTGCTTTTCCCAAATGACAACTGGACTTTCTGGTTTTTCTTTGAAGGCATTTCTCTTCTCATCCAAGAAGCTTCTTTAGCTTCTTAGATGAGAATGAAATGCCTTCAACAAAAAACCAGAAAGTCCAGTTGCCTCTTGAAAAAGCACCTTAGGCCTTGTAGACAAAGCAGATATTAGAGGTCTAGGATAATGTATTCTTAAGGAAACAACAGGGAAGAGGAATTTGTTGAATTCTGTAGTGCAGAATTGGTAACTTTAAGATAGAACTCCCAGAATTCCCTGACCAGCATGCATCTTAAAGCATCTTAAGTTGCCAAGGTTGATAAACACTGCTCTCATGGAACCATCACCTAGACATTCTGACTTCCCAGGTGAAATTATTTCAGTCAGTGGTGGGATTCAAATTTTTTTACTACCGGTTCTGTGGGCATGGTTTGATGGGTGTGACTTGGTGGGTGTGGCAGGGGTAGGTTACTGCAAAATCCCATTCCCTCCCCACCCCACTAACCTGCTTTCCAGCTCTGTTCTCCTGTGCAGGGCAACCAAAGAAGACCCAGCTGATCAGCTGGGACTTGCTAGGCAGAGAATAGATGGGGGTGGGGCCAGTCAGAGGTGGTATTTGCTGGTTCTCCAAACTACTCAAGATTTCTGCTACCAGTTGTTAACTTATTTGAATGAAGTTAATGATGCTAATATTTCCAATACTTATAGAGAAGTTAACACATATGGGCATTTATAAGCTTTAATAAAACTTAGAAAGGTTCATAAGCAATTGCATAATGTGGGATTCAACCAGAGGTGGTATTCAGCAGGTTCTGACCAGTTCTGGAGAACCGGTAGCGGAAATTTTGAGTAGTTCGGAGAACTGGCAAATACCACCTCTGACTAGAGATTTTACAGTATCCTTCCCCTGCCACGCCCACCAAGCCACACCCACAGAACCAATAGTAAAAATATTTGAATACCACCACTGAATTCAACACCTATAAAACGATCACAAAAGTGACTGCATCAATTTTCCACCCTTCTAATGATATTGTTTAATATACTTTAAACTAAAGCAGGGGTGTCAAACTTGTGTTGTCACGGTGTCGTCACATGACGTATCGTGACTTTTTTTCTCCTTCACTAAACCGGGCTTAGGTGTGGCCAGAGGTGACGCATCGGTCTGCAGGCTGCAAGTTTGACAGCCCTGAACTAGAGGGTTTTTTCCATGTTACACTATTCCTTTAGCCCTTGTTTTATTTGGAGACATTAGAGGTTCAGTTTACAACCTCTTGCATGCACAAACTTGGTTTCAGTCCTGAAGTTAAATCAGAAGGAGAACTAAATGTGATTAGAATGTCAAACTAAAAAGCAGGAGATTCCGCTTCAAACATTTTTAGTCATTAAATTCATTAGACCAGCCATATGCACATATTCAAGCTTAACTATCTTGTAGGATTGTTATGAGGCATGCAAAAGAATTGCGTATACTGCCCTAAACTCTTTGGCAGGGAAGATAGCTAAATCTAATAATTACATTTGTATAATTGACTAACAACACTTGAGTGATCTTAATCAGAAAGATTACCAGATGCGCTTTGTGAAATTTACAGCTTGAGATACAGGCTTGAGTGAATGAATTTTTATTTTTGCTTCATTCATTCCTGATACCATAGCACATCAACACATTTTAAGATGTTACTAAATAGAAGATTTTTAAGGACACTGTGTGTTATGAGAACTATTGCTTTGAGTATCTGTATTATTTTATTGCCTTTAGCACTTTACCAATCAGTGGGAAGAATTTATGGGAACAAAGGACAACATCATCCTGGTGTGGTTAACAGAAATGGATCTGCAGCTGACAAATGTGGAACATTTCTCAAAGAGTGATTTTGATGACAAAATGCGGCAGCTTAATGTAAATATTGACTTCTTTTTTTTTTAAGGAAAATGTTTCAGACAGATTGGAGATGGGTTTCAGACGTCCTACTGATTTTCTTAGTCTGGTGCTTGTATTTGGTACCTGTATATCTACTAAGTTCATTTAAATTATTTGATAGAAGCCCCATAAATTTAGAGAACACTATTTAAACTGCTACCTAAATAAAACAAAACTACATTTAGGATATCTGAAATAATAGGTTTGAGGTCTCTATTATATCCAGAGTTGATCAGTCCTTTCTTGCCACCATTCTTGGCCAGTCCAGCTTAATTCCTTCTTGGTTATTGGTTACCATATAAGATTAGGAATTCCATGTTTATCCTTGCAAGATCATTCTTGTATCCCAGTTAAAAAAAAGATACCTTCACTTCACTTGTATTGTCTCTATAGACCTAGTTTCCTAGAGCTCTTGCACTCACCATCAACAAAAATCTTAACTACTTTATAGTTTTCACCTTTGGTTTTGGCATTCATGATGAGATACCATTGGCTTAAGAAATTAAATGACCTAGGAGCCTCCGTTTGTTTATTGGTATACTGCAGGTGATTCCCCCAATACTTCCACCCAGTTGAAGGACACCTAAATGGCTGATAAGGAGAAATAATTTAATTTATTCTGGTTGCTTACAAAATCCATAATAAAGAGTAAAACAATTAAAATCCACAAAAACAGGGAGCCTGGACTAAAGCAACTAGAGCAAACAGTACAAAGAAATAATATGATAGAAGTTCAACCAATAAATTACACCCATATTAATCTCAATCTAGGAACATAATACAAAAAAAATTATGTGTGCATCCCTCCATCAGCAGTAACTTCAATATAGCTTTCACTGGAGAGGTTCAAGCTATATTTATTTATTTATTTAATTGGATTTATATGCTGCCCCATCTCTGAGGGGACTCAGGGCAGCTAACACAAATATATAAACAATAAATACAACTGTATCAAATTCTGTAATCCAATTATAAAATCAATAAAATACCCTTAAATTAAAATTCCAAACCCTGCTCAGTCCAGGCCAGCCTGTACAAACAGCCAAGTCTTGAGATCACGGTGGAAGGAGCGCAGGTCTGGGGCCAAACGCAACTCTAGAGGTAGCTGATTCCAAAGGGTGGGTGCCCCCACAGAGAAGGACCTCCCCTGGGGGACCGCCAACCAACATTGTCTGGCCGACGGCACCCCCAGGAGGGCCTGCCTATGGGAGTGTACCGGAAATCGGACTTTGATGCTGGTAGGAGGCGCTCCTGCAAGTACCCCGGACCCGAGCCATGCAGGGCTTTATACATATTTCTTGGTGCACAAAAAATATTTAAATTATTGGGAAAGGATATTTATATAGCAATGTGTATAGGATCCTACCAGATGCAGAGAATGTTCTGCTTTAATATTTGGACAAAGCTTACATATAATAAAACACAAACTAGAAATAGCTTATTGGAAGCAGCTCCAAATTCCAACTGCTCCTAGAAAGCAAAGCCTTTGCTCTTGTGTACCTCTGTTAAGTGAAGGCGTGTACATATTCCTTATGCCTGTACATGTCTTTTAGCCTTTGTTTTGGGGTTTAGAAGGCTGGCTTGCCACCACATCTTCATTCTCTCAGCAACCAGAAAAATATAGAAAGCAATTTGCATCCCATATTTGGTGAGAGCAACTCAGAAGAAGTTTATCCTTCCTTGCTAATAGCTTGCAAATCTCATTGATTATACTATGATGGCACTTCTTCATGCTGGGTTGAAATGTTCCTCTGACATAAAGCCAAATCAACTAAAAAACAAACTGGTAAATTGATTAATAAACTAATATTTCTGTATTCAAAGTTAGACAAAAAAACTACATAATAACTTTAGAAAAGGCAGAACTTTTCTTGAAGAGTGGACATCTTTATTTGCTTTATCTGAGTTAATTTCAGCAAACTTTTCCATGTTGAAATATTCTGTGCTTCTCCTTATATGTTCCCAACCTCTCTTTATGAGATTGATTAATCTGAATTGCACTAATTAAGTAATCTGTGCAGTAATACTTAGGAAGCATAATTATCTGTCTTTTAAACAGGGTTTCCAGAGGGAAATAATGCTAAACACCAGTAAGATTGATCAGCTGATTGCTTCTGGGTTGTATCTGATTCAAAAAAGTGAACCAGAGGATGCCATTATACTCGAAGAGGAACTAGAAGAATTTCGTAGTTACTGCCAGGAAGTGTTTGGCCGAGTAGCTCGATTCCACCAAAGACTGATATCCTGGCATCCAGTAAGAACTAATGAAGTTGTATCTTTGCTGGAATCCATGTTGTTTCTTTGCCAGTCTATTCATTTTCAAAAGCCATGTAGATAAAGACCATGGGAGATGTATTCTCCAAACTTCCAATAATTAAAACACTGGGTGGGGGCGTTTCCAAGTTAAGGAAGGGGTTATTATTATATCCAAAGTGTTCTTTCTTTGATTCCAGGGCACCTGGAAACTAAACAGGAAGGGTCTGATTAATGATTAGATGTAGGTCACCTGTCTATATGCTGAGTTCTAAAGAGAAAGCCTATATGTATATATTTATGTATGTGGCTGGATGGGTGTGTCTGTGTGTGACAAATAAAACACAACTTTAGAAGATGGAATAAGAACACTTTGTTGTAATTAAAGGACGGGTTATTTCTTTTCTAAGGTTTTCAGTGGTTTCTGATCTGTCTTCAAATGGCATATGATTGAATGCTTCAATCACAATCGAAATAGAGCTGTATCATGATCACCTGGCCCCCAAGGTACTAAAGATCATGCAGAGTTTCAGAAGGCAACCCTTGTCACAGCTGGCTGGGTAATTCTGGGAATTGAAGTCCATCTTAAAGTTGCCAAGGCTGAGAAACACTGATTTAGAAGAAAGAAGGGAGTAGGCAACTCAGAGACTGTTATAGTTGGGCAGCTAATAAATTCAAATAAATAATCCTGCTTTGGAGGATTCCCATTTTTCTTGAACATTGAGACCACAAAGTAGTTCCATAAGTAATTATTGTTGATAACTTGTGTTCAATATCAGTATTTCTATTGTCTTGTTGAGGGACTGGAAGATGAAAAAGAGTCTTCAGAAAATGAAGCTGATTCAGACCATGCAAGGGGGATGGAAGCTGATCCTTGGCCAAAGAAGACAGTTCAGGAGGGGCCACCATCGCAGCAGTCTCTCTGCCACCTCATACCTATTGCAGGGGGTCCTGAGAGGTCTGGCTGTGAGACCCCTGTCAGCGTTGATTCCATTCCACTGGAGTGGGACCACACTGGAGATGTGGGAGGGTCTTCCTCCCCTGAGGATGAGGAAGAGGATTCGTTCTTCAGCGCACTCTCAGGTAAATTCCAACCCACCATCCTATCCAGAAATGTTAATACTCGCAAATACACAAACAGCTACACAATTCAAATACACAAAAGCAGTCACCCAACTTTTAATTTTGAACCCTCAGTAATTGAGCTTTGCTGTGCTCCAAATTCAGTCATACCCATTTTATATGTTACACAGAACAAGATAGAAAAATAAAATGGAAGCAATCCAGACCTAAGAATTTTGGGCTGCCTTAAAATGCAGCATTGCAAATTAAAATATAGATCTAATAATTTGCACTATGAGAGCCAGTGCAGAAATGGAAATTGTCAGTATTCATCCCCTAAAGTTTATACCGTAATGCTGTTCAATGGAAAAGCTATACATATCTGGGTATTAGGAGAGAATATTAATAAACAGATACATTAGACATACAAAAATGCATTGTAACACATAAATTGCCTACAAAACCAGAACACTCAGCAGAGCAAAAGTTCATATATGAAAAAAAATGGGATAGAATTAGGAGAGTAAAAAATTAAGAATAGATAGATGTTGAAATGAACATATTTATCCATCATATCTGAACTGAACAATTTCATTCTACAACTGTGGACAGTGCAATATTTTTGAAGGAGGGGGTTCTCAGCTTGGCAGTAAACTATACCTGACACGTTGACTTAAAAGTTTTTTATTTGTGACTTTAGGAATGCTACTGTACTGTGCTGCATAATATTGACAAACAGACCTGCTATAAAATAATGTGATTATGTTGGCAAAGAACCATTGCATCCCGAAAACTTACCACATCAAGTGAAAAATTAGCACAGTCCTTCCTGATATGCTAGTTACTTAAAGCAGGGAACTTGTTATGCTGATGAACATGTAGGGGGGAAATGAACCTTCGCTCTTTCTCTGTCTCAATACCTTTTTGTTCAATTTGTTCTTATTTATTTTCTTTGTTAAACAAATCTACACACTGCCCTCTTACTATCTAAGTGACTTGGAGTAGTTTACAAATTATATTCAGCAAAGCTTCAAATGTGTAGATGGGAAAGCAAGAAGTAATTGTGAGAAAAAAAACAATGCTGTGAACATTTCACCCCGGTAGAGGTTCTGATTTCCTATTTCCCATGGAGACTTCCTAGGTAGAAAATCAAGTGGACAATACTGTGAATTGGATAGGATACACTATATATATGTACTACTTAAGGAGAAAGTGATCCTGCTCCCTTAATGTATTTGCAGTTGTCGCATATACTTTAAAAAATATTTCAGAAGGCATTTTTAAAATATGAATGTGGTTTTCCCTGATCAGAGCCTGGCTGCAATCATTGTTTGAAAGCCTTGTATTTGTGGTCTTTCTGATGTCGGCAAACATTGCAGGAGACAGAAATCATAAACCTAATAAAAAAGAAACCATTGAGGGCCTTTGCCCATTTATTGATCCCATCTATCTATCTTTTTTTTTATTCATATTTATATGCCGCCCTTCTCTGGAGACTCAGGGCGGCTTACAATTTTTGGAGCACAACCCAATGCGCTCAGCAATAGCCTTCATTCCATTGTATATGCCTGCTTATTACTAAGCGGCCATTTTTACAAAGTCAGCTTATTGACCTCAATTTACCTACCCCGAGAGGATGGAAGGCTGAGTCAACCTTGAGCCTGGTGGGATTCGAGCCTGCACTAATGGCAGGCAGCTGGAACTTAAGTGCTAGGCATTTAACAGCCTGCACCACCAAGGCTCTTTAATCTATCTATCTATCTATCTATCTATCTATCTATCTATCTATCTATCTATCTTTTCTTCTTTTGCCTTTTCTTCTTAGAACTATTAGGAAAATTAGCAGTTTTAAAAGAATAGCAAAAAGAGATGAACAGTGGGTAATTTTATAAGGGCATGTAGCTAAATGGTTGCTGCCTTTATACTTTACTTCAGGGCATATTGACCACTAGTTTTATTTGGAAAAAGAATGCTCAGTTAATAGATATTTAACAGGATCCATCTGGGGCTGCTGTAATGCTACATTCTTGTATGGTGGGAAGGGAAGAGTGAACAGACTCTTTTGCAAAGCAAATGGTGACGTTATTCTTTTTTCAGATGTAGAAATCACTGAACATCCTGAGGCATATCTTAAAATGACCACAAAAGCTTTGAAAGCAGCTTCTGGTAGGCACCTGCTACTGCATGTGTCTCAACATGACAGTTTCCCTGTGCCGCACGCTGTGCTCTTCACACCTTCCTCATATGCAGGTTTCTGATTCCCTAGCTTGTATCAACACCATGCACCAATTGGCTCATGGTGGATTCTCTTTTTTGTTTTGTTTATTTAGTGCTACATCATCCCCACATGTCTCTACCTAAGTTAAGACTATGCATTTTTAGTTCTCCATACCAGTATAAAAGCATCAAGGCCTTCCTTGCTTGTTCCTCACATTGTGGCATGCATCGACAATTTTGCTGGTTCTTTTCACCTGCAAGGACAACTTAGCTTTGCTTTAAAGCTCCCTTTGCCATTCAGTTTAGGGTCTGACAGGACAATCTGGATCCTTCTTTATATCTGTAGCCCAAAACGATTGAGTACTCATTACCCTTTAGAAGAACTAAGGTTCAGATGCCTTCTTGAACAGAACCTGATACAAATGTTAAAATCTTTATTGACCAGTCACATTCTCAGCCCAAGAAGCTGAATATGTATTGATATTTCAGACAGAAAAATTGAGTGGCATCTCTCTAAAAGTCTAATGGTTTTATTTATATATATATATATATATATATATATATATATATATATATATATATATATATATATATATACTAAATAATACACTAAATAATTACCATTAGCTGACCTATAATACAATCCCCAAAGCTGCTTCCTGAAATAAGCTACCTCATTCTGCTTACTGCTGGGGTCATGCATCAAGTCCAGAAGTGCTTTTCAACCTTTCCCAATCTCTTCTTTTATGATGGTGGTAAGAACTCCTATTTTCTTTGGGCGTTTTCAGAAAAGAATATCCTCATAACTGCATGGCTCTCATTTCACTGCCCATGAAACACTGCTGAAACATGTTTGCAAACAAGCATGCTTTGCAAAACAAATGGCAATATTATCCATTTTTTGTCATGCCATCCTTCCTTCTGTGTAAATATTTTTTATTATTTTTTCTCCCTTCACCCTTACATCTAATTTTCTATGGCTTTCTTTTACCATGTTGCACAACAGGGAAATCTACTGAAACTCACATATGGCATCCTTCAGAACACCCAGTTTGTCGAAAGCATTCATACAACCAGGAAGAGATGGTTAGAAGTGTCTTATCAAACAATGAAGATTCCAGCACATCCTACAAACCAGGCAACGTAAGTCTGGGGTGCCTAAATATTATGAGAAAACAGGGTTAAATTAGCTGGTAACAGACAGGCTAACTATATGTTATACATGTACAAAATAGTAGAGTTTTTTCAAGACAAGAAAATTTGGAGAGTGGGATATCAAATTATATTCCATTTATAAATTTCTCAATAAAGAATAGTTGGCTGTGAATCTGTGCTATAAATGTGTGAGAAGATGATATATTGCCAGAAGACTTATTTACTTTCTATTCTGTGTATTTCAGGTGATACCACTGAGCACTAGGAGTGTGGATGACATAAAAGACATTTCTAGGATCTTGCCTAGTAAAGATTCTCAAAATAGCCAGAACTTCATTAGTGTCTCAGGCATAGAGAAACAGCCAGGTATGTTAGCCATAGTTCCTGTTAATATTTTAAATATATTTGTTTACATATAAAAGTAACAATTATTTAGGATGTAATTTTCCATGTAATAGCATCATCGAAGTTAAATTTCTCGGAACTGAAAAATGGGGAATAAATAAATACATAAATGTACACTCTTTAAATCTCAACAAAAGAGAAAAGGAACAGAAAAGAGGCAACTGTAATATGAATAGACGCTATTACAATGATTAATTTAAAATACAATAATCAGAATTTCTAATATACAACGGAAAGATGATCAAAGAGTTGAACAAGCTGAAATGAAGATTTAAAAAAGCAAGGGAATTTGACAGGAAAAAGCAAGCATTGATCAGACCAAAAGATCTCCCAAAATTTTGAGATGTTCAATTTATGCTGAAACATTATTACAGTAGGTCTAAATAGATTTCCCAAGTGACAAAAAATTCATAATCTAAGATTTACAAAGGAGAAAGGTATATTTATATGTTCTTATTCCTTCTACTACAGATGTGATAAGATAGTACCTTGAGTAAGTAGTTGGGAAGGAGCACATTAAATAAAATAGTCCTTCTGGTCCCAAGAATGTATCTGCCTTTATTTCTGGCTTAATGTTCACACACAGGAGATTTAGGCTCGCAGAATCCAGAGGTAATATAATAAATTTCTAATTTAGAATAGTCCTTCCTCTAAATACACTTTTTGGAAGTTAAAGTATAAAAAGCAATGGGGCTATTTTGCACATTTTCTATTTGTAGGAAAATTTAATTCATCGGGGGGGAGATATACCACACTAATGTTCTGAAAGGGTATGACCCCCTCCTACCATCTAACAATTCTGCTATCACCTCAATTTACCACACTGTGCACTGCAAATGAGTTGTGAAAATAACATGATTACCAAAAAACTCCTATAGATATTGTATTTACTCTAATACTAGTAGAGGCACAGCCCTTAAAATGCTATCCTGAAATTAACTCAGATTTCATTCTCATATTGTAACCAGTGTTTGCATTTGTGAGACTAGTTGAGTTGAATTCAAAGGAGACCAGCATGTGCCCAAAATAACGTTGATCTGACCCAAAATGGTTGTTTTTTTTAAAAAAAAACCTTGAATAATTTTGTATTAAACTGCAGGGACTATTGAAAGATGGGAACTCCTTCAAGTTCAAGACCTAAGCAACAAGCTGAGAATGAAGCAAACATGGCAGCAGTGGCAACAGCTGAATGCTGACCTTACCAACATTGATATTTGGCTGGATAAAATGGAAGAGGAAATGGAGGGGTTGCAGGAGGAAGAACCACAACCAGTGAACAGTATTCAGGCCATAGACCAGAGAGTCAAGAAACTGAAGGTGATTTAAAAAAGAAAAGCTGAAAAAGAAAAATAATCTCTTTGATCAACACATGCAGTATATCGCTGATTCGTATAGATTGTCTATTAGCCTTGCGATCTTTTTTACCCAACAGTGGACGTTCAGATGTTGCTTGATACTACTTTCACTTTGCCTAATATGGGTAGTCCTTGACTTAAGACCACAATTGAACCCCAAATTTCCATTGCTAAACAAGACAGTTAAGTGAATTTTGGGCCATTTTTTACCTTTCTTGCCACAGTTGTTGGCAAGAATCACTGCAGTTGTTAAGTTAGGAACAAGCTTGTTAAATGACATTTGGCTTCCCTGTTGATTTTGCTTATCAGAAGGGTGATCATATGACCCTGGGACACTGCACCTGTCATAAGTACATGCCAGTTGCAAAGCATCTGAATTTTGATCATATGACCATGGGGATGCTGCAACGGTCGTGTGAAAAATGGTCGTAAGTCACTGTTTTCAGTGTCATTGTAACTTCAAATAGTCACTAAATGAATGATTGTAAGTTAAGGACTACCTGCAGTCCCATGAAAGCTCTGTGCAAGCAATGCAAGTTGCAAATTGTCTCTTTTACATCCTTTGTGCGGTCTTTGTCTCTGGATGTTGCATTTTCTCCATTCTGTACCATGCTGTAGGGCTCTTTTGGGTCAGAAGTCCACCTGAAAATCACTTGATACAAAAAGGACATCCTGACATTCAGTCATTAAAAAGCTCTCATAGTATAGCAATAGATCCCACTGAAATGAGTGGATCCAACTTTCACATGTTGTGTTTGGAAAGCGCTTGTGCTTTTGACTAAACACAGGACCTTACAATTATCAGGATGTCCTGTACTAACAAAAATTAAATCAACTTCGCTGGTTTGAATGTAGTTTATCAGCTTTCCTTCCCAATTTATAGAAGACACTGTAGAATACAAATTATCAATTTGCAGAACACACTGAGAGCCAATGTGGTGTGGGAAGAAATATCCCTCTGGTTCAGTTCCAAGCTGGGAGCAAGGCACTGGAGACAAAATGAAGGCTGGAGGCTGATTGGAAAGAGGATTTAATGATGGACAGAACCACCAATCACATGGTTTTGGGCATCTGATCACATAGAGTTGAGAGTGAGGGTTTTTTATACCTTCTCTTGAGCTTTACACTTGAGTTTCCTGTTCCTCTGCAAGAACATGTATTCTATTGGCTGTTGTCAGAGTCCCATGGGGCCATGTAGGGGTTATGTAGGGGTCATAGCTGGACCTATAGGCAAAGTACAAATCCTAGGTGTTTGTTTGAGCTAAGTTTGGTTGAAATTTGGTCTGCTCTGAGACGATGCAATGAAGGAGCTTGTGTTCTATAAGGGTGCTGGGCAATTCCTATTATGGCTTAATGGCTCTTCCCTGTGCTGGATCTTGAGTGAGGGTATTTGCTTATGAATAGAGCTATCTAGTTCTCAATAAGTTCTTTATCTCTTAAGTGCTGACATCTGATGATGGCTATTATGAAAGGTGGGGGCTGCTTTCTGTCTCCAAGAGCACATTTCTCCATTCCTCCTTTAGGGAAATATAATGTTCTGCCTTTTTAATATTTTCTAAAATATTTTATTCTTCTAGGAGAGGGGTGGGTGCTAATTTCTACAGTGGTTTAGCTAAGGTGATGGTCTGGGTCAATCAGAGTCCAATCTTAGTTGTTGGAAAGTCACTAGGTGTCCAGGCCAATCACCTCTCAGCCCAGCCTCCATTGCAGGATTGCTATGGTGGAGAAAATGGAGGAGGAGGTAGTCCTATGAACATTGCACTGAGCTTCTGCAGTAAAAGTATATGCATAGAAGGAAATTTTTCCAACCTTATTTTGGTGCTGCTGCTTAAAATCACGGTTGCTGCTTACTTTTGTTTTTTTTACAAAGAACTCAAATTTGTTTGTTTTTTCTCCTTATCAGGATATGCTTAAAGCCTATAATAACTACAAGGCCCTTGTACTGTCTGTTAATCTGACGAGCAAAGATTTCAAGCAAACAGATAGCACTGGATGCAAGGAGCTTCAGAACAGACTTCGACGGGTAAATTTACGATGGGAAAAGGCAAATATTTTACTGGAAAACTGGAAGAAGAATTTACAAAAAGCTCTGATTCATTGCCAGGTAAATAGCACAATAGCGCATTATGTTTGTACCTTATTCTTAACAAGTTAAAATTAATAGGTTAGCAAATGCCTATGTACAGGCAGCCTCAATGTTTGCTCAGTGACCATTTAAAATTATGATGAACCAATAGTGGTTACAACCAGTCCTTGGAGTTCTGGCCGTCCCAGCAAACCATTCCCCCATAGTCACATGATCGCAATCTAGGCACTTAGCAACCAGTTCACACTTAAAGTCAATTGCAGCACCCTTCTATCACATTAGCACCATTTGCAACCTTTCCTGACAGCTTCCCCAGAAAGTCAGTGGGGAAGCCAGCAGGGAAAATCACAAATCGCTGGGATAATACTCTCCCACCTTTGTATTGTCTCCCACAGTCCTGTGTTTCTTGTGCACCCAAAATGTGCCTTCCATGTATTCTCTCACATCACATGCTCCCCAACTCACATTACATTTCCCCTGTACTTTATGCACCCTCCTCAACCCTCACCATGCTTCTTGTACACTATTGCGCACCCTCCCCAACCCACACTGCACCTTCGCTGCACACCTCCTCGCTTTGTTCCCCCCTCCAGCACTAGCTACTTAACTAAGTCTTGCAATTTCCTATCCTCTTAACTTTGGCTGTGGGAAGTTGGCAGGAAGTTGCCTTATCTAACATCACCCAACAACGTGCAATTTGGTTAATGATGGCAATTGGAACTGCAGGAATTGCCACTGCTAAGCAGTACAGTTGGATTTTACAACCGCATTGTTTAATGATGAAAATTCCAGTCCCGGTTGTAAGTCAAGGAGTACTTGTAGATTTAATGAATCAGCTGCCACAAAGTTACATCTTGAGGTTGCTTAATGTGTTTTTATATGATTATTTTTTGAAAAATGAGCACTTGTTTCTGCAGGATTTTCATGAACAGAATCAGAAACTGCTGCTGTGGCTGGCTGCTGCAGAGACACGGAGACACCAAGCACAAGTTAAGGAGCCAAATGGTGATCCTCACAGAATACAGGAAAGTCAAAAGGAATTAATGGTAAATTTGGAAAGAAAAAAAACCTGGAGCATCTAGAGACAAATTATTGCATCTTTGTTATATTCAGCACTATGCATTGGGCCTCCCTTTGAACAATGGGACTTGCTCTACTCCCCACTACAGAGCTCATAAACCTGTTCCATAAATTTCATTTAGAATTATATATAAACAAGGGGTTTGACCAACCATGGTTATTGCAACCCATGGCCTATTGCAAGTGTAGAGATCCAAGCATGATTGACTGACATGTATTTGATTGGATGTTGGAATGCCAAGCATCTAGTTTTGGCTTTTGGGCATTGGAATCCTGTTTGGTGTCCTAATATATGTTTAATTCACATGAAGCAGGATTCATTGGAAAGTCTTGTTATATTGTTTGCATGTATAAAGTCCAGATATTCAGCTGCATCTCTAATCCAAGACTGTCTCGCAAATGCTACAATCAGCCAGAGTGAAATGAGTGGATGAACTAGTGGTATGATTCTCTAGGAGGCAACTTCCTATGGTTGTTAATGTTTCCTCTTATATACTTTAAGCAACTAGAAAAAGAGCTTCTGGAACGGCAGCTTCAAGTAAATACTCTACAGGAAATTGCTGCATATTTGCTTGTCCAACCTGACGGAGAAAAATATACTGAAGCTAATGAGAAGGTCCATGTTATTGGGAAGAAGCTTAAACAGCTTCTTGAAGGAGTTTCATGTGACTTAAAGGCCTCACAAGGAAGACAGGTAGGCTGGACTGCATGTTCCAGATCTGATTACTCCAACTCTAACTTTGGAGAAATAACAGAGGTAAAGCTTTCTTCTTGTTTGTTTCTCTAGGACGTAAGTACATTTCAGGTGAATGGGGAAGAACTGGATTCTGGAACCTATCATCAGTTATCAGGGAAATCTCCTGTTTCTAAAAATAAGGCAAGTTGTTTGGTGGTTATTTTGTAAAAGACTTTTCCCCCTTAATTTGTTTCTTTTTCTCTGTCATCATTCAGTCTTGATAGGTAGTCCTTGACTTACAACCATTCATTTAGTGACAGTTCAAAGTTACAGCGGCACTGAAAGAAGTGACTTGTAATGGTTTTTCACATGACCGTTGCAGCATCCCCATGATCACGTGATCAAAATTCAGATGCTTTGCAACTGGCATGTACTTCTCACAGTTGCAGTATCCCAGGGTCTTATGATCACCTTTTGCAATTTTTTTTAAAATTACATTTATATGCCGCCCTTCTCCGAAGACTCAGGGCGGCTTACAATTTTTGGGATACAACCCAATGTGCTCAGCAATAGCCTTCCTTCCATTGTATATGCCTGCTTATTACTAAGCGGCCTTTTTACAAAGTCAGCTTATTGCCCCCAACAATCTTGGGTCCTCAATTTATCTACCCCAAGAGGATGGAAGGCTGAGTCAACCTTGGGACTGGTGGGATTCGAGCCTACAATAATTGCAGGCAGCTGGAACTTAAGTGCTAGGCATTTAGCAGCCTGCACCACCAAGGCCCCACCAAGGCCCATTTGATAAGCCAAATCAATGGGGAAGCCGGATTTCACTTAACAAGCAGGTTTCTCACTTAACAATGCAATGATTCTTGCCGACAACTGTGGCAAGGAAAGTAAAAAAGAAAACAGGGCAAAATCCACAACAAATATCTTGCTTAGCTTTGGAAACTAAGTGTTGGATTCAATTGTGGTTGTAAGTCAAGGACTACCTGTATATGCTTTCGGCTACTGACTCTCATGGTTTTGCCCACACAATCAAGTAAATTCCATTGTTTGTGTACATGTTAAAGGGTATTTTATTTATACTAGTATATTCCTGAGACCCCATGATAACTGGCAGTATAGAGACCATGGCAGAAGAAACGCATTGTACAGCCAAAATACTGCTAGGCTGACTGTATTTGTATGCAGTTTAAATGTGTTTGCCTTTTGTACATGCTATTGCTTTGGGGTTTTAATTTTTTTTATCACCAGCAGTAGTAATCACATTTTAAATATCTACAGGTTGATGAAGAGAAGATCCTGCAGAGTAACACCAGCAGCAATGTTAGGTAATGCTTTTCAGTAAACAATTTCTTCTGTGAACTAAAAATTAGTATCAAAATTCCAATAGATTTAAAGTTCAGTAAGAAATATTGATTATTTGAATGCAGATTTGCTTAGCTGTAGGAAATGCTAAACAACTTAGGATCACGTAGAAAGAAAGAGAGGTGATGTAATCCTTTGTGCCACAGTCCCATGCCATCATGTCATCCCCCCCTCCAAAATCCCAAAGTCCCCAATGGATGAATGAAAATTTGCATTTCCCTTAAAAAAATAAATTCATTCGAGTTTGAATTGAATTCATTGGATTCTTCTTCAGTGACATACATTGTGTCAGAAACATGGAAGGGAGTGAAAGAGTCAGTCTTCTCTTCTTCTCCATGGTCCAAAGCATGGTAATTGCATGATCTCAATGTCGGGTTGAGTTAGACACTAGCTGTATGGTTGGTTGCTAATGTCTAAGTTATTCACAGTTTTCGCAATGCATGACTTGTGAAATATTTATGACACTTCATATTAAAAACCATGGGATTTGGTGCGGAATTACCAATGTTAATAGTTCAAACCACAAAAATATTTCATGCTGAAGCAAGTCTTAACAATATTTTTTGCAAGAAGTCAGTCCAGAAATTGTTTTTGACCATGACATTTGGTATGCCAGTCAAACAGGCAATATAAGGCTAGATGGAATCACAATCTCACTTGGTACAAGAGAGTTTGTAAATTGTGCGGTTCCTTGGTGGTCTCTGAACTTGATTGTTTTCTTGCAGACATTACCAACTAGGTAACATCATTAGTGCCAGAAGAGAGAGAGGTTTGCTCTCTGTTTATGTACAAGTGGCTTGCCCTGTTTATAAGTTGTCCTCTGTTTGCAGGATGGTGGAGAAGGAAGAGACCAATTCATTTGCACCCAAGAAGCATGCTTTCTTCTGTCGCGTCCTTCGAGCAGCATTACCTTTACAATTGTTCCTCCTTCTCTTGTTGTTTTTGGCCTCCTTGATCCCCATCTCAGAAGAAGACTACAGCTGTACTCAAACCAACAACTTTGCTCGTTCTTTCTACCCAATGCTACGATATATTAATGGACCTCCGCCAACTTAAAGACATTCAATTTTTTAATTAATATTTTCTATGGAGTCCTCTTTTTACGCTGCTAGAGTTTGTCCAGAATTTCAGTTCCTTAGTAACTTCAACCAGGGCTTAGGAGGCACTGATGAGTAACACTGACAATATTATGTGGAGATCTCTATTGCACTCAACAGGAACCAAACTAGGAGGCTTCAGCTCATCTTCTGAGAACGTGCTATTGCTTCTCATCACCGAGATAGCAATCTCTTAGCATTTCAGTACTTGGATTGGGTGGGTCAGAACTGTTAATTACTTAGAGCTTTGTACAGGGAAGCTGTTTCTATATATTTTTGAACTATACACAACGTACTTCATACTTTTTGCACAGTGTGTGATCAATCAGTGATCTTCATCCCAGAAAGAACCGGTGAACACAGAATTTACAAGACTGTGTCTTGTTAGCATTAAAATAATTTCTCTAATCAAAGATAAATGCATAATCCCCTAGAAAGATCTACTGAATAAGCCCAATTGTAACAGGTAGAAGCTAGAGTTGCACAACAGCATGGCTGCACTGTTCTGTCTTTTTTCTTTGTTTTGGTGAGTCTTGCAGAAAACTTCCTGGTGGAGTGAACCCATCATTTTTAATGTAAAAAAGAGAACTCCTTTTTCAGGTGGTACTTTGCATGCAGGGAGATCTCTTTCTGTATTTTGCTATTTTAGTGGAAAAACAACTTCAATTTTTAAAATATTTGTTATACTTTAGAATTTTAGGAATCTTACCTATTCAGTTCATGAATATGTATGTTTCCAAGACAGATTTTTATAGTGCTTAGATTTGTCTACTTTGTCTGATGTCTCCTTTTGTACGGTTTTTATAAAAAGAAATGAAAATGCTACATGTAGGTAGCCTTTATTGTTTATAGAGGTTTTTTAAAGAAAAACAATTAGTGTTGATTATCTCACACACAAACAAATGGATTTTGTGGACATACAGCTTTTTAATCAAACCCATTTATGTTTAATTTTCTTTGAATAACATACAGTAAATCAGAAATGATTTATGCACAGGCAAAATCATTCCTGTGGCCAAGGCAGCAGTATAACTGTATATATGCACAGAGAATATTTAGGCCTTTATCTTCTTTCTCTCTTGATTCTAAGAATTAGCATATAACATTCCTGGACAATTCTGATAATGAATTACAGGAAATTGCAGATCCAAATCAGTGGGAGTCTAGTAGCACTTTTTCTGGCTTACAAAATAAGCTCAAGGAAGCTTACAGTATGTTAGCCCCAAAAGGTGCAACCAAAGTTTCTGATTTTTTGACTACCATAGATTAACGCAGCTCTTCTTCTTTAATGTCTCCAATGGGGAAATTACAGAGAATTAACATAAATAAAAATAAAATACATGCTGGATCTTGAATGGGGAGAAGGAAGGAGGACTAAATGGAGAAAGGAGAGGTTTGTCTTATGGAGACCTATGATGTGCCTTCCATACACAGATAACTCCTATTAGCTTTAACTGATATACAACATCTCTTCTTGTCAAAGGCTCCATATCAATGGCTACCAAAGGGATTTATGAATTGAGGAGGTATCAAGAGAGGGCCATTGTTTTCTTGTCACTGCTTCAAGGCTTCCTGAAAATCTCTGCTCAGTCTTTTTTGAAAATAGAACACTGGGTGAAATGCCTTCCTAACTTTCAAGCAGGATGCTGCCTCATCAGTGAGAGTCATCACATTTAAAATGAAGTGGAATTCATCTGATGGTTAAAAATGATTTTATTTAAATCAAAATTACACTGCTTCTGTGTACAATTCAATCATGTTTTCCTTATTAAAATTCTGCTGTTTATAGTAATTCAGCCTTTGTCTCAATACTTTGTAAAATTAAGTTTTCAGAGACAGATTATAGCAAATGCTTGGTCTGTCAATTCCTAAATTAGATGTAACTATTCACTACTAGAACGCATGACCTCGTATTGTCTTACTATAATTAAGTTCTGACCTTACATTCCCATAACAAATGAATCCAGAGACAATGTGACATGTTTATAGTCCGGGATGCCCTGCGCACAGTCACTCATGCCCTTGTTACCTTTGGACTCGACTACTGCAATGCTCTCTACTTGGGACTGCCCTTGCATACCATCCAGAGATTGCAGCTGGTGCAGAATCGGCGGTGGTGATGGGAGTTTCCTGATTCTCCCATGTTACCCCCTCCTGCTGCCTGCATTGGTTGCTGGTTAGCTCAGGTGAGATTCAAGGTTTTAGTTTTAACATACAAAGTCCTTCATGACATGGGTCCTCAATATTTAAGGGGCGACTCCTGCCGACATCGAATGCCAACCACCCTGTGCGAGCACATAGGCAGGACTCCTTGGGGTCCCGTCGGGGGCCAGTGCTGGCTGGCGGTCCCCGATGATGAGCCTATTCTGTCGGCCCCTGACCTCTGGAACCAACTTCCCTTGGGGCTCCTGGCCCCTGACCTCTGCACCTTCCGCCATGATTTGAAGACCTGGTTGTTTGACCAATCCGGGCTGTGACCCTTCCTGGGTGGGGTGGTTTTATTTTTTTAAGTATTTAAATTGTCTTTTTGGGCTTGTCTTGGTTTAATTTTTTCTTAATTATTTATTGTTGTTGTTTTAGCTGTGAGCTGCCCCAAGTCTTCGGAGATGGGGCGGCATACAAGTCCCAAAAATAAATAAATAAATAAATAGTCTTATATATACTTCTTTCTTCTACACAAAACAGATAACAGATGTCAAATATCAAAAACAATAGCACAGGTGATCAGTCTGTAGCTTACCAGATGATACTTGCCCATGATGGTCAACGTTTTTAAGCATTACCTATGCTGATTGGTAGTTACAGGGCTTAAGATTTTTCCAACAGGCAGCCCCTCACAGTAGTTTTCTTATCTTTCACAAAAAAACTTTAAAAACTTGTTACTATTTGGGGGGGGAGCCTAAAATATAATAACCAAAAAAGCAGACTATGGTTGCCATTATATTGTTGTTTGCCTTAGATCAGGGGTGGGAAACTGGCTTAGGAATTCTGGGAGTTGAAGTTGCGTAAAAGGGCCATAGTTCCCCACCCCTATCTTAGATAATAGTAGCAACCCTACCAAAAACTAATGTTTGGTTAAGCACTATCCCATTAAAAGATATCATTCCCCTTCCAAAGAAGAAACACATATAATAATTCAAGGCACAGTTAGATCAATTGTCTTTCCTATCTATATGGCTATTTTTCTCCCACTCATATGGACACAATATAAGATAATGTACAACAACAAAAAGTATTAATTTATAAAAGTCAGCTGCTAATCCACATGATCCTAGAACAGGTCATAAAGAGATCAATCTGTAACTACCTTGAAAATAATGTGGCAATTACCAGATGTCAGCAGAGATTTTTCAAGAACATGTTTTGCCAGAGCAATCTTATCTTATTATTTGATCAGATAACTTCCTTAATAAATTGTGGGGTAGCTGTAGATTTCAGTTTGACATTTGATAAAATACCTGCATTCTGAACAATAAGCTTGTTAAGTTGGTGTGACAAATGACTGCATAGCTGGCTGGGAAATCAGAGTTAATCAGAATCTGCTTGTCTTATAAATGTGATATCAGGTGTGCCTAGTTCAAAAAAGACAACAAGGTGGGTGCAACTACATGATCAAAGCCTGCTTTTTTACTTGCCAATGACTCAGGACTTTGAACATGTGGTCACATCTGTCATCTTGACTTTTATTAACCCCTCCAACTCCTCAGGTTCTGCAAAGATAAGGAAGGGGTCCCCAAACTGGGCAAGTTTAAGACTGGTGGACTTCAACTCCCAGAATTCTTCAGCAAGCTATGTTGGCTGAGGAATTCTGGGAGTTGAAGTCCACAAGTCTTAACGTTGCCAAGTTTGGAGATCTCTTGAGTTAAGGAAACATACAGACAGGCCTCTCCACCAAGTTCTGTAAGATTCAGACTGTGGTTTGTTTGTTAGTTTCCTACAGAGGAAAAAGTTCCTCTCCATCTTCATATGCACCATTCATAGACATGACTGCCTATATAGCTACAATAAAATAATGGATAAACAGATAGATGGGAATGGTGGATAGAGAGTCAGTGTTTTACTCCTGCTGACTGCCAGGATGAGTCTGCAGTTTTCTTAGCAAGGTTTTTTTGGGAAGTGCCATTTCATTTTGCCAGTATCTCCTTGCCAGGGCTGAGAGTGAGTGACTGGCCCAAGATCAGCCAGTTGGTTTGGTGCCTAAGGTGGGACTAAAACACAGTCTCCTGATTTCTAGCCTGGTGCCTTAACCGCTACGCTAGACTCTTAAGGAAGAAAATAAATAGGAATTTTCCCCTTTTATTGCCAGCCAGTGCCTTGACTCCCTCATTGGACTTATGCTTCCTTAGTTGGATATTTGCCCACTCAAGCTTTTCACCAGTATGTGAAATGGTATTAACCTGGTTGGTTTCAAGAAACTGTAAACAAACTAGCAAAACAATGCAAAATTCAGCTCAGTTGCAGAAGCCATTTGCTTCAGTTAATCTGTCACCTTTGTGCAGGAAATACAAGGAAACTATATGATTTATACAGTATTTATCCAACAATGCCAGGATTCTTTATAAACATGTTCAGTATATGTGAGAGAGACAGAGATTAGGGTGATATTAAAAGAGAAAATTAAATGTTCAATTAAGGAGCAAAGTCCAAAAGTCCAACAGATGGCCAAGTACCAACCCCGATCTCTCTCTCCACCCTCAGCTAA
Source organism: Naja naja (assembly GCA_009733165.1). Classification (NCBI taxonomy): domain Eukaryota; kingdom Metazoa; phylum Chordata; class Lepidosauria; order Squamata; family Elapidae; genus Naja; species Naja naja. The sequence continues at coordinate 341,711,033 of CM019148.1, read as the reverse complement.
TGCACAATTAATGTGAGGGTTTTTTTTAGAAGGTCTAACAAATCTTGAAAATTTTATGAGCTAAAATTTGATGGGGAGGGGGGAACCACAGAAGAAAAGTGCCTGTTTCAGCTGCAACATCAGCTCATTTCAGCGCATTTCAGCTCAAGTGAATGACAGTGCCAGTCCTTTCCTTAATACCCAAGCTATGGGTTCCAAGACATCAATAGCAACCTATGTTCATGGTTAAAGCTTATTTAGATTATTTTTTCTACAGCTTAGGCTAGACAATTCCAATGGTGCTTCTTGCTCCTTGGTTCTAATGGGTATTCCCTAAATCAAGATAGTTCACAAACTTTTTTTCCTTTTTCTTTTGTGTTACTTCAAAAGCCCAACATGATTAACCAGTGTGTTAGCAATTCACCATCCAAGGATACATGAGACCTCAATGATGACTGACACCGAGCTGGGATATGGCTTTCCATAGTGTACAACACAATCTTTTATCTCGTCACCAAGTTCTCTCCAGGAGGTGTTAGCCAGTACCACACCAACTCACTGCGAATTGTAGAAACTCTCCATTGTCTAAGGGCCCACTGCCAGTCATCCAGAGAGCTAGTTGGTCCAGGAAATACTGTAGAATCCTGCATGATCAGGTGTCTACACCTCCCATCCTCAATTACTGGGCCTCCAAGATCAGCTGGCATTGCTAGGAAGTTTCCCTCCAGCATGCCACTTCCTAGAAATTAGTAGAGAAGTTTCTGGCATTCCAAATGAAGCTGCTGTCTACTTAGACTAGGGGTGAGGAACTATGGCCCTTTTATACTTATGGACTTCAATTCCCAGAATTCCTGAGCCAGCCATACTGGCTCAGGAATTCTGAGAGTTGAAGTCCATAAGTCATAAAAGGGCCATAGTTCCCTACCTCTGACTTAGACCAAACCTCTCAGTGCCTGTATCTAACAAGAGGTCCCTGAAGTTCAAACACTACAGTGCTTACTACTAATTCAAGTCCCATCCATTCAGACCTTCATCAAACCCAGGGTATTCATGAATGCTTGAGCCCACTTCATCAGTATAGACATGTATTTCTACCTAACTGACTTGCTGATCTAAACCCCATTGACTGATAAGTAGATGAAGGATGTCCAGACCATGAAGTAGCCCCTTGAGAACCTTAGTTCTGCTGAATAAGATCCTACATTTTTCAACTATCAGCTTATTACATGCCTAGCATCCTCAACATTGAAAGAGGCCTTATCTCCCTAAAAGGAAGGAAAAGTTTCAATCTGGCCATTGCATGTGTGACGTACGCCTCGTATTTAATATTGATGAATTAGTTCACAACTTTATTCTATTGCCTAACTCCAAAATGGCAGAAAACTATGTGAAAGTTTACCATCACTATCACTTGTACCTCAATTACCTGTCAATCCTATATTCAATGGGTGTACTGGAGAATTTTTTAAACATGCCACATTTATTTAATGATTAGCTCTCAAACCAGAAGAAAAAGTCCACTTGAAACAGTCATTAACCACTTGTTTGAAGAACTAATTTCACCCTTCGTGCTAGAAATTATGGAAGAGGATTGCCACATAAATGTTCCATCCTCACTGGCTTTTTAACAGATGGAAGTATTCTACCAAAATGTATCCAGAAGGAACCAATTCTAAACAACCTCAGGAGAGAATAGATCCCTAGCACAGAAGTCATGCTGAGCTGTAATGGTTAAAGTGGAGGTATTTGTTCAATACTTCTATCTCCTGTATGGCATCATGCTGTAAAAATTACAGCATCAAACATTACAAATCTTTTCAGGTATTACATATGCAAGAATACTTCGTTTGAGCCATTGTTTCTCAACTTCAGCAATTTTAAGATGAGTGGGTTTCAACTCCCAGAATCCCCCAGACAACACTGGCTTAAGAAACAATGGTTAAAGCTTTAAGACTCATGGATGTCAACTCCTAGAATTCCTCCTCCAGTCATGTTATCTCAGGAATTCTGGGAGTTGAAGTCCACAAGTCTTACACTTGCCAAGTTTGAAGACCCTTGGCTTAAGGCATCAGCAAGCACATTTGTGACAATGGGGACAGCACTTATTTTTATTACTTTGGTTTTCACCTCCAAAGGGCCAGATGGTTCTGGTACAGTGATATCACTAGAGTAACTTAGAATGTCATTTGGCCTAACTCTTTTGTAACTGGGAGGAGTAAGGAGCTTAGAGATGCACTTTAAATACAATAAGTTTCCTTGTTTCTTAAAAAATAAAAAAAAATTAGTAACAGACCTGCAAGCACCAAGAGTAACAGAAAAGTGTAAAGCTGCCTATTGAACTCCTGCTCAGGCCTTTTTTTTAGTTCCTCCTCTGAAATATTTTTCTTACCAGAATAGCAAAAATTAAAGGTGAACCATCATAACACAGTGAAATAAAGAGTCTAAACAATAAATTAAGAAGAATGAAAAAGACCAGGACCTTATAGAATGTTTTTTTATTTGTCACTTACATCTTACAAACACGTTACTTGGGGTAGGGGGGAGGGAGGGACAAGCTCTACATTTGTAGAAAGCAGCTGAAAAAGTGTCAGATTTCACACCTTACCCGAAATTTGGCTTATGTTCACAAAATACTTGGAAAGGCACCAAAAATAATTCCAAAAACATTTCAGTTTTCAAGCCGCTAACAAGGAAAGTACACATTCATATTTATTTTATGGTTTACAAAACACCATAGGCAAGGAATGCTATGCAGGCGTGTGGCAGGAGCTACAGAATGCAGATATCTTCAAACTCTGTTTTGTGCATTCATTCAAAGGACCTTATTTTCTAGATAATTGTGATACGCATTGCAGTGGGAAAAGAGAGCAGTAAAACAATGCAGATCCACAATGAAATACCTGCCAAAGCAGCAAGGTGTGGAAATAGCCAACTGCTCTGCATGAAAGATAAGTTTATGTTTTCAATCCTAAGATTAAGGGAAATAGTCCTGTATTTTGATCAACCGCTAGATCAAGCAGAGGCTCCGGATTGGACCTTCTTTCTGGTGCCCAAGGGCATTTTTCAACCATTATTCAAAATGTATGCAATTTGGGACTTTGGTACCTGTTAAGTCTTATATAAAAAGACACTATCTGAACAGCCTTTGTAAGTTAACAGTGCCAATGCATTGACTGGGTTAGGATTAGGGTTAAGTCATCAAGTTGAAATGCCTGTGGATCCTTTCAACTCAGCCCAACAGGTCAGAAAGCATAATTTAATAGGGTGACAGAATATTTTTTTCCACAAGTACAACCATGAGGCTTTTTTAAATTATTTCAAAGGTTTGCACCTGCCCAAAGAAATAAAGTATATTTTAAGAATGCATTTCTATCACTTTTTTTGAAGAATACCCTTACTCTTTCCATCTACCTTCCTTCACTTATGTTTATTTCAGGTTTGTCCTGTTGATTTAAAGGGGACTACACAAGGGATTAAGGTTTAAGAGGAATTAATTGTCTCTGAATTTGTTTGAAAAGCCAATAATTTCAGAAAAGCTGGCCTCTTTTATTTATAGAGTTATAATAATGTAATAGGCGGGACAGTTTCTTGTCATTGTGCTTCTATAATAGAAGTCACTGGTGTTTGTTCAGTGATAATCACACTCAAGTTGCCTGTTGCGGAATTCTTATGCAAACGTTAATAAAATAAATGTACATAAGATACATCAAATGCTTTCATATGTGCTTGCAGGAATTGCATGCTGAAATCAATGTCTGCAAACAATGAACTAACATTCTCTATATCCCATTCAAGCCAATAAAATATTGCAGTGTAAATCTTGGAAAATATCTGTGGGATCACTGTAGTCAAAAAAGGACTGGCAGATAACCAATTAAAATATATTAGATAACAGAAAAATGGGGATGATGTTGGTGGGGAAAATACATGAAGGTCTACAATGATATAAAATAACCATGCCAAATGCGAGTCTGAGAGTTGTGACACCAATGCATTGGGAACATTTTGTATCTGCACATGGTTTTAAAGGCAACATTAACTCTTTAATAAGACATGTACCTGGCATGCAGAAAAGTTTCGTTTGGTCCATGCATCTCCAGGCAGTTCTTCTGTCTTCTGAAACCCCCAAGAATAATGTAGAAATTATTGTACTAAATGGATTAAAACCTTCAAACATGCATTCCCCAAAGTTAACATATGTAGTTTTAAAAGAAATCTGGTACTGTGACTATGGACAATACTCAAGAAAGCTCTCAGTCTGTATAATTTACTGCTTCAACTTAAATGCTGCAAATCTTATTTAACTATAAATTAGTTCTGAGTTTTTAGTAAAGATTCCCACAAATTTTCAAGCAGAACATTTCTTGATATAGGAATAAAAGTTAAGCTTCTCTAGAATTTGAAGACTCTACTATTTTTGCATTGTGGAAGAATTACATTTTATGCACAGCCTTCACAATATCTATTCTATCTTGTTCTATTGTCCAAAACCTGAAAAAGCTTCTTGGATATGAAGTGAAATGTTTTCAAAGAAAAAAACAAAAAAGTCCAGTTTTTTCCAGCTTTTGGAAAAAAGCCCTTTTGGGACAACCATGAACTCAATGATTGAGAAGCTCCATACATGTCTTGTCCTATTCATTCTATATTTTACAAAGACTCAGTCAGCTCATGGACCATTGGGCTAAAAAAATCTGGTTGCCTTTTTTGCATTTCTGTGTTAAATTCCTTCAATCTTACTTCATGTTTAACAGATGATTTTTTAAAATATTATCATATTTTCCCATTACATTAAAAAACAATTTTAACATATTGATGCAATAAACTTACATGTCCTCCAAACGTTCCTGAGATAAATTTCAAAAGTATTTCTTTACAATACCTTCACAGATACATCTACACACAAGAAATTGGTCAATGGATGACTATAAAAACAAATGGCAATGTGTAAATGTGCTACCACAGATCAAACACTAGATACATCAGTAATAACCAAACACAGTACTCTCTAAGAACAAATCTCGTAATAGCTTAATGGTGTCAAATAAAACATTTGGTGTCTATATAATTGTTCCTGTAAGATAAACAAAGCAAAATGAAGAGAAAAACACTATATGGTGAAGTGTAATGAATAGATAAAGCGATGGGGAAAATTAGGGGAAAAAATTACAAAGACCAAGGGAACTGCTATTTTCTTAATAGTTCCTCTCCATTTTACTTAACTGTATATCACATGGTAAAGCTAAAAAAAATTCAATCAAATTTTGAAACTGCCCACCTCCTTCACATAATTAAATTTCTTTCTGGTTGCAAGTTTTCTTTTGTTCCATTCTTAATTAAGTAGAAGAGTTACATATTAGTTGTACAAACCTTTGTGGATACTTTTTTTTAAGGAACACATATTTATACACATTTGTCTAGCATCCATACTTTTTGAAAACAAGTTCTTCCTAGCAAAAAATGCATTTTGAGAGTTTAAATATATACATGTTTGGCTATAATTTTCCAAAAGTACATATTCTTGTTGTGATGGAGTTTTGAACAGTGAGCAGTGAACAACATTCTAAAAATAATTCTGATTTCAACATCTTCAAAAAATTTGAATTGCTCTCATACAGTATTTCTAAATTAACCCATCTATTTGGTCTAAGATCAAACTCCCGGTCCGTGGGCTGGATGCATTATGCACTAGCCACGCCCACACCCAGTTTAGTGAAGGGGGAAAAGGTCCCGATATGTCACATGACACCATGATGTGAGTTTGACACCCATGGTCTAAGAATGACACAACTTAAGATATAGAACAGCTGCTGCTCATGAAAGAAAGGAGCAAAGCTAAAGTTTTTCAGGTGAAAATTAAAGATGTTCCTTTAATAAGGGAACAAAGAAATGTTTCTTCAGGGCAATGCAAACATATATTTTAAAAAATCCAGTAAAGTACTTTGTGCAGAGACCAAAGAGGCTTAGCTGGAATAATCCAGAAATGTAGCCATATTTCACTGTTGCAGAAACTTCAAAGGAGTCTGATGCCCTTTTGCTGATGGACAGATTTGTTATGGGATCAACTTCAATGGACAAAGAACTCTAGTTTGCAAGAGCTCTCCTATAGTTCATTTACCCTGTTTGATTTTTATGTTTTCTTTCCTCAAGGTAAAAATGGGGGTAGGAATGCCAGCAAAATAATCCAAAACTCTGTTCTGAAATTTTGCCATTCCTATATGTAGTTGATGTTTCCATATGTACAACTGGGTGCTGTAGTGAAAGATGCATGAAGTCTAATTCAGGAAAAAAAACATTTATCAGACATTGAGGAAACTATGATGTTGAACTTTCTGCTGCATTCTATAAACCCCAAACACTGAATTTTGTCACTGTTTTCAAAAGTACACAGAAAAGTTTCAGCCAAAACACCTATTCCCTACTTTGGGTTTTCTAGAGCAGCATTTCTTAAATTTGGCAACTTTTAGATTATGTGGACTTCTATTCCCAGAATTCTCCAGACAGCGGAGTTGAGATCCATATATCATAAAGCTGCCAAGGCTGAGAAACACTTCTTTAGAGCAAAAATCCCCCAAAAAACAAAAACAAAAAAACCCTAGTTCCTGTTTTAGTCCAACCTCCCCTCTGTGCCAGCTGAAGAGGTGGGAGAAATGCTCTGAACCAAATTCTGAAGTGGTTGACCACTGGAATTCTGAGGACTTCTATTGTCCTACTCTAGATTTCAACTCTATGCTTTGTTTCATACAGAAAAGAGCAGAGTGGAAGTACTTATTCAAAATAAAAGTGCAAAAGCCCATTGATGTGTCAAATCACACCAGGCACCTGGGCACATCTAAACCATTTTATATGCATAGAATTGAATTTGATGTTTCCATAGATAGGTTGTTCTCAGCTTTTATTTTTATGCTAATCACTAGCATGATCAGCAAGAACCAGATGCAGTGGTTAAGTCACCAGGCTAGAAACTAGGAGATTGTGAGTTGTAGTCTTGCCTTAGGCATAAAGCCAGGTGACCAGTCACTCTCAGCCCTAGGAAGAAGCAGTAAACCACTTCTGAAAAACTTTTTTTAAAAAAAACTGCAGGGACTTGTCCTGGCAGTCACCAGAAGTCAGTACTGATTCACAAATAACTCCCCATAATAAATAAATAAAATGCTACATTGAAATCAAAAGCTGTTATAGGGCCATTGAATAAGCCCAAGGTCAGCTTCAAACACCTTTCACAATCTTCTCAAGTGTCCATAAGATCCTTCCTCCCAACTAATTCTTATTATTCAATTTTAAATATTTATTTGCTTAAAATTCCAAGTTTTGGCAATCTCACATGATTTTTGTAATTACTTATATATCATGGACTTTCTGCAGAACCTTTACCAAATCCCAGTAATTCCCGGCAGCTGTGACCACACAGATTCCTGTTGGGAATGAAGAGTTAATGGGGAAAATGCCCTATCAATGGATATTCCCCCCAAAAGGAAAAAAAAGCTTTTTAATCAGTGTTGTCCAATTGTCCAGTAGAAATCAGGCAGCTTTTCCATGACTTTCCTATTAATGGGTAGTTGTTAATTTTTCCCTCTCTGAAGCCTGAGGGTTCTCAAGTTAACAATCAAAAAGTAACATAAACAGTTAAAATGTGATTTAAACCATTTGAAGTAATTATTGACTGTTTCAGATAGAACAGGGCTGATTACAGAGAAAGGTCTGGATTCCTTCCCTAAAAGCTGAAGGAGGAAGAAGTCAAATATGAGCCAGCATTCCAAAGGTTGAGAGAAACTGCAAGAAAGCCTTTTCTCACATGTGCAACCTACAAACCTTGGAAAAGAGGGGCATCTTTAAGGGGGTGTCTCCTGCTGAGCTTTAACATGACCGAGTATAATTGATTTAAATGATTCATCATGATTGTTTTTTAATTATTCTCAGTACTTATGGTTGTTTAAGTGTAAAATATAATGTGGATATTTTAGATGCTGCCTATATTTTACAAACTGGCTTACAATATGTTATATGTAGAAAGAATGAATGAATAGATTTTCATGTCTGGATGCGATGAAATTGAGATGTGTGATCTTATATCCAAAGAAGTTTTAGAAAAATTAAAAAAGCAATTGTACCCCAAATTGAATGGACAACAAGAAGGGTTGTAAGCAGGGGTGTAAGATCTTCTCAATATCGTGCCTAACTTAGTAGCCTAGTTATGAAGGTGATGAGGTCAAGGGACCTAATACATGTAGGTCAATGAGAGGTCAAGGGACATAATACATGTAATGCAGGGGTGGAATTATACTGGTTCGACCAGTTCGGGTGAAACGGATGTTAAAGTTATACTTGGTTTGCCAAACCAGTATTTCAACCGACCGGCTGGCCCCAGCCCCCCTGCCCCTTCCCTCCCAGGAGTCTCCACATGATGCAGGTAGGTGCAGGGTCTGCGTGGAGGCTCTGAGAGGGGGAAAAACAGCCTTCTGGTAGTCCAAAAATGGGCCTGTTTCCGGCTTCTGGTGGGCCTCCAGAGCCCAAGGGAGGCTGTTTTCGCCCTCCCAGAGACCCAGGGGAAGCCTCTGGATCCTTGGAAGAGCAAAAATGGCCTCCCCTGGGCTCTGGAGCCCACCAGAAGCCGGAAACAGGAAGCTCCAGTAGGCCATGCCCACCATGACCGGGCAGCTAACCGGTTGCTACCCTGGTGTAATGATGTCATGATGTAAATACTTGCCTTAAATGAATATAGCTACCTAAAGCCAGATTATGTGTTTCACTATTTTATGTTATTGTGGCTTACTGTAGCTGTTACTGATCTTGGTTGCCCCATTTTGTATCAGTTAAAGTTTCTGGACAGTTCTTAAAGAGAACCCAACATGAGGAGTGCTGCATTCAACCATAGTTCATGGTTTCCAGGTCTGGTTCAGGGATATTAAACCTTGCATTCCTAAGGGCATCTCCTAGGCTAACTTCTTTATCCCAGGTGCTTGCATATAAAACTCACATATGATGCAGATCATTCTGCAAGCTGTAGAATAATGTATGCATTTAGATATTCATATGGAACAATAATGCATACACAATTCCTTAACTGTCCTTAATGATGCCACCAGCTCTGACTATATTTTATATATTTATGTAGAGCTGCCTCCTACAATAAGAAGCTGGTAGGGATACATGATTGTGATTGACAGGGCTGGTGAGTTGCCACATGGGCATGCGTAAGGTGGTTGATAAGTCACATTCTATTTGGTCCCCCATTTCCTATTTTGTATTTCCAGGTTTGTCTGTAAACACCTCAATCTCATATAAAATAACCATAATTATTTTGATCTTCAGTACTTCAAATATTACAACACTATTCACAAATGCTGAATATTCATTGCAATAATTCCTTCACAACAATAGCAGTATATTGTACACATTTCTAAGAGGAAATAAAGCCACAGGTACTTAAACATAGAACTCAAATGCATGGTAAATGCTTAGATAGCAGTCAAGACAAACTGGGGCTTTAAAATGCTTCCAGTTCATTTTATCAGAATGAATCTAGAAACAAGCTCTCCAAACCAAGGCTTTGCAATTAAATATGAAGACCTGCTCATTATTCCCCTTTACTAACTTATCTAAAGTACATTTGCACAATGGAAAAACATATTAAATGTCCATTGCAATTAACAAGCTGAATGACATGCATTTTTAATGCAAGCAGTTTTTCCTGTTTGCTCTAATGTGCAGCTTGATGCATTGATGCACAGTGTCATGTCAAATTATTCAGTTTCTTATCAGAAGTTGCCTCTCTTTCTGCCCTGACAGATATTCATTAGGTTTTTGAGTTGTCCAGCTCTCCTTTAAAAAAAGAAAAGAAACAAAGCTTATATTGGCATCTACCTAGGATACCATGAAGCTTAAGGCTGTTTTGGCAGTTAAACAGTCTCCTTTAGAAGGCACTCCAGAAATGCAACGTTTGATAAAACCACAAATCATCAGCTGGCTGTTCAGTTCCAACCCCATGGGGCTTTTCTAAAACCGTCTAAGTTGACAGACAATATTCAGTCTGAAAAAGATTAACAAATGGTCCAGTAAAAATTGTAAAGATGCCGTAGTTTTCTTAACAGCAAATATCCAAAGTTTTGATCTGGATATTTCTTTCATTCTTTTTTTTTCTTTGGGTATTTCCTGGGTTTGGGCTCCTATGAAATCACTGCTGGACTCCATCTGTTGTCTCTGTTGGTTCCAATGGGCTATTCTCAAGATTGGAGGCGGGTGTTTTCCTGTGACTGCGGACAGTGTGAGCATTGAGCATCTCCAGCAACAAATCGTAGACTGGTACTACATTCTTGCACTTCATACTAAGAAGATGCTCCATTCCTTTGTTACTGTAAAGAAAACATTGTGATCAGAAAGAAGTGCTGAGATTTTAAAACACAGAGGTGCTCTATGACAGGAGCTACAAGATTTTTAAATGATCCACACAACAGCACAATTTTGCATAACAGAATACAAGGATTGGAAGGTTGTTTTTTTGGGGGGGATCATCTAGCCCACGAGTGTCAAACTCATGGCATCATGTTGTCGTCACATGACATTTTGGGACATTTTCCCCCTTCATGGAATTGGGGTGGGCTTGGCCTGCATGTGACACAACCAGCCCATGGACCACCAGTTTGACACCCCCAATCTAGCCCAATTCCCTATTCAAAGCAGGAATTCTACAACAGCATCTTTGGTAGAGGACCACTTCACTTGAATAATACCAACAAAGGAGAAACCAGTAAGACCTTGTCAGCAATGCAAAACAAAAACTGATTTAACACATTAAAATTAATAAAATGTAAACATTTAAATTAAAACTTTAAAAACTAAAACAGGAAACACTTGAAAGAACATGTATAAAATAAAATTGAAATTGTTAAACGCTTCATGACTGCATTCAGGAACACAATAAACATTATGAAAGATTGGACTATCATTTAGTCTTCTAAAAATTTTTTATCATGGCACTCACAGGAATTTTACTGCAGGCTTCACCTTCTATAGCATTGGAAACTAATTCTGGGCATGAGACAGTAGTATCCCTCGTAAACCATTTTATCTCATGAACTATTTTGAAGCTAACTTCTAGTTGACTTGAAAAACTAAGATTGGGCAAGAAAGACTATGATCCAATAATCCTTTCTCTGGGTGGCCAATAGAAAAGTTCAAAAACAGAACTCAAGCAAACACTTAGGAGTTTCTGGTGTTCTCACAATTGTGGCTCTGGGCAGCACGCTTAGTGTAAAATCCCAACCAAACATACATGATAAGAAAACACAAAAAGTAATGGCAGCTGAGAACAAACCCAACTCTCATCTTAAAAAAGACAAACCCATGGTGACAGGCTCACCTAACCTCCTGGCCACAAGCCTGTAGTTCAACCAGTTTGCCTCTATTCCTTTTCTAATGTAATTAGATTGCAACAGATATTGAGGAAGAATCTTCTTATATCCCAGAGCTGTGAGGCAGGAGGAAGCAAGATCAAAGCCAAAAGAAAAACAAACCTCTCCCAAGCCATCACATTGTCTGATTCTGGTTTCAGAGAAGACAGAATAGATTCAGAATTGACCAGTTCAGTCCTTAAAATAAAGAATATCACAAGGATAGACAATCTGTGGGCTGATTTGGAATAGCACAAAGAAGGCTGCTGGAAAAACTCTTCCTTTTCTATAAATCACTGAGAGTGTGTTTTCAAAATCAAAACCAATGACTGAATACACTAAGACTTGATCTGGAGGGAAGGAGCAGGAAGATTAGATGGAGCTCAGATACATTAGGGACTCACTGGAAACCCTGGATTTAATTGCTATTTACCCAGTAAAGTAAGTGGAAGAAGGCATTTAAAATGTAAATTATCATTCTAGCTAATGTAGCTTGCTGATTGAAATAAGGTCTGTCCAAATGCTGTTGATCAGCAAATGCTACCAGTTTGAAACAATTTTTTTTTTCAATTTCTGAGCAGCCAGAAATCGGGTTAATGGAAAAGTTTCCATAAAAAGCAAAATAAGCCAAAAGCCGGCTTGTGCTATTTCTTACTTTCACTGATGAAAAGTCAATATTCATTAAGCCAATTCCACGTAATGACTCAACCTTTTTTTAATGTGTACTTTAAAAAGTATCAATAAATTTTCCAGTGCCAGGTCAATGTTTTAACACAACCACGGAGCAGTCTTTCATTGCCATCGCAAAGTAAACAACTGACATGGAAGAGCTGTGTAGAAGAGTTTGAAAGGGAAAAAAGAGAACCAGGTAATCTAATCAAAATTAATCTGCTCTTTCTCCAAGAAAAAAATGAGGATTATTAACGGCATTGCCATTCAGCTACTTTAAAAGACCGAGGAGGAAACAAGTTGTTTTAGTTCTAATAAGGAACACAAATAAGATTTGCCTCTATAGCTGGCTGGGGAATTCTAGAAATTGAAACCACCAAGGCTGAGAAGCACTACTCTAGTATTGCAGGATTGATTCTTATGACTCCAGCTACACTGATTCAGTAAAAAAAAACAAAAGTTCTGTGTCCTAACTCAGTATTTTGAAGGGAACAATGCATGATTTTTCACTTAAGCTGACTATATTCTTAATTTGCTCTGAGGAGTCTTCAGAGTGAATCACTGAAAACATGGGGGCTCCAAAAAGTCACACATCATTCCAGGCCTTACTCAGCTAAGTAGCTGGTCAAGCCAATCTGGGGTTACGCCGAGGGGAATGGGGGAGGCAGGGACCAACCCTTATCTGTCACCATTTGCAATCAGTTCCCTGGAGAAGCAACTTTATCCTTTGGAGGGTAGAGCTGTCTCTGCTTCCCTGTATTTCTTTTCTTAAGATGGGGAGAGCTTGCTTATGGAACCATATCACCAAAGAGATGCTCCCAGCAGCGACCTGTTATCATTGTTGATTTTTTATCTTCTTTTCAAGGCTCATATGCCTGACAACCAGAAGCACAGGTAGTCCTCAACTTACGAACACAATGGAGCCCAAAATTTCTGTTGTTAAGTGAGACATTCAAGAAGTGAATTTTGCCCCACTTTATGACCTTTCCTGCCTCAGTTGTTAAGTGAATCACTGCAGTTGATAAGTTAGTAACCCAGTTGTTAAGTGAATCTGGCTTCCTCTTTGACTTTGCTCGTCAGAAGGTCACAAAAGGTGATCAAGTGAGCTTGGGACACGGCAATGCTCATAAATATAAACCAGTTGCCAAGCATCTGAATTTTGAGATGCTGCAAAAGTTATAACTGTGAGAAATGGTCATAAGTCACTTTTTTCAGTGCCGTTGTAACTTTGAACAGTCACTAAATGAACTGTTGCAAGTTGAGGACTACCTGGATAGAATCTCTGAATAGACGGAGGCCATCCTCTTTGCCAGTGCCAGTTATGTTCCTCCAAGGACAGCAATAGAACCTGCATGCCTTTTTAAAAAAAAGATTTAGATGTTCATTAAACTGATGCTTCTAAGGGCTACAGTCCAAGCCGACTCTAGCCAGCCAAACTGGGCTAATTCTGTTTTCTGTCTTTTCTTTAACCTAGGTAGAGACTGGATAACTGTTCAAATAGTTGGTGTTTCAAAGAGAGGGTTAGCTTCTGAAAGGTCTTCAAACAGAAGGCTGTTCTTCTAAAGAATGACCTAGACCTAGGAATGGCAACCTGACAAAAGCCTGGGATTTGATTCACCAAGGTTGCTTATTTGCGTAAATGTATTAGCCACCTAATTACAATGGATGGTCTCTCCCAAAACATTGGAATCAGTTGTGGTGTCAGGCTACAGAACTTTTCCCATTCAATCAACTAGAATGAACTTCTGGAAACTAAATGTATCAAAAGGAATCCTTTATTGAGATGAGACAATTCATGTAGGGATTAAAAGCAGCATCTAAGGTCTCTCAGGCTTGCAGAGATAGATGAGGGAGTTTAAAACCCCTCCCCTTATCTTGATGTGTATTTAATAAAACGAAGAGCCAACATGTTAATTCCCCCACCCCCTTTTTAGAACAATCTTTTTCAGAGGTTCCCAGGGCACATCTCACTGTGGAATTTTTATGGTCTCTTCATCCCCTGGCTGTCTCTTCCAGAAGTGATAGATTTCCGGGCATCTGGTTTTTGTCCCTCCATTGTATCATATGTAGGTTATACAAATTCAATATAAGATTAAATATATTCAGGTTATATCAAAAAAGGATTTCTTTATCAGTTCCCCCCCCCCCTTTCTTCTTCCATTGAAGAAATGGCAGGTAAACAGATCTGACAGGTGGGATTCAATTTTCTTTTACTACCAGTTCTGTGGGCATGGCTAGGTGGGTGTGGCTAGGTGGGTGTAGCCATGATACTGGGTGGGTGTGGCTTTTTGGCAGCCCCCCACCATTTTTGAGGCCTTTTGGGCCTCAGGCAAGCCTCCTGGGGGGACTTTTTGCTCCTAGAAGGCTTCCCTGGGGCTCAGGAAGGGAAAAAATGAGCCTAGGGGCTCACAGCACCCCCCCATGCTCCATTTTGGGGCCTCCTGGGCCTCAGGGAAGCTTCCTTGGGGGAGGGTTTGCTCCCAGAAGGTTTCCCTGGGGCTCAGGAAGGAAAGAATGGAGCCTGGAGGGGGCATGCAGCATCCCCACACACTCTGTTTTGGGGTCTTCTGTGCCTCAGGGAAACCTCCTGGGTGGGGCATTTTTGCTCCCAGGAAGCTTCCCTAGGGCCCAGGAAGGAAAAAAATGGGGCGGGGGGAGCTGCATCCCACCTCCATTTTTTGCTTTCCTGGGCCTCAGGGAAGCCTCCTGGGTGAATCAGTAAGACAGCGAGGGGAATCCTGGCACAGCAGATCAGAGGAACAGCTGGTTGTTGGGAGGGGGAAAAAAGAAACACCTTAAGGAATGACTGGGCAGGGAAGAGCCTTGGTGGTGCAGGCTGTTAAACACCTAGCACTTAGCTCCAGCTGTCTGCAATTAGTGCAGGCTCAAATCCCACCAGGCTCAAGCTGGACTCAGCCTTCCATCCTCCCGGGGTAGGTAAATTGAGGACCCAAGATTGTTGGGGGCAATAAGCTGACTTTGTAAAAGTGCCACTTGGGGGGTGCCAAAAGCCCTAGTAATAAGCAGGCATATACAATAGAATGAAGGCTATTGCTGAGCACATTGGGTCATGCTCCAAAATTGTAAGCCACCCTGAGTCTCCGGAGAAGGGCGGCATATAAATGTGAATTAAAAAAAAAAAGAACGCAGTCAGCGATGTTGGGCATGTGCGCCATATTGTGCATGTGCAATAAGGACTGACTGGGTGGGGACGGGAGGGGCGACCATTCGGGGGCATGGCCAGCCAGAAGTTACTACTGGTTTGGCACCAAATCCTTGCTACCAGTTCACCCGAAGAGGTGCAAACCGGCTGAATACCATCACTGATTGGAATCCATTCTACCCTGTAAAATGTGTGCAAAATAATTCAAGACTAATTTTTATTGATGTTGCACTGTATATCCACTGCTGTTACAGTCAGTGATATATACAATTTAGAGTTAACAAACACTTCAATAGTATAAATTTGCAATGCAATATTCCAGCTCAAATGTTGTTATAAAAATCTTTCTGGGCATGGAGCTGTGTAAAGGTCTAAACACGTTCATAATTGAACAATATAATATTTTTGTACAATCAGATGCACTTTTCTTACAAGTATTGCTAAAACATTTAATTATCAGCTTTGGAAGCTGGTTATATTTCAGCAACTTGTACTTGGCCTTATATTTTTAAAGCAAAATTTCTGAATGAAGGTTTCTTTGGGAAAAGATAATGATTATCACATCATAGAAAGCATTGCCTTCCATGAATTTAGTTTTATACTTATAAAATCTTTGGTACAATAATTTTAATAGTTTAAAAATGATTAAGTAAAAACGTACTGCTCAGCCCACACTCTTGAAATTGTATAATATATTTAATCCATAGAATTTATGAACATTTATATTAGTTTTAATTTTGGCTAACTTCTTAAAAATAAATGGCTTCTTTTTTATTTATATATACCCATAAACCCTCAAAATTATGTTTTAATTTAACAATATTTCAATTCAATTTGTCTTTAAAATGTACAGAATTACAATTCATCTGTGTCGGATGGTAATATTTACATGCCTGAATATTCTGTCATTAAAAATAAAACTCCACAGATAATATATTGGATTAGATGGAAACAGAGGCAAATTTTTATCATTTAATCTTTTTTTTAAAGTCTATTTTTCAAAAGGAACTAATTGGGCTTCAGGAAGAGAAATGCTTTGGAAAACAAAATGCAATAGCTTTAGTTACCTGTTGTTCTCCAGCAATAGATCAAAAATATACTGCCTTTTCTAAGCAGAATACTTGGTTTATAAGACAATTCAGAATGTAATAGTATGATATCCAATATATAATAAACATAATATGTAAGTGTTACAGTTGGTGTATTATGCAGTGAAATTGCTATGTATATTATCCATAAATAGATTATATATATATTTACATTAATAGGCAACATATATTAAAAACTATGAAATAATTCATAAGGAGGAATAAAAAGTAATGCAATCTCTCCTCTTTAAGTATCTTTCCTCCTTCACTATCATGGGCAAAAAAGATAACAAGCTGCGAGAAAACGTCTCCAACACCATCTAGAATGGTCTTACCTTGCATGCCGAACATGAGAAAGTAACATCAACAAATTTGCCAAGCGAGTTGTTTGTTGGGATAAAGGGACTCCACTCTTTGCAATGACCCACACCAAGGCATCTGTCACTGAGTTTAGCAGATGGTTCAATTTTTTGTTGCTCTCAGGTTCTTCTGTAGCAGATGACAGTGGATACATGCCTACACAAGAGTACCAAAAATCAATGTTAACTAGTTATTAGGAATTACCCTCCCCTTTCTATGATTAAATCTGAATTAAATATTAATCCTCTTGGGTCTATATTGTTCACAACAAGGGATAGCTCGACTTAAGATTGAAGGTAGGAACCTTCAACTCAGCCTGAAGATTCTGGGAATCAAACCTAGAAATCTTTGCACACAGAGCAACTGCTCTGTAACTACAGTAAGCTATAGCCTTACTTTCTGATATAATAATAATAAAGCAGAAAAGTTGAAGAAAGAGACAGCTAATTCTGTCTGCACATGACCAAGCCATAAAAACAAATGCATACAAAGCCAAAATTGAGAAGACAGCAACAGATAGCTAGTTCTGCCTCTGCAAAGAAATTGAAGGAACAGTAGTTCCACCTGGTTAGCTGCTGCAAGAAGATTGCAGAGAGTCACTACAAACAATGGCATGGCAAAGTAGCAAAAATGGTCTATCAGAATATCTGCAAAAAAATATCATTTGCCTGCATGCAAGAACTGGTGGGACCATAAAATAAAGGAAGAAAATGATCATATATGAAGTCCTACATGGCTTGGGTCCGGGGGTATTTGCTGGAGCGTCTCCTGCCAGCGTCGACCTCCAATTGCCCTGTATGCTCACACAGGCAGGGCCTCCTGGGGGTGCCATCGGCCAGACAGTGTTGGCTGGTGGCGCCAAGGGGTAGGGCCTTCTCTGTGGGAGCACCCACCCTGTGGAACCAGCTCCCCTTGGAGCTCCGGCTGGCCCCTGACCTCCGTTTCTTTCACCGCGACCTAAAGACTTGGTTGTTTCAACAGGCCAGCCTGGACTGAATGGGTTGGGATGGGGTTTTATCATTTTTAGTTTTTAATTGGATTTTAAATTTTATTGGGCTTACCTGATTAGTTTAATTGTATTTTAATATTTGTACTCTTGTTTTTATTGTAAGCCGCCCTGAGTCCCTCGGGAGAGAGGGCGGCCTATAAGTCCAATAAATAATAATAATAATAATAATAATAATAATAATAATAATAATAATAATAAGCTAAAATGCCCTGGGGTTTTAGACTTCAAACAGACAGGCACCTGTCACATAACATCCCAGACTTAATAATTGTCAATAAGAAAGACAAAAAAAAATCTGTATACTAGTCATGGCAGTACCTGGAGACAGCAGAAGAGAAGAGAAAGAACTGGAGAAGATAATAAAATACAACAAAATACAACACCACTTGAACATCATTGGCATTGATGAATTCACTGTCAGTCAATTGCAAAAGGCAGCTTTACTTGGAACAGCTTCCATCCGGCAATGTCAAACATCCACATATCCTAGGTCCTTGGAAAGGACTCGATAGGCAGACAAAATGGCCAAAACCATTCAGAACATGTGGCTGACTGCTCGACGGACCATAATTATAATAATGCAATTGACAAATGTAAGAATTTTTAGCAAAGATATAGCAATAGAATTTGGTCTGGAGAAAAGTGCTACAGTAGCAATAAATTGGGGTAAAATCACAGATAGTCATGAAACTGAAGCGCCAAATGGCCAAACCATCAGGATGAAGTCTAATAGTATCTGGACTTTCTACAGCTGGATAACATCAAGCACGGTCAAGTTAAAAATGAGATTAGTAAAAAAATGCATCCAAAGAATAAGAAAATTGCTAGAGAAAACTGAAAGGAGGAAACACTATTAAAGCTATCAATATTTGTGATATAATTCAATGCTTGAATTATTAACCAGACATGAGCCAAACTGGACAGTTTGGACTGAAAAACAAGAACATTGATGACTATCCACTATGCATTATATCCCCATAGTGTTATTGATAGATTAGACATGCCCCACAAAAATGAAGGCCAAGGTTTTCCTCAGGTCAAGCTAACTGTTGAAGAAGAAAAGCGTGCATTGGCTGATTATATAAAAGACAGCCAAGAACAAATATCAATGCAAGTTAAAAACTGGAACTTATTAAATGTTCAGGAAACAAAAAATGAATATCAAAATAATGTAATAACAAAATAGAATGCAAGGGAAAAGCATTACAAGGTCAATGTCTACAAAAGGTTTGGGGGAAAATGGATAAAAATAAGGCCAGGCAATGGCTTGTAACTAAAATTAAAAAGAAAAAGAAAGAAAGAAACTGAAGGGTTGATTTTAGTTGTGAAAGATCAAGCTATTTGAACTAATGCAATCAAGGCCAGAATTGAAAAATCATCAAATGTTTCAAAATGCAGAATGTGCAAAGAAGTAGAAGAAATAGTAGATCATATTTTCAGCTCATGCAAGAAGTTCACAGAAACTGTTTATAAACAATGACATAACACAGTCACCAGAATGACTTACTAGGACATCTGTAAAATTAGCATGTGCAAGTAATGAAAAATTGGTAGCAACATATAGTTTAAAAAGTAGAGCACACTATTAAACATTGCTGAGAACAGATGCCATATTAGCCTTGAATGAAAACAATAACAATAATCCAGTGTCTATTCTGAGGCAATAGCTGTGAAGATGAACTTTCTCATTTCCAAAGTATCTTTCTCAAAAATCCTCAGAAAAGTGGAAGGTGGGCAGTGGAAGTGGGGAAGAATAGCAGGGTGGAAAAGTGCTTGTGTTTAACCCACCTTTGCACCTCATTGCAGTTACAAAGTATATGAACATTGCAAACATGCTTATTGGATCTTATCAAGTACTAAATGTACCTGAGCAAAGTTTTCCTAATAAGTAGAAACAGTTTCTTCAAATAGTTTTCCTCAAATATCCTCTTGGCCCATAATTTTATACAACTGGGACCAAGGAAGTAGCTGAAAGGTGATGTGAAATGTTATGTACTACAGCTCCTAGGTTTTTTTGTCTCTGCACTGTGAACTATACCTGTAAAAGTAAGGAATAACTTAGTTCAGGAAAATCTCAAGTTAAGAGGCAGGAGTTCTGATATTCCTAATTGTCTATTAAATACAAAGTATACAATTTGCATTATAACATAAAATACATCATTTGCAACATAATTCCACAAATGTGATTTGTGTTTTTTTTAATTGAGATGTCATTACACAAATTAATGTAACTGTCTAATGTAAATGAAGAACGGTTACAGGAACTGGGCTTGGCTAGTCTAGTGAAGAGAAGGACCAGGGGAGACATGATAGCAGAATTCCAATATTTGAGGGGCTGCCACAGAGAGGAAGGGGTCAAGCTATTTTCTAAAGCACCCGAAGGCCAGACAAGGAATAATGGATGGAAACTGAACAAGGAGAGATTTAACCTGGAAAGGAGAAACTTTCTGACAGTGAGAACAATCAACCAATGGAACAGCTTGCCCTCAGAAGTTGTGGGAGCACCATCACTTGAGACTTTTGAGAAGGGATTGGACTGCCATTTGTCAGAAATGGTGTAGGATCTCCCTCTTGGGTGGGGGGTTGGATTAGATGACCTACAAGGTCCCTTCCAACTCTGATTATCTGTTATCTGTTAGATAGGTGCAACAAATGTCCATCATGGGGGATGGGGGGATGACTGGACAGAAATCTAATCCACTGCATGTGAAATCCACTAAATAGGGGTCCATTAAGTCAGAAATAATTTTTTTTCCAAATCTTTCTGCTCATTCCAGCCAGATCAATTTCTTTCTGGTTAGCTGGCAACCCTAGTTATATAAACATGCATGAGTTGGAAAGGCTGCTTTTCGATGTGCTGATAGCTGAGATGGTTGCCCTTTCCAGGGTGAAAAGTGAGAACCAATGAGAAAAAAGAAACAGGCAACAGAATGACCTCAGTCACTGCAATTTATAGGTATCACTTTTGGAGTCCGCTCTACAGAGCTAGAATGGAATGGCAGCAGATTGGCAGTTTTCCAAGTAAGTAAAATGAAGTGTTAACTGTTTGGCTTGTTTAGTAGCTGGGAGGTCAGTTAGACCTACACTGGCACTTCAGACACTATAGTGTAAAGGTGGAGAAGTTATCCAAAGCTATTAAAAACAGGAGTTGGCACACTGCTATGTATTTGCAAGGGAAGTTTGTATTCTTCTGTCTTTATTTCACATACATATAGATATAGCAAATCCAGACACTATTTATGTTATTAGTTGAATTGCTCCATTCAAATTGGTTTAATGCTAATGCCCAAATATCTATAAAGAGGTTTACAGTTCAGTTGGGGGAAATGTACTATATCATCCATCTATCTATCTATCTATCTATCTATCTATCTATCTATCTATCTATCTATCCATACACACACACACACACATACACACACAAACAAATTGCTAAGAGATTTAATTGTTACAGACATGAAATAAAACAACTGAAACTTAAAGAATGCCCAACTCAGTGACTAATAGGAGCAGGATTCTAATCTCTGGTTGCTAAAGCAAACAAAAAGTATGAGATATCTCCAAGACTAATAAATCTGCTACTGAGTAAGCCTCCATGAAAATATACACCAGAATCAATTATTAGTATATATATGCACACATACATATATCACCCAGCTATTTATGAAAAAGTATCTCAACTTTCCACTGTCTTTTTAGTGGTCATATTTATCTAGGAAGTTAATGGGTAATATTCGAAGGATTTATTCTATTAGATTTAATATATTTTTAGAATTCTGTGGATGCTATTATGAGAGTGTGTTGTGCATACAATGGCATCTGCAGGCACTGTAAATGACACTATGCTCAGTCTAGCCAAAAGTCTAGCTGTTTATTTCATGCTAAGAATTAGCAGGATATCACACTTCCAAAGTCCACCAAATTGTTGCTGAATGTCGGCAGTATGTTCTGGAAGACTCTGAATCTTTCAAAAAGCTGGGTCATTGGCCACAAGTGGCTCACAAAATACAATTACTTATTCCCCATTTGCAGTTGCATAGATTTGGGGGAGAATGGGAAGGGGGCAGGAAGGAGATCCTTAGCATATTTATCAACTTTATTCTTGGTAACAAGACCTGAGAAAAGACCTTATCTATTCCTTCTTTAAAAAAAATCCAGCAAAAAAAAATCTATCAAGTAGAAAAATTGTTATTCTTAATGTGATTTACCAGCTTACAAATCATAGACTAGGGTGTACTTTTCGGAATGCATGAACAGTAAGATTTAATTGTTTTAAACAATTCAATACATATTAATATAATAATTCTACAATTGTATACATTTAAGTCATATTTGTATTATATTGATTTCTGATAATTTATTTTCTCTTGTAAAGAAAATAGATCATTTTTAATAAAACAAATTTGATTTATGAGTCACAATCTAAATTGTACTATTCTCATTGATAAAAAAAATCTAGAAGTCATAAGACCAGATGATCATACTGTTAAAGAACACAGCAATCATAAATATTTTATGTATTTATTAATATTTATTACATACATACATACATTCAATGTTTGTGAAATCTTGGGAGAAAAAAAGACCAGATTAAAAAGTAAGTTGTTTTGTAGCTAATCAATCAATCAGCCAACCAATCACATTTTACAGCCTGGCACCCTTTTCAGGATACCAGGTTGTGTCTTTAAGTCACACAATTCCTACTATGGTAATCAGTATAACCAAATATACTGTTTACAATGATAATCAGATAACCAAAGGTGCTTTTTCAAGAGGCAACTGGACTTCCTGCTTTTTCTTTGAAGATATTTTGCTTCTTATCCAGCTCTTCTGAATAAGGAATTTTCAACTCTATTTCATTCAGACCATAGAATGGATAGTGGACTATAGAAGGAGCAGATCAGACATCCAGCCCTTGCTTATCAATGGAAACACAGAACAAGTGGCCAATGTTAAGTTTCTGGGTGTTACCATAAAAGAGGACCTGACCTGGGGTGCTCACATTGCAACACTAGTCAAAAGGGCCCAGCAGAGATTATACTACCAGAGACTTCTCAGAAAACAACAACTGAATGAAAAACTGCTGGTGACCTTCTACCGCTGCACCATAGAGAGTATCTTAACTTACTGCACTTCTGCATGTTTTGCCAATTGCACAGTGGCAGATAGGACAGCACTCCAGAGGGTTAATGTCATTGCCCAGAACAGTGGTCACCAACCAGTGGGCCGGAGACTACTGGTGGTCCACAGAGAAATGTCACCGCAAAGCACCTACCAAAGCAACTAATCCAGGCTGCGCTGCCCACATGGCCTGTGGGAACACAAGGCTTGTGGCGCTTGCATTGCAAACAATATGAGGTAGTGAGGGGAGGCAGGGAAAGGGTGGAGGGGGAAACTTGCCCCACTAGCCCCACGCACCTGGCCTGGCCACCGGGATGCTTCTTTCTTCTTTCTTTCTACTTCTGCTTTTGGCTGCATGCAAGGAAAGCAGCAAAAGTCATTCTTTCTCTCCCCCATACTCCCCAGAAATGAATCTTTGGGACCCTGAAAGGTATCCTGCTCCAAGAGGCTGCACCGGTGCGACAAGTCTCACAAAGACTCATTTCTGGCAGAGTCTGGGGGAGAGAAAGAAAGACTTCTGCTGTTTCTGTTGCTTTCCTTGCATGAAGCCAAAAGTTTCTCTCTCCCTCCCCATGAGAACGGAGCTGGAGACGGTATCCTGCAATCCCAAATAAAGAATGATCAATTGGTAGGAAACCAGGGTGGGGAATTTCCCTGCAGACTTTTTTTAGGATTTTCCCAGCGTTTCTGGTCCGTGGGATTTTGGTGAGTTTGGTGGTCCCTGAGGTCCAAAAGGTTGGCAACCCCTGGCCCAGAAGATCATTGGTTGCCTGCTCCCCACTGTGGAAGAGCTTTATAGCTCCCGCTGCCTTAAGAAAGTTCAAAACATTCTCAAAGATCCATCTCATCCTGGGCACCCTTTTTTTGAACTATTACTGGCAGACAGTACAGAATAATAAAAACAAGGACAAATAAACTGAAAAACAGCTTCTATCCCAGGGCAGTAGCTCTTTTGAATTCTGCTGCATAGTGCAGTGTTGGTGTGGTGTCGGGGGTTTTCGGTTCAATGTGTGGAGGGTGAAGGATGTGTGTTTGTGTTTATTTTCATGGTCATGATGTGCACTGAAGATGATGTTTGATTTCATTGTACAAGGTACAATGACAATAAAGTAAACAAAACGAAACGAAACTAAGCTAAACTAAACAAAACCAGTTCAGAGTCAGCGTTTTGGTAGCTTGCTAATATCATTGCCCAGAACAATGGTCGCCAACTAGTGGGCTGAGGATGATAATCAGATAATCACTGTTCCTCTTGGAACAGTGTTTTAGTAGCTTGCTGAAAATCAATGTCCCACCCCCCGCCCTTGGCTTTTCTGCATTTGTTCACAGTTTCAAAAAAAAGATTTAACTACTCTTGCAGCTGCCCCAACAGAAGATATATTTTATAAACTGACCCTCCAATACATATTTTTTTTATTCTTTTATATTTCATGTTTCTAGACTGCCCATCTTCCTCAAGGATCATATGGATTGTGCATACGCAGAGAGAAGAAATATTAGAAATGGTTATGCTTCTATCCTTTGTGAAGAAAGATAGAAGAGCTATTGTTGAAAACACAGAGCAGTGGCACGTGGTAGGGTAATAAACGCAGTAGTTAAGTAGAAGAAATGAACATTGATTGGCTGCTTTATGCCAATGCCCATCTATTCCCGCCCCCCCCTTTTTTTTTGAATCCTTGGAAAACCCAGTTCATCCTGCAAAATATTGTGTGCAATTGGAGAGACAATAGGGAACCAAACAATGATGAGATAAAAGCCAGGAAGGCAAGCAAGCATGAAATCAGCATAGCAGGATTTATTTGCAGTTCATAAATGGCAACACACAATATGGAAAGGCTTTATGAATTTACAACTCTGCTTACTATGCAGCTTATATTCATTTTGTCAGTTTCTTTATTTCCTTCTCAATGTAGTTGGTTATCCAAACTTTTCTTTGACCATTACATTGTTTCACATTGAAGAGTCCAAGACAAATGCCTTAGAGCAAAAAAATAGCTTACAACATCTTAAAAACACTAATGGTGATTATTTTTATTTAAATTAGCTTAGCTAATTAGCTAAATTGACTAAGCAGTTGTGAAGAAAATGGCTCTTCACTGAAAATGCCAATACTCCATGTAAGTTTTAAATAGAAAAACAGTGGCTCATGTGAATTCAGGATAGTGCCATAATTAATTTAAAAAGTAAACCAAAATAAATATCATATTCATAATTCAGATAACATTTAAAAGGTTTTGAAATTTGGCTGCTTTCAATGAGAGCTACCTAAAAGTTCTTAAAATAAAAAAAATATTTTTTGTTACTACAAATATGTTTTCAAAGCTTTTAGAAGCATTTCTACCAGATAGGCACTTGAGTTTATTATGATTAGTCTCTCAAGCACATTACTGATTCATGTGCTAGTTGGGTTGTAAAGGAACTCCCTTCTCTCCAATGCAACTGATAGTGATAAGAGTCCTCTACTGTTTTTGATAATGGCAGAAAAACAGCTTATATGCACACACATACACATGTGTGTGCATATATTACAACATGAGACACCAATTTAAAAGGAAGAAATATGTTTTAACACCCTCATTTTTTTAATGTAAGAAGTAACTTGCTCAATTTATTTATTTATTTATTTATTTATTCTACTTATATGCCGCCCCCTCTCCCAAGGGACTCGGAGTGGCTCACACTAAAATACAATACAACAATAAATTACTTAAAACTATATTAAACAGGTTATAAGCCGAATAAGCAATTTAAAACCCCCATATTAAAACAAAACCCCAAGAGTCAACATAGCCCAGATTGTAAAAACAGCCAGGTTTTTAACTCGTGGCGGAAGGTGCGGAGATTGGGAGCCAACCGGAGCTCCAGCGGAAGAAGATTCCATAAAGCTTAAAATTGATCATCAGATCCATAAATTTGATCATCAGATCCTTTATTTGGGGGTCAATCAAAGGAATAGCCCCCAGAGAGGGTGGACAAACACTGATCTGGAATATACTAACTTTATTTATTTATTTGTTTGTTTGTTTGTTTTGACTTGTATGCCGCCACTCTCCAGAAAGGACTGGCTCACAGATAAAAACACAGAACAATAAATTAGTTAAAAAGAAATTAAACTAAACAAGCCAAAATACAAGTATAAAACCAAATTTGAATCGAATTTAAAACCCACCCTCTCCCCTAGGAGATCAGCCCAGCCCAGCCTGTAAAAACAACCAGGTTTTTAGATCGCGCGGAAAGAGGAGAGATCGGGAGCCAGGAGCTCAATGGTAGCTGGTTCCATAAGGCGGGGGCCGATGCAGAATAGGCCCTTCCCCAGGTCACCGCAAGCCGACATTGTTGTGCGGATGGCAACCCGAGGAGTCCCAACCTATGTGCTCACACAGGGCGACCGGTATTTGATATCGGCAGAGACGTTCCAAGTACCCCAGACCCATGCCATGAAGGACTTTGAATGTTAATGTCAAAACCTTGAATCGCACCCGGAGGCAACCAGTAACCAATGCAGCTCGCGCAGGAGGGGTGTAACATGGGAGTATTGGGAGACTCCCATCACAACCCGCGGCTGCATTCTGCACCAGCTGGAGCCTCCAGATGGTATGCAAGGGCAGTCCTACATAGAGAGCGTTGCAGTAGTCAGTGGGACGTAACAAGTGCATGAGTGACCGTGCGAAGGGCATCTCGATCCAGGTAAGAGCTGGCGAACCAGCCGAACCTGGGCAAAGGCCCCTGGCCACGGCTCCCACCTGCTCCTCCAAACTGAGCCGTGAGTCCAGGAGAACCCCCAGGTTCGTGCCCTATCCACAGGGGTAACACCTGTCCCCTATGGCCAAAGGTGGAATATACTCACTGGGCGAGATGCCTGTACGCACAGCCACTCAGTCTTGGCCGGATTGAGCTGTAGTCTGTTCCTGCCCATCCAGATCCGTACCGCATCCAAACAATGGGACATCACAGAGGGCATAACTGATTTGGTTTGGGGTGGAGATGTATAACTGGGTATCATCAGCATACTGATGATACCTCACCCCAAAACCTCGGATGATCTCTGCCCAGCAGCTTCATATAGATGTTGAACAGGAGGGGCGAGAGGACCCTGTGGGACCCCACATGTGAGAGCCCTTGGGGCTGACCTCTGCCCCCTGCCAACACCGATTGCGCCCGAGAGGTAGGAGGAGAACCACTGCAGAACAGTGCCCCCACTCCCAACCCCTCAAGGTGCCGCAATAAGATACCATGGTCGATGGTATCGAAAGCCGAGAGATCTAATAGGACCAGGACAGAGGAAAAGCCTCTGTCCCAGCCCTCAGAGATCATCCACCAGTGTGACCAATGCCATCTCTGTACTGAACCGGGCGGAAGCCCGATTGATAGGGATCTAGATAGTCCACTTCATCCAGGAAAAGCGGAAACTGTTGAGCCACCACACTCTCAACAACCTTCGCTCGAAGGTTGGAGACCAGAAGTTGTTTAATATGGCTGGGTCCAGGGCAGGCTTCTTCAGGAAGGGTCTCACCACCACCTCTTTCAAGGCGGTGGGGAAAGAGCCCTCCTTTAAAGCATTGACAACTGCCGGAGCCAGCCGCGTGACCTCCCTGGTGGCATACACCATCCAGGAAGGGCACGGGTCCAATAAACATGTGGTGGAACTCAAGCGTCGCATAATCCTGTCCACTTCATCCTCGGAAACAGGATCAAACTCAGCCCAGATGATATCGTCCGGACTTCTTGTCCCTCCCTCCTCAGACCACTGCAAGTTAGAGTCTAACCCTCCCGAATCCGGCGATCTTATCCAGCAGATACTGACCAAATTCCTCAGCTCTACCCTGCATAGGATCCAACCCGTCTCCGATGTAAGAGGGAGCGGGTGACCCTAAACAGGGCAGCTGGGCAGTCATCTCTGGGCGCTATGAGAGAGAGGTATGACCTCTTGCCACCCCAAAGCTACCAGATAAGTCCTAATATAGGCTCTTAGCTGGGCTCGGTCTGATTCGGAGTGGGTCGATCTCCACCTGCTCTCTAACCCCTCCTATGCTGCTTCATCTCCCTGAGCTCCTCTGTAAACCAAGGAGCCATCTGGGATCTGCAGTGAGAGAAGGGACGCAAGGGGACAACTCGGTTGAGGGCCTCAGTGGCGGCCTGTTGCCAAGTGGCCACCAGTACCTCGGCCAAGCTGTGGATAAGGGAGGGGGCAAAACCCCAGTTCCGTCTGGAACCTTTCAGGGTCCATCAGACATCTGGGGCGGAACCATCTCAGTGGCTCCTCATCCCAATGGTGTGGGGCCACTTGTTGGAAGACCAGCCACAGGAGATAGTGATCTGACCATGCTATGGGTTGGACATTCACGATGCCCACCCCCAGATCACTATGCCAACGTTCTGAGACAAAAACAAGGTCAAGCGTGTTGCCCCCCTCATGTGTGGGGGCCTGTATTATTTGGGTCAGGTGTATAGCTGCCATGGAAGCCATGAACTCCTGGGCCAATCCCGTCTCCCCAGGGAGGGCAGGTTGAAGTCACCCAAAACCAAAAGGCTTGGGAACTCCACCGCCACTCCTGGGAGGGCATCAAGCAGCCCAGGCAGGGCCGTTGCCACATAGTTGGGGATAGGTATATAAGCAACAGGCCCAACCGACCACCAGGCCCCAACCTCAAGAGGAGGGCTTCACACCTATCTGGAATGGTGACCTCCCTTGGAATCAGGGTCTCCCGAATAACAACAGCAACCCCCACCCCTCCCTGAGCTGGCTGGTGCAAAATCTGAAAACCTGGGGGGCAGAGATCGACCAGAGGCACTCCATCCTCTGGCCCCAACCAGGTCTCAGTGATACAGGCCAGGTCGGCCTCCTCCTGATCAATTCACCAAGGAGGGAGCCTTATTAACCATGGACCTGGCATTAAAATACACCAACCTGAGCCCAGCGTCTCCGAGTCCCGTATCCCCAGGGGAGTGGGCAGAGGCATGGGAGTCGGAGCACGCCACAGCTCTGTTAGATAGCGGCGCGCTCCCTTCACGTGATATGACTCCCGCCTCTCCATCCCCTGCCAAGTCCGATCGCCCTGGGGATCGGCATCCCCCTCAGCCGCCGAGTCCAATGGGCCCCCCTCCCCCTCCACAGCGATCCCCAGTTGGGCTGGACTGAGTTCCTTCCTTTCTGGGCAAAATTGATCATCCACATGCCCAGGCGGACAACCCTCCCCTTCCCTAACCCTTTAAGATAGCGAAGCAAAAATTTAAAAGTTTCCCTTTGCCCAATTTAAAATTACCCCCTTGGTCGCAATGCCACCTCTCGAGATCTAACAATCCATCATAAAGGTAAGCTCTTGACACCCCCACGGGCCATACTAGAGACAAGGGAACAGTCCTGTAGGCCCGCAGCTCCATAGGTAAATAAGCCAAAATCATGATAAAAATTAAAACACAGAAGATAGGGAAGATAAAAACGGCCACAAATAATTGATGTTAAAACATATTAGAATTAATATGTTAATTCCATAGAAAAAACTAGGAAAACAATTGGGCGTGCACACAAAATCATGCAGAATAGCACAATATAGTGACCTAGGTCTTAGGTATAAAACCGTTATAATATAAGGAAGGGAAAAGCACTTTGGCTGTTTTTATTTCATTCACCTTAACAGCTCATGCGTCCTCTGAAATTTTTCCTACCAAAACCCAACTTTTTGTCTCAATAATAAGCACAGCTTGACATGACTGAAACTTCTACTCACTGGAATTGAGAAGAATCATCGCCTTGACACAGATATATTCTTTGTGCTGCAATTTCAGCTCTCGAAGCCTTGAAGTCGTTGCCAAGAGCATGTCAAAGATTTCCAAAATTCCTTCTACACATTTTCCCTCATCCCTATTTTGAAAATAGTCAGAGGATTACTTGACATACAAAGCATGCATTCCACCAAAATACTGCATTTTCTTCCAACATGTGGTCACATTTTGCCTCTGTTAAATGCTTCATATTTTATGTACACTGTGCATATTTTAAGCATTAAGTGTAAGTGTTCAACACAATCTTTTTCGTTTTATAAAAGATGAAATCATACCTTCATTACAATCTAACTCATGATCATATGCTTTTAACTTTCTTGCTTTCAACAGTTTCTCTTTCTGTCTTGCAGCTCTGATGCTTAAAACCTCCTCCGAAAATAACTATATTTCATTCAACCTAACATCCCACACATATTTCTAGAATGACCAAAAATTCCAGCCTTGTTTTGACTAGTGAAATAACAACGGTACACCCCCCCCCCTGCAGTTTCTTGCAATCTGAAAAAACAATAGTTAAAAAATGGTTTGCGGCTACAAAAAAAATTGCCCAGCACTATATTGCTACAAAATACTGTCTATAGCCTTTCCAGTTAACTCCAACTGAACACTTGTTCAGGAATTGGTGAAGCTTCTTTTAATATCATTGCAGATAAACCTGCAGGAAGGGATGGGCAGGGATGAACTGAATGTTAGCCATGATAGTTCATGCAGGAGAAAATATTTGGGCCTTCCTAAGTAGAGTAAAAGATTGTGTTTGCTTGTTAATGCATTTTCATTCAAATCTTAGCTTCCAAACATATGTGTAAGTCTAACAATACTTATTTCTCACCTGTCAAGCACAAGATCTGGTGCAAATATGAGCTTCCCTGGGTGATCAATGGATCTCCACATTAGACCCACCATTAATACTTCCAACCAACAGCTTTCCAAAAGCCTTACTTGATCATATAGACTCAGTTCTATGAAGCCTTTAAAAGAAGGGGGAAAGGAAAGAAGGCATATTTACATCATGAATATCTAAATATGTACACCTTCCCTGTCTCCAGAACAAAGTAAATTCTTAAAAATTCAAAGTTATCTTCTTGATTCACTTGAAATTAGGAAATCCATGACCTAAATACTTAGATGTTTGTCAACTGTTGACTCTGAGTGGTGGATCCTTCCTTCATCTACGATCTATACTGGGTGACAGACATATGGAGTTTGGCTTTATAAATGTGATTTATTATTAAATAAATACATTCTGGATGCTTATTGCAAAGGATTCTACCAGATATGTTAAGATTTTGTAAAAACAATAACCTGAAGAACAAAAGAGCAAGGCTAAACCAACCATAACTACAATCATCCAGTGACCAAGGCCTGAAAGAACCACCAGGTCTTTAACAATTTCCTAAATGACATAATGGTTCTCTGAGGGTTATAGTTCCAAAATAAATAAAGATCCCAGATCCCAAAAGGTAACATTGTTTAATTGATGGAACATATTTAAAGTAATATTTAGAGCAACAAAGATGATTAGGCGACTGGAGCTAAAACATATGAAGAACAGTTGCAGGAACTGGGTATGTCTAGTCTAATGAAAAGAAGGACTAGGGGAGACATGATAGCAGTGTTCCAATATCTCAGGGGCTGCCACAAAGATTAGGGAGTTGAGCTATTCTCCAAACCACCTGAGGGCAGAACAAAAAGAGATGGATGGAAACTAATCAAGGAGAGAAGCAACTTAGAATTGAGGAGAGATTTCCTGACAGAACAACTAATCAGTGGATCAACTTGCCTCCAGAAGTTGTGAATGCTCCAACACTGGAAGTTTTTAAAAAGATGTTGGATAACCATTTGTCTGAAGTGGTGTAAACCACAAAACTATATTTCATCCTTCATCTATGACCTGAACAGGGATTTCCCTGTTTTGCCTTCACTTCCCATTTCTTTTCCTACCACTCAATTGAGGACTTGATATTTCATGTATTTTAGAATCAGATTAATCAGCCTTTGGGGGAATCTCCAACACTCTCTTCTGTATTTAATTTGCAATTTTGTATGCTCTTCCCATTTCACTCCCAGACTAATATACACGTAAGCTGTCTGAAGTTGCTACTAAATGAAATAGATAGATGGTGATGGATAAAGAAACCAACTGCTTATCTAAAAGTTCTTTCTCAGGAAGATGAAGAGTGAATGCATGTAATAAATTTAATGGTAGGCTATTTTTAGACTTTTGACATAGGATTAACTCAGTCTGCAGATAATAACAGTCTCCCTTTTGCACAATGCTGCACTTCATCACATTTTTAGATCATGAAGAAAGACAGAAATAATAGAAGGAAATACATACAAAAATAAACCACATTACTGCAAATTAGGAAAAGATCTTCCCCAAATCTCAGCAGAACAGCACCAAGCTCTGTTAGCTGTTTATTTGTTTGTTTATTAAATTTATATGTCACCCATCTTGCTGTCCAATGCGATACTATAAGCCTTTACCATGCATTGTCAAACCTTCATCTGATACACCACTAAGTAGAACTTCCCTAGTAATACAGGTAGTCCTAGACTTACAACAGTTCGTTTAGTGACCATTCAAAGTTACAATGGCACTGAAAAAAAGTGAGTTATCATCATTTTTCACATTTATGACTGTTGCAGCATCTCTGCGATCATGTGATCAAAATTCAGATACTTGGCAATTGGTTCACATTTATGATGGTTGCAGTCATGTGATCCCCTTTTGCGACCTTCTGACAAGCAAAGTCAATGGGGAAACCAGATTCACTTAACAATTGTGTTGCTAACTTAACAAGTTAGTTATTTGGTTTGCGCATGCCCAAGATGGCGGACGCACCTTGAGTAAGCTCCGTTCGGGGATCGTGGGCTGTCGAGGCTTTGGGAGTTGAGAGAGGTCCCTCGTCGCTGCACGTTGTCCAGGGGTCTTCCTGAGGGCTGCGGGAGCTGTTTGAGCCTTTTGCAGCCGAATTTGGCTGGCGGAAAGGCTCTTGAAGTTCCGGCTCTCTCAGCCTTTGCAGCGGGCGCTGGGACTCCTTTGTCGGCTTGTCGGCGGTTCGGCGCTTCGTCAGCTGTCGGCTTGTCAGCTGTCTGGCGGTCTGGCGTTGTCTGCGGCGTGGTCCTCAGCGGCGCTGGATGCTTGTCAGCTGGGTCGGTGGCCTCCCAGCTGGGTGTCGGTCTGCCGAGTTGCTGGCGTCTGGCGGCGGAGGTTGCGACTCGGTGGAAGTGGCGGCGGCGGCAGAGGCTTGGCGGCAGCAGGGGCGGTTGGAAGCAGCAGCGCTGGTTGGAAGCCAGACCGCTGCGAATGCCGAGGCCCGAGTTTTGCCGCTGCCTGGAGGCGCCGGCGTTGGTCTCGGTGCAGCGGTCTGCTACACTGCGATCTTGCGAGGCGGCTGTAACATCGTTCGGGGCCCCAGCTGTCTCGGGCTGCCCGAGGCTTCCCAGCCCATAGTAACTGTTCTTTTGGGCTTGGTGCCTCTGGGGGTTATTGGCCCGTTATTTGCCATCTTGCTGGGTTGGGGCAGCGGTGTGCTGGGGGCTTTGTTTTATTATGCCCTTGGCGCCGCTGTCCTCCCTCTTTCCCTCTGGGGGTGTAATTCCTGGAGGAGGAAGCCACACTATGAAGCGCTGGGGAGGTGCAGGCCTGGAGCTCGAGGAGACCGGACTGTGGGCATTGTTGGTTTGGCCTGGGTTGGACAGACAGACGCCGGCGGGCGGGGTCAGCTGTGGACTTTACATCGGAGGAGTGACCCCTGCGGAAGGTTTGACGTCGGACTCTGGACCTGGGGCTGTGGTTTTCGATCTTTTTTGCCACGCTGGACTTGCTTCTCTGGCTCGAACTTGCTCTTCGGACTTGGCACTATTTCATTCTACTCCTAGACTGCAGATTACCTACCTCCATGCGCTGCTGCTTCTGCCCTTTTGTGACATCTGGAATCCTCCTTCTGGCTGCCTTGGAGTCATTTTACCATCAATGACTATTCCCGTTCTGTTTTTCATTCTTGGACTCTCTCCTCCCTTTGGACCTGGCTCTTTCCCATTGCAGTGGGAGGGCAATGGAGGGCATATCCTCCCCTGTTGTGAGGGGACAGGGGTTTTGTTTGCATCACCATCCCACCATAAGTCACTGCGGTGAGAGAGCAGTGGCTTGGCCATTTCAATCTTGGCCCTAGCACGGTGAGAGCTGCTTGTTGGAGGGTTGGTTGATTGTCTGGGTTTGGCCTTGGATGCCGGTCCTTTTGTGTGTTCCATCTATGCTATATTCCGACTGTTTTGCCCTTCTTTCCCCTTTTGAATGATAGATGCTAGCCTACTCATCGTTGGAGCTCGGGCCCTCCAGACTGTTCCCCTGTCTTTGGAGTGGCCCTTTGGGTTATCGAGAGCCTACCTCAATGCGGATCTTGGGATCCGAGAGGTGGCATGGCAACCAGAGGGCTAAATTTTAAATTTGGATTAAAGGGAAGCTTTTAAAATTTTTAATTCGTTGTTTTAAGGGGTTAGGGAAGGGGTGGGTGTTGGTCTATACAGCTCTTCCAGGCGGCTTCTGGGGCGGGGTGGGGTGGGGTGGGGGGCCTCGGGGTCTGGCGGGAGGGGCAGGGTTGTCCATCGACAGGGTGATCGGTTATGGCAGGGGAGGGACAGGGGCCAAATTATGTGCGGGGCCGCCCCGATGTCTCGTGGTGGCGCTCCGACCCCAGGTCGCTTCCCGCTCCCCTGGGGTCTTGGGAGGCGTGGTCTCTGGGCTCAGACTGGTATATTTGAATGCCAGGTCCGTAGTCAATAAGTCATCCCTCCTCCGTGAACTCATAGAGGAGGAGGCTGCGGACCTGGCGTGCATTACTGAGACCTGGGTGGGCCGGAGAGGGGTGTCCCTCTATGTGATTTGTGCCCCCAGGCTTCCGGGTGCTGTACGGTCTGGGCCCAGGGACGGGGGAGGGGTAGCCATAATTGTTAGAGACCCTGTTTCCAAGGGAGGTCACTGTCCGCAGATGGGCGGTGTGAGACCCTCCTCGTGAGATTGGGCCGGGTGGTCGGTTGGGTTTGCTGCTAACGTACCTATCCCCAGCTGCGTGGCGGTGGCCCTGCCTGGGCTGCTCGCGCCCTCTCGGAGGTGGCGGTGGAGTTCCCTAGGCTTATAGTTCTGGGGACTTTAATCTGCCGTCACTGGGGGCGTCGGGTTTAGCTCAGGAGTTCATGGCATCCATGGCAGCCATGAACCTGACCCAGGTGATCCATGGACCCACCCACGAGGGGGAACACACTTGACCTGGTTTTTATCTCGGGGCAGTGGTGTAGTGATCTGGGGAGGGTTCTCCATCTACCCTCCCTTTATCGTGGACTGATCACTATCTCCTGCGGCTGGTTTTTCAATTGGCTGTCCCTGCGCTGCTGGGATGAGGAGCCTATCGATGGTTCCGCCCCAGGCCTAATGGACCCGGATAGGTTTCAGGCGGCTGGGGTTCTTGCCGCCTCCCTCGACCACAGCTTCGGCGAGACGCTGGCGGCCGCCTGGCAAAGGCGTCGGGCTTCGACGGGTTGTCCCCTGCGGCCTCTTCCCCGTGAGCCCGATGGGCTCCCTGGTTCTCCGGGGAGGAAAGCTCCGGCGGAGAAGATGCCTGGAGAGCAGATGGAGGGCCAGCCACTCCGAATCCGACCGTGTCCAGTTGCGATCCTATATCAGGACCTATCTGGAAGCAATCAGGGCCGGCGTGCTTACTTCTCGCTCTGATTGCGTCTGCCGATGATCGCCCTGCTGCCCTGTTTGGGTGACCCGCTCCCTCCTTCAATTGAGATGACCCGTTGCAGGGCAGGGCAGAAATTTAGTATACATCTGGCGGATAAAGTGGTGCTGGCTTGGACTCTGATTGGCAGTGGTCTGATGATGGGGTGGCGATGAGTCTGGTGGATTCTACCTGGGTTGAGTTTGACCTGGTCTCCCTCGATGAGGTGGACAGGATCATCGGAGGCTGTCTTCCACCGCGTGTTTTTGGACCCGTGCCCTTCCTGGTTGGTATATGCCTCCAGGGAGGTTACGTCGGCTGGCTCCAGGCAGTTGTTAATGCTTCTTTGAGTGAGGGAGTCTTTCCTGCCGCTTTGAAAGAGGTGGTGAGGCCCCTCCTCAAAAGCCTGCCTTGAACCCGGCCGTTTTGAACAACTATCGTCCTGTCTCCAACCTCGCTTTTAGCGAAGGTTGTTGAGCGTGGTGGTTCAGCAGCTTCCCTTGTTCCTGGAGGAAACTGAGTATTTAGATCCGTATCAGTCGGGCTTCAGGGCGGACACAGCGGAGACAGCATTGGGCACTGGTGGATGATCTCTGGAGGGCTCGGGACAGGGGTTTTCCTCTGTCCTAGTCCTTTTAGATCTCTCAGCGGCTTTCGATACCATCGACCATGGTATCCTTCTGCAGCGGCTTAGAGGTTTGGGGGTGGGGGAACCGTTTTGCGTTGGTTCTCCTCCTTCCTTTCGGGCCTTCGCAGTCGGTGTTGGCAGGGGGCAGAGGTGGGCCCGAGACCCCTCACTTGTGGGGTGCCGCGGGGTCTGTCCTTCGCCCCTCCTGTTCAATATCTACATGAAACGCTGGGTGAGATCATCCGAGGTTTTGGGGTGAGTATCATCAGTA
This sequence comes from Naja naja, assembly GCA_009733165.1. Lineage (NCBI taxonomy): Eukaryota > Metazoa > Chordata > Lepidosauria > Squamata > Elapidae > Naja > Naja naja. The sequence continues at coordinate 341,674,849 of CM019148.1, read as the reverse complement.
TGCTGATGATACCCAGCTATATCTCCACCCCAGGCCAGATCAGTGATGCTCTCTCCGTGATGTCCCGTGCCTGGAGGATGCGGGTCTGGATGGGTAGTAACAGGCTTCAGCTCAACCCCACCAAGCGAGTGGCTGTTCTTACCGGCATCTCGGTCTTTATTGGATGTACCATCTTTGGTCATGGGGGAGAGGTGTTGCCCCGTGGATAGAGAAACCTGGGTGTCCTCCTGGACTCACAGCTCGGTTTGGAGGAGCATGTGGGAGCTGTGGCCAGGGGGCTTTTGCCCAGGTTCGGCTGGTTAGCCAGCTTAGCCCTTATTTGGACGAGATGCCCTTGAGCGGTTACTCATGCTTGTCACCTCTAGGATTGACTACTGCAATGCTCTCTACATGGGGCTTCCCTTCGGACGATCCGAGGCTCCAGCTGGTGCAGAATGCAGCCATGGGTTGTGATGGGGGTATCCCGATACTCCCATGTTACACCCTCCTCTTGGCGGCTTGCATTGGTTGCCGTTGCCTCGGTGGCCTTCAAGGTATTAGTTACAACTTATAAAGCCCTTAATGGCTTGGGTCCAGGGTACTTGCGGGAGCGCCTCCTGCCAGCATCACTTTCCGATCGCCCTGTTGGCTCTCATAGGAGGGGCCTCCTTGGGGTGCCGTCAGTCAGATATTGTAGGCTGGCGGTCCCCAGGGCTAGGGCCTTCTCTGTGGGAGCACCTGCCCTCTGGAATCAGCTCCCGTCGATCTCCGTTTGGCCCCTGACCTCCGCTCCTTCCGCGGGACCTGAAGACTTGGTTGTTCCAACGGGCGGCCTTGAATGACCCGGGGTTGGGTTTATTTTAATTTATTTGGCTTGTTTACTGTTTAATCTTGTTTTATTGTAAATTTTCTCTGTTTTAATGTTAGCCCTGAGTCCTTAGGAATAGGGCATAAATCGAATAAATAAATAAATAAATAAATAAAATGCAGTGATTCACTTAACAACTGTGGCAAGAAAGGTCATAAAATGGGGCAAAACTCACTGACCAAATGTTTCCCTTAGCAACATACATTTTAGGCCCTACTGGGGTCATACCTCGAGGATTACCTGTATTTAGGAAATTCATGGATGTGGAACACCACAATCCTGCATCCCTGATCTGTGCTATAGCTGTTCTTATATTTTTAAGACCAGGAGCCATACAAATTAGTTAGAAATGAATCAGCTGCAGTCTTCTATTCTAGCTGGCACTAAAAGCAAAGCTTTATGGAAGAATCAACTACTCTCTTCAGAAGGTCATGGTAGAAATAAAAAAGTGTTCTTATTTTTAAGAGAAAAGGAAGAGAAAGAGAAGAAGGAGGTTATAATAATTTATACATAAGGATAAGGAAGTGATTCTTATTAAATGAGATGGTAGAAAGAAGATTTAAGCACTAAGAACACTACAGTGTTTATTTTATTTATCACTTCCTTTACTTATTTTATTGCTTTATTTACTACTTACTGGATAGCTTGCTTCAGTTTATACATTGCTACATTTCTGAAGGCTCAAAGTGGCTTTTGTTCTGCCTATATTTCAAAGGGATTTAATCTAATCTACAGCTTTTAGATCACAATTATCCTTCTGATGTTCTATTTTTCAAATGTTACAGTACAGTTCCCAATTAATAAAAAAATTAAGTACCAAAAGGAATATTACATGCAATTTAATATAACATATATTTAGAAATTATTCTTAGAAAAATATATATTTAAAATCTACTTGCATAAAACTAAATTTAAAAAATCTGGGCTACCCAGAGTCAGATAGATAAAATTTTAATAAATAAAATAAACAGCATTTGTATAATTAGATTTTTCCCCTTTGTAGCCTTTTTAGGTTTCTTATTCTTAAACTAATTTGTGCTTTTTCTTGCAGATTTTTATCATGTTGTAAGTTAGTTCAAAGTCTTCCAAAACCTTTGGGTGCTCAAAATCTCTCAAAACTTGCCACCAAATTATAAATGTTAATGAGATAAAATATTAAAACTCCTAAATGTGTGGACAACAACTCTAGTGTTGAATTTATTAAATTTATTTTATTTTATTTAAATCCAACACCTTTACCTTGACACTCTATTCAAAGAGGAAATGCATTCTGTATTCGTAAAAAGGTTATTCATCTCTATTTTGTAAGTGGAATATTGCGTGAACATTTATCCAGACTAAAAAGGGTTTTGTTATATCTGCAGTATCAGTTTTTTAAGATGATCACACTTCTATTCTGCCTTCCAACTTTCTCACACCACAGATGTATCCTACAATATAATGCCAGTTTGATTATACAGATTGAATTTAGCTAGCATTTTTCCTGAGAGTCAGATTAATAAGGAAAACAGGCCACTCTGAATCGAAAGAAACAATATTGATGAAGACAAATACTTGTTTAAAAAAAGAGGTTTGTAGGCTTAGTCATGGCTGTGGTAGACCTATCAAAATCAGCAGAACTTCAGTTAGTCATGATTACATTACGCCACATTTCTTTCAAAGTGCTATTCTAAATGTGAATATATTTGGATCCAAGTTAGAGGAGGGTTTTTTCAAGTGGGAAGAAAAAAAATAACAACTGCATTTACTACAAAAATGGATTGAATTAGAGGGGCAGCTGAATTACACACATTCTAACTCCATCACTGTGAGTGACAAAATAAGCAGGGAAAGTAGTCAAAAGTGAAAATGGATTCATTTCCCAGCTGAGTGCAAATGTCTAAAATTCTTCAATGATCAAAGTACAATTACTATCATCAGGACTCCTATTCACCTCCAAATTTCATTTAAGTCTTTTAATGAAAAGCATTAGGCAACTGGTTACTGTATTGTTTTTGTGCAAACTGTCCTTCGTTTTTTAACTCCCCCCTTCCCCACTTATATATTTTGTTTTTCAGCTGTAAAATCTGTTAAACTTTTAAATTTATTTATTTATTTATTTATTTATTTATTTATTTATTTATTTATTTATTTTATGAGATTTATATGCCGCCCTATCTCCCTAAGGACCTTGGGTGGCTTACAATGCTAAAAACAACACAAGTAGAAATATTAAAAAATAATTAAACCCAAAATCTCATAAATTAATTAAAATTAAACAACACTAAAAAACCACACTAAACCCTCCCCCTCCATCAGTCCGGGTAGGCTTGTTGGAACAGCCAAGTTTTTAGGCCACGGCGGAAGGATCGGAGGTCAGGGGCCACCCGGAACTCCAGGGGTAGCTGGTTCCAAAGGATGGGTGCCCCCACAGAGAAGGCCCTACCCCTGGGAGCCGCCAGCCAGCATTGTCTGGCTGATGGCACCCTGAGCAGGCCCTGCCCGTGGGAGCGCACGGGTCATCAGGAAGCTGTTATCGGCAGCAGGGTTTCCTGCAAATACCCCAGTCCAATGCCATGAAGGGCTTTATAGGTTAACACCAGCACCTTGAATCTAAAAAACATTTAGGAAAAATTTTAGATACATTTTATTAACTATGCTCAGATTGTTGAAATCAGAATCTACGTATGTAAATATCACCAATATTAGGCATTATTGGAGTAATATCTGAAGCATTAGTGTCTTTGTATCCTAATTGTAAAGTTGTGTGGCTGTGGTACCATGCTGAACTGATTATGGTTGAATGCTAGGAGAGTCTTCTGACAATAACAGTTTGACAATAGAACCAAAATACAGTTGGTTTAATTGACTTCATATTTCAGTTCTTTAAATCATATGGTTGGCCTTTTGTTGACTCCTGCCCATTCTGTACTAGTATTGGAGTAGATTATACTGTAAATAACATCAAATGTATGTAGAATATAATATAGGTAGTCCTGCACTTATGACCACAACTGAGCCCAAAATTTCCATTGTCAAGTGATACATTTGTTAAGTGAGCTTTGCCCCATTTTACAACCTTTCTTGTCACAGTTGTTAAGTGAATCATTGCAGTTGATAAGTTAATACCCCGATTGTTAAGTGAAACTGGCTTCCCTGTTGACTTTCCTTGTCAGAAGATGGCAGAAGGTGATCACATGAGCTTGGGACACAGCGATGCTCATAAATATAAACCAGTTGCCAAGCACCTGAATTTTGATCACATGATCATGGAGATGCTGCAAAAGTTGTAACTATGAGAAATATTGAGAAGTCACTTTTTTCAGTGCCATTGTAACTTAGTCACAAAGTGGATTGTTGTAAATGAAGGACTACTTGTGCACGTAGAAACTGTATAGCCACTGTCAGGATGCTTTAATGGAAATCTTTTTTTCCGAGCAGAAGGTTGGACTTGATGGCTTAAAAGCCCTTCTTAACTTTTTAGTTTATAATGCCACTGTTCTTTGGTAGAGCTTTTATTTATTCAGTCTGGACTACAACAGTTCTTGCTATTGACTTCATTACTATCTGTTGAATTAAACCTTGCTCACAACATACAGTGAAAATGGTCCAACCAATATATAAATGGGAGCCATCTGCAGATTCAAAGTACACCCAGTATCTGCAAATTGAATGAGTATAAGGGAGGATGAAGATAAGGGATAAGAGAGGGAGTCAAACTATTCTCCAAAGCACCTGAGGGCAGGACAATAGAATAGAATGGAATGGAATGGAATGGAATGGAATGGAATGGAATGGAATAGAATAGAATAGAATAGAATAGAATAGAATAGAATAGAATAGAATAGAATAGAATAGAATAGAATAGAATTCTTTATTGGCCAAGTGTGGTTGGACACCAAGGAATTTGTCTTGGTGAAGAAAAGATACATTCATCAAGAATCATGAGGTACAACACTTAATGATAGTCATAGGGTACAATAAGCAATCAAATCATACTAGGAAACAATCAATATAAATTGTAAGGATACAAGCGACAAAGTTACAGTCATACAGTCATACATACAAGAAGCAATGGGTGGAAACTAATCAAGGAGAGAAGCAACTTAGAACTAAGAACAAATTTCCTGACAGAGCAATTAATCAGTGGAACAACTAGTATCCAGAAGTTGTGAATGCTCCAACACTGGAAGTTTTTATGAAGAGATTGGATAACGATTTGTCTGAAGTGGTGTAGGGTTTCCTGCCTAGGCAGGGGGTTGGACTAGAATACCTCCAAGGTCCCTTCCAACTCTGTTATTCTATTCTATTTATAAGTCTTAAAGAAAAAAATATGACTTCCACTTAGGTAAACCCTGTCTTGTTAATAATTGCTGCTAAATAATAAACTATTCTTCATCTGTCAATACATTAAGGGCTTCAGATTTATGTATCCATATATGATGCCAGCAATATCTAACATAGAGTTTGTATGTATTCATACCTGAAGATCTCATGATTTAAAAATTGTGTCTAATTTGGGGGCTTTTTTGCTTCTTCCCTATCCCTTACTTCTAATGTTGTTACAACAAAATAAGTCAAACTAGCTTATTTTTAAGTTATTATTTAACTAGAGCTATGTTTCTCATAGAGCTGGGATTACTTCTTTAAAAATGTAAAAACCAAACCCCACCAAATTAGCTAACCAGGGCTTTTAAGCAAGCTAAAAACAGCACCAGTCATAATGGACCAATTGAAAGTAATATTCTTTATAGAGGAGAAGAAAACCTTAAATGCTGAATAAAGTATATGGTCAAAAATCAAGGAGGAAGAATCACATAGATACAAATGATAGAAAAAGCCACTTGTTATCTAGATAATTTCCTGACTCACACTGGGAAGTCACAGCTGTCTAAAGATGGCAATTGAAAAATCCAAGTTTTTAATGCAAATGAGTACAAGCTTTTCCAAAACAGGAACCTGGGTTGTGAGTGAAATGCTAAAATTAAATAACAAACCTCAGGGGACCCCAAGTTGCCTTGGGGAACAAAAAAGGGCCAAATATATCACTGGGTCTTATTCAACAAAATCCAATTCAGTGGGAAGAAAAGTAAGATTTTACATTTAGGCAAGAAGAACCAAATGAGCAGGTATAGAATAGTTGGTACCTGGCTCAAGAGCAGTAACTGTGAGAGGGATCTAGGAATCCTAGTGGACAGCCACTTACATATGCTGCAGCTGCCAAAAAAGCCAATGCAGACATAGGCTGCATCAACAGAGGAATTTAAAGCACTTGGAGCATAAATAGTATTTCTCAGGTCTACTTGTCGAAAGATACAGCCAGGAAAAGTGAGGAAAATACTTGAAATGAAAGATTAGATCAGATTATTGACTACTCCACATATCTTAAAGTTGCTAAGATTGAGAAATACTGCTTTAGAAAACAGAATCAGAAGGATCTTGACAAACTGATACTTTGGGCAAAGCCTAGCAAGATTAAATTTCCACAACGATAAATGCAAAAAATCCTCTATTTGCATTGGGAAAAATCAGAGGTATGAATATGAAAGGATACAATACAAAAAGTATATGGATGGCTCATAAGCTGAATATTACCCACAATGTGGTGCAGTTGCAAAAAAAAAAGCAAATGCAGTTCTATACTGTATCAGCACAAATATAACATTGAACAAAAATAAGTCCTTGTTCCTCTCTATTCTGCTTTAATTAGGCTGCACCTAGAATATTGCATTCAATTCTGGGCACTGCATTTTAGGAAAGGGAGTGGCAACCACATCATTCCCAGAAGAGAACAACAAATGATAAGGATATTGAAAGAAAAACTTCAGAATGTTTGGAAGTGTTGAGTATGGTTATTCTGGGGCAGAGATTGCCAGGAGACATGATAGTTTCTTCAAATATTTGAAGGGTTTCATATAGAACAGGGTTCCACAACTTTTCTGGCTTTGTGGACTGGCGGAGGGGAGGGGATGAGTCCACGTGAGTGGCAGGCATATGCATGTACAGCTCCATTTGCACGAACCAGTGGGCACACAGGCCTGCCGCTCATGAAAATGGACTTCATGCACAGGTGAAATTTATTTACTCACTGATCACGCACTGGCCACGCGTGGCGATGCACACATGCTCTCCCGCCACTTCTACGGCCCGGTTCCAAATGGCTCAAGGCCCGATTGTGGGCCTCAGCCTGGGGATTGGGGATCCCGATGCAGAACATGGTCCAGAATTTTTCAGAGTTGGTCCAGAAGGTAGGGCAAGGCAAGAAATAGCGGGTTTAAATTACAAGACAATAAATTTGGTTGAACTTGAAGCTGAACAGAAAAAAGCTCAGCCTGTCTTGGAAATTGGTCACTCACCTGTGCTGGGGATGTTTAAATATGCTGGATGCAGAGGTGGTATTCAGCAGGTTCTGATCAGTTCTGGAGAACCGGTAGTGGAAATTTTGAGTAGTTCAGAGAACCGGCAAATATCACCTCTGACTGGCCCCACCCCCATCTATTCTCTGCCTCCCGAGTCCCAACTGATTGGCTGGGTCTTCTTTTGTTGCCCTGCACAGGAGAACGGAGCTGGAAAGCAAGTTAGTGGGGTAGGGAGGGAATGGAGATTTTACAGTATCCTTCCCCTGCCATGCCCACCAAGCCATGCTCACCAAGCCATGCCACGCCCACCAAGCCACGCCCACAGAACCGGTAGTAAAAATATTTGAATCCCACCACTGGCTGGATGGTTTGTCAGGGATGTTGCAGTAGTTTATGCCTATACTGGTCTGAGGATTAAACTACCATAGATGATCTCCTTGATCCTGTGAAACCTTATATTCTCTGTTTCTCCTTTTGCTCCAAACAATGGCCTTACCGAGGTTGTATTACCAAACAATAATGCAATCATTGATGTGTTTTTCTCGTTGTAGGCCCTAAGTTTTGTTTAAAAAATATTTATACTTTTTATACATACTTATATTTCAAATGTCATTTAGCACAAACTCCACTCTAAAACACAGGAGTTTTAAAATTCCTTACCAGGGATTTTTTTCGCCCAGCCAATCATATGGACCAATTCTTTGTCTGCAAGTTTTGTCAAGGACATCATCATGGAAGCTTCTGTAAATGGTCTGTTGGGGCGACTCACCAACACATTTGGTGGTTCAGCTTCAAGTAATATGGAGACAAACTGTTCTGGGCTTATTTCATTGCCCAAGGCTTCTTTTGCTTGGATGATACTTTCATTATTCTTTTTCCCTTTGCCTACACAATTCACCAAATCTTCTGGATTGCGATGACGGCGAACAATACGATACCCACAACGCTCTCTTCTTGAACCTGAAATTTTGAAAAATGGACCTAATTTAATATTCCAGTAACTCAACCACTAGATTAATTATACAAGTGTACATAAATGGTATAAGAAGAGTTGGTTGCTAATGTTCCAAAAGTGTACCAAATCCATGTTGGAAAATTCCGGTGAGCAATTTCCAGCTTACTTTGCACACATCCAATCCCTTTACCCAGATCAGAGAAAGCACTTGTGATATCCAGTTCAACTAACAAAACTATAGCAAACATTAACTTTTTTTTTACGGTTGTAATGTTCTTATTGTTTATGTTGTTTTATCATTTTAGAATTGTAAGCTGCCCAGAGTCATTTGGCTGAGTTGGGCAGTTATAGAAATTGAATGAGTGAGTAAATAAATAAATAATAAATGGGAAATTGAAATGGGAAATAAAACACCAAGTGATCCTCTATTCTGCACCCTGAAGTAAACAAGTTAGTGATGGGTTTGATGTATCCATCAATCTAAACAAAGCAACATTTTTACATCAAATGTTCTTTAAAAAAATCAGCCTCCAAGGACTTTTAGCAGCATGGTAATCAAAAATAAAAACAGTAAAAAATAAAATAGGTGTTAATCTTATCGCAGTTTTGTGTTGCTTCTGGTTTGGGAGGACTTTGGAAGCTATTGAAAGAGGACTTGGGGGCCAAATCTGGCTCACAGAACATTATCAAGTTTCTTACTATAGACCTTGATACTCTGGTATGATACATTTATTATCAGTAAAGAGCTCTGGCAACAAGAGAGGAGCTGATTGGAAATCAGGTTCCCAGGTAGATGGTAGGAAGCCAAGCAATTAATCTGGCTCTAAATCAACTTTATTTTCTGAATTCTGGATAAACATAATATCCACATAAAGAGTCTACATGATGCAGAAAGATGATGTGAATTCGCTAGAATGAAGGCACAATGAAATCTTGATTTAGTTCACAGAACAACTGCTCAATTTCTCAGTTCCATGTCATTCTTCCATAATCAGTATGCCCTAGTGTAGCAGATCCCACAACAGGATCATACTATACATAGCAGATGATCAACAATTGCATTATTAAAACTTCTATTATCTAATTTTCTCTTTTTTCTTGATCCTGAAACTTGTTAACTAGATATACAGGTGAAACTCAAAAAATTAGAATATCATGCAAAAGTTCATTTATTTCAGTAATGCAACTTAAAAGGTGAAACTAATATATGAGATAGACTCATTACATGCAAAGCAAGATAGTTCAAGCTGTGATTTGTCATAATTGTGATGATTATGGCTTACAGCTCATGAAAACCCCAAATCCATAATCTCAGAAAATTAGAATATTGTGAAAAGGTGCAATATTCTAGGCTCAAAGTGTCCCACTCTAATCAGCTAATTAAGCCATAACACCTGCAAAGGGTTCCTGAGCCTTTAAATGGTCTCTCAGTCTGGTTCAGTAGGAATCACAATCATGGGAAAGACTGCTGACCTGACAGATGTGCAGAAAACCATCATTGACACCCTCCATAAGGAGGGAAAGCCTCAAAAGGTAATTGAGTTGGATGTTCCCAAAGAAAGTTATGTGGAAGGGGAAAGTGTGGAAGAAAAAGGTGCATAAGCAGCAGGGATGACCACAGCCTGGAGAGGATTGTCAGGAAAAGGCCATTCAAAAGTGTTGTGGACTTCCACAAGGAGTGGACTGAGGCTGGGTGTTAAGTTTGCATGAAGAGACAGACGCGGAGTGCTTCAAGCTCTTTGTTTATTAGTGACTACAGCTCAGAACGAACCCACTTTGGCTGGGCTGCAGCTGCTACTTATAGCCAGCAGTTGCCAGCCAATCAGAGTGCAGGGTTTTCCTGCACTTTTTAAACCAATCATTTCCAACATTTTACAAGAACAGTTCAAACTAAACCAATGACTTCAAACCTACATACATAACACCCTCCCCACTAGGTTCAGTCCATACTCAAACCCCAGCCTATCTAATGTATTCTTTTAAATAGGTGGGGCTCTTACGTGTACATTGAGACCTACGTGGTTCAGATGTTTTAAGGTTCTCACCTTGTGAGAGGAAATGTGTCTGCTGACATTTCCTTACTAGGACTTGTAGTAATGGTAGAACCTGTTTGGTTACTACAACCTGGTCTCTCATCCCAATCCATCTCCAACCCAATGTCAGCACCTAAATCAGGTAATGATGTGCAATCTTCCATTTGTGAAAATGGTTGTTGGTATTGTGACAGGTTTTGGGATGGTTCCTGTGTGTTAGCTCGTTACACATGGGGTTGATTCTTGCTTGTTCATTACACTCATGATCCCCCTTCCCCTAGAAGAGGTATTAGGTATGGGAACTAGAGAGGAACAACTGCGATGTTCCTGAGGTAATCTGGATCTAAGCTGATCAATGTGCCTGCTCCAGAGGACACCATCCTCTGTTTGTACCCTGTAAGATCGAGGGCCTGTGATTTGGGTTATCTCAGCAGGAATCCATAAAGGTTCACCCATAAGGTTCTTAGCATAAACACAATCACCCACAGTGAACGTGCGAACTTTGCTAGTGGAATCTAGTGGTGCGTTGGGTGCGTAAGTGGGATGAAGGCTGTCACGGGGAAACCTGAGTTTCCTACCCATCAACAACTCTGCTGGGGATAAGTTAGTTGATGGTTAGGAGTGATATGCTGGACACTGAGAAGTTTTTCAACTCTCTCAGTGATATCCCCTGGACCCAATTGCTGAAGTTTTTCCTTGGTAAATCGTACCATACGTTCAGCCCAGCCATTAGCCGAAGGGTGCCCAGGGGCTGTCAGGGCATGTCTGATACCCTGCTGTGCTAGATATGATTCAAAAAGGTTGGATGTAAATTGAGGACCATTGTCAGAAACGAGTACATCAGGTAACCCGTGAGTTACAAAAAGCTTTTTAAGCTGTTTGATGACAGCATCAGTTGTGGTGAATGCCATAGGGATGACCTCTAGCCATTTGGAATATGCATCTACTATAATAAGGAAAGTGTGCCCTCTGGTAGGGCCAGCAAAATCAATGTGAATCCTGGACCATGGGCCCCTAGGACATTCCCATTCCTGTGTGGGGGCATGAGGTGGGGCAGGCCTCACTACCTGACAGTTGGGACAAGATGCAACCCAGTTTTCAACCATTTTGTCAATACCTGGCCACCATACATAACTCCTGGCCAATCCTTTCATTCTGACAATACCTGGATGACCCTCATGTAACATTTCCAAAACCTCTTTTTGCAGTTTTGTAGGAATAACCACCCTGTTACCCCACAAAATACATCCTCTTAATACAGATAATTCAGTTTGCCTGGATTTAAAAGGTTGGGCAAGTTGAGGTAGATCTTGAAGAGGCCAACCTTTCTTAATCCAGCCTATAACAGGAGCCAATACAGTGTCTTTGGCAGTCTCTCTGGCAATTTCAGCAGCGTGTACTGGAAGCTTGGCAACAGTTTCTAGGAAAAAGGTGTAAGTCTCAGGTTCAAAGTCCTCAGTGTGAGAAGGAAGTGGGCAGCGACTCAAAGCATCTGCATGCCCAATGTCTTTGCCAGGCTTGTGGATGAGTTTGTATGAATAAGCAGCAAGAAATTCAGTCCACCTCAGTGACAGGATAGTGGGCGTAGGTTTGTCTCCTGTCACAATGCCTAAGAGGTTTGTGATCTGTGACAATGGTAAATGTTCTCCCATATAAATACTCATGGAATTTCTTGACAGCTGCAACAATTGCCAAGGCTTCCTTGTCCAGTTGGCTGTAGTTCCTCTCTGCTTTGGTCAAGGTGTGAGAGTAAAATGCAATAGGAGCTTCCCTCCTGCTGGGAAGCCTGTGGCTCAAACCCCCCACTCCAAAGGGGATGCATCACAAGTCAGTACAACAGGCAAATTCTCAGAGAACTGTATCAGTACAGCATCAGACATGATTAGTCTTTTAATATTGTTAAATGCAGATTGTTCTTTTCTGCCCCAGACCCAACAGACTTTTGTCTAATAATCTGTGCAGTGGTTCTGCAATGGTTGCCTTCTGAGGTAGGAACATGTGATAAAAGTTAATGAGTCCAAGGAAGGCTTGCAAATCTGTTTTACATTTTGGTCTAGGGGCTTCTTTGATTGCCTGAACCTTGGCATCTGTGGGGTGGATACCATGCTTGTCAATCATATAGCCCAAGAACTCAACCTTGTCAGTTCTAAGAGTGCATTTTTCTTCCTTGACTTTTAACCCGCTTTTTGAATCTGGTAAGGACTTCTCTGAGTCTCTCTTGTAACTGAGTGTCATTTTCAGCAGAGATTAACACATCATCAAAGTAAGGTACTACCCTGGCAGTCCTTGGAGCATCCTTTCCATAAGGCTTTGGAAGATGCCTGGTGCCACGCTTACTCCAAACTGTAACCTTTTACATTTGAAAGCACCTCTATGAGTCACAATGGTTTGGGCCTCTGCAGTGGCATCATCAACTGTTAATTGTTGATATGCCTGGGCCAAATCCAATTTGGCAAAGACTGTACCCCTGCCAAGTGAATGTAGTAAATGATGCACCACTGGAACTGGATATGCGCTCTGTTGAAGCGCATGGTTCAATGTCCCCTTATAGTCCCCACAGATTCTCACTGACCCATCAGTCTTGACTGGTGTGACTATGGGTGTCTCCCACCTGGAGTGGTCAGTGGGCTCTAAAACTCCTTGAGCTATTAGTTTATCTAATTGTGCATCAATTTTTTCCTTTAAGGCAAATGGGACCCTTCTGGGCTTTAAGCGAATTGGTGGCACCTTGGGATCTAGATTGAAAGTGATAGGGGTCCCCATATACTTGCCCAATCCTTCGCTGAAGACCTCTGGAAACTCAGACTTCAAGGCCTCCTTGTTGCTCACATGATTGGTGCCAGTCACCTTGATGCCTAGTGGATTGAACCACTCAAGTCCCAGCAAGCTTGGGCAATCCTTGTCCATGATGGTCAGGGGCAAGTGTTTGGTGTGGCCTTTGAACTTCACGTTGAATCCTCTTGTTCCAACTACTGGAATCTTGTTCCCTTGTTAGTCTTTAAGAGTCAGTGCTTGCTTCTTGAAATGCTTCTTCTGAATGTTTGGGAGTAGTCTGTGAATAGTGTCCCATGACACCATAGATAAATAGGAGCCTGAGTCCACTTCCATTTGGCAAGGCCTTCCTTCAATTAGTACCTTGACATGCACTTTTCTGTTATTGATAGAAGAAGAATGACCAATAGTTACTGTCTGATGAGTTTCATTCTTCCCCTTTGCTTCTGTGCTGCGCCCCATTTTCTCACTGAAGTTGTTGGGCTTGAATTCTTTGTCAGGAAACTTCCTTCTGTTGGGTGGAGTTCTGGATGATTTGCAGACTCTTGCTAGGTGTTCTCTTTTTTCACAACGGAGGCAGATGGTATCTAGGAACTTGCATTCAGTCGGGGGTGGCTTCCCCACACCCTCTGCAGTAGAAATCTTGCCTCTTTCTTCCCAGGTCTTTCTTTTTCCGCTCCATTCTGAGTCTATAAATTCCTTCCTCCACCTCACTACAGTCTGACTCAGAATCTATTGGCTCACAATGAGTTGTTTTGGACTTTTCCACATCAGGATGGCTTGTGGCCTTGTTAATTTTCTTCATGGCTGCTGCTGAGGACTTGGTAGCTTCTGCTGAAGAGGCCTCTTCTATTGCTTCCTTCAGCGTGATCTTAGGTCTTAGTAATAACTTGCTCTGAAGCACCTTGTCTTTAAGGCCCAGAACAAATCGATCGCGCATGGCCTCTTCTAAATTGTTAAATTCACATGCACCCCAATGTCTCTTAAACTTGTCACGAAGTCGTTTACGTTTTCGCTTTCCCCTTGATCCCGATGGTAAAACTCATGTCTCTTAATGAGGCACGATACTTGTGGGGTGTAATGGGCTTTTAACAACTTTTCTAAGTCAGACCATTCCATTACCTTCATGTCTGCAGCTCCCACCAATGCCTTCGCCATCTTGAAAACTGCCGGACTGCAGTGCGTGAGAAAGACCGCCCTCTTCCGCTTCTCGGAAATGTCAGCAAGATCGTTTCCTTCCAGATACATTTGGAAACGATCTGCATCCCAGGCTTTTGCCGTCCGATCGAACGGGGCTGGGGGGGTGTTCAGCGCAGCCATCTCTCTCTTCTTCTGTTCCGCATTGCCTTCTTCTTCAGGGAGATCCCATCCTCGTCGCCAGTGTTAAGTTTGCATGAAGAGACAGACGCGGAGTGCTTAAAGCTCTTTGTTTATTAGTGACTACAGCTCAGAACGAACCCACTTTGGCTGGGCTGCGGCTGCTACTTATAGCCAGCAGCCGCAGTTGCCAGCCAATCAGAGTGCAGGGTTTTCCTGCACTTTTTAAACCCATCATTTCTTACATTTTACAAGAACAGTTCAAACTAAACCAATGACTTTAAACCTGCATACATAACACTGGGGTCAGTGCATCAAGAGCCACCACACACATGGATAGATCCTGGACATGGGCTTCAAATGCCGTATTCCTCTTCTCAAGCTGCTCCTGAACAACAAACAACATCAGAAGCATCTTACTTGGGCTAAAGAAAAACAGACCTGGTCTGTTGCTCAGTGGTCCAAAGTCCTCTTTTCTGATGAGAGCAACTTTTGCATCTCATTTGGAAACCAAGGACCCAGAGTCTGGAGGAAGAATGGAGAGGCACACACTGCAAGATGCTTAAAGTCCAGTATTAAATTTCCACAGTCTGCGTTGATTTGGGGAGCCATGTGATCTGCTGGTGTTGGTCCACTGTGCTTCATTAAATCCAGGGTCAATGCAGCCGTCTACCAGGAGATTTTGGAGAACTTCATGCTTCCTTCCGCAGACGAGCTTTATCGGGATGCTGACTTCATTTTCCAGCAGGACTTGGCACCTGCCCACACTGCCAAAAGCACCAAAACCTGGTTCAATGACCGTGGGATTACTGTGCTTGATTGCCAGCAAACTTGCCTGACCTAAACCCCATAGAGAATCTATGGGGCATTGCCAAGAGAGAAGATGAGACATGAGACCGAACAATGCAGAAGAGCTGAAGGCCGCTATTGAAGCATCCTGGTCTTCCACAACACCTTAGCAGTGCCACAGGCTGATAGCTTCCATACCATGCAGCATTGAGGAAGTAATTGCTGCAAAAAGGGCCCAAACCAAGTACTGAGTACATATGCATGCTTATACTTTTCAGAGGTCTGGTATTGTTCTATGTACAATCCTTGTTTTGTTGATTGCATGTCATATTCTAATTTTCTGAGATTGTGGATTTGGGGTTTTCATGAGCTGTAAGCCATAATCATCACAATTATGACAAATCACGGCTTGATCTATCTTGCTTTGCATGTAATGAGTCTATCTCATATATTAGTTTCACCTTTTAAGTTGCATTTCTGAAATAAATGAACTTTTGCATGATATTCTAATTTTTTGAGTTTCACCTGTATTATCTGTCTCTGTGGGTCTCTCTCTCTCCCTCCCTCCCTCCCCCCTCTCTCTCACACACACACACCAGGGGTGGAATTCACCATAGTAACCGGTGTTGCTACGGGTTTGGTGATTACATTTTGCACCAGACGCGCGAGTGTGCAGCGTTTGAAAAATCACTTTTTTACTGCTTTTTCAACCTCAGCTGTGCCGTGCAAAGCAGCTGAGATTGAAAAAGCAGGAAATAAAGGACATGTAAGAGCCTGGGCAGGCAGGTGGGCCAAACAGCAGCAGACACCGAACACAGGTTCGGTGTCTGCTGCTCTTCAGAGCTACCGGTTCTATAGAGCTGGGCAGAACCAGTAGCATCCCACCCCTGACACACACATTCTGAAACTGGATCTGATTCTTCAAATACTTGCTTGTATGTTTCTACTGCCATTTATATGTTCAATCCAAAAAATTGCCAACTGCCAAAGTTTCCATGGCTTAATCAAGCTAAATTTATACATACCACCACAGTTTCTGTCTTGGTATTTAAAGCTATCCATAAATACAATAGAAACTGAATCAGCTCAAACATAGTTTATCAACCTTTCTAAGAACAGTGACTCACTTTGCAAAATACTGTATGGTATAGCCAGAAAACTAGCTGCTGATCTGACTATGGACAGCAAGCAAATATTTCCTGGCATCCACATGGAGCTCAGCAGGAGTTTCCATCTAAGACATTTACTCTGATTCAAACAGCATGTAGCCATAGACCATTCCTCATATCTTCCTCAGCCATGCTTGGAACTGCATCAGTGAGGCAGCTCTCTGTGAAGCCTAGGGAGATTTGGGCGGGGGCTGGGGGGTGTTAAATGGAAGCTGAAGAGGAATTTCAATCACAATAGCAGTACATTTTTAAGATTCTCAGTCAGGGACATGATTGCTGCTGTGCACACTGGAAAAGAGAGGAAGGGCAGGTTTCAAGGCAGAGAAATATGAGAAGTGTTAAGTTTGCATGAAGAGTCAAATGCGAGGAGCTTCAGTGAAGAGTTTATTCAGTGACTACAGCTCGAATGGACCCGAGTTGGCTGGGCTACGGCTGCTTCTTATATCCAGCAGCCATAGTTGCCAGCCAATGGGAGTGCAGGGTTTCTTCCCACACTATTTAAACCAATACCATTTGACATTTTACAAGAACAGTTCAAATAAACCAATAACATTCAAACCTACATACATAACACCCCTCCCCACTAGGTTCAGTCCATACCAAACCCCAACCTATCTAATGTAATCTTTTAAATAGGTGGGGCTCTTACGTGTACGTTGAGACCTTCGTGGTTCAGAAGTTTTAACGTTCTCACCCAGTGAGAGAGGAAATGTGTCTGCTGACATTTCCCTGATGGGACTTCCTGTGAAAGGAGACCCTGTTAGACTGTTAGAATCTGGTCTCTCCTCCCAACCCATCTCCATTCCAATGTCAGCACCCAAGACAGGTAGTGATGTGCAATCTTCCACTTCTAAGGATGGATCTTGGCATTGTGACAGGTTTTGGGATGGTTCCTGTCGTAATGGCTCATTACACATGGGGTTGATTCTTGCTTGCTGATTTTCCTCCTGTTCCTCCCCTTCCCCCCTAGAATTGACATCAGGTGAGGGAACCAAAGAGACACAGGGGCGATGTTCCTGAGGGAACCTGGATCTGAGTTGATCAATGTGCCTGCTCCAGAGGAGTCCATCCTCTGTTTGTACCCTGTAAGAACGAGGGCCAGTGATTTGAGTTATTGCAGCAGGAATCCACAAAGGCTCACCTATAAGGTTCTTAGCATACACAGAATCACCCACACTAAATGTACGAACTTTGGAAGTGGAATCCAGTGGTGCGTTGAGTGCGTAAGTGGGATGAAGGCGGTCAAGGGAAGACCTAAGTTTCCTACCCATCAACAACTCTGCTGGGGATAAGTTAGTAGATGGGCTAGGAGTGATGTGCTGGACACTAAGAAGTTTTTCAAGCTTCTCAATGATGTCCCCAGGACCCAGTTGCTGGAGCTTCTCTTTGGTAAAATGTACCATGCGTTCAGTCCGGCCATTAGCCGAAGGGTGCCCAGGGGCAGTAAGGGCATGTCTGATACCCTGTTGTGCTAGAAAGGATTCAAAAATGTTAGATGTAAATTGGGGGCCATTGTCAGAGACAAGAACATCAGGTAACCCATGGGTTACAAACAGTTTTCTGAGCTGCTTGATGACAGCATCAGTTGTGGTGGATGTCATGGGAAATACCAGCCATTTGGAATATGCATCTACTAAAATAAGAAAAGTGTGCCCTCTAGTAGGACCTGCGAAATCAGTGTGGATCCTAGACCACGGGCCCCTAGGACATTCCCATTCCTGTGTGGGGCATGAGGTGGGGCAGGCCTGACTACCTGGCAATTGGGACAAGATGCTACCCAGTTTTCAACCATTTTGTCAATACCTGGCCACCATACATAACTCCTGGCCAATCCCTTCATCCTTACAATCCCAGGATGACCCTCATGTAACATTTCTAAAACCTCTCTTTGCAGTTTTGCAGGAATAACCACCCTGTTACCCCACAAAATACATCCTCTTAATACAGATAATTCAGTTTGCCTGGACTTAAAATGTTGGGCAGGGTGAGGTAGATCTTGAAGAGGCCAACCTTTCTTAATCCAGCCTATAACAGGAGCCAACACAGTGTCTTTGGCAGTCTCTCTGGCAATTTCAGCAGCATGAACTGGAAGCTTAGCAACAGTTTCTAGGAAAAAGGTGTGTGTTTCAGATTCAAAGTCCTCCTTGTGGCAAGGCAGTGGGCAACGACTCAGTGCATCAGCATGTCCAATGTCCTTGCCCGGCCTGTGAATCAGTTTGTATGAATAAGCTGCAAGAAATTCAGTCCACCTCAGCATTCTTGGTGACAGGATAGTAGGTGTAGGTTTGTCTCCTGCCACAATGCCTAACAAAGGTTTGTGATCTGTAACAATGGTAAATGTCCTGCCAAAAAGATATTCATGAAATTTCTTGACAGCTGCAACAACTGCCAATGCCTCTTTGTCCAGTTGGCTATAATTCCTCTCTGCTTTGGTTAAAGTGCAAGAGTAAAATGCAATAGGGGCTTCCCTCCCACTGGGAAGCCCGTGGCTCAAAACCACTCCAAACCACTCCAAAAGGGGATGCATCACAAGTCAGTACAACAGGCAAATTCTCAGAGAACTGTATCAATACAGCATCAGATGTGATTAGTCTCTTAATACTGTGAAATGCTGATTGTTCCTTCCTCCCCCAGATCCAAACAGCCTTCTTATGAAGCAATCTGTGCAAAGGTTCAGCAATGGTTGCCTTTTGAGGTATAAACATGTGATAAAAGTTAATGAGTCCAAGGAAGGCTTGCAAATCTGTTTTGCATTTAGGTTTAGGGGCTTCTTTAATTGCTTTAACTTTGGCATCAGTAGGGTGGATGCCATGCTTGTCAATCATGTAGCCCAGGAACTCAACCCTATCTGTTTTAATGTGCATTTTTCTTCCTTGACTTTTAACCCCGCTTTTCTGAATCTGGTAAGGACTTCTCTGAGTCTTTCTTGAAGCTGAGTGTCATTTTCAGCAGAGATTAACACATCATTAAAGTAAGGCACTACCCCTGGCAGTCCTTGAAGCATTCTTTCCATAAGACTTTGAAAAATGCCTGGTGCCACGCTCACTCCAAATTGTAACCTTTTACATTTGAAGGCACCCCTGTGAGTCACAATGGTTTGGGCCTCTGCAGTGGCATCATCAACTGTTAATTGTTGATATGCCTGGGCCAAGTCCAATTTGGCAAAGACTGTACCCCTGCCAAGTGAATGTAACAGATGATGCACAACTGGCACTGGATATGCGCTCTGCTGCAGTGCATGGTTCAGTGTCCCCTTATAGTCTCCACAAATTCTTACTGACCCATCAGCCTTGACTGGTGTGACTATGGGTGTCTCCCATCTGGAGTGGTCAGTGGGCTCTAAAACCCCTTGAGCAATTAACTTGTCTAATTGTGCATCAATTTTTCTTTTAAAGCAAATGGAACCCTCCTGGGCTTTAAACGAATTGGGGGCACCTTGGGATCTAGGTTGAAAGTGATAGGGGTCCCCATATACTTGCCCAGTCCTTCGCTGAAGACCTCTGGAAACTCAGACTTCAAGGCCTCCTCCCATTCAGAGTTGCTCACGTGATTGATGCCAGTCACCTCGATGCCTAGTGGCTTGAACCACTCAAGTCCCAGCAAGCTTGAGAGATCCTTGTCCACGATGGTCAGGGGCAAACATTTGGTGTGGCCTTTAAACTGCACGTTGAAATCTCTTGCTCCAACTACTGGAATCTTGTTCCCTTGGTAGTCTTTAAGAGTCAGTGCTTGCTTCTGGAAATGTTTCTTCTGAATGTTGGGAAGTAGCCTGTGAATAGTGTCCCATGACACCATAGATAAATAGGAGCCTGAGTCCACTTCCATTTGGCAAGGTCTTCCTTAAATGAACACCTTCACGTGTACTTTTCTGCTTCTCAAGGGTGAAGAATGACCAATGGTGATTGTTTGGTGAGTTTCATTCTTCCCATTTGCTTCTGAATTGCACCCCATCTTTTCAATGAAGTTGTTAGGCTTGAAATCCTTTTCTGCTTGGTGGAGTTCTGGATGATTTACAGACTCTTGCTAGGTGTCCTCTTTTTTCACAATGGAGACAGATGGTATCAAAAAACTTGCATTCAGTGCGGGGGTGTCCCCCCCCCACAACCTCTGCAATAAAAGTCTTGCCTCTTTCTTCCAAGGTCTTTCCTTTTCTTCTCCATTCTGAGTCTAAAAATCCCTTCCTCCACCTCACTGCAATCTGAATCAGAGTCTATTTGTTCGCAATGGGTTGTTGTGGATTTTTCCACATCAGAATGGCTTGAGGCCTGGCTTGAGGCCTTGTTAATCTTTTTCATGGCCGCCGCTGAGAACTTGGTGGCTTCTGCTGAAACAGCTTCTTCAATGGCCTCCTTAAACGTGATCTTAGGTTTCATTAACAGTCTGCTTTGTAAGACCTTATCTTTGAGGCCTAAGACAAACCGATCATGCATGGCCTCTTCTAAGTTGGTAAAGTCACAAGCACCCCCAATGTCCCTTAAACTTGCCACGAAGTCATTAACATTCTCGCTTTCTCCTTGATCCCAACAGTAAAACTCGTGTCTCTTAATGAGGCACGATACTTGTGGGGCGTAATGGGCTCTTAAAAGCTTTTCCAAATCAGGCCATTCCATTACCTTCAGTTCTGCAGCTCCTGCCAATGCCTTCGCCATCTTGAAGACTGCCGGACCGCAGTGCGTGAGAAATACCACCCTCTTCCGTCTCTCGGGAATGTCGGCGAGGTCGTTTCCTTCCAGGTACATCTGGAAGCGATCCACGTACGATTCCCAGTCTTCCACCGCCGGATAGAACGGGGCCGGGGGGGTGTTCAGCGCAGCCAGCTCGCTCTTCTGCTCGCCTTCCACATTGTCTCTTCTTCAGGGCAATCCCACCTTCGTCATTGGTCCTCCTTGTTAAGTTTGCATGAAGAGTCAAACGCGAGGAGCTTCAGTAAAGAGTTTATTCAGTGACTACAGCTCGAATGGACCCGAGTTGGCTGGGCTACGGCTGCTTCTTATAGCCAGCAGCCATAGTTGCCAGCCAATGGGAGTGCAGGGTTTCTTCCCACACTATTTAAACCAATACCATTTAACATTTTATAAGAACAGTTCAAATAAACCAATAACATTCAAACCTACATACATAACAAGAAGATTCATGGCCTTTGCTTCTATCCATCACTTTCCTGTGGTCCACCATCTTCTGGCCTACAACTACCTACTCACAGCACTTGGAACTGTTACTTAAAAGTAAGTTTAAATACCCCTCCTGTCAACTGTTTTTCTTCTGCAAGTGGAGAAGCATGTGCTACTCTCTTTAAAAGACAAAAAAGAGCGAGGAAAATATAAAATGCAGATACTGAGGCAGAACAATAATTGTGTTGCTGATTCACTCCTGAGACAAGCATTGAAGGAAAGAAAGTTACTCCTACTGCAAAGTTCTATGGCTGAAATTTAGTAGCGGGGCCCCCGTGAAACGGCTTGACTTCAGAAGGTGTGGGTGGTCCATCACTGAAGGCTTTTAAGAAGAGATTGGACAACCACTTGTTTGGAATGATATAGGTCTCCTTCTTGGGCAGGGGTTGGACCTTGATAGACAGAATAACAGGGTTGGAAGGGACCTTGTAGGTCATCTAGTCTTCTGACACTGTTATTTTGTTATTGTTGATGGCACAAACTTGTACCACTGTCAAATTTGCTGTCCCTACTGGCAATTCTACTATGGAATAAGATGCTGACAAATGATGCTGTCCATATTTATGGTATATACTGTAGGGCATGTTAAGAACAGGTTAGGTAGATTACCCTTGACTCATTTTCCTTCCTTCCCAACAAGGAAGGGAAACTATCCTCCCCATTCTTCTTAAGATGAAATGGGTCTGAGAGCAGGGAGGAGGCAGACTTGGCAGTTGGTTGGAATGGTAATTTTAACTATCTGATAAAGCTGGAATGGTAATTTTAACTATCTGGTTTATACAAATGTTTTGCAAGCTTGTTCAAAGGCATCCTAATTATCAGATGATAATCAATGGACATTTTTAGGGTCCTTTAGGACAGGGGTGGGTTTTGAATTTCTTAAGCGGTTCTGTGGGCATGACCTAATGAGGGTGTAGCTTGGTGGTCATGTGACTGGGTGGGTGTGGCTTGTATGTAAATATTGAATTTTTTATAAAAAAGAAGAACTTTTACCCAAAATCAGGCAAAGGAGGCAGGCAGATTGAGTTGCTCACAGAATCACAGAGTCACTCACAGATCTACCTTTCTGCAATCTGCTGCCTGAGTCTGTCACATAAAATTTGCTTGCATGCAAACTCATAAAATTTGCTAGCAAGCAAACTCTGAAAATTAACTCACAACACACCATGTATGTAAATATTGCATTTTTGATTTTTAAAAAAGAGCAACTTTTACCCAAAAGCAGGCAAAGCAGGCAGGCAGATTGAGTTGCTTGCAGAATCACAGAGTCACTCACAGATCTACCTTTCTGCAATCTGCTGCCTGAGTTTGCACTGAAAAATAGAAGCTTCAGTCTTAAGGAAGATTCAGCTCTGCTCTCAGGCCACTTCTCCCCCCTCCCAGACCCCTGAATACCACCCCTGACTGGGTCTCGGGGAAGCCTCTTGGGTGAAGGTGAAGCAGTACAACAGTGATTTAGATTAGCTAGAAAGCAAGAAACCCAACAATTTCCTGCTTTCTAGATAATCTAAATAGTGCAGCACAGCTGATAATCAGAACAGCTGATCGTTGGGGGAGGAAGGAAAAATAGCAACTTACCAAAAATTAGGCAAAGGCATAACACAGGCAAGTTGGATGGTGCACATGCAAGAAAAGGAGTGGCTGGGTGGGGAGGGGCGGGTGGGAAGGGGCAGGGCCAGCCAGTGGCATGATTTGCTGGTTCTCCGAACTGCACAGAATCATAACAATCGGTTCTATAAAACAGTTGTTTCCATACTGGTCTAAGGTTGCCAAGACTTTCCAATCTGATCTCACTCTCCCAAATTCTATGTGAACACACAGTCACAGAATACCTAGCAGACTGTGTCAGATTGCATCTTCTGTGAAGCATATGTCAGGATAAGGAGGTAAACACTACATTAACACTGTCCAGGTAACAATGATTTAAGGATGCCTCAAATATGGCTTGGGGATAATATGAACACAGCCTTGCAAGGAGACAGGTTGCCATAAATGTTAGATAAAGATTGAATGACTCTGGGTATGCATATGTAAGAGAATGGCTTGTACATAGCCTATGCATATGAGTCTTCTATCAGTAATCTGACTGGAACAAAGTATAAAGGGGAAGGAACACAGAATAGGTATAGTCACATAATATTATTTTTTGTGTGTGTGCCTTTGTGTCAGTTTTTGACCCCTGATGACTGCCCAGGCTAATCCCTGCAATTTTTATAGCAAGGTTTTGGGGACATACTGTAGTTTGTTATTAAGAACTGTAGTGGCACAATGGTTAGAATGCAGTATTGCAGGTTGACTCTGCTCGCTGCTAGGAGTTCAATCCTGACCGGCTCAAGTTTGACTCAGTCTTCCGTCATTCCAAGGCTGGTAAAATGAAGACTCATATTGTTGAGGGCAATATGCTGACTCTGTAAACCTCTTCAAGAGTGCTGTAAAGCACTATGAAGCAGTATATAAGAGCTATTATATATATACATTTTCCGCAATTATGAAATAAAACTAGTTTCAGTATATTAAGTTCATGCTAAATGTACAAGGCTTTGCCAAAAGAAATAAATGTAAATGTGGAACTTGAACAGTCTGACCCAAGGGATCAGGTTAACTTCTGAAACGCAAGGAACAACCTGAGCCATACTGACCACAACATTCTTATCCTCTTTGCCAACTAGAGCAGAGGTGGCACAGTTGGCCTTTATTTGCTAAGAGATGACACAGACAGGAGGAAAATCTCTCCATTCCCAGCTACAAGGGAATCAATTATGATGCTGGGCCACAACTTGGATTTAATGGTGATTCTGGACAGCTAACATGCTTCTTATATTTTAGACTTCTCCCAATCTGGTCCTCTCCTGCAGTACTGGATTACAGTCCTTAACAATTGCAGACAGCATAGACCACAGTATCCAGATATTAAGGAAAGTATAGCCTGATGCATCTTGAGGGTCTCATTTTGGCAAAGGCTATCGTGTATGATTCTTCTGATTGTTTAAATGTTCTTTTCTTTTTCATCATACCTTGCCATTTTAAATTTTACAAAGCAAAGGTTGGGGGGAGTCTCAGTCCAAATCCAACAGAAAACCTAGGAAACTGCACACCCTCAAATAGAAAGAATAATGCAGAAATTATTACTCAGAAATACCAATCAAGCAAAACAAAACATCACTGAAATCTTATCTACTTAAAAACTGAGAACACTGTGTTTCTGGGACTAGAGGAATTTGCCAATTTTTATTCTTCTCAATACCTTGCTCCAGCCTTGAATTTATTTCATTCCATATCCAGATCAATATGTGCATGTTAAGGAAATTCACCTTGATATTTCTGTAAACTGTTCTCTAATACTTCCACTTGTGTATCATTTTTTTAACTTGAAAAATATAAAATAATATTGGGGGAAAGGTACATTTCCACACAGTTCTGCAGTCTGGTTTGCATACAAGTTCATGAAAACAGAATTCAGATGAATGGTTTGCCCATTGTGTACCTTCACTCTCAGAACAAAGATAACACTTCTTACAGGTATTTGCATACCTCAGCCCATATTCCCTTTCCTTCTAGAACATAAACAAAACCCATGTTCCATAATTATTCATTTCAAACTTCCTTCTAGAACAATAATAACCAGAAATTATCCCCCTTTTAAACCGAAAATGAAAATTAGTAAGATTCTAAGAGTTGCAATAGATGAAAGCATCTATAAAATACATCTCCTTCAGTCCAACCCTAGTTCACACTCACCAAAAGATATTAATGACTAGCAATTTTATTAATCTTTTTTTCATGTAAATAATCAAAATGTAAGAATTTTTTTAAATTGTTGGTTCTCTGTCCCAAAGGTGCTTTTTCAGGAGGCAACTTGTTTTTTCTTTTGCAGGTTATCAGCTGTCTGCAAGGAATATAAATCCTTTCATTCCCCACTATCCTGTCAGAGCTGAAGAAGCTTCTTGGTTAAGAAACAAAACGTTTTCAAAAGAAAAAACAAGGAAGTCCAGTTGCCTCTGAAAAAGCACCTTTGGGATGACTGTGACCTGGATGACTGAGAATCTCTATAGACTGTTGGTTCTCTGGAATGATTTTTTTGCCTTTCATAAATTGTAAACCTAGGAGGTATTTATTTAGGTAAAGAAACTTGTGGTGGAAACATTCACATGATTTCAACATGCAAAAAAAGAAAACCTTTGGCAGGATAAATTGGTTACATTAAATAATTCATAGAACTGAAACTATTTTCTTCTGGAATATGATACGCTGCCAAGCCATGATGCATATTAAATAATATTCCTGACATTTTGAGTGTCAAATTTCATTTTTTAACAATGAAATGCAGGCATTATGAAGAAATGAATGGGCACACACCTACACATGTAGATACTAACATATATAAGAAAGCAGTGCCTAGTTCATTTGCACATACTATATTGTCATTCTCATCACTAAAATCAGAAAAACAGAAACACATATTGCATTGTGCAGAGTTAGCACCAGAAATGATCTCACCAAATTACTGGTACGTCTTTCCCACTGTTCTAGTGGGTGAATGACTTTCAGGGTCCCTTTATTGTACTTTAATCCAGGCTTCTGCAAATGTTGCTTTCCATATGAGTAGGAGTAGCTAGCTACTCCTGATCATACTCAACACGGATTAATTATGAAAACTGAATTTTCTCAAATACTAAAAGCACAAGATTGGGGAACACAGTTGAAAACTGTCTAAGGAGTGGCAACGGGAAGGAAAGCAAATTGACAGTAAGAAGAAAAAGAGATACTCCCAGTCCAACAATAAAACTAAAAAACTAAAATGATTCTTAAACCTAGGGGGCAAAGCAAGCACATATCTATCCCAAATTGAAGCAACATTCCATCCCCCTGCAGCTTTCCTCTACCTAATCTAGATGCCTTGAAAATGGATATTATATAGGCAAAAAAGAGGAAGTACCTCCTCTCTTCCTAAATAAATGGCTCTGTCCATCCCAGCTCATGGGTGTCAATATCAGAAAGTTGAGAAAAGAGATTCAGCAGCTGAAGCATTGGGACTTTGCATCCTCTCAGCTCTTCCAACAATGCAAAAGGAGCACCCAGCCAGCACTGAAAGAAGTAAGACAAGTTGTGGGCAAAAAACACCCAGAGTTTCTGGGAGGACAGATTTGAGAGGATGTGTGCCTCAGTTTCTCAAGGCCTCTAAGTAAATGTATTGTCTCTTCCTTATATCTTACTCTTGAAGGCACTGGGTTTATTTTCTTTTTTTTTTACATGTTGTATTGATTTTGTTCCTCTCCTACCCATATTCAAAATTGTAAATTATTGTCAAGGTCCCGCTTTTAATTTTCAGGAATATATTGGTGTGACAAAAATTCTCAAGATGAAACTACTTCCTTATTATTTTCTCCAAACTATTCTCAATACAAAATCAAATTATAGAATTTAGCCCAATAAAAACATATATTCTTTCCCCTTCGAGATTGGTCAAAATGTATCCCAACCTAAGCCCAATCTGCTGGAAATGTAAGCTATCACAGGGCACTTCTTTCCACGTCTGGTGGCTTTGCCCAAAAATTAAGAAATATTGGATAAAAATACGAATATGGTTAAAAGAAATCATGACCGTCCAAATAGAATTCAAACCAGAAATTTTCCTACTGGTGATTATAAAAGAAAACTACACAAAAGAGATAAAATATCTAATCCTGCACATAGTCACTGCAGTGAGATTAGCACTCGCACAACGTTGGAAAGGAGATCTCATGCCGACAGAGGGTTTAATAATCCAAAAAATCTATGATTGCATTGAAATGGATACACTTACTCTAAAATTAAAAGAGAAGGAAGACTCAAAGTACTGCACAGTGTAGGAAAACTGGTACAAATGGATAAATGACAGAAATAAGCAATTAAATAAATAAGGAATGAATAGTTTAGAAGGATAATGTATAAGAACAACCAGGAATATGAAATATGCGTGGGAACAATAATTGGTATGTAAGCACCATCAAAATGGTTTGTAACATTTATAGTGTTTTTGTTTTAATGAGTTGTATTGTATTTTGCATTCAATGTTTCTTAAATGTTTAATAAAGATTTTTCTAAAATTAAAAAAAAACATATATTCTTTAGATGATAGCCCACTTTTATCTCTATCTTCCATTTTGGAACAGACATTGCAGTTTATTACTACATGTATATATCCCTGAAACAACAGAAGGATTCCTGGTGGTAACTTTACACCCCCTATACAAGGGGCCATAGGATTGAAAACACATAATTCTGATGTTCTCAATACGTCCACTGATTCATGCATTAACAGCCAGAACATATAGTTATGTCAACTGTTGATAGAATATAATTCAGATCTATGAGCAAAGTTGTCTAGCTAACCTTAGAGATAGCAATGCAGAGTTGGTTGATGATTGATTTCCTCCATTGTGCAAAATCAACTTTGCTTAACTATGTTTACTGAATAAAGCCCACTTGGCTGAATGGCTACATCTTACTCAATTAGAAAGCCTGGTGTTCTGACCCAGTTCCCCAAACACGACAAACCCTCTGACGTGAACTCAAAAGATTCCTTTATTAGGAATGCCGGCAGCCCCAGCAAAAAGTTTCTCTCACAGGATAACAAATCCCACTGGCCAGAAGATGAATAGTTGTCTGCCACACCTATTCATCTCCACCTCCTGCCTTTTATCCCCAGAGCTAGGGTGGGCCCCAACTAGTAGCGGTAGCTCTTTCTGCCCCAGGATCGGCCCACAGCTTTCCACTGCTCTCCTCTTCTCTGCCTTCTGCACAGCCGCACATCAGGCACTGGACCCAGCTGTTCCTCCTTCTTCATCAACCACCTCCAGACCTGGGGGCTGGTGACTCTCCATCTGAGGGCTGACGGATGGTCAGGCTCTGCCTCTGTCTCTCTCTCTCTGCCAGCTCCATTGCCTCTTCCCTCCTGGAGCTCCTAGGTTGCCCTGATGCTGACCCCGATTCCCACTTCTCCTTCTCCTGATTTGGCTGTTGGAGGGGCTGGTGGCCAAGAGACCACAACACCTGGTTCCAAACTACAATGACTGCATTCATTTATGGAAGACAAAACCAAATGAATGGTTATGGTTATGGTTATGCAGCAAGATGTGTGAACTCATCCTGTTGTGTCCTTCTCACTTTCTGAAGAAATGGAACTAGGTCCTGTGAGAAGATTCTTCTCCAGTGCACCTGTCCACACTGTCTCACTATCATTTATGATCACAACATTAAATTATTTTTCACAATCACATTAGATTGTTTTTTCCCCCCTAACAAGTCTCAGGTAAGCTGCAAAAAATTGAACAAGCTCCCACCAGTATATTTCTGGTGAAAACAAATAACTGGCTACTTAAAAACAATAAATCCTTTGCTCCATATTAAATTTTAGACAGTCTCATCACCACCACAAAAAGCTCAAGGTTTTCAATGCCTATTCCAATTCAGACAGAGATCCATAGCCAGTTTGGCCCATTATCTTTTCAGAAACACAGACAAGGATTTCTCAAAGAAAGTAACTAAGCTTCTCATTTCCCTTTTGAAAGCAATAATATTTTTGTGCCAGTCCCATTTGCCATTTTTCACATAACACTCAAGCCACTTTCATTGACAGAACCATGGATCTCCTGCCACAGTCCTTTGGCACACTAGCATTCCACTGCCAATTTCCATTTTCAAGAGCGAAAGGATAATTTCAGCCAGTATAGGGCATATTGGTGATTTACAACTATTAAGCCTTAAAAGAATACATCTATTTAAAGCTTCAATGGAAGCAATCACTGGTCCTATTTCGCCTGTTCTCAAATCTAAAATTATTCATACCATTTTCTGTTTAAATATTTGATCATAGGTTCTCAGACTATTATATTATTTTTTCCTCATTACTGATGAGAAAAAAAAGCAGTAGAAGTTCTAGGGACATATTACAGAGCTACATTTTCAGGTAGGTTGATGAACACCAGAGCCTTAATTTTTGAATTATTTCGTTTAGGCATATACATACAAGCAAAATACAGTATAGGGGGTCACCTTGTGGTGAGATGGGCAGAAAATAAATTTAATAAAGAATAATAAACAAAGAATAAGCAAATAGACACCCATTGCAGACATTAAAACTACTGAAGCTGGGGAATTCTGGTAGCTGAAGTCCATATATTTTAAAATTGCCAAGGTTGGGAAGCCTGATCCAAAGTATGGATCTTACATGTCATCCAGATTCTAGTCCCTCTTACATGGCTAGTCTCTCTTATCTGTCTATCTCTTAATTGTCTACTTCCTAATTCACATTGAGACAACACTGTGTTCTTCTACATTTTTGCAAAATAGAGGAGCATCACCTTCTTAAGTCAGAGGAGATATGTAATTCAAGGATGAACAAGAAATTATATCTATGAGTAGCAAGGATTCGCTCAAGAAGTCTAATTACTTGTATTCGTATCTAGCCTTTTCTCTAAAGAAGGGCACCTCCTTTTTATTTTATTTATTTATTTGTCCAGGAAAATTCAAACAAAGAAAACAAGAAAATCAAAATGGGACAGGGATGACAGGCATGCTGATGTGTGCACAGGCACACCCTTAGGGGCCTCTTAAATATGGTGTGAGGTCCACAAAAGTTAGAATTAAAGCTGTGAAAGTTTTCCTGTTTTATACTTACAACAGTCCAAAGATAACATTTAAGCTGCTAGTAAAGCTTGCTAAACATTGCACACTAATTTCATAACTGGGTCATCATAAATGTCATCATTCCAACTTCATATGCTGGAAGAATTGAAATTGTGCAGAGAGCAGCCTTCTCCAAGTAGGCCAATAGAGAATGATGGAAACTGTATTCTAAGTAACACATCAAGAAGGTATCCAGTTGGGAAAGTGGCTAATATCTTCCTTTCAACTTTCTCTCCCTCTTCCATCTCATGCAGATACTGTTTTTTCTCAGTTTTATTATGATTCATATCTTCTCAAAAGATATGAACATGGTGTTATAGAGCCTCTATTTGGTTATTTATAGCTTACTTTGGTTGACTATGGAAAACTTGAGATCACTATAATTTGCAAGATCTCAGAATGAATAGTGAAATTCTAAACTTATTCAATGGAATTTTTTATTGGAAAATCACTCACTTTATATTTGTTCAACAATGATCAATGCTCAGCCATTGGCTAAATATCCAGTCATAAATGTCACATATGGGCTGTTGAATTGCTGTATTGTTTTGATTACAATTGTAATGTAACCTGATCAGAATAAGTATGAGATTTGTACCTTCATGATTGTGAGGGCGGAAAATAGTTCTTACTTCACACCTCAGCTCAGTGTATTGTTAATGCTGATTTATTTTAAATTAATAGATGCATGTTGAACAATAAAAGGTTTTCCTTTTAAGTGATCAGGGTGAGCATTTGGTCCCTTCTGCTGTTGAGATATGCTTATTTTTATCTATGCAACCTGAAATCAAAGCTGACATACTACTGTACAGTTGTTCTGCAAATAATCTGCATGGTTAGGCTGAGATAATTTAGTTTTTATTTCAATGTATGTAAGTATTATGTATTATGTATGCATAATCCATTTTCCTCTCCCAGAATAAAGAGATAATGGTTGAACTTATGGGCAAGACTCCTAATAAGTAAGACATTGTTTTCTTCAGCAAAACAGATTAAAAGATTAAAAACTTCATTTGCAATAGAAAAGTACAATGCTGGTAATATTTTACATTAAAAAATTGCCCTGGATTCTGTTACACAGAAGTTTAGGAAACCATTCTTGTATTTTGAAAAAATACAAACCTTCTGTCTCAAATGATTTATTGTACACATATATGAATAAAATAAAAATGAATGTAAGTATACTGTATGATCAAAAAAGCATTTTACAACCAGTATATTTAAATATTGAGAGATTAATAAAATAAAGTATCAAGAAATGTTTTGATATGAGTTTAGGTATATTAATTTAATACTTGTTCTTCAAAACCTACCAGGGTTTTGCAAGAATTAGCAATTCAGATATGTAATATAATAGAATATTTGACAAGCACTACATATATTCAGTTGTTATGCTGGATTACAACTACCATATTGTCCAGCCAGTCATTTGAACAGGTACTAGTTTGGGCTGGTGAGTATAGTAGTTAATAGAGTAATTAAACAAACTGAATATTGTGCAAATTTATTGTACACTTGGCTTGGTTACTTGTGCTTGGTGTTTTTTTTAATTAACAAAAGAGTAAGCATTGGAAGATGCCTTGTCATTCGTACTTAAGTTCTTCATCACTTTATTATGGTTCCAAATGTCTATTTATACATTTTCAATATTTCAAAATGGAGTTTGCACGTAAACATTTTGTGTTAAGTAATAGCAGATCATTGGCTGCTATTGATGCCCTGATCAGAATGTAATCAAAGTTGGAACAAAAACGTAATTCACAATTGCAAGGAAAAGAAGCATCCATGTTTTTAAAAATTCATTTTAAAGTTGTACTATCTACATGCATACTCTTGAAAGATATAACATGCCCAATCTTATTGCTTTATAAAGGAATCCTTTGGATATACTAAACAGTTCCTCCTCTCCACCAACCAATGAACTTATAGTCCACAAGTACGTACATTCTGTACACGTTTATATATGGACAACTTCATTATTGTGCCAGGCCATCTGTGACAGTAACAAGTAGCTTCTGGAGGAAAATATAGGACAGGATAGGAACATCATACTATTACTAAAACAGCTGGGAAAATGCTTCCTAACTACTATTTAAAGACTCTATTCCCTACAAAGATTTAGCTTAGATACAGAAAGTGTAGAAGCTTCAATTCCACCCAAAATATATGCAGACTCCACTACCACAACCTGGAATGCATGGCTGCCTCCACAGATCCTGAAAGGGATAGCTGTAAATATATTTAATCAAAATTGTTGACAAACAGACCTGTAGTAACACCTTATTAATGTGCCTAATCATTGAATGCTGGTATGCTTTAAAGCTCTCTGCCGCAGTCTTTAATGCTCTGCACATAAAATGCTCATTGATGCAGAAGGATTGTTGGATGTTTGGAGATGAAATTTGTGTGTTAGGCCGCTACTGTTCTAATGGGAAAGTAGAAATGAAACCCAGGCTACAGTATATGGTAGATGCCATAATTTCAAATGAAAATCATCAGGACCCTGGATTAAGTGTATTGTTTTTGGGGTAGTGTTGATATGTTTCTTTTTGTTTTGTAACTTTTATTGGCAACTGTATTTACATGCTTTGCTAAACCCTTTTCATTGATTTTTTTTCTGAGACTGAATTTTTCACTGATTTTTTTCCACTAAATTTTCTTAGTAGTCATGTAACTGTGATGTTAAAATTGTAAGTTGTTTTAAGAGGATTCACAGAACCAAAACATAAAATAGAATAAGAAAGTAAGAAAGATATTTCTTCATTACATGTCTCATATACACATTACAAGTCTTTGGAAAAATCAGCACATAAGGTAACATGTGTATCAAATCAGGCTTATTGCATCAGCCAAAAATTTCACAGATCGTAAATTACCATTCACTCCCTAGAATGCTTCGCTAAGATGTTAATTCAGTAGGGTAATAAAAATGTGGCCAATCTGGGCAAAAATACTAGCAGGAATCACACAATCTATTGATAGTTGACAAATCAAGAGTCCTTTTAAGTTTGCAGTCCGTTATCTCCAAGGGATAAGTGGATCTTTATGTGGGCAGAAGGCAAAAAGCAACATCACAGTAAATTCACTGAGTTGGGTACTCACACAAACTCAAATAGCTCAAACAAGGACACTCAACCCATAGATAATTGCAACATTAAATATTTCTGAATGGACTTGTTGAAAAATAGCAGAGCAGAAGTCATGAGAATTTGAAACTCAATAATATCTTCAACTACCTCTTTAAAGTCTCACAGGGAACATTTAGTTTAGTTTAGTTTAGTTTATTGTCATTGTACCTTGTACAATGAAATCAAACACCATCTTCAGTGCACATCATGACCATGAAAATAAACACAAACACACATCCTTCACCCTCCACACATTGAACCCAAAACCCCCGACACCATACCAACACTGCACTATGCAGCAGAATTCAAAAGAGCTACTGTCCTGGGATAGAAGCTGTTTTTCAGCCTATTTGTCCTTTTTATTAATCTGTACTGTTTGCCAGATGGTAATAGTTCAAAAAAAGGGTGCCCGGGGATGAGATGGATTTTTGAGAATGTTTTGAACTTTCTTAAGGTGGCGGGAGCTATAAAGTTCTTCCAAAAAGGGGAGAGGGCAACCAATGATCTTCTGGGCAATGATGTTAACCCTCTGGAGTGCTTTCCTATCTGCCACTGTGCAATTGACAAACCATACATAGGTGCAGTATGTTAAAATACTCTCTATGGTGCAGTGGTAGAAGGTCACCAGCAGTTTTTCATTCAGTTGTTATTTTCTGAGAAGTCTCAGGTAGTATAATCTCTGCTGGGCCCTTTTGACCAGTGCTGCAATGTGAGCACCCCAGGTCAGGTCCTCTTTTAGGATAACACCCAGAAACTTAAAACTGGCCACTTGCTCCCCTCGGTCTCCATTGATAAGCAAGGGCTGGATGTCTGATTTGTTCTTTCTATAGTCCACTATAAGCTCCTTGGTCTTATTGGTGTTGAGGACCAGTTATTGTCCCTACACCATGAAAGCAACTGGTCCACCTCATCTCGATAGGCAGACTCATCCCCCCAGAGATGAGTCCCACCACTGTTGTATCATCTGCAAATTTAGCAATAGTATTACTAGTATGAGTGAGAATGCAGTCATGCACATAAAGAATAGAGAGTAAGGGACTCAACACACAACCCTGTGGTGTACCAGTGTTAAGAATAAGGGCTGAAGAGGTATGATTATTAATCTGACCCTCTGTGAGTGGCCAGACAGGAAATCCATAATCCAAAGGCAGATTGAATAAGAAAGGCCAAGGTCCAGAAGTTTAGACATTAGTTTGTGTGGAAGAATTGTGTTAAACACAGAACTTTATTTTTGAATTTTATGGAAGACTTCCATTCAGTCCTCTATCATAGCCTAAATTTCACTTTAGTATTTTCCTAAATGCTTTGTTGCAATTAGAATTTCCTATGTAATTGATTAACAGCTAAACTCCCAGGCAATTCTGGAACTTGGAATCTCACACATCTGGAGGAAAGAAATTGAGAAAGTTGTTCTAATTGGGAAGTTGGTACAGTAGCTTAAAGTACTGATAAAAATTTGGTGGGATGAGTTTTTCGCCAAATTCTTTTTCTTATCCAAAGTAGGAGGAATCTAGGCTTCAGTAATCAAACAAAGCTTGAGATCCACCTACTACTGGCATTAATGGAATTTACACATGCATAACTATGGTTCTGAATCAGAGTGCCCATCTGCTTTGGAATTCAAGCAAAATTTTATATGAGAAACCCCATAAGAGAAAATGCCAAAATGAAGCAAAAAACTTACCACATTTCATCATCCCTACTTCATAACATTTCCGGAGTCGGCAGGCCTGGCAACTTTTGCGTCTGTTTTTATCTATTGTACATTGGTTTGTCGCCGGACAGATATAATCATTGTGCCCTGGAGGGAGGAATAAAAGAAGGTACATTTTAAAAATATTGTGATAAAGTCTTAAATTTGGTCCTTGTTTTTGAGAAAAGGTATTTCATTTCTTGAGTTAGCTACTGGTTCTAGTGTGGAAAACTGGTTAGACTGTCCTTGAAGAACCCCTAGACAGCAGCCATGTGAAAGGCTTCCAATTCCAAATGAAGGCTGAGTCCTGTAGGCTGAGATGACTGCATACTGAACAGAGGAAGAGTGACCCAGAAGAGTCACCTGTGTCCTTGAGCTAACAAAGAGCATCTTAGCAACATACAACATGGAAAAAATGTGTTCTCTGCTTCCTCATTCAATGTATGTTTCATTAGGGCTGTGTGTTCCTTAGGGTTGTACTTTGCTTAACCAGAGCACTTAGGATTGAAGCTTGCAAAGTAGAAGATCCAGAATGAACATGTCCTCCAACTAACAAGCAGCCGGGGAAAGAAGGATCTTCCTTAGATGTAGGGATGCTTAAGGAAAAGAATACAATAATAGAAGTCTTATAGGCTTATACCTTTGAGAACTTATTTGAAAGGCTAGCCAATAGAGAAATACAGCACATAAAAGGAGGGCTAAAGAACAAGACAATCCTGTATGCTTCAGTTCCTAACAGGAAAGCAGCAGATGCATTTTGAAGACCTTTTAGTAGAAACAGGCAAATTGTGGCAAGTATGTCATAGAAAAGGACTGTGATCATCAAAAGAGCTTTTGTTTTGTTTTTGCAAACTACAACACAAGAGAATTAGAATATTTCCTTTTATTTTGGTAGGTTTCTCATCCTTGGACTAGATTTAACCTCTCTGCAAAGATTCAGTAGAGACCAAGGAGAGTCTGGAAAGACAGTTAATTCCTTCTGTGGAGAAATAGAGAAATGCCAATTTGTGGAAAAAGTTCGTATTTCCCCCCAATTCATAGTGAGAATTTCTCAAAGCAGATGGTTTTTCTTAAATTTATTTGACAAGCAGACTCCCTTCTAAAGTGGAAGTTGATAATACAAATTCTGGTCGAATGATAGTGAAAGCAAATTATAGTTGTTTAAAAATGAAGGCAAATGAAGGCAAATTTTCTTAGTGACATTTTATGTCAACCTTTGTCTAGAGGTTATATATGATATTTGGAGTTGAATGTCTGGACTTAGACCATGGTGTTCTGAGTGAAATGTTTGATAAGACATCACGGTCAGTAGGAGGCTATGGCCAAATATTGCTCTCTTAGTTGAGCCTAAGAATTATTGTGAATATGAAGAAAAGGAAAAAGATCCTATAAAAATGTAATCGGTTGATACTATACAATAAGTTTCACCATTCTAGCTCTCCTATCTTCTTAAGGATTACTATAAAAATCCTTAGAATCAGTTTATGTTAAGAATAAAGACAGATTGTTATTAGATTTTTATTATAGACTTTGGCTACAAGAATAAGAACTTGACATGCAGTTGAGACCTACATGCGGATATAAAAATGATCTCAGAAATGATTATAACCTTTCAGGTTTATAAGTTCTAACAAGTACACATTTAAAAGTCCAAAGTGATAGACACAAATTTGATGGTTACTTGGTGGGGGAAAGGTAGAAGGAGAAGAATACAACTGTAAACCACTCCTTCTCCCTGAAAACCATTTGACTGGTCCAAATCTGTTTCCAAAATGGCCTCTTGTAAGGAAATTTAATAGTTTTCTCACATAATTCAGAGATGTCATTCCAATTAAAAGGCAGCTTGGTCTCTATCAGCTTTATCATGTTTATGCATTTAATGAAGGGGCTGGTTTATACAATGATGCTGATACCAAAAAGAACACAAAAACCCCAACCCCATTTATTATGTGTAGAAAAGGCTGTTTTGCAAAACTGTTGAACACTTTTTGGAAAACACAGTCTGTGTAGAACAGATGTGATCTCAGTGTTTGGCAGTGAAGGTTGTTTATGATCAAAGGTCCCCTGGAAAAAAGATAAAAATGTTGTCATGCCAAGTCTCCAACACATGTCATGGCCTTCAAAAGGTTATCTTGTCCAATTCTGAAGTGTAGTTGACCAAACCATATGCCAGGTAAACACTTTTGCTTTTTCAATTACCTTAATTTGTTGCATCCAACTTCATACTGTTCCTACAGATCTGAGACTTAACATTCCTAACTGCAGTTACCTTGGAGTAAGTCCTATTGAAACAATGATATTTTCTTAATTGGGAACATAGATATTAGAATAAATATGGGGAAGGAATTGTCCTGGGACTGAAACAATGAACATAAATATTTTTGAAGGCAAAAAACTGAGAAAAGGTACATAGAATCAAATTGTGAGATTTTTCATAATTGCCACTGAAAATGGGACTTTGATTTTTAAACAATAGATTTCATCAACTAGCTGATATACTAAAGGGAAGAAATGAATCCAGTTTTAATGGTGAATCTAAAAATGAAGTGTGCCTGGTACTTTTTCAGACATATTTTGAGTCTATTGTTTTAATATAATTGGGAATTAAAAGGAAATTTAAATGGAATGTGCAAGAAAATGCTCCTTGACTCCCTTTTCGATAATGTTCCATTCCATGTCCATTCATTTTTAAAAATTATTAAACTTATATGCTGCCCATCTTGCCAAAGGCAACTCAAGGCAACTTACAATCATTTAATAAAAATGCCACATAAAACATTAAACAATAAATAGAGATCTTAAATTTAAAATGTAAGTAGTTAGCCCTGTTTCAGTGATTAAAAAAATAGAAACCTTATAAGATATTATTAATAATAGAAAGAAATAGAGTGATCAGTAATTAACACTAAATTATTAGTAACTATACATAACAATTCAATTTATCATGCACATTGCTAAATCTCTTCTAAAGCCTCTCTTAAATGCTATAATAATCATGCAGATGGTATAATATTTTAGTTGTTTGCTTGGCTGATGTTAGGGAGTTTCAGCTTTTGTACTGTCCCTTAATTTCAGGTGCAAGATTTCTAACATATTGAGAAAAGAACTTCATACTTAGTTTGGAAGGGGAAAAAGGAGAGAAAGTCCTCCTAAAATAAAAAAATAAAAATAAAAATCCAGTTCTGCAATATATATAGTAATAGTATAGCCTTTAGCCCTCTTCAAAATATTGTGCTAATGTAATTAAGACTTGGGTCTCAAGGAGGTCTGCAGGTGGGTTGTGTCAAAAATTCCAAATGATAGTTGTAACTACATAATTGAAGTGCTGCCTGTTTTTTGATTGCATCATAATCCGCAAATAAAAGGGGCGGGGTTTTGTGTTTTTTATGCTGGCTGTCATCTTGACTCTTGCACAATTCCCTGGTTGCTCTGTGTAATTTATCTTCATGTTCTTACAAAAATCATTGCATTCAAATGAATTGTTTTCTCCAGGATTTCCTGTTTTCCCTACCTTGGATGCTTCTTTTGAAGAAGGCTTTACAGCCTTCACATGACCAAACCCCATAATGATATCCAGATGCATAATCGCTACATACAGCACAGAAATGTGCATCTCTTTTTGAACCAGGGCTGTTTGTGGTGGGACTGGTACAGTCACTGCTGCTGTTTTTTCTTTTCAGGGTGTCTCTGGTGGCAGAAAAGGAGAAAATCTGTCATCAAACCATAGAAAGGAATGTGTATTTTGCCTCAACAATGTTCTTTTTTTAAAAAAAAATCATCCATATGAAGTTTTGCAGAGTGTGAACTGCAGTAAAAGAAAGCTTAAAATTACAGAAACTTGCATGGATTAGAGTCATAAAATATAATACTTATTCTTCAGAACTTGCCACAATTTTGCAAGCATCAGATATTAGAGTATGTAATATATTAAACAGGAGTATTTGACAAGCATTAAGTATGTGAAGTCTGATATTGTACTAGATTACAACTATCACATTCTCCTCCCAATCATTCTAAGCAGTTTAGTTTGGGCTAGGGAATATAATAATTAGCACAGTGATTAAGCAGAAAGAAGATTGCACCATTAGGAGTTTATCATACACATGCAAAGTTACTTGTGCCACATTGTTTGGCCAAGTGAAGTAGTTCCTTAGATAGGAAAAATCAATATTACAAAGAGTATTAATTGCAAAGCATTTTTTTATTATTTGGTTTTTTTCATTCATTCATTTATTCATTCATTCACTTTTATTATTTGATTTCTTATTCTATTGTTATTGCCAGGGACAGGAACAGTTGCTTCTGTAATAAAAAAAATTGACTGGTCTTGAATAGTATAGATTTTATTTTGAGATGAAGGGAAGTTGATTCCATTTGCTGTCCTTGCTAGGGATCCCTGCATGTCCTGTGGACACATTCCTCCAACAAATGTGCAAGAAGTTAAGATTTGGTCCATCAAATCAGAAATTTGATAAATGCAAGAATTTTTTTAAAGACTAAAACACAAATTTTGTTCCTTTGTGAGGTCTGAAGTATTGCTTTACCTGCACAGCCGTCCATAGGGGGAAAGGAAGTAAACAAAAAAAATCTAGAAAGCAGAAAAGAGGATTTTACTTCTGATCAAAGTCTTCAAATGTTTCAGTCACATGGTTGAATCTTCTATCTCAGTTTTTCTCAAACTTGGCAGCTTTAAGACATGTGGATTTTAACTTCCACATACTGGTTGAGAAATTCTGGTAGTTGAAGTCCACACATCTTAAAATTGCTAAGTTTGAAAAACACGGCTCTAGCCTGACTTTGTTTTATTCACACACATATCCCAGAACAACCCTGCTTACATTTACACTTCATAGTACATATGAATTACAGTCTTTACTTCTGAGACAAACCCAGTGTCCTCTATTCTTTCTTGAGTAAAAGGAGATTTGATAGCCTTCTCCCTTTCTTGTCAATGATCAGGAACAATGTGCAAGTCCAAAAGGATTTGAAGAACAGATGAGCAGAAGAGAAGTCACTACATTCAGAAGTCACATATAAGCATCCAGACATCTGTAGGTTTCTTCATTGTGACAAATGTCTCTGGGTTTCAGAAAGAAGAAGAGGCTTAAGAGAGCATGTGTCCTTTTAATAAAAAAATTCTCTTCCAACTCAAGCAGAGTTTTATATGTCACATTTAAAAACAAAATCCTTCATTAGGAAAAAATAAAATAAAATGCCCTATGCTCACTTAATCAAGTAAAGGGAGGGGCCAGCTCCATGTAGTTCATATTCTTCCCATCTTTGAACTTTTAATTTAAGTTACAATTCATGAATTTTCAATGCCACAATCATTGTTTCCATGGCAATAAATTGATGTCATAAACACAGCATTAAGACGGCACCACAAAAATGAAACAGAAGGGGAAGTGTAACTTGAAAGAGAATGTGTGCAAAGGCAGAGCATTTTGAGGATGAGAAATCACTCATTACACTTACCCTTCAAAAGGAATGGAGAATTTCATTGTACAATTCCACTCAAATAAAATATTCTGTGGTTTGTCAAGGAACTAAAAGAGTGTCCCATGTAGCTTTCTTCAACCTGTTCTTTCCAGATGTGTTAGTTACTATCTCCCATGATTTCTGGGGGTGACAGCAATAAGATATCTGGAGGACAGCTTGCTGCAGATGACTGAGAGACCTGCAACTGTCTGAAGTCCAAGCTAGACCCATCAACAGCATAAAATTTCTATTCTTACGTCATTTTTATCCTACCCTTTTCAATAAAGAATCCCAAAATCTGTATAGAGATTCTCAATCATCCAGGTCATGGTTGTCCCAAGATGCTTTTCAAAAAGCAAGGAAGTCCAGTTGTCATTTGAAAAGCACCTTTGGGAGTCCCAAAAGCTACACATGATGTTCTTATCCATTATTTTATAGTTGACCTCAGTCTTGCATGATAGTGAGAGACAGTATTTAGTCCAAGTTTTTGGACTAAATAGTTTTTCTTTTCAGGAATGGTCAAAACCATTTTGCTAGCTGAGGCAAAGGGTAAACTGATGTCCTTCACTCATATCATACTGCTAAGGTGACCGGAATACCAGTCTTACTTTAATACACATGATGCTACACAAGGAATCTTCCCATAGTCATTTTATTAGTAAACTATTCTTCAACAAGTAGACTGTATGGTACTTGCAGAAGATATTCTATGTTATCCAGAAAAGTTATCATCCTTTGTTCAGTAACTTTACTTTCTTTCATAGCCATTAACCTACTAAATTTCTATGCTTGGCAAGATATCTACCCTAGAGTTCTCTAATACCATTTTGATTTCCATGAAAACAAACTTATTTCCAAGCACAGAATTATACAATAAACCTGAATAATGGGAAATTCAGAATGGATAGGAATTCTTACAATGCCTCTGATTACAGGGGTGGTCAGAAATCAAATTCTGAATGCTTCCAAAATGGTTGGAAAATTCCCTTTTAAGCTTAAAGCACTTGTTTCAAACTGAAATAAAGCTATTACAAAGTTGAAACATGTCCAGAATGGCTAGAACTCAAAGCTAGGCATTTTAAACTTCTAATCTCTTGAATTCAAAATGCTTTGTGCATCTCTAGCAAATCAGTTAAACCAGGAGTGTCAAACTCAATTTCATTGAGGGCCACATCAGGGTTGTGTTTGACCTCAGGGGGCTGGGATGGGCATGGACAGCTGATGTCACTCATGTACTCTGCCAGCAAAAATGGGCTCCCGAGCTCTGTTTCTGGCAGCCTCCTGCAACCCTCTGCCAGCTAAAACAGAGCTTGGGAGAGCTGCCCTCCCAAGCTCCATTTTCATTGGCAGAGGCACTGTGGGCTGGTCCCACGCTGTTTGCAGAGTAGCCCCACAGGCCAGATCTAAGCACCCCATGGGCCAGATTCGGCCTGCGGGCCTTGAGTTTGACACCCCTGAATTAAACAAAACAAAGTTAAACTTGCTACCGGAAGATGAAACAATGGCCACCAATATGGGCAGTCTTATCATAGGATTAGACAAAATAATGAAGGATAAAAAACTATCAGTGTCTATTAGCCCTGCTAGTTCAGCATCTCTGCACACCAATGTAAAACACAAGAATATGGTGTTCATGTCTATTTGTGTATTTCTTCTAGTCTCCAAGTTGACCACTGTAGGATCAAAATGCAGGATTTGTTTGAGGTTCCTCTATTCCAATTATACTGAGAGTTTATCATATGCTAACTCCACCCATTGCACATGGGAGAAAATGGATGGTCCAGAAAAATAATTCTCCAAGTACAGGAGAAAAAAGTAAATTATTTAATAAATATAGCTCCTTTTTTTCCTAAAGAAAAAAAATCAGCCTTGAAATGAGAAATAATCATACTGAACTCTATTGCTAGCTTACATCACAAATATTATGCAGGTACAATTTTGCATTATCAAAAACTCAGTAATATTTTTTAAAATAGACCTCTTCTGAATATATTTATTGCCCTTTCCCAAGATTTCTGTTCTCTTACATCATCCCCTAAATGTTAAGCCAAATGTCTGAAAGTTCAAGTTTCATCTTAGCTCCCACTTCCAATATTTAAACCTGTGGCTGAACTGTGTTCCTATATTCTCACTGAAATAAGAGTTACTTAAGAACATGGATAAATATTAAGAATTTCTATTTTTAAAAATTTATTTCAAAGCTGAGAGTCAAAATAAATTTCCTGGGGTATCTCTGATTGGCTGTCCCAACTTTGAAAGCAAATTGAAGGCAGAAGAAAGAATAATTTGATCAGAGAAGAAATTCTGGGGAAATAATTCATGCTATTTTCCCCATTTAAATCCGATGGGCCCTTCAAGCTGCTATCAAACAGATTCCAAGGAAGGCTTTTAGAAATCACTCTGTTTCTTCACCCCATGACCTACATTTAACCACAATTATTCAGACATTTTGCCTAGGCATTTTGGACTCTGTTTCTTGGTTATACGACACTGGACTGAATATTTAGCACTAGACAGATAATTTTTTTTTAAATTACCTGTGAATAGGCAAGACGTGATCCACAGGTCGGGCTTCACACCAAGGGCTTTTTGGTTGCTCTGCATATAAAACCGATGATTGGCAGTGTACTGTCAGAGGAGAGATGTGACCAGAACTGGACCACAACATGCTCGGACTCGCCGCCTGCCTTAAAGTGGCATTTTCTGAATCACTGAAATTACCCGGAATGTTATAATTCATCATCGAAGGGCTGTAGAAAGCCATGGCTGAGTAGTCAGGTCTGTTCTCCATATAACAGGATGGAATGTAGATCGGGCTGTGCTCCACCGTCAGAGCAGCCTGGCTGCAGCTGAAAGGGATGGCAGAACTCTGCTCAGAGATGCCGCTTTTGGCTTCTCTTTTTGTACATCTGAGATCTTGAATTGGTGGCAAACGAGTACATTCCTTGTGAGACGATGCACAGAGGGACATGGTGGAGTGAGATGGATGCCAAATGTCGCTTTCTTAATCAGTCATCCCCCAACATTTAATCTGGAAAATAGCAATGCTAAGGCTACATAAAATACATTTTTAAAAAGAAAATCCACCCCCCTCCTCACCCTGACCGTGCATGTCTGGGGCAACAATATGAACAGTAAGCAGCTTTAGCAGACCGATGAGTACAGAAACAGTCCTACTCAAACATAAACATGGTGATCCTATGAGAACCAAGAGATCCACTGCCTGTGGGTAGAAAATCTTGAAATCTCCCATTCATCTAAATCAGAGGTGGGTAACCTGAGGCTCCAGAGCCAGGTTTTAAGGAGTCTTCCACCCCAACTCAGGCAAAATTCAGCAGTATATCACACCTAGAGTACTGCATCCAGTTTTGTTCACCACATTATAAAAAAGATGTTGAGTCTCTAGAAAAAGTACAGAGAAGAGCAACCAGGCTGATTAGGGGACTGGAGACTAAAACATACGAAGAACCATTACAGGAACTGGGCTTGGCTAGTCTAGTAAAGAGAAGGACCAGGGGAGACATGATAGCAGTCTTCCAATATTGGAGGGGCTGCCACAGAGAGGAAGGGGTCAAGCTATTTTCTAAAGCACCTGTAGGCCAGACAAGGAATAATGGATGGAAAATGAACAAGGAGAGATTCAACCTGGAAATAAGGACAAACTTTCTGACAGTGAGAACAATCAACCAATGGAACAGCTTGGCCTTGGAAGTTGTGGGAGCATCATCACTTGAGACTTTCAAGAAGAGATTTATTTATTTATTTATTTATTTATTTATTTATTTATTTATTTATTCGACTTATATGCCACCCCCTCTCCAAAAGGACTCGAGGCAGCTCACAACTAAAATACAACAATAAATTAATTAATTAAAAGAGTATTAAACAAATTAAGCCAAATTAAAATTTAAAAATCCCTAGTTAAAATAACCACAACCCAAGAGAATCAGCACAGCCCAGATTGTAAAAAGAGCCAAGTTTTGAAATCGTGGCAGAAGGTGCGAAGATCGGGGGCCAAACGGAGCTCCAGCAGAAGAAGATTCCACAAAGTGGGAGCCACCACAGAGTAGGCCCTCTCCCGGGTTGCCGCCAAGCGACATTGTGTCGCAGACAGCACCCCGAGGAGGCCGCCTGTGCCGTACAGGGCGGTTAGTATTTGATATTGGGAGGAGCCGTTCTCGTAGATAGCCTGGACCCATGCCCTGTTGGACTTTGAATGTTAATACCAAAACCTTGAATCTCACCCGGATGGCAACTGGAAGCCAATGCAGGTCGCGCAGGAGGGGTGTAATATGGGAGTATTGGGAAGCTCCCATCACAACCCGCGTGGCCGCATTCTGCACCAGCTGGAGCCTCCGAGTGGTATGCAAGGGCAGTCCAAGGTAGAGAGCGTTGCAGTAGTCGAGGGGAAATGCGAGGGCCTGAGTGACTGTGCGCAGGGCATCTCGGTCCAGGAATGGGCGTAACTGGTGAACCAGCCAGATCTGGGCAAAGGCCCCCCTGGCCATGGCCCCCACCTGCTCCTCCAATTTGAGCCGTGAGTCCAGGAGGACCCCCAGATTCCGTGCCCTGTCCACGGGGGGCAACACCTCCTCCCCCATGACCAAAGATGGAA
This sequence comes from Naja naja, assembly GCA_009733165.1. Taxonomy (NCBI): domain Eukaryota; kingdom Metazoa; phylum Chordata; class Lepidosauria; order Squamata; family Elapidae; genus Naja; species Naja naja. The sequence continues at coordinate 341,629,877 of CM019148.1, read as the reverse complement.
CCTCCAAACTGGACCGAGATGTCGGTATGCACAGCCACTCTGTCTTGGCTGGATTGAGTCGAAGCATGTTCTTGTCCATCCAGATCCGTATCGCTTCCAGACAACGGGACATCACGGAGAGAGCATCACTGATGTGGCCTGGGGTGGAAATGTATAGCTGAGTATCATCAGCATACTGATGATAACTCACCCCAAAGCCACGGATGATCTCACCCAGCGGCTTCATGTAGATGTTGAACAGGAGGGGTGAGAGGACCGAGTCCTGGGGCACCCCACAAGTGAGGTACCTTGGAGTCGACCTCTGCCCCCCTGCCAACACTGTTTGCGAACGTCCCGAGAGGTAGGAGGAGAACCATCGTAAAACTGTGCTTCCACTCCCAACCCCGAGGCGTGCAATAGGATACCATGGTCGATGGTATCAAAAGCCGCTGAGAGATCTAACAGGACCAGGACAGAGGACGAGCCCCTGTCCCGAGCCCTAGAGAGATCATCAATCAGCACGACCAATGCTGTCTCCATGCTGTACCCGGGCTGGAAGCCCGATTGGTACGGATCCAGGTAGTCCGCTTCCTCCAGGAAAAGTGGCAATTGCTGAGCCACCACACTCTCAACAACCTTCACTAAAAAGTGAAGGTTGGAGACTGGACAAAAGTTGTTCAACGGAGCTGGGTCAAGGGCAGGCTTCTTCAGGAGGGGCCTCACCACTGCCTCTTTCAAAGCGGCAGGGAATGACCCCTCCCTTAACAAAGCATTGACCACTGCCCGGAGCCAGCCGCACGTAACTCCCTGGAGGCATAAACCAACCAGGAAGGGCACGGGTCCAATAAACATGTGGTGGAACTCAGCCGCTGCATAATCCTGTCCACTTCATCCTCAGAAACAGGATCGAACTCAGTCCAGATCACATTAGCCAAACCTCTCGCATCCCCATGCTCAGGCCACTGCCAGTCCGAGCGCAACCCTTCCCGGATCCGAGCGATTTTATCCTGCAGATACTGACTAAATTCCTCAGCTCTGCCCCGCAACGGGTCCACCACCACCCCCAAATGGAGGAGGGAGCGAGTAACCCCAAACAGGGTGGCTGGGTGGTTATCTGCGGATGCTATGAGGGCGGAGAAATAAGATCTCCTTGCCGCCCCCACTGCTACCAGATAAGTCCTAATATGGGCTCTTAGCTGGGCTCAGTCAGATCCAGAGCGAGTTGCCCTCACCTGCTCTCTAGTCCCCTTTTACAACGTTTCATCTCCCGGAGCTCCTCAGTATACCAGGGAGCTGACCGGGATCCGCGATGAGTAAGGGGACGCATGGGGACAACCCTGTCGAGAGCCCCCACCGCCGACTGTTGCCAGGTAGCCGCAAGGACCTCAGCAGGGCTGTGGGTAAGGGATGCAGGAAAAAACCTCAGCTCTGCCTGGAACCTATCGGTTGGACTGCCATTGGACTGCCATTTGTCAGAAATGGTGTAGGGTCTCCCGCTTGGGTGGGGGGTTGGACTAGATGACCTACAAGGTCCCTTCCAACTCTGATTATCTGTTATCTTAGGACCAGGATATCTACGGGAGACCCTGCTGCCAGCAGCTGTTTCCCATCGTCCTGTGTACTCTCACAGACAGGGCCTCCTCGGGGTTCTGTCCAACTGCCCCTGGAGCTTCGGGTGGCCCCCAACCTCCGCTCTTTCCGCCAGGGCCTAAAAATATGGTTGTTCCAACTTGCTGACCTGGAAAGAGGGGGGAGGGTGTGGGGGAGTTTTAATGACTGTTTTTTAATGTTTTAAACTATAATTGGGTTTCTTATTGGATTTAATCTCTTTTTAATTGTATATTTGTCTTGTTTTTATTGTACGCCACCCCGAGTCCTTAGGGAGATGGGGCGGCTTAGAAATCAAATAAATAAATATCTGTATGGTTTCCCCTTAACTTGAGGCAAGAAGCACTCAAAAACTACAGCATCAATATCATTATTGGATTCAAGAAAGAAATACAGGCCAGGACCCCCAGCACAAAACTCATAAACGAAAAATAAGAAAACCTGTGCTCTGCCTACATGCATGCATGAAATAACCCAGCCCAATTTAGATCATGGCCTCACCAACTGTTTGGCTTTTGCCTTTCTAAAAGGAAGTGAGGCTTCCAGACTTCCAAAGATTGCTCATCTCCAATTAAAATAATCTAGTAATAGTGACTAATACTGTTAATCTGAGGAAGGGGATAAGTTTCACTGTGAGCACCAAAATATGCCAGTGCTGATGTTATGCCAGAAAGAAATGATATACATTCATCCAAGTTTCATCCCACTATTGGTAGAACCATGCTGCAAATTTCCAGGGTAGAAATACCCTACCATGGTCATTTCAGGCCCAGAAAATTGCAGGTTGCATGATTACAATGCTTCTCCAATCCTTAGGCATTTTGCTACCTGAGGTGAAGGACAAGCTGCCATTTTCACTTCACATACAAGTTACAAAAGTCAACCCAACTGGCAGTTAAATTATACTCTAATGCCAATAACGGGACAGTGGCTGTGATTACACTTGAAAGTAGTAGGTTACTTCAGTTGAAAAAGGCCAGACTATTCCCCCAGTAATCCCTAATGGCACCTATAGATTTTGCTTGTGTTATTTACTGGAACTGGTCAGGAAATATAATTCCCCTGTATTTTTTTTAATATTGATCACAGTTCAAATTGATCATTAACTCCTGCTTTTAAAGCCCCATACTATAAAATGTCACAAGCAACTTATTTTTTTTCTCATGGGATTGCGAGTAACAAAAAGTCTGACAATAAGGCTATGATGGTACCAAGTGGGTGGGCTAAAATGTTTACCCCACTTTAAACTTGTTTTCTGTGAGGTTATATTAATATATTGGGTTGGGGGCACATTTTAAAATTACAAGGACTGCCAATTTATTGCTAAACTTTCTCCCTTCCCTGGGGGAAGGGAGCTGCAAAGAAACCCAACAGGTTTCAGCACTTGATGTGGGTTCCTAAGGGAATATATTTTAATAGAAGACAATATATGTAGCTCAGAGATGGACTGTGGAGTCCATCACAGAATATACTACAACATCTTCTGGGTTTTTCTTCCAGTAGATATGAGGGTCACCAGAAAATGTTGACTTTATACGTGTATTGGTTGTTTGCACTATATATACAGTAAGTAAGTATGCCATCTTGTTATTCTTCAGAGGCATAATAAATCATATAAATAGAATAGTTTTCATATAATTTGGTAGCTATCTTGACACCACCACTTTTCAAGTTTAGAATACAAATTTTCTCTCTGAAATTTAGAATACAAATCTTCTATAGATCAGGAGTCAGAAGCTAGATAACTGGGAACTAGACTTTAATTGAAACTAACTGTCAGATCTGCCCCAATCTGATCTCCCAGGTAAGTAAAACTCTCAACTCCATTTGGTTGAAGTGAAAAGCCACTTTTACCAAGAGATGCTGATTGCAGTAAAGTCAAGTGGAATCTAAAGTTCCCTCATACCAATACAGAACTAATCCCTGGTTTCCCCTAGCCCTCCCCCCATGATCTGCCTGTGTGTAGCCAATCCAATACTGCTGAGATGTTTTGGGAAACACTGAGATGTTTGGGCTGGGTAAACAGCCTTCAAGATGCCAATGTGCCAGAATGAACCGCATTCCAAAATGCTCTGTTTTTCCTCAACTATCTATCCCCCCTCCCAATTTCCCATGTATACAGATTTATTGCCCATTTGTTCACCCCTACCTTCCCCAATTGATGGCAGAATGCCAGCAAGGTGCCAAGACGAAGTGGTGGATCTGACACTAACACTGGCTTCCTCTTATTACCATCAATATCGCCATCACCCCATTCTATTGTTTAAAAAACAGTTTTGGCAACTGTTTTTCAATTCTTACTTTCTCCATCAACCTTTGACTTTTTAAATGGCTTTGAGCCCCTTCCCTATGTATCCCTTGGAGTTAGTCCTAGAGGCATGGAGAAAGAAGATAAGGTAGTAGGGGTAGCAATACGCTGTTCAGTCAGCAGGGAAAAGGAGTGAGGGTCATACCATTAACTGAAGTATTCAGAATGGAGGGGAGAATAGAAGTGGCCAGGACTAAGAGTAAAGAAAAACTAAGGAGATAGAGTGCCAACTTACAATATTTAAAGCTTCCTAGTCCAGTCAAAAAGTTAAATGAAATGTGTGATAGGGGTTTTGAGTAGAATAGGTAATAGCATTTCTCCTGCAACATCCTCACTCACTGAAGTCTACAAAGTCCTTCATGGCAAAGGGCCAGATCTGTAGGACCACATCTCCAATCCTCTCTGCTTATCCACTGAGCCATATGGGTATGCTCCAGATCTCTTCTAGTAAGTCATGACATTTAATGGTACCCAGGAAATATGCCTGCTACATCATGGCATTGATGCTATGGAACAGGATCAACACAACTCCTGAGCTTTGGATGGCCTCAACCCTGCTGGCTTTTTGTAAAGCACTGAAGAGTTGGTCCTTTCACTGAGGATTGAGTCAAAGTGTTTGGTGAGCCTGTTTGGATATGTTTGTATGTTTTTGAGTTGCTCTGAATTTGTGGTCTTTTAAATTGTTTTTTTTAATTGTTGCTTATTTTATTATTGTTAGCCCATCAATGTTGTGTGTCAAGTAAATTGCCATCATGTACCATGGATGGACAGCCTACAGCCTCCACAAACTAGGAGCTGGCTTCAGTCTAAATAATTAGGACAGCTAAAAGAGCCCATCTCATAGTTGCTAAAGAAAGGCTGTCTTGTTGGTACAAAATAATAAAACTCCACTTTACTAGAAGAAAACACTTCTACAGGCAGCAGAGGCTTATCCTTTTATGTCACCAGTCTTAACATCTCATCTGATCATTCCAACATTAGAGGTGGAACTGTTTTCTTCAGTTTTGAATTCTAACCATTATTCTGGCAATCTGTTGATTCATAAACATTTGTTGCCAGCATATTTCCCCAATTTTCATTTCATCCTCACTTCTATAAGAGGATGTTGCCTCAGCAGGGAGTTAAATCCAATTGACACTTTGAACAGGCTGGGAGGACCAGAGAGATGATGAGTTCTAAAATGCTGAATGGACTGCTATAAGCCCTTAACCTCATTTTTACAGTCTTAAACTTTTGCAGAACTGGGGAGACAGATTGCTGAACTGATCCATTGAAGCAGAACAGGCTGCTATTTATGTTGCCTTCTGCTCTGAATAAAGCACTGACTACACAACCCTAAGATCACTTATACTAGGGTTTCCTCAACCTTGTGAACTTTAAGGGGAAATCTGGGTTGAAGTCCACACATCCTAACATTGCCAAGGTTGAGAATCATTGAACTACACTTATCTTCTCCAAACTGATTCTCTGGGATTGATTGAACATACTTGGAGGGCAATTAGTTAGAAAAGTTAGCCTATATGAGGCTCTTGTAAAACATGCTAATTTCTGGACTAGAATTTCCAGACTGAAGTTTTGGTAGAATAATTTTCACTCATTATGAGCACCATAGAAAGTTTTACTTCCTAAATAGAGAAAAAAAACCAGAGTTTTTCAATATATACAGGTAAACATATCATAGAAATTTCCCAGGTGGCTTTGTAGAATCTAGCCTTTTGGTTATTTTCTTTCTAGCTGATTAATTTTTAAATCAACATTGGGAAACCAAGAAATAACAGAATAGCCCTTAAATACAGAGAAATCTCTTCCCACTGCTATTTTCCACTATTTTCCAGGCAAAACATTAAAGCAACACATTTAGTTGACTTGCAACAAATATTTGGTTCTCTTTGTCCCAGCAAAAACATATTCAATTTTCCTAATAACTTTGGCTCTTAATACTAAAGGAATTAATTACTTTGCAATTTCACAATATCAAAGACATTGATTTTCTTGGTCAATCAGAAAGAAAAAGCCAACGTGTTCTAGTGCAAGGTGTTCTGGCAACTCTAGCATGTGAACTTTTACAGATTACTCTTGTGTTTGCAGAACTACTGAATCTTACACTGTGGCTCCAAATCTTGTATTTGGGTAGCCAAAATACAGTGCCAATAAGCTTAATACACCTGATGTTGAAAAAAAATAAGCGACCTAGTAGGATGTCTAGCAAAAATGTTTTGCTATTATACAAAGGATCATCCAGATGTTTTACTCAAGTAATTTGAATATCAGTTTAGTTTAGAGATTTGCTTTAGTTTGGTTTGGTTTAATTTAGTTAGTTTAATATGAGATAATTATGGCTGAAGACTTTAATCAAGTTTTAAATTCTTTTTTAGATTATAATATTATTTCAGCTAAATTTAATTCTCAAATGAGGAAAGAAATACTGTACAATTATATGTTGGACTTTTAATGATGAAGTTTTAAATCTTTCCCAGAAACGATGTCTTCTTTTTCCAACTCTACCTCAGATATATCTCCAGCTTGATTATTGTTTATTATCTCAAACCTCAGCTGATCAGATGGATTAATGTAACATGGGCTCTATTTTAACACTCTGATTATGCTCCAGTAATTTGTTACTTTGTTGTAAGAAAAAGTTGTCCTAATTTTTTCAGGATGATATTTTAAAATAGTATTATTAAAGAATGACTCACTTTTTATAAAAGAAAGGAAACAAGAATTTGAATTTTTTTAAAAAATAAATAAACCCACACACAAATGAAGCTCTGCCAAGCCATCTAAGCCATAGCGGCAAACTTCTTTTCTACAAGAGCTATGAGTCCAGAAGACTTCCAAAAATGAAGCTGTTTTGTACAGGTTCAGTCAGAGATGGAACATCCCCAAAATTAGTGGGGGATTAAGTTTGACCCTGAGCTTGTCCATATCATCCAGCCCCCAGCGGTCTTCACTTAGGGCTACTGAAGCCCAGAGTGACCATTATTTCTGATGTTGACAATATTGATATAAACAGTTTAAATTCAAATTCAAATAACTTTATTATGGCCTTTGCCCAGTCTGTAATAGATTATTTAAATGTTATTAACATAAATGTTGTAAAGACAAATATTATTGATATATACCGTTAGAAAGATTTCTATACCAGAAATTTTAAGATATTTCAAGTGTTTAACTTCTCCTTGTCATTGCTAAGAACAAATCCCACCCATTAGGAAAGTCTGTAGAATTAGTTCTTTTCCAGGAACAATTGGAAGAAATTTTTAATCCAGTTTCTACAAATTTAAAAAAGAATTTTGTAAGGCCAACTGTGCCCGCTTCCAGTCTAATCATTGCAATTTTTCCAGGAGACATGATATAATTAATCAGCCATTGGTGTATATTTGAGAAAAAATACTGGTGTTTCTCCATCTTTCTTAAATCATCCCACCAAGAGATATTTGTTAACTAAATTGGCAGAAATTCTAGGAACTATATTTCCACTATAGCTGAAGGACACTAGATAGGAGGAAGCTGTTCAAAAATATAAACCTGGATTGTTCCCAAAATCAGATTCCCATTAAAAGAGTTTAGCTTACCTAGACAGGATCTTCTAGAACAAAATACATCTACAGAGATTTCTAAAACAAAAGAAAATACAATTGTTAATACAATTGTTAAAAAAATTAATAAGTAAATTAATCCCTGTTTAACTGTCTTCATTTCTTTCCCCAGAATTTCTCTATATGCCATATTCTATCTTGTGTGTTTGTTTTTTTCAGTTAAGCACACAGTGGCCTAATCCAGATTAATCAGAAAACAGCAAAATTCCACTTTAACTTGTCTACAAACAGCAGATAATGATCTTAACCATGCCATGAGATACACCTTTAATAAAATAAATAGTACAAAAGTACATGTTTGGTCTTAATTCAGCTGGACCTCCTATTGATTAATTGATCATGTGCTACCAAGTCAGTGTCACCTTTTAGTGACTTCATAGATTGACCTTTTCCAGAATAATATATGTCCTCATTGTAGCCCTTCAAGTTTAATTTTTCCAATAATGCAACCAATATCAAATCCATGCACTTTGCTGTTGGTTCTCCTCTTCTCCTTCTCTTAAGAATTATAGACTTCTCAAGTTAGATCTTCATACAAAGTGTCCAAAATATGATAATTTGACTGTGGTTATTGATGCCTCAAATGAGAAGCCTGGATTGATCTATCCTAGAATCCACTTGTTTGCTCTCATGACTATCAGTGATATTTTCAAGAGTCTTCTCCAACACCTGAATATCTTTTCGAAAGCTTCATAAGTAACCTACTATGTACTAATGTGCAGCATATTTCTTGACTGCTGGTTCCTATACAGCTGATCTTAAAAACCAGACTGTGAATTGTAGACCTGTTTTAGGCATGAAGCCAGCTGGGTGACTTTGAGCAAATCACTCTCTGTCAGCCCTAGAAAGAAGGCAATGGCATTGAAGTCTCCAGTCACAAACAGCAAATTTTGTTTGCGTTTTCTGTCTATTTCAGATTGAATTTGATCACAAAATTCAATACTCTCCTCTTGCTGTCTGAGACAGGGGTCTTCAAACTTGATAGCTTTAAGACTTGTAGACTTCAACTCCCACAGTTCCTCCTCCAGTCGTGTTAGCTCAGGAATTCTGGGAGTTGAAGTCCACAAGTTCTAAACTTGCCAAGTTTGAAGACCCTTGGTCTAAGACCTCAAGTAGAGGTCTTCCCCCCCAACATTACCACAAATCTTACATTACATTTACAGCACATGCATTGTTGCAATTCATTCCTTTCCTTAATTCCAGAATTAAACAACTCAACAATGTTTAACTCATTTTAATTCATTTTTTCATATCAGCCATATTAGTCATGTAAATCCAAAAATTGCAATATATAAAATGAACAATGGCAAAAATGGATGTTATAAATTATAGAACAACTATGTTTAATTGTAATGTAATTATAGCAATTGTGTATGGTATAAATTTACAAGATGAAATTGATACTTTAGAAAATATTAAAGTATAAACTGCTGATTGAATTGGAAAATGTTTCTCAACTTTTACTGACAATTTAAAAAAAGCAATATTTTAATTTCTTAACAACAATACTTAATGTTATCAGCTTTATTGATTTACTGATATGTTATACTTTGGATAGTTTTATTATAATTACATGTCTTCATTAATTTGAATATATTGTCTCTGTTTATATGGAAATACAGTCAATCCAGCTATGAAATAAGAAATTTAATTTTTAAACAAAATATTGAAATAGAATAGAGGCTCAGACTGAACAAAGATATTTTTGAATGCCTAAATCAGCATTCATAGATAATTTAAAAAGCTAACCATTAATATATGCTAAACATTAATATATAAATACAGTTGGATGCAAAAGAAAAGAAGCTGCTATGAAAAAGAAAGCAAAATCTGTTTAACAGCTAAGAAACAGCAATGATGGAAAACATCTGTGGCTGTTTCAGACAGTTTCTTTTTAAAAAAATAGTTAATTAAAATACACAAGCAAATAGGAACTTGTATGTAGAATGTAGAATGAACATGAGAGTTGATGAATATGCTGAATATTAAAAGTTACATTTTAGAGAGCTGCAATAGAAGAAAAAGCCACCAAAATCGGAGTAGATTTTGCAAGTTTAATGTTGAGTGGTGTCCCCTTTACACTGCTGTTGCTATAAGACACATTATACAGTGTTTGCTAAGCTTCCAATCATTGAAAAGATTTTTTAGTAAGAGAGTAAGATTGCCAGAAGAAGACAGAGAAATATCCATTCCATGAGCTTGCCAGATACTCGGAGAGCATTTGATTTTGCTCTTTTTAAAAAAAATGCAATTAGTCATATTTTCTTAATACATAACTTAAATAATAAAACTGATATTGAATAAAACTGTGCCATGACTAAAATTATATTGACTTCAGTTTTTCTCATAAGAAAAGCAAGGTAAAGGCACAGATTTAATTAAAATAAAAGAACAATAATATCCAATATAAGATTTCATGAAACATCATCTCCACAAATTTTGAAAATGGGTTTTTACATTATTTTTATGATGCTACTGTGTGTTTCTAATTATTCTATTTTTTTCTCCCATTGCCAAGTTACCAACTATTCTCAGATCAAATACAGAATCGATGCAGATGTCATAGCCAGAGAGATTCACAGACAAATAATTAAACTATTAAACTATTAAATTAAACTAATAAATAAACACAGAATACATCCATACACAAACAGGAAATTGATGGTCTAAAAGAATGATCTGGAAAATCTATTTTAAGGTCTCTTACTTCCATAATAATATATTGGTTGTTCCTAAATGAGGTAAAAAAATGTTTTAAAAAAACAAGTGAAGAAAAATTACATTTGTTACAGTAAAATTGAATAAAGACATTGAGATTTTGTAGATGTTTCACAGATAATGTAAATCCAAAGCTGCATGAAGGAATATTTGTTTAGATGTTATTTGTTAGCATGTAAAATTGATGCATAATTCACATATTCTTACCGGTATTTCCTGTTTTTCTTCTGTTGCCTTTGTGTGTAAAAGAAGTTTTACAAAGTTTTATTTATATGGTGTTCCGTGTCCCGAGCCCCAAGTAATTCCCAGAAAAAGGACCATATCTCATCAACTTTCATCAATAAAATAATCTGTATAAAATAATATAGAACTGTCTGGGGGCCTTATGGTTGAAGAGGGGTACTTTGTGCCAGCAGAATACACAAACACTGGATATCTCAGTAATACAAATGCGCAGTACATCAATATTGTGCTTCTAAGGATCCTTAAAGCACGCTTTGATTATTATCTATTCAGAATGAGGTTTTTGCCTTAACCCTAACATATTACAAACTGCAAAGTAGTGGAAAGAGACAGGAATTCATGACTGATATTATTAGGCAGTGTTATGTGAGAAGAAATGTTCACATTAACTTCAAAATATGTTCTTTAAAGAGCTATTGGTTTTAAAGGAAACTAATATTGCCAAAATAGATCAATGGCCAAAATGCATCCCATCTGGCATGGATATCTGGGATCTCTGCAGACTTTTATAGTGTTGATCCCCAAAGCCCTTTGCCAATCATCAGAAGTCATTTTTAAGTCTCAAAAAATACATTATTTCCTACTGATTATATTTTCTCCCTCTGTTTTGGTTCATCAGAAAGATGCATTTTCTCAAAAAGAAGACAGCTGTGAATTTAAGATGGTCCACATAGTGAAACATAAAAAAGTAGACAAAAAAGAAAATGATAAACAGAAACAAAACTTGTGTGTAAGGCCCGCCAATTCAATATTTCAATTCCATGAATGTGTGTACAGTTACACTGTGTAGGACTATATGTATGTGAATATACAGTATATAAGGGCAAGAAGTCACTAACTGATCAGCTAGAATTCAAAACTACTAAGTAAATTGCCTGTAAAATTAATCAATTCCCTCATCTGTACATATCTACCAGTCTCTCACACAGAGAGAAATAACTTTTCCACAAAGAAGCACCAAGTGCACGCACACCATCGTACTTCAACAGAAACAGCAAAACAGAAGGGAGAAAATACCCTAAGATGCCCCAGATGTGGGCAGAGAAACTGGACAATGATTTTACTACATTTCTTCCAGAATAATAAAAATTCCACAATCCTTCCTTAGGGAAAGATTTCATCATCTATATTTGTCTGTTTGTGGTTTTCTTTTTTTAGCAGGCTTCCTCAACTCTTCTCTGCACCAGTTAAACAGCCTTTCTGGAGTCCCTTCAGAACTTTTGAAGTTGTCAAAAGGCCTATGAACCCCTTCTTGACCTATCTCTGCTCATTATCCTCTCCTGCAGATCTGTACAGTTATAAAATTAAATATGTGGACCATGTAGTGAGGAAAAGCTCACTATCTCTCATGGACACTTGCAGAAGCAGGAGAGAGCTGTTTTCACCCAGTCTCCCTATGTCTCCGTTGACATGCCTGAAGGAAGAGATGAATACTGGCTCCTAAAAGTGAGTTAATAGAAAAAGTTTACACTTTCCAACCATTGATTGTGCTGAACTGTCACCATCACAGATATCACAAATTTAAGGAGAATGAAGCTTTTTTCATCTTGGATTCAAAATAAAGCACATTTTGAAGTAAAGCAAATTCTACTCCTGTTTGAAATCTGAAAGTGAGTTCCATGATTTTTATGTGTGAAAATATGCATACCTATTATACTTGTCTTCTGTCCTAAAAACCCTCATTGTTGTCGCTAGTAGACATACCTTAGATTTGCATATTTGTCTCGACTGGTTCATTGGTTTAATAAAGGTTTGAAGAAGCAATTGAGCTTCTGGACATTATACAAAACACATAATGCTGCAGGCATAATCCAATTTAATTATTAGCATTCAACCCACAACAGCACCACTTCATTAGCACCCACAGGCTCTATGAAGTACTCAAACTGTCCAGCAGAGATATTTTTGTGCCTACAACTATTCCCAAACACCTAACAACACAGGTCACATGGAAGCCAGAAGGAACTGTCTCTGCTTTGGATATTGTTGACATCTGAGAATAAGATGTCATTGAAGTAATATCACCAGGAGAACAATGTTTATGTGAAGCACTCAAATATTCTCTAAATTTTTAATGTCTGAATATGACTCCTGCAGTATATGAGTAGGGAACTCCCTGAGAACTTTAGAAATATGTATTGGGTAGATTACTATAACCTGATTTAAGTTAGTTTTGGCTTAGAAAGATGTAATACAGACAGTTCTTGTTATTTGCAATACAGGTAGTCCTAGATTTATGACCACAAGTGAGCCCAAAATTTCTGTTGCTAAGCAAGTCAATTGTTAAGTGAGTTTTGCCCCATTTTATTACCTTTCTTTCCACATTATTAAGTGAATCACTGGAGTTGTTAAATTAGTAGCACGATTATTAAGCGACTTTGACTTTCCTGTTGATTTTGCTTGTCAGAAAGTTGCAAAAGATTATCACATAACCCCAGGACACTGCAATCATCATAAATAGATGCCAGTTACCAAGCATCCAAATTTTGGTCACATTACCAGAGAGATGCTGTAATTATTGTAAGTGTTAAAAATGGTTATAAGACACTTTTTTCAGTGCCTTTGTAACTTTGAATGGTCACTAAATAGTTGTAAGTCAAGCACTACCTGTTGCTATATTCTGTGAAAATGCTACAAATACAAATACAAAATTAGTGAAAGTTGGGAGTATTCCAATGGTTTGTCACTCCACGTGTCCACAAATATGCACACCAGTACCACAAGTACTGATTCTGAGGTTACAAAAACATTTTTGTGAATAAACAAATTCATAAATACAGAATAGCAATAGCACTTAAACTTAAATACTGCTTCTCGGTGCTTCACAGCCCTCTCTAAGCAGTTTACAGAGTCAGTCTATTGCCCTTAACAATCTGGGTCCTCATTTTACCAACCTCAGAAGGATGGAAAGCTAAGAATTGAATTCCTGGAGTGAGCAGTAGAGTTAGCCTGAAATATTGCATTCTAACCACTGCACCACCATGGCTCTAGAACCAATGAATAATGAGTATTATTTGGATAAATGTTGATATACGTGAACAGTTTCCAAATTCTTGGAAAAAATAACGTATGGCATAAATTAAGAACATAAACCATAATTTTGATGTGGATCAAGTCTTTGGCATATACTGTCATTATAGATGCCTCAGTTGTAATTCAGTTTACTTGCACAGCTTTATCGTTTGATCTGATTGACACTCCTCTTCCTACATAAAAAAACCTGAGGTGGGGCACTACATGCTAACCTTCCCTCAACCCAACAACTACAGACCTACAATGCCTCACAATTCTCAAACATTCATTCATTTATATTTAATTTAGTAACATTTTTAAAAGAATTCCTAATCTTATACTGAAGGAAGTAAAATGATTGGACAAGCGGAAGTAATTAGTAAACCCAAATAGTCATTGCTCCTTTTGCTTGCCTTTGAGGAGAAGTTGGAATACAAATGCTGGAAGGAAGTCTATAACCATGAAGTTCCCAAAATAGTCTTTATCTCATGGGGATAAGATCTCTTATAAACTTTACCGCTTTGGGGGATGGTGGAAAAATATGCAAGCAACCAAAGACCAAGGATAATAGTCATCCTTTCTTTTTCTGACCAGTTCTTTGAGCACACTCCTTGTAGGGTGGAATGTGGATTCAGTGCTACCTAGTGAGAAGGTGCACTTGCTCTCTTTGGGCAGTGCAGAAAATGTTGTTCATAGGAGGAACTTGTTTCTCAGAATTATCTCTCTGGGTAAAAGCAGTGTAGCAGATTAAGGATAATTAAGGACACCCTCCTTGTTGGCCCCTCCAGGGAGAGAGGGCTAACAAGAGGAAGCAGCATCAGCATTCACATCAGCATCTTCCAGAGCAGATGCTGTCTCCATGTTGAGGACATTCTTCTATTGATACCAAGGACTAGGCCAAGTGACAGGTGCCTCTATCTAGGTCTATTCACCTACAGTCTCCCTCTTCAGTGCTGTCCTTGCTCAAGCACATGTTCTTAGGGCAACAAAGCATGGATTAGCACAGCCAGGCACAGAGCAAGAAAACAAATGATAGTCTGTTCATGCATTGTCTCTCATTGATGACTTGAAGGAGCAAGAAAAGGAGCAATCAAACAGTGGTTGCTTCTTGGAGGAACAGGCTGTGCTTCTACTTGCTCATTAACTGTACATTCCCTCAATGAGCAGTAGGGTTGACTGGGTGATTTGGGACCAATGAAGGCCACTCCACTCTATTGTAGTGGATGGCAACTGTGGGTTCCTCTTCAGCTGACACTACCTGTGGCACAACATGCCCCAGGAACCATTTTTGTGTGACACTGCATGCTCTTAACTCCGCCCCACCGCTTTTGGGAGGGGGAAGGGAGAGAAAATATAGCAATCAAAATATTAATAAATAATAATAATGTCCTCTTTGTTTTCTTTCTTTCTTGGATTTATTTATCATCTCAGTCCAGTTTGAACTTTAGGCAAGATACATAATTCAGTAATCAGAACACTATAATAAAATTAATGGTAATAATACAGTACAGAGAAGTCCCCCAGATTGGACATGTCTGTCAAAAAGAAGAAGGTACAAAAGAATAATAAGCAAAATAATTTATTTGCTTCTTTATTTGCCCACCCTTGACCATTGGTTGATGATGCCAATAGGAACTGAGATCTGTCCAGTTCCTATTGGCCAATTTAAGCTGTTGTGGGCACATCCCTTCCCTTTCACTGTCCTCTTAGTCACTTTGGCTTGGACTGGAGGAGAAACTAGATGTCTAGTTTCCAAAGAAAATTTTGTCCTCATAATGCTGACCTTTCCAAACAGATATCAGTCTTATGCAAGGTCCTTATCTACAAAACTACACTTCTGTTCAGCACTGACCTGACTGACAATCACAGGTGCCGAACACCTCTCATAGCTGTGATCTTTAGCAACTTGGCAGACAGTTAAATGCATTGCTTCAATCCAGCTATACTCCCATAGCTCTGCCCCATCATACATTGGGGAGAGCAACTGATGGTTGTTTTTCCCACTTGCAGATAAGGTTTGGTTAGAAGGGAAACATAGCCAGGAGAACTACTCATCATTTCCCTTAATGTGTTCCATGCAGTACCGTGTGCTGACTTCATTACAAAATACTATAGGCTTAACCACTGGGGCATCATAATTATTCCAAGTATCAAGGATGTATAGATCATACTTAATTCAGTTTCCTGGTTTTTATCCTATGAAGGGTCTTCTCCACAGCTCAGATAAAATACAAGTGTTACAACTCTTAAGTGGACTACAGCAGAAAATTAAACTGGCACAGATTTTGCCATCCCCATTGCCAATTCTGAAAGGATCTATTCTGGTTTGGTGCTGGACGCTGATGTCCTCATTCCTCCTGCAGAGGAGACTGCTGTCCCCTCTTCACAGGCTTTCTTTTCAACATCCCCAACTGACAGGAAAACTGTCTTCCAATCATAGCACTGCTGTGATTGATGAGGTTTTTGATAGATGACTAGATTTTCAGAGTCAGCCTTTCATTAGAACTGGTTTTCATTTCTACCTGCCCCCTGACTAGAGATCAACTGCCCGAGCTGGGGAATGTGGTAAGAGAAGAAAGAAGGAGGCTTTTTATTTGCCAAGCTTCCTCTGACCCAAAGACCCGGATCAAGTCAAATTTGCAACTGATCAGTGGTGGCAGCAGAACTGCATAGTGGAATTGAGCATATGATCTCTCTTTCTCTCCCTCCCTCCCTGGTATTTCATGGCATAATCCCTCACCAGCTGTTCTTGAACAGGGATTTAACACTAGCTCCAAAGACTGTGACAGAACTGGGTACTTCTGCTACCTAAAGCAGAATAGACCTTAATGAGCTAAATGTAAGTAATAGGTGCTAGCCGGGTCTCACTGCCTTGTATCACCTGAAGCTCCACTAACAAAATGACTGATGAATATAGCCTCCTTAGGCTATACTTATGGTAAAACTTCCACAGCGTGTCAAATGCTTTAGAGGAAAATCACTAATACAGAGCAATCAGGAGAGACAATCAAGTAGGGAAAGATCTTAACTCCCTACACCAAGGATAGGTTTTTAAGAAAGTGAGCACTAGATGAAGCAATGCAATTATGCATAAATAGGGATGTCCATGGCACATGTGTAGATGAGGTTAGGGTTTTTTTCCCTGAATTTTGGAGGGGAAGTATTTATGTTTCACTTTATATTAGAAATTTTTTTCAGTCTTATAGGGTTTGTCATCATTTTTGCATCTTTTCCATTTTGAAAACATGGGAAATACATACCCAAACTACTAATTAGAATTGCCCTGTTTCACTGAAATAATGTAACCTTCAATATCTAATGTTCTCAATTAAGTGTTGGAAACTAGAAGTCTAGTTAGTCATAACAAAACTGAGGAGCATCAGGTTAGGAAAGACTAAGGCAAAATATAATTGAGGAATTGGGAAAAGGAAAGCAAACATCCCAATAAATATGGGAGATGCATTTGCTATCCTACCTGAATTACTGCTACACACCTATACCTACACCCAAAGTCTTTCATTGTCGAAATGTATTTGTTGTAAATAGACTTAGGCATTTTGAAGTACAGGGAAGTACAGAAATGTTTTAGTCATACAAAGAAGCTGGCATAATTTGGCATTTTAACTCACATACTGAAAACCTACAAATATGTATTTCTTTGCAGTGCTACTGCATTGTCCAGTTCATGTTTACCCAAAATCAAGAAAGCTACATGAGAATTGAAAGATACAGATGACAATTGTGTTTTGCAAAACAAAATTTGAACCTGCATTTCTGCGTATTCTAAGGAGACCAATTGTTCTGGCTCATGCAAACCTTTTTGGGATAGCTAAATTGACTTTGCCATTTATTATTTCTAGTGCCATAATTTGTGTTTCAAAATATGTGAACAAGCACCCAGTCAGCATTACAATTTTTTTCAAAAAGGCTTAAGCCTGTAATTACTTTTAATTTTGCACATGCTTTATGAATATGAAACTATGGATGTACCTTATGAAGTTAAATATATACAATCAGCCAACAAAACTCTGAAGTTTAATGCTTACTATAGAATTTCTGCTTTGAATATGTAATCTTCTGTGTTTTTTCCTCTTTGCCCCACTGGGCAGAAATGAATCAAGCAACAGTCTGAATATCTGTCATTACTGAGAAACAAATAAGTAAATACTGTGCATATTTTCCACGGGACAGGGTAAGGGGTGGGGGGTTGGAATGTTGCTTGGGAAAGACTTGAAGAGGATCCAGAATGAAATCTATGAAGCTCTGGGGCAGTGTTCCCAAAATAGATCATATGAAGCTATCTTAAGTTGAGCTATTGCTCATTCTAGCCAACAGTTCTTTATTCTGATTGGTAGTACCCCTCATGGATCTTGAAGGATGACTTCAGGAATTGAAGCTGAGACTATATAATGGGGAGATAATGAATTAGATGCACACTTATGAAATGATTAATATTTCAGAAATACTGAAGCCAAGTCTCTTTTAGCATACAGAAAGTTGGATTAAAAACCATAGGTTCAAGAGGCCCTTCCAGATAGCACAAAAGCACATCATTCAGATTTTCGGTCCCCATCTGGTAGGAGTGTCACCTGCCTTAACAATACAGTCAAGTGAGTTACAAACCTAAGAAATAACCAAAGATCCCATTTTAGGTATGTTAAGTTTTATTCCAGAAATTCATTTCTCGTGCTAGAATTTTAAAAGAGGTATCTCAAGATAAAATCAGAAATATCATCCTTCTCAGCACAAAAAACTTTTCCATTGTACTGCTCCAGTAACTACAGTAACTCTACACATTTGGAAATTAGACATGGGAGTTTCTTGCCCAAAATACATATTTATCAGGCATACTTTTCCCCAATCTATTCAGAATTATATACTTTAAAGTCAGTTGTTTTTTCCCTCAGTGGAATGATAAATATACCTATCTGTCATATTAATATATAGTTGAAACAAACATTGCAATTTTATACATGTCTCCTTTTTCAAAGTACTGCCACCCAAATTAACCTGGGATTACAGCTAAAAGTAATAATGGCTGGAATGCCCAAGAGATAACAAACAATTTCTATATATACTGGGAGATCTCTTCTTATATGAACATCCCACTTCAGGCAATTAGAAATTCATGGGTTTTTTTAAATAGTGAAATACAAAAAAAACCCCTACATTGCCAACGAAGAAAAAAGATAAGCCATGTGTATACAGAGAAGGAGGGGGAAAGGCTTAAGTTTATTACAGTGACGCTCGCTCAACCCTAGGAAAAGCAATAGCAACCCACTTCCAAAAAAGCTGCCAAGAAATCTGCATTAGATTTTTTTAAATTAGAAATTAAGATAGCATATCCAAAACCAATGCGGAATGCTGGAATTGAAAATATAATTAATTAATTATAAATGCTATTTTATTAAGTTTTTCTGTAATATTCCAGAAACAATGGGTCATAATAAACACAAACAAAATATTCCCCTAAAAGCTCTAGGGTAATAGATTTTATCTGACATTTCAACAGAAGCTCAGTCAGTCTATTTACAAGATCACTCAAACCCCATATTTATTGCAATAACTATGAGGTGCTATCCAAAGAAACTTTACTGACATACAGAAAACTTATTGGCACAATTAAGCTTATTTGCTGGAGACTAGTTTCTATGTAATTTTAAGTGAAGTACTGACAGAAAATTTTAAGCACTTGTGCTACTGCCAGATTTTCTTCTCAAGGTTTCAGTTGGAGAAAGAGGAAAACTTAACACACAAACAGCTCATATCATAAACTTCTACAGACCAGGAGTCCTGTAAATAATTATATTTGTTTATGTCATTCTCAATCTGAGAAAAAAAAACATCTCAAGCTTGGCAAACTGTCTTTTTTCCAGAATTATTCTCAAACGAAGAATGTGCTCCTCTTTGCCACACTGATTTTATGATTATGTATAGTATACATGTATTATTTACACATATGCTGTAGACATGCACACACAGATGAAATATTTAAATACCAGTACATACCTGAGTGCCTTGGAATGAACTGTGCTTGACTTTGTAATCATTGATGAACATTAAGTAAATGTTGAGCAAGGTTTCACTTCCAGCATTTTTGTTGTGGCTGTTTTATTCTCTTCCTTAATTTCACCAATGCAACAGCTGTATTCAGGAGCAACTTCTTCAATACACCACAGAGCAACCAAGAACCCAAATAACCATCTTTATGAAGCAATATCTTGCCAGCTTTGGAGCACAAGATCTCACATGTATGCTCAGTGTTTTCTTTCTCTGGGAAAAGCGAGAGCTCTCGGTTTAAGTTCCTCCTCCTTCCTGACATAACGAATTTCAGAAGCTTGTTAGTCACTGCCTGTTCCAGTGCTCACACTAGTAAGCATTTGTTCCAAACTAATGTATTCTCGTCAGCAGAGAGGATTATCTATTAACTGACAACAAAGCCCTAATTATTGTAGGATGCATTTGAATCACACTTTCCTACTATCTCAGTTTGCAGTAGATAAATACCTGCTCTTGATCTAGATAAAACCCTCTCGTGTCTCTTGATTTGCAATGGAGACAGAAACTGAAAGGGAGCTTAGATTTTAGATATTATTATGTGTACATAGTGGAATTATTCTAGTTTGAGCTCTCTTGGGAGTTTATATCTTGGAAAAGGAATTGGGATCATCTCAGTTGAGATGAATCTGACAATGCCAGGAGGGCAAAACATGGAGCATATGATTTGTTGCTTTCTTCTTCTCCAAACTGACCACTGATTGTTGCGAAGTGTGTTTGATCTGCACCTATTGTATGCCATAAAAACAACTAGCTATTCCCCCCTCCAGTAAACTGGACTTGTTTTAAGAGAAGTATTTTTCTTTTTCCTTTTATAAGGAAGATCAGTCCTTTTACTGTATATCACCAGTTTTTGCAGAGGTTTTTCTGAACAAATGTATTGAAGCAACTCTTTTGGGAAAATTGGCAACGTTAGTGATATTACTATGGCATTTCCTATTCTGATAGATCATGTGGGGAAAAATAGTTTGTCAGAGTCATTTTATTGCATCATAATGTGATAAAGCAAATATATTTATTGCTTTTACATTCTACCCTTTTGTAATAAATAGCATATACAGGCATATTGTAAAAAAGAAGAAAATGCCTTATTATAGATGCATATAGTTAAATGCTTTAATATAGTATATTACTCTATGTAGTTATTGTGTAGAGTAAGTAGAGAAAAAGTAGAGTGATGTGAAATTAAAGAATGCAGCACTAAAACAGTAATATTTAGGTAAGGATTAAGGAGTCATAAATACACCAGAGGTATTTCCCTGAACTCAATGATATGGCAGTGCCTGTTATATGACACTTTTATCCACTGTGCTTCCCTGATACAAATTAAATTGCAATGGCTAAGATCCTTAAAATGGCTGAGATCCATTTTAAGATCCTATAATGTTATAAATCCAAAGGAGAAATTAGAAAGCAAAATGAAAAGGATAAGGATAATTTATAAAAACAAACATCACCAAAGAAGTAAATGTATAAATATACATTTATATAAATGAGGTTTCAATTGTTCTCCCTTTTTTTTACTTGGACCTGCCATATTTTAATGGAATGAGAAGGTAGACTCCTACCCAGATAGAGTGGGTTGTGCATCTCCAAAAAGCCAAAGGAAGGGTTTTTTTTTAATGCTCCTATATATAATAAAATTGTGAGAGTATCCTCTGCGAGGAACAAAGCTAACAATTCTGAACAGGATTTAGCTTATCCTTTCAATCTGATTTATTCTTTTTTTTTACTTACAGGAAATTTTATTCATGTTGGTTGAATCCATTGGACTATCCAGCTATTTACTTTTTAAATTTTAAGCAGAAACAAGCACAGGGAATATCAATTAAGCAGATTCATCCTAGAGGGAAAATCCCAGAAGAAGAAAATGGGGAGCCTTCAAAACTAGGAACTGCCATCTATAGGCAGATCCTGGGCAGTCCACAATACCATTTCATTATTCTGCTATCAATATATTCTTCTTCATATATAAACCTACTGGGTTTATCTAATTGGTACTACCTTCAGATTTATTTTTATAATTTCTAATCTTAACAAACATTATAATGGTTAAATTTAAATAAATGCAGAATTGATCAAGCTTTATAACACTCTTTTTGGTCTCATCCTTTGCTAGTTTATAAGCTATATCAAAAAGCACGCTTATGTATATGTTCTGCATAAAACTCAGGCCAGCTATGTTTACAATACTCATATGAAGACTTTAATTCTTTCTCTAAGTCAACTCTAAACCAGAGGTCTCCAACCTTGGCAACTTTAAGACTTGTGGACTTCAACTCCCAGAATTCTTTGCTGGCTTTGCTGGCTGAGGAATTCTGAGAGTAGAAGTCCACAAGTCTCAAAATTGCCAAGGCTGGAGACCCCTGCTCTAAACTAATGACTTCCAAATTTAATTGATCTCTTCCCACTTTCTAATGCAGAGTAGTGTCTTCTGTTTTCACAATTCTTCTTACTTAATCTGACGTAGTTTCATCACACTGAATTTCAGCTAACAGACATGCTGCCTGGAGCCTTACATATACTGTATCTGAGAAACCATTTCCTGTCCATCTAATTTTCAAAAAGGCCAATGTATGTGTTCTCTTATTTAATTAAACATTTAAACTCTGTTTTTTTCTTGCTAGCAACCCCCTGAGCTGGTTAGCAACCCCCTGAAAGTCAAGAAAAACCCATTACAATTTGAAGAAAGACAACAAAACTTATATACAGAAACAATCACAAAACAAAACAAAAAAAGGGCCTTGATGGCTCAGGCTGTTAAATGCCTGCATTTAAGTTCCAGCTGCCTACAATTACTGTAGGCTCGAATCCCACCAGCCCCAAGGTTGACTCAGCCTTCCATCCTCTCGGGGTAGGTAAATTGAGGACCCAAGATTGTTGGGGGCAATAAAGTGACTTTGTAAAAATGCCGCTTAGTAATAAGCAGGTATACACAATGGAATGAAGGCTATTGCTGAGCACACTGGGTTGTATCCCAAAAATTGTAATCCGCCCTGAGTCTTCGGAGAATATAAATGTAATTAAAAAAAAATACACAGGCAGCAACAACATGCAAAGTCAGCCATTAATAAAGAATTCAAAACAGTTGATGCCCATAGTCATTTTGTTCAGTGAAATGGTGCGACACATACCAAGTCATCAGCCAATTATCTTCCTTTGGTTCCTTTCTAATATGGGCAACTAAAGCTTAGTGTACTAACTTCCCCATGAATGGTTGTAGATACAACAGATTCATCATCTATTCTTCCTCAAACACATTATTCAGTGAGCCAGTTGTTCTCAAAAAGAGGAGTCATTCAAATTATTGAGATGAATTATTGATTTATTTCCATTTGGAAATTCCTTCTTGGATATATTTTCACAAGCGATGAAGGAAAAGCACTTCCAATGGTGTTTACAGGCTACCTGATTCAAGAAGTCTTGTAAACTCTTAAGACCTACAAAGCTTCAGCCTCCTTTCTAGGAACTTTCAAATTACTCATTTCATTTTTGGCCATTATTTCACTGGGTATGATATAAAGCACAAGCCTTAAAACCAGAGATCTTATCTATATCCTTTGACTCTAGCTATGCCCTAGGCTCCACTGATTTCTCCATACCAGTAAAAGACCAGGATTCTTAATCTGAGTTTCATCACTGGGATTGAAAGAACTTCCTATGCTTCTGTCTCCAAAGGTCCTGGAGGTTATCAGTCTAAGCAGAAAACTGCATAAGTCTTAGACCATCATCCTAAAACTTTCTACACTGAGTCTGGATTGCTTAGACATCCAAATGAAAGATACTGTATATGCATAAAAACTACCAATACATGGGGAAGTTTATTTGTTTCCTTTTCAACTTTTCAAAAGCAGGAAGCTTCTTCCTGTATAGACTGGGCAAGGCTTCAAGACAAGACCTCTAAATACTTTGAATCATGTATGTGTATATATATATATATGTTTTCGTAGATTTTCATGGGTAAAGGTATGTAGGTCTTGGTGTATTCGGGTCTTGTCCCATGTAAGATTGAGAATACCTTGGCAACATTTCGACGAAATCTGAAGATGACGGATGAGATTTCATCGAAACGTTGTCAAGGTATTCTCAATCCTACACGGGACAAGACCCGAATACACCAAGACACACACACACACACACACACACATATATATATATATATATGAATATACATTCACATTTGTTTAAAAGGCATTAACTCACCATAATCAACTACAAGAAATAAGATAATTAAGCCTACTGAATCATGTTGCATACAAAATCAATATTAATCCAGAATCTGTAAGACAAGAAAAAGTCTTGCTTAAAATACAGAAAATAAGTGCCACATGTTTTAGACAGGAGGACAAAGCATTTGAAAGAAAAAATGATAATCATCTCCTACTGTGCACACTTTTTTCATTTATCTGACCTAATACCATGCAGCTTTTTAAAGCTCAGCTCTGTCTGCCACTGATAAATCAACAATTCCCTTAGCAGCAATTTAGTTGAGCTCAGAAATTGTAAAAATAATAAGAATAATAAAGAAAATAATAGGGCCCTAATAAGAACAAATTAGACTCTCTCAGATAAAACTGGTTCAAAAATGAAGAGCTACCTGCATTTTGCCTCTTTGGCTTAGTGATCATCATTGCTGGGGTTAGCATCAGCCTGAAGGCACCTGCCCTCTCTCAAGCCATCCCCTAGCCTTTCTCAGGTACAAGATTAGGTGAAACCTGGCTCAAAAACAGTAACACACCTTGGAGTCCTAGTGAACATTCATTTAAACATGAGCCAGCAGTGTGCAGCAGCAGCCAAAAAGCTAATACAATCCTTGGTTGCATAAACAGAGGCATAGAATCAAAATCATTAGTACCATTTTATAAAGCTTTAGTAAGACCTCATCTGGAATACTGCATCCAGTTTTGATCACCACATTACGAAGTTGAGACTTTGGAAAAAGGACAAAGAAGAGCAACTAAGATGATTAAGGGCCTGGAGATAAAAACATATGAAGAATGGTTACAGGAATTGGGTATGGCCAGTCTAGAGAAAAGAAGGATTGGGCGTTACATGATAACAGTATTCCAATATTTGATGGGCTGCCACAATGTAGAGGGGGTCAACTTATTTTCCAAAGCACCAGAATGCAAGACAAGAAACAATGGATGGAAACTAATCAAGGAGAGAAGCAACCTGGAATTAAGGAGAAACTTCCCAATAGTCAGGACAATAAAGCAATGGAACAGCTTGCCTTCAGAAGCTGTAGGTGCTTCATCACTGAAGGTTTTTAAGAAAAGATTGGACAGCCATCTGTCTGAAATGATATAGGATCTCCTGAGCAGGGGGTTGGACTAGAAGACCTCCAAGGTCCCTTCCAGCTCTATCTGATTGATTTATATTTCAGTCTTTCCCTGGCTAGGGAACCTTGTTGCCCTAGCCTTCAGAATGGAGATAGGACCATGCCTTTACAGAGTCCTCCTCCTGGGACCTTCTAAGATCTTTCTCAAACATCTAGAAAGCTTGAAAGCTGATAAAAATCTCCCAATGAGAAACTGAACATCCAGGCATTCTGAATACCTGCCTATGGTTCTCTGTCCTACAGCAAATAATTTATGACAATAAAGTAGCAAGGAGAATGAGTGTGCAGCTGTGCTCAGAAATTAACATGGTGACAGTTTGCCCAGGCTTGGTATGTATTTGGTGGTTTGCTTAATATTTATATTAAATAAATAAAAACCAAGTATAAAGTATTAATAATATATCTCTGCATGTTTATATGTGTGTGATATCAATACATTGTATCAATATCATGGTGATAAATGAATCCTCACTTTTTCATAAATAAAATATACTGTCCATAATAGTGCTTAATTATATTTAATAAATAGGTGCCAGTAGAAATCTATATTCGAATATACAATATATTATATATATTATGTTTTGATTGCTCAATAGTTGTATTAAATATAAAGAATATTAAATATAGCATAAATGTGTGTGTGTATGTATCTATGTGTGTGTGTCTATATATACAGTATACACACACACACACATACATACACACACATATATATACACACACAGTATGTGTGTGTGTATGTGTATATATGTGTGTGTGTATGCCTTTCAAATTCCTACATAGTTGATTGGAGAATAAGACAAATCCCGAAGTCTATTTGACAGCATTGTGCCCATCTCCCAATAATCAGGAAGATGATTGAGCAAAACTCTCAATCAAATTCCCAACTACTATGTTGGGAAAAAGAGGAAACAGATGATAGATACCATCCTCGGTGGCACAGTGGTTAGAGTGCAGTACTGCAAGCTACTCCTACTGCAATTTGGCAGTTCAAATCCCACCAGGCTCAAGGTTGACTCAGCCTTCCATCCTTCTGAGGTGGGTAAAATGAGGACCCAAATTGTTGCAGGCAATATGCTGACTCTGTAAACTGCTTTGAAGCACTAGGGCTGTAAAGCACTATAAAACGGTATATAAGTCTAAGTGCTATTGCTATCCTGCTGGAGTGTTTGCTTAAGACATACTCATAATCTTATTTCCAGGATTACTGACATAGAAACCTTTTATAAATGTTTTTTTTTAGTTTGCTAGTTTGTTTGTTTATTTGTTTGTTTGTTTTTAGTTTGCTCGACAGGCATTGTTTTTAAAATGGGAGAAGATAAGAAGACAATATTATTTAAAAGTTCCACTGTGGATATCTACTATTGAAGCTTTTCCTTATCCAATAATATATAAAAAGGAACAAACAGTTAGATATGCTGAGATATTGAATGAAAAGGGTGAACTTAAATCTATGCAAGCGTTGGAAGAACAAGGTGTAAAGATGAATTGGTTTTCATATTTGCAAATATAATCTAGATTTGATAAAGATTTTAAAACAGAAGGTATTTATGATAAGATGACTGTTTTAGATAAAATTTTGATGGGTACTGATGAAAAGGTAATTAAAAAACTTTATGGACATTTATTAGAATTTAAATTGGAGGAGGAGCAAGTGAAAGAAACGATAATTGCTTGGGGGAAAAATTTTGGATATGGAATTGACTTAGAGAAATGGCAAAAATTGTGGTCTCAAAATTATAAAATGACAATGTCAACTGCATATAAAGAAAATTTGTATAAGATGTTTTACAGGTGGCATCTACCCCAACGAGAATTGCGAGAATGTTTAAGGATAAATCGGATAAATGTTGGAAATGTCATCAGATACCATCGGATGCAAAAGGATATTGGACTAAAATCCACACATGGCTGGAAAAAATGATAAAACAGCATATAGACTTTAAACCAGATATATTTTTATTGGGAATCATACTGGAAATATACAATAAAGAACTGAAATACTTGATTGTAAATGTTTTAACAGCAGCTAGGATTGTATTTGCTAAGAATTGGAAAAATGAAAAAGTACCTATGCAGGAGGAAGTTATCAAGAAAATTATGGACTGTGCTGAAATGAGTAAATTGACATTTGAAATTAGAGAACAAGAAGATAAACAATTTTATTTGATATGGGATTTGTTTTATCGGTGGTTGGATAAAAAGACATGGTAATGCAATAGATTAGGAAATTTTACAACAAATCTTTAATAGATTGATATTAATTATAATATAAACATACATTACCATTGGGTGAAAGTGTAATACAAATTTTATAAATGAAAGTTAGAATATCTTGTATTAAATGATGAAATAAATAGATTAGTCATGAATGATTAATAACTGATAAATATATAAGCATATGTCAGATTGATAATATGAGAATTTATATGAATTGTGAGTGAAGACTATGAAAGGATAGCCCAAATGATGCATAACCAACTGACACACTGTACAAAATGGAAGGTGGTTTTATGTTTTTTTATGTATTTGTTTGTTTATGTCTGTCTTAAAAAAAATACAAAAAAATTTAAAAAATGTTTTTTTTAGTTTGCTTAACCTCTTTTTTTTGCTGATATCCATCTCTATTTTTAAAATATGTCTTGAGTTTGTATTCAACCCTTATAAAAGTTGGTCTAGTGATTGGCTCAGTTGATTGGGGTTCTTTCCTCTGCACGATCTGTCCCTGCACCTGAAAAGAGAAGGAGTGAATAAAGCCATCCTACGGAATGGTTACTTGTCTTTCAGAATTGAAATTGGACACTACTAAGCTCTTGAATATGCTACTGGGCTTGAGTACAAGCTGAGCCCAATACTGAACCTAATTCATATATTCATTTTTTTAAACTGAGGAATAAATTTCAGAAAAAAGAATTCAGTATTACTCTGTGAATGTACCTATGAATTTCGTTCTTCTTGATCTGACTTCTCAGATGGTTTTGGACTTTCTTTTTTGTTTGTCCCCATTTTGTTGGACCCTAAATCCCCCTCACCCTTAAAAAATTACCACACTAGTGAGGTCGTTCTAGCTGCAAAGCAACCACTCAAGTATGCGTTCACAAAGATAAAACAATGTGAATTCTAGCAAAACAAGCAGCTGCTGAAATAAAATGAACAGTGAAGCCTGGCAAGAATGCAAGGCTGTAAAAAGCTTCAGTATACTTTTAAGATGAAAAATCTAAAAAGCTTAAGGGACTAAATATGACTTCCCCTGGCTTCCCTCTCTCTGCTATAGAGAGAGTATTCCATTGTGGATTATTGGTCCAGGTAAGACCTAGGCTAAGGTAAAGTAGTCTTAGCTAGGAAAGATTTTTGTGCCAATACTGGCACAAAGTAACAAACTTTGTTATTTGTATTTCCATTTTAAGCATTTATTTTTCAATTATTAATTAATTGTAATTATGAAAATATTGGCCAGTTTCTTTTATATACACAGTGTAACATATTTTCCATGTCATTCTTATAGACTGTCATTTTTAAATCCACTTTCAGCTCAGTCTTGTCTGGTGAAATTTGTTCCTCTTCCAACTTTTAAACACACTATCTATAGATACTCAGACACTCTTAAAAGTGACTAAATATTTTTGAACTATATAATGAGTCCATTGTCCACAAATAACCTTCAATATGCCCATTGTTAAAATATTTTGCTCCATTCTTTATTAGTAAATCAAAAGTAAATGTTCTCCTTTAAAATTTTAATCTTTAGCTCCTTCTAGTTCCCTCTAGTGTCCAATCTTCAAAGTTTCTTCCTATGATGTTTTGCTTAAATAATGGAATTATTTCTAAAAGAATTCAAAATAAAAGCATTTTTATAGGAAGGATTCTTATATTTATTCCAAAAGTTTATTTCAAATCCATTTGGACCTTTAGTCAGTTTTCAACTTTCCAGAATCAAAATTCTAATCACCCTTTTGTTATTTATTCAAAAAAAAGCCCTTAAAATTGCATTTAAAGCTTCTTTCACTAAGCATTAAAAAATCAACTGTGTTTTCATACTTGTTGATCCAAAAATGCCTAATAGCTGAAAAGCAATCAACAAGCTATGTCTGAAAGTGGTTAGAAAAGGAAGGATAGTATGCAAATCCAGGGTCTTTCTGAAGGCACCAACTGTGGTTTGACAAAGATGGCTATTGTCTCATCTCTCAGTCCCTTATATGGCTTGGCTCCTTTTCCATCTCCTGTGGGCTTCAAAAATTTTAGCACAAGGTTCTCTGCCCGGTTGCTAGGTTGGCGTGGCCATGTTGGGCTTGGCCTAGTCAGCCTCCTGCTCCATGGCGTGAGGGGCCTTTTTGCCCTCCCCGGGCTCCAGTGGCTTTCTTCAAGCCTCCGGGAGGGCAAAAACAGCCTCCCCATAATCCAGAGGCTCTCTGTAAGCTAGAAATGGACCTGTTTCTGGCCTTCCAGATCTTCCGTGGGAGGGCCTGTTTTTTGCATGTGCCCTGCACTTATTTGCATCCAAAACGGGCCACATGGGGACTCCTGGGAGGGGAGGGACAGAGTGGGTGGGGCCAGCCAGGAGTTGGATTTGGGGGTTCTCCGAACTGTGCAGAATCTTAGCAAGAGACTCTCCCTAACCCCTGTGAACCCCCAGCAGCCCACCCCTGCGTCCTATATATATAGGAGATAGAAAAGGAGCCAAGCCACCAAGGGAAATGTATAGACAGTGTTATGTATGCAGGTTTGAATGTCATTGGTTAAGTTTGAACTGTTCTTGTAAAATGTCAGAAATGATTGGTTTAAAAAGTGCGGGAAAACCCTGCACTCTGATTGGCTGGCAACTGCGGCTGCTGGCTATAAGTAGCAGCCACAGACCAGCCAAATCGGGTCTGTTATGAGCTGTAGTCACTAACAAACTCTTCACTGAAGCACTCCGCGTCTGACTCTTCATGCAAATCTAACACTGGCGACGAAGGTGGGATCCTTCCCGAAGAGAAGACAATGCAGAGAAAGAGCTGAGAGAGATGGCTGTGCTGAACACCCCCAGCCCGTTGATCTGGCGGCAGAAGACTGGGACTCGTATGGATCGTTTCCAAATGTATTTGGAGGGAAACGATCTCGCCGACATTTCTGAGAAGTGGAAGAGGACGGTCTTTCTCACCCACTGCAGTCCGGCCGTTTTCAAGATGGCAAAGGCATTGGCGGGAGCTGCAGACGTAAAGGTAATGGACTGGCCTGATTTAGAAAAGTTATTAAGAGCCCATATACAAGTATCGTGCCTCATTAAGAACACGAATTCTACCGTCAGGATCAAGGGGAAAGCAGCGTTAATGACGTGGCAAGTTTAAGAGACATTGGGGGTGCATGTGAATTTATCAACTTAGAAGAGACCATGCACGATCCATTTGTTCTAGGCCTAAAAGACAAGGTTTTGCAGAGCAAATTATTAATGAAACCTAAGATCACGCTTAAGGAGGCCATAGAAGAAGCTTCTTCAGCGGAAGCTACGAACTCCTCAGCAGCAGCCATGAAGAAAATTAACAAGGCCGCAAGCCATTCTGATGTGGAAAAATCCACAACAACCCATTGTGAGCAAATAGATTCTCATTCAGACTGTGGCAAAGTGGAGGAAGGAATTTATAGACTCAGAATGGAGAAGAAAAGGAAAGACCTTGGAAGAAAGAGGCAAGACTTTCATTGCAGAGGTTGTGGGGGGCACCCGCGGAATCAAGTTTTTGATACCATCTGTCTCCGTTGTGAAAAAAGAGGTCACCTAGCAAGAGTCTGTAAATCATCCAGAACTCCACCAAGCAGAAAGAATTTTCCTGACAAAGATTTCAAGCCTAACAACTTCAGTGAGAAAATGGGGCATAATACAGAAGCAAAGGGAAGAATGAAACTCATCAAACAGTCACCATTGGTCATTCTTCACCCTTAAAACAGAAAAGTACATGTGAAGGTACTAATTGAAGGAAGGCCTTGCCAAATGGAAGTGGACTCAGGCTCCTATTTATCTATGGTGTCATGGGACACTATTCACAGGCTACTTCCCAACATTCAGAAGAAGCATTTCCAGAAGCAAGCACTGACTCTTAAAGACTACCAAGGGAACAAGATTCCAGTAGTTGGAACAAGAGACTTCAACATGAAGTTCAAAGGCCACACCAAACGTTTGCCCCTGACCATCATGGACAAGGACTGCCCAAGCTTGCTGGGACTTGAGTGGTTCAATCCACTAGGCATCGAGGTGACTGGCATCAATCATGTGAGCAACACTGAATGGGAGGAGGCCCTGAAGTCTGAGTTTCCAGAGGTCTTCAGCGGATTGGGCAAGTATATGGGGACCCCTATCACTTTCAACCTAGATTCCAAGGTGCCCCAATTAAAGCCCAGAAGGGTCCCATTTGCCTTAAAGGAAAAAATTGATGCACAATTAGACAAGTTAATTGCTCAAGGAGTTTTAGAGCCCACTGACCACTCCAGATGGGAGACACCCATGGTCACACCAGTCAAGACTGATGGGTCAGTGAGAATCTGTGGGGACTATAAGGGGACATTGAACCATGCACTTCAACAGAGTGCATATCCAGTTCCAGTGGTGCATCATTTATTACATTCACTTGGCAGGGGTACAGTCTTTCCCAAATTGGATCTGGCCCAGGCATATCAACAACTAACAGTTGATGATGCCACTGCAGAGGCCCAAACCATTGTGACTCATAGAAGTGCCTTCAAATGTAAAGGTTACAGTTTGGAGTAAGCGTGGCACCAGGCATTTTCCAAAGCCTTATGGAAAGGATGCTCCAAGGACTGCCAGGGGTAGTGCCTTACTTTGATGATGTGTTAATCTCTGCTGAAAATGACACTCAATTACAAGAGAGACTCAGAGAAGTCCTTACCAGATTCAAGAAAGGGGTTAAAAGTCAAGGAAGAAAAATGCACTCTTAGAACTGACAAGGTTGAGTTCTTGGGCTATATGATTGACAAGCATGGCATCCACCCTACAGATGCCAAGGTTCAAGCAATCAAAGAAGCCCCTAGACCAAAATGCAAAACAGATTTGCAAGCCTTCCTTGGACTTATTAACTTTTACCACATGTTCCTACCTCAGAAGGCAACCATTGCAGAACCATTACACAGATTGCTTGACAAAAAGTCTGTTTGGGTCTGGGGCAGGAAAGAACAATCAGCATTTAACAGTATTAAAGACTAATCACATCTGATGCTGTACTCATACAGTTCTCTGAGAATTTACCTGTTGTACTGACTTGTGATGCATCTCCCTTTGGAGTGGGGGTTGAGCCACAGGCTTCCCAGCGGGAGGAAGCCCCTATTGCATTTACTCTCACACCTTGACCAAAGCAGAGAGGAATTACAGCCAATTGGACAAGGAAGCATTGGCAATTGTTGCAGCTATCAAGAAATTTCATGAGTATTTATATGGGAGAACATTTACCATTGTCACAGATCACAAACCTTTGTTAGGCATTGTGGCAGGAGACAAACCACTACACCATTATCCTGTCACCAAGAATGCTGAGGTGGACTGAATTTCTTGCTGCTTATTCATACAACCTTATCCACAAGCCTGGCAAGGACATTGGACATGCTGATGCCTTGAGTCGTTGCCCACTTCCTTATCACAAGGAGGACTTTGAACCTGAGGCACACACCTTTTCCTAGAAACTGTTGCCAAGCTTCCAGTACACGCTGCTGAAATTGCCAGAGAGACTGCCAAAGACACTTTATTGGCTCCTATTATAGGCTGGATTAAGAAAGGTTGGCCTCTTCACGATCTACCTCACCTTGCCCAACCTTTAAATCCAGGCAAACTGAATTATCTGTATTAAGAGGATGTATTTTGTGGGGTAACAGGCTGGTTATTCCTGCAAAACTGCAAAGGTTTTGGAAATACTACATGAGGGTCATCCTGGTATTGTAAGGATGAAGGGATTGGCCAGTTATGTATGGTGGTGTGGCCAGGTATTGACAAAATGGTGGAAAACTGGGTTGCATCTTGTCCCAACTGTCAGGTAGTCAGGCCTGCCCCACCTCTGCCGGAATGGGAATGTCCTAGGGGCCCATGGGCTAGGATTCACATTGATTTTGCTGGCCCTACCAGAGGGCACACCTTTCTTATTATAGTAGATGCATATTCCAAATGGCTAGAGGTAATCCCTATGGCATCCACCACAACTGATGCTGTCATCAAACGGCTTAAAAGCTTTTTGTAACCCACGGGTTACCTGATGTTCTTGTCTCTGACAATGGCCCCTCAATCAACCCTTTTGAATCCTATCTAGCACAACTGGGTATCAGACATGCCCTGACAGCCCTGGGCACCCTTGATACTGCCGGGCTGAACAAATGGTGCGTTTACCAAGGAAAAGCTTCAACAATTGGGTCCTGGGGACATCATTGAGAAAGTTGAAAAACTTCTTAGTGTTCAGCACATCACTCCTAACCCATCAACTAACTTATCCCCAGCAGAGTTGTTGATGGGTAGGAAACTAGTCTTCCCTTGACGCCTTCATCCCACTTACGCACCCAGCACCTCTAGATTCCACTAGCAAAGTTACATGCGTTCAGTGTGGGTGATTCTGTTTATGCTAAGAACCTTATGGGTGAGCCTTCATGGATTCCTGCTGAAATAACTCAAATCACAGGCCCTCGTTCTTACAGGGTACAAACAGAGGATGGAGTCCTCTGGAGCAGGCACATTGATCAGCTTAGATCCAGGTTACCTCAGGAACATGCAATTGTTCCTCTCTAGTTCCCATACCTAATGCTTTTTCTAGGGGGAGGGGGGAGGAACATGAGGATAATCAGCAAACAAGAATCAACCCCATGTGTAACGAGCCATTTGACAGGAACCATCCCAAAACCTGTCACAATGCCAAAATCCATCCTTACAAGTGGAAGATTGCACATCACTACCTGACTTGGGTGCTGACATTGGGCTGGAGATGGGTTGGGAGGAGAGACCAGATTCTAACAATCAAACAGGGTCTTCTTTCAGAGGAAGTCCAACTAGGGAAATGTCAACAGACATTTCCCCTCACTGCAGGTGACAACGTTAAAACTTCTGAACCACAGAGGTCTCAGCGTGCGTAAGACCCCACCTATTTAAAAGAATACATTAGATAGGTTGTGGTTTGAGTATGGACTGAACCTAGTGGGGAGGGGTGTTATGTATGCAGGTTTGAATGTCATTGGTTAAGTTTGAACTGTTCTTGTAAAATGTCAGAAATGATTGGTTTAAAAAGTGCGGGAAAACCCTGCACTCTGATTGGCTGCTGCGGCTGCTGGCTATAAGTAGCAGCTGCAGCCCAGCCAAATCGGGTCCGTTATGAGCTGTAGTCACTAATAAACTCTTCACTGAAGCACTCCGCGTCTGACTCTTCATGCAAATCTAACAGTAAGCTATTGTCTAGAAAAGCTAAGGCTCAAGCTATAATTTGAAGTTAGTTAAAAAAAACAATAAAAGCATCACTATAGCAGCTGTTCAGTGAAAATAGTAAAAATTTAGCTGATAACAAAGGGACAAAGGGTTATATGTTTCTTGTTTAATTTAATCTTCTTCAACAAGAATTCTGGGAGTTGAAGTCCAGACATCTTCAAACTGCCAAGGTTGAGAAACACTGCTTTAGAATATATCCTATATTGGACGCCTCGGTGTGGCGAGGTAGGGAGAAATACTTCTCCTTCTCCCACCTCGGGTCTTTCCACTCTAGAACAACCGTCGTGGCAGGGTGAGTTCATCGAACACCCTAGTGAGGAAGAAAACTTGGAGCTGGTTTGGGAAGTCGATCCCAAACAGCGAAGAAGAGTTCCAGTTCAGAGTGGAAGAAGCCGCGCTGTCAGAGCTGGGCCGAAGGCAATGGCAGGCATCATTAAGCGGAAACTGAAAGTGAAAGTTGCCGATCGGAAAAAAATTAGGAAGCTTGAGAAGTTATAAAGACTGAAAAAGGCTGTGGGACTGTTTAAAGTTGGGCCAGCAGGCAACAATCTTAGTGACTATCCACAAAAAAAAAATGGAATCAGAGCAGTCTCGCAGAGAACAAAAGGTTAAACAAGATAGTGAAAGTCCTGCGAAAAAAGTGAAGAATACCAGTGAAAGATCTCATCAACGAGAGATGAGTGAGGTTGGAAGAGATTGGAGAAACGAAGTGGAAGAGGTGGCAACTAGAGAGCTACTGGACAGCGAGGCGATAGAGTCCCAACAGAGGTAGCCACTGTGACAGAAGATTGCGGAAAGAAACCAGACCAGAAGAGGGAGCGATGCTGGGAAAGGAAAAAAAAAGGAAAAGTGAGTTCTGTGAATTGAAAACTGCTAAAGGCGTTGTGGTGTGACAGAGGAAAAGAAAAGAGACGAAGCAAACTTTCACTTATTTTAGAAAGTGAGTAACCCTGCGAGTAACTAGCAAAACGCAGAAAAGGAAAGTTACAAAACTAATTCAAATCAATTAACATTTGGAAACTTTGTTGCTTAAACTTTACTGCTTAAGAAAAGGAAAACAGAACTTTCTTGAGGCAAGGATCGCGGTTAAAATGTCGGAGGGAAGATCAAGGGAAGTTCCACCATTGTGACATTGCACTTTTGTTCTTTGGCGGCCATTGACATCTGGACAATTGGATAACCAGTGAAGAATACCAACCCAAAGACCGGAAGGAGCTTGACTCATTATTACACGTATACTACTGTGTTTAATTTTGTATTTCATTTCATATACTTTAAACGATTTTATATTACTTAATATTATACTTATATATAGATATAGATAGATTTATAGTATAACCTGGGAAAATCTTATAGGGTTGTTAGATTATTATAGATTGTTATAAGAAGTTAAGAACTTTGAAACTTTGTTATTTACAAATCTAATACTTAATTCTTTAATTATATTTACTAACTTATCCATAAGATAATATTACTGATTTAAACTTCTTAGCATAAGAATACTGTGGACAGATAGGTAGTGATTTATATTAAGTATCTATTTTTTACAGAACAATAAGAACTGATAGTTGCCTTTGTCCTTTACTTTTTTCTATACCTATAGAGATATATTATATACTATATATCATTCTATTTTACTTGATTTGCCTGCAATATCTAGGTATCTCTCTTTTCCTTTCTTTTCCTTATATTTCTCCTTTCTTGGATCTCTTTGCTAGAAATGTAATGTGAT
The DNA here is from genome assembly GCA_009733165.1 of Naja naja. NCBI lineage: Eukaryota > Metazoa > Chordata > Lepidosauria > Squamata > Elapidae > Naja > Naja naja. The sequence goes on along the minus strand of CM019148.1, from coordinate 341,593,841 downwards.
TTTACTCTCTGTCCCCCCCTCCAAGATTATTAAGAGAAATATTGGACTTTAAAATCAACGAAAAAAAAAAAACAATAATAAGGTTAGGTTCCTCTACTTTTTATTTTTGATTAGATTGGACTGTGTGAGAATATCGAATAGAGGGACCTTTAGTAGATGATAATTGGAAATAAGGCGTGGGAAATATAAATAGAATTATTAAAGAGCAGCAAAAGATTATAAAAGAAATGTCAACAGTAACTTCCACTATTACAAAAACAGGGAAAAGTGACAACTGTACTTCCATCTACACCTCTGGCGACTTCCTCCCAAAAAACTATAGAAGGGATGTTGGCACCGAGAAAGCTAATACTCAGACCCAAACAATACAAAATACATTACAGGCGCTACAGAACATGATGCTAACGATGCAAGAATCAATGATGAATAATCATGTGGAGCAGAAGGAAAGAGAAGAGATGAGAGCAGAATTGAAAAGCGAATTGGGGAGATGAAAAATGAATTAAAACTTTAGAGGGAAAATAGGACAGTTACAGGAGACAACAAAGACAAATGAGGAGAAAATTATAGCGATCCGAAAAGAACAGATCAAACAGGGAAGAAGGTGGAAGCTATAGAACAGAAAATTAAAGATCAGCATAGGGAAGCGAGCGAGGTTGACATTTCTAGTTAGACAGAGCCTCATATTATTTAAGGTTCCAGAACATACAAGAGGAAAGAGGGAAAACTTGACTCTGGTAATGGCAGGATTATTGGCAGCTATTCTGCAAAAGACAGGGATCAGATGGTATTAGAGATCGATGAGGCTTATAGAGTTTATACATCCTATGCCAGAAGACATGAACTCCCAAGGGAGGTTCATGTCAGATTCTAGAAAAAGGGTTAGAGATAATTTATAGAGTGACCAGGGATGAGACGATAAAACATAATGGTAGACAAGTTATAATATTAAAGCAGATCCCAAGGAGAGTGAGAGACCAAAGAAAGGAATATAGATTCCTCACAAATCATCTAAACAAAATATTTTATTCAGATGGAGACCCAGAAGGAATATTAGTAACATGGGAAGGTAGAAGAACTAGAATTGATAACTTAGAAGGCTCAAAGATTTTCTAACAACAGGAGGAGGATTAGTGGAGGAATTGAGCAGCAGAGAAGAATCGAATGCAGAAGTCAGGAAGATTTAAGAGTCCATGAGGAGTGAGGGAAGGAGAGAAAGGAGGGAAGAGGACGAAGAGACAATGGTCCGTGAAAAGAAGGAAGAGAGGAGGTGGGAGGAAGACCAAAGATCAGACAATAAACCGCTAGAATATTATTAATTAGAAGAGGAGACCAAATGGGAAGGGAATAAAACTAATATCAATGAACATGGACTAAATAGTAAACAAAGGAAAAAATCCGGTAGATTGGAAAGACAAAATGGGATATAATATGTCTGCAAAAGTCCACATAAAAGAACAGGACAAAAGGTATCTTGAGAATAGAAACTTGGAAAAGCATTTATGGCTTTAGCAGTGGAAAGAAAAGAGGGTAGTACTATACACAAAAGAGGATTTGAATGCAAAATTGATATACAATGATACAGAGGGAAGAATATTAATGGTGGAAATAGAAATACATAATAAGAAAACCTTAGCTTTGTTGTTGGAATCTATCGTAAACAAAAATCAAAAAAATTTTACAAAAAGTTATATGAGAAACTGATAGAAATTGGCAATCCAAGGATTTGTCTGATGGGGACTACAATGCAATATCTGATAATAGGCAAGATTATGAATCGGAATGTAAACAATATCAAAAGCGAAAATATGTTACCAAAAATATTTTTCGAAATGGTAGATGAATTTGGATTGGAAGATATATGGAGAAAAGGAACCCACAAAGTACACAGTATACTTTCCACTCCAGCCCGCACAAATCTGGTCCAGAATAGATATGATTTGGATAAATAGTGAATTAAATAAAGAAATTTTTGATACAAAAATTTTAACAAATATATGGCTGACCATAACCCAATGTCCTTAATTTGGAAAGAAGGGGAAGGAAAGAACGAAGATGGTCACTAAATTCTCAGATCCTGAAAGAAGAAAAATATTTGCAAAAAATTAGAGAGAATTAATAAGCTTTTATAATTTTAATAAAAAGAAGATACATCCTTACAAAACATGTGATACAATTAAAAGCTTATACCAGGGAATATCAATTGCATATCTATCAAATAGAAACAAGGAAAGATGGAAGAAACAAGATGAATTAATAAAAAAATTGCAAAATTAAGAATAAACAGAAGAGAGGCAGATAGTGAGCAGACCAAAGGCATTGTAAAAAAAAGCATGAACTTATATACTGGAGCAGAGGAACTCTCAGAAAATTACAATATACAAAACAAAATTACTTTGAATAACTGCAAATAAACACGGGGAGATGGCTAGCATACAGGAGGTGAGAAGGAAAAGAAAGAACGATACAATATTAGAGAATGAAAATGGAGATCTTGAGGTTGATCTGGAAAAAAAGAAAAGAAATTGCAAGAGAAAATATTTTGAGGAATTATATAAACAGAAAA